>OZ038379.1:135806628-136494128 GCA_964036045.1 Eutreptiella sp. 'Long Island Sound 2002'
TGCCATGAGCGGCATACACACAAGATCCCGGCAATGAGAGTGGATGTGAAGGTTCTACGTGGGTAAGGAGGAATGTGCTGAACGGGCTTGGGTGCCAAAACATTTGTTGCCACAAACCAATTCCACAGCTGCACGTAGTAGGGGTCCACAAGGAATGCTTCACGGCGATAGTTAAGGATATATAGACCTTGAAGGGAACGTGCCCGTGACAATGCAACATAGGCATGTGCCGCTGCAAAGAAGGTTGCCATATCAATCCACACAATACGGTACGAGCAGCCTTGCGATCCGTGAACAGTACATGCATATCCTGCGAGCATCGGAAATTGTAGTATTTTGACCTGCACAGATGGCCCGTACACGGGGATTATTTGTTGGAACCGACAAATAGGGTATTCCCTAGTGCGACCAATGGGGCACACAACAATAACATCTTTGGACCATCGCTTGATAACAACCATTGTTGAGTTCACCAAACGATTCTGAATACTCACGTTGCGAATTAGCCGGGCTCGCATACCGGCGGCCACAAAAACCTGCTGTGGGAGCACGCGGCGATTGCGAGAATTGATGTAGTCGCACATAGCTTGATTGGTGCAGCTTGATGTCCACATAGGTGGCGTTGAAGGTCACAATATCAGATCCCAATTGTGCCATGAAGTGTTCGTTCCACCGATGCAAAGCATTCCTACGTCCCACTAGCATGGGGGCATCTTCGAGGTCTTGAAGCGAAACATCATTGTTTGGAGCGATGCGTTGTTGTAGAGTGAGATGATCATCATCTGTTTCCTCCCCAATTCGCACACGATTGAGCAACTCCATGAATTGTCCATCGTCTTGGCGCATGACATCCGTCAACACAAACGGCACAAAATGGTTCCGGAAGAGGGCACTATTGAAGATGTCGAGATCAACAGCAGGAAGCTGCAATGGGTCGCCAACAAGAAGCACCGTAATTCCTCCAAAGGATTGCGCTTGTCCCGGCGCACTTTGTGTAGTATGTCATTCAACGTGTGGAGGAGCTTGTTCGACAAAAGTGAGAACTCATCCACAATAATCATGTCAGCATTACGAATCATCCACCAAAGTATTGTTCCCTCTTTGATTTGCCAATCAAGGTCCAAGGACAAAGAAAACAAGCTGTGGATGGTTCGGCCACCAACGTTGAGCGCTGCCACGCCACTAGCACCGCACACGAGAAATGAAAATCCACATGCACGTAGCTTCGCAATCAATAAACGTACAACATCAGATTTCCCAGTTCCGGCAACTCCTGTGAGAATGGCACACAACTGAGGTCTGCTACCAGCAATGCTAGCCCGACAATGCGTTGATATATCTGGGACATCCTTCGGTTGTTGTTGTTGAAAGTGTGCCACAAAGATTTCAAAAACCATGTGTTGCCAATGATTCAGAGCATTGACCAAGGTGTCGGCAGCTCCGGGGTCATCGGCATTCATAAACGCCTTCAACTCCTCAGCCAATTGGGGATCCATTTCCGCCTCATCAGTGACCATTGGTTCATCGCCACCGGCCCGATGCTTGTCAATCTCATCCAAATCGGACATATAATTGTTGAAGAAGGTTGCATCGATTATGTCCTCGGCCCGAAGGACTTCTGCAAGAATACGCAACCGCTCAACTGAGTAACCTCGAGCCTGGGCGTTGTTTAGTGTTTCTCGTGCTTCTTCCTCATATCCTCGGAATAGCCCACGAAGGGTACACTCCTCCGTGTAAGTCTTCGACACATTGTCCTTCGAGAAGAATCGTTGTTCGTGGTCCTCCTTCGTGAATGGCTAGGAGAGGAGAATCTTTTGTAAGAAGAACTTTTCGGCATCCTCACCATAGGGAAGGTAGAAATTCCACCTTGGAATGGCAGTGCGCCGGCGCAATCTCCACTTATTGCCCATGTTGTCTCTAATTTCTCGCTCCATGCGCGCTGGAGGGGATGGCCACCAGTACGGGCGCTCTTTGCCATTTTCAGGAGGATCGGCTCTATACCAATCACCGTCTACTGCGTCGTCAGAATCACTAGACGGAGATTCCCCCCTAACGTCCTGACATCTACAGCGGGATCTTTCGCGTTCTCATGACTCCATTGCGTCCAGAGATACCCAGGCGGTACCCACCAGGAGTCTCCGCTGCATCCACTGACAGGAATGGCGCAAAGCCAAAATGCCCAGGCATTGGGTCAACCGTGGCTGGCACATACGATATTGCCAGCGCATCGAACAGTGCCGATATCAGGGCGGGGCTCGGGCGGTGCTGAAAACGATGATGTCCCCAACGGAACCTATGCCACCCCTGCAGAAATAGGGTGACCCCTTTTCGTGGTCCAAATGCCCATTGCATTTTTCCCGTGACCCGTTCCGCCACCTTTGGAGACACAGGCGAGCAGGCCGCTTTGATGGCAATCCCCAAGCACTTTGTGAGCATTTTGTCGGTGTTTCGCACCTCCCCTTTGGCTAGGTCGAACATCTTTCCCAGCCACAGGACATTCTGATGTGGCTCGAGGCAGGATTTTGTGGAGATGCGCAGGCCCTTTGCCGTCAAGAAAGCCGCCAGCCGATGGCCCAGGCTGTTCATGCACTCCCTGTCTCGTGACAAGATCAGGACATCATCCAAATAATGGAAACGGTAGATATCGAGCCCCTCCGCGTGGTTGTCAAAGAACTCCCTCAACAACGCCGGCAATGTGTCCTGTGCCAGTACCGGGGAAAACTTCCACCCAAACGGGAGGCAGTGGAAGTGCGCCCCCTGTATGCGAAACAGTCCCCTATGTTCAGCTGGGATTTGCAGGCTCCAGTAGAAGTTGGATATGTCCAAGGTAATGCCCCACAATGGTGCTCCTCGGTGTATCTCCCGTTGGATGGTCCGAAAGACCGTGTGAATCGACGGAAGCTTGACCTTGCGCAGTAGTACCTTCGAGCAATCGTTCAGATTTCGCATGTCAATGATGAAGGAGCACTTCACATCATTTTTGGGTTTAACGAAAGCCGACACATTGTCCGTGAGGTCCTCCCACTCAAGGGCACCCAAACACGTGGGGTCCCGGCACAGGAACCCATCGTCCACCAGCACTCCAATCATGCGCCTGGTGTGCAACGACGGCTGCCATACATCGAATCTCCCACAATCCGGCCCCGACTTCCAACTCCGTATATCCCAAATGAGGCGCGTTGGGATCTTCGCGTTCCACACATCCAAAGGGATGTCCAGGCTGCCCCTCTTTTCCGCCCTCTTTTGGGCCCCCAAGAAGGCAGGGGTGAGGCAGCCACTGCTGATTTTGCACCTCTTCGTTGAGGATCCCCGAGAATGCAGGCCCCCCCAAGTGGCCTCCGGCTGACAGTTAGTTGGGGGGGGGGGTGGTTGGCGTCCAAAACCGAGGGGTCCCCCCCCCCCCCCCCCCGCGGGAAATCGCTGCTTCAGTGCCTGTGGCACCTGCGGTGTGTAGGATTAGCCTCAAGACAATCTGCTTCCAATCGCACAGTAGTCCCATATTGCCTGGAATGTGCAGCATGTACAGTGTGCAGACTGTTTGCTAAGCAGTGTGTGGTGTGTGAGACCTCTGTGTGGGTGTGGGTGTGTGGATTTATGGGTGTGTGGTGTACAGTGGCCAGTGCACAATCTGCAGTTGTGTGCTTGTGCCTCCCACCAGCTCAGTACCAATACTCAGTGCTGGTTAGGGTTGGGGTTGCTGAAACTGGAGTGTTTGCACCTCAATTCCAAGGTGTAGCTGATTGAGTTGTGTTGTTGATGTTCTGTGTTGACAAACTGTGCTGACGTCACCATGACCTGCTTTGTGCTTGCCCTGTCTGGAGTCTGGATGGTCAAAGTGGATCCAAATCTCCGTGATGGTCACCCAGGGCAATTCCTCTTGCATGCACCTGCTTTTCAGGGCCACCACCCAAGACACAGTGCCTTCACCACCCACCAGCATAAGTGAAAGGACTCCATCAGAAACCCCGCTAATCCCCAAAGATGATTCTCGACTCACTGATGGGGATTTGTCTGATTGCTCTTCCCATTTGGACACCCGACCATCTCCATCCTCTGCTGAGTCGTCTGTTCCGTCTTTGGTCTCTTCGCCAACTCCTTCCACCCCCTCAAATGCAGGCAGTGAGGAGGCGGCTTCACTCACACCACATACACCCCGGAGCCTCGACACCCAGCAGGAGCTCCTGCACATGCTGCATGTGGCAGGCGTGCAGCTTACTGCAGAGCAGCACTTGCAGCTGGATGCATATTTCCGGCAACAAGAACATGCTGCGGGAACCCCCTGTGTCATGAGTAGCTGATCTACTGCTCAAATGATCTAACAGCTGGGGTGGCAATGCAGATTGAGAGATCTAAATCTGCTCTGGTTGGTGGGTAAGGGCAACGGCTTTTTGGACTGCCGCAGTGGGCACTCAGGCTGCAAGTCAAAGGTGTTACAGAAGAGTTGCAGTTGTGTTGCAGTTCGCAGCCAGAAAACTGGCGGATTAAACCATGGTAGATTGAGGACGACACTTACCTGCGACGAACTAACCCATGACCACCCTGACCTCAATTCATGCCTGGGATACATCTCCTCCCATTCTGCCACCACAGTTGGTGAAGAGGATGGTGAGACCTGGGGCCCCAGTCAGGCAGCCGAAAGGAGGGAGATAGGTTTGAAGTGACACAGAAAAATCGATCTTGGGGCCAGGATAGTTGGAATCTGTCATGCACTGTTTTCAAGATTCGAGCATAGCGTATGGTACGATGTGCATTTCAATTCATGGGTCATTTTAACTCCATTGTGATAAAATTTCTTTTCCTCACACATAGACAGGGTCTATGTCATATCCTAGCTTGTCCATGTGCCCTCATTTGAAGACCAAGCCAAGACACCACACCAATTAAGACGGATGCGGTGTGCCGGTAGGCTCCCACCCTGTCCCTTTGGTGCCCTTGAGGACGCGGTCCCCTGAAGAGGACACCTGGGCCCAGGTGGGGCAGGGGCTCTTTCACTGGTTGTTTGAAGGGTAAGCTTGTTCCGCAAAGGCCCTACAGTGGGCCACACTGTTTTCAATGGGCAGCCTTTAAGGGTTGAGGTGTGCCGGAGCTGACTTCACCTTTAGATGCAAGGCAGTTGCTTCCTTGCAGGCATTCCTTGCCAGTATTTGGTTGGGCTGCCGCTCTTGGTTTTGAGGCGTGATTGAGAATTGAGGTGCATCTGTGGCTTATCCATGCTTCATACTTCTTCACCCCCCCCCCCCCCCCCCATTTCAATCTCACAGCCATTTAGGCTGGCGTGTCATACATGGCATGTCACATCATCTCAGTTGGCAGAAGGGCAATTTTTTTTTTTGGCGGTGTTTGCTGAATTTTTGGCCCCTTATTGAGATTTCCCTGCTGTCCATTCATGATGGTTTATCAAATATGAGGGTCAAAGAAGACATAATGCTTTCAAATGGTGAGGTTGCAAGCTGAACAAGCATCATTGGGAAGAATCTTTGGCGGATTGGTCGGTGCTGCTGCATGTCCACCTTTCGATAGCTCCCGTGTCTTAATGTGGTGCAGTTATTTCCAGTTGCTTGGTGGCCAAGTGCCCAATGCAAAGTGGTACAGCACTGTCAACACATGTTGCTCTTCTAGATGTAGTTTGCACTTCTGGATTATATATATCCCACATGCCTGTAGTGCATTAAATCGATTTCCATCAATTACATTCATTTTAGTTGATTGGAAGGATTGGATTGTTTATGTGCAATATCGAGGAACGAGAAATATTTATCTGCATTTTGCCCCAGGCAGCTTTTGTTCAGGGTTCAACAGCACACCGCCAGAGAAGCCCACAACTGGTGGCCATGTTCACCGCTTTGGAAGTCCAATGCCCTGTAAAGGACATAATGCATCGCTTTTGAAGTGCACCTCGGAGCGAATGCACTATGTGGGGAGGATTTACTCCTTGGTCTATCTGGATTTGCCTGTACAGAAAGCAAATAAAGGCCCATGGGCAGCCCCAGTGATGTGTTTGAAGCTGGCTGTTTAACCATTTCACTTTGACAATGCAATCCGCCAAGAACAAGGTTGGGTTATTGGACTGGACTGGGTCAAATAGGTTCTGAATTGAGGGTGCCGAATGGGTTGCAATTGGGCTACACAGGACCAAGGGCTCTTTTTTCTTGCTTGACATATGGTCCTTGATTCTTACTCATTGCAAATTTTTGATTCTTGGTGGCCCTCAATTGACCCCCAGATCTCCTGAAACATGCAAATGTAGCCGAAAGGGCTGCTGAAGGGGGGTCGCCCTTAGCGCAGTGCGCGCACAGTGCAACTTTTGGGAGTCTGGGTGTACAAGAAACCCATACTTCATGATACTAGGGGCATGATTGTTGTTTGACAACAGGTTTTGGATGCTCTTCCGCATTGGGGATATGGCATGTTTGGGTTTTCACCCAATTTCACCCATTTCACCTTCTTTCACCTTTTTTCACCTTTTTCACTTATTTTTTGCTCATTTCCCCGCATACTCTCCTTTCTAGGTTGACTTCCCGTCACTGTGGCTCAGGTAAGTGGTAAACATGCAGTGGACTCTTGGACTCTGATGCAAGCCGATGTAAGCTGATGTAAGGTGGAAGCCGATGTGCCGTTGTGGACCTACAACTGGATTGGAGCCCAAGTCATGCGCCCTCCGCAACTTGTGCTACAATAGAGAGGGGCCAAAATGGTCATCCCTTGCGGTGTAGGATACCCCAAAGCTCCGGAGTGGCATTACTGTAGCAATCACTCAAGAGCACTCACTCAAGACATGCGAATATCTCTTGTTATGTGCACCTTCTCGCTAGTGAGATTGTCCCGCTGAGACACCAACCAGTTGCCCCGCGGCTGCCCCTCAGCAGCAAAGCACCTCGACCCGGCTAGTCCTAAGGGCCGCCGACGCGCCTCCCCACCATCAAATCAACCCCGAACCTGGAGCTAACGCATACATCGACTTCAACGGAACCTCGATCGAAGGCAGGTCGTCAAAGACAACAGGAACACTGCAACCATCGTTGCTGCGCTGCAGAACAAGGATGTCATGGAAGCCATCGCGAAAGCCGTGGAGACACATGTCCAAGCAGGAAAGGAAACGAAATCTCAAGGCATAGAACGCATCCACTCTGTTACAGACACATCGAGCCGCAACTCCTCAATGACCCGAACCGGAGATGGGGACGCCCCCGCCCCTCCCTGGACACAAACACCAAAATCCCCTGAGCTGGCAACTCTAAGGAAAGAAAATGAAGAGCTCAAGAAGACGCTCAAAAACTTGAACGATACCCTTGCGCAGCTGAGAGAAGAGATGGCGAAATGGAAAAGCTCCAACACCTCGTTAGGGTCTTGGCAACACAAACGGCAAACATAGTCAAGTCCACAATCACAACAACAGTCGCAAGTCACACAATTTACACAAGCATCAAAGTCTCATGTCGACGCAGTACGCGCTCAGCCATAGCGCAAAGCGAACGCCAAGACGGTTATCCAACCAGCCACAGTGGAAAAACCGGAAGGCCACCCAATACAACCAACCCCAGAGACATTGGCCGAAGAAGCAAGTCGAATCGGCGCCCATCAGCGGTCCGGCCTATCGAAACACAGAAAGAGCAAGATCGCAAAAGGATTGGGGTGCCTATGATATCCCTTAACAAAGCACCGGGCACGTGGAATATATTTGCACGTCACAACACCTTCAAACATGTCTTGCTCACACGAGGAAATCTGTCGGATTGCATTACACCTTCATTGAAGACATGCGAAGTGTTTGTCGGGTAGGCGACAGAGGGTCCTTAAGGGACTAGATTTTTTTCCTGAAGGACCGCCCTTAGGGACCGCCCCAAGGGACCATCAACCGCCAACCACCAACCGCCACCAACCGCCAACCGCCATCAACCGCCAATGCCAACCGCTAACGGTGACCAACCGCCAGCTGCCAACCACTGCCAACCGCCATCAACCACCAATCTCCAACCACCAACCCCCGCCAACCACCACCAGCTGCCAGTCGCCAACCGCCAGTCGCCCATCGCCAACCCAATGTGTGCCCACGGCCTTTTTGGGAAACTTGTGTACAGGAACACTTTTTTTTCCTGTTAAGGATCGCCCTGGGTGGCGATGCTTGCCGCCGTTCATGGGCTTTTCCATTTTGCATGATGTTTTGTGGGAAGGGAAGGTAGCTTGCACTTGTCTTGAGCTAGGGTAGCTCGGGTGGCCTAATTTTGAGGGCAGTTGGAAATTTCATCTAATAGTAGCACATAGTGCGCGCGCAGTGCAAGGGTTCCCCTAGGGTGCTATCAGCCTCGAAATGTTCCCAGGTGCTGCTATTTGCCATCTGACGGGTAGTTTAGGAGGCAAGGCATTGGGAGTGATCCACAACATTTAAAAGTTTTGCCAAAGTTTTTGGTACATGTTTGATTCCATAGCGTTGGAGGCCAAACCATTGCATGTGTCAAGAATTTTTGCACCAAGTTGGGTCTCAATTTGATGCAAGCCGGTTGTCTTTTACTGCGCAAAATGCATGCTTGCTGCTGGTTTGCTTGTGTGCTGTTGATTTGATCTTGTTCTCTGTTGACGCGAAAAAGGCATATTTAACTGTTCTGGGAGAGCTAGCTTGGTGAAACTTCAATGTGTGCCAACATGTTTTGCATGCGCATCTGGTGTTCCCCCACCTCCCCAGCTGCTCCTGGGGTCATTGCCAGGGAAAAGTCCTGCAGGCAAAGCCTGAGAACTTGCCCTGTGTCCAATGTGCAGAAGTTGTCGAAAGAGAATGCCTGGCTCCCTGTTGCTTCTTGTTGAAGTGAGGAACAGATAGATCAATCTCTGTCAAAGCCCATGATTTGGGATTCTTTTATGATGTGATGTGATATGATATGATATGATATGATATGATATGATATGATATGATATGATATGATATGATATGATATGAACAGAGTTGATCATCCAACAAAGGGTTACCAATAAGTTTGGTAGTGTTCTCTGTCTGGCTCACAGCGGGATGGCGTTTCTCACAATTTTTTCAGCCTTTATTTTTTGTTTCCAAACACTTAATGCCTGACCGTTTTGGAACTGCATCATTGCTGTGCTGTTGGAATCCCTAAATTGATGCGCTGCCTGCAAAGGACTGTGGCAGGGTGGCAGGTCCCCCCCCCCCCCCTGTTTCAGACACAGTGTGTGTCTTGAGGTTCAACCAGGTTTGGCATAGAGAATAAAGATGCACTTATGCCTGACTGTGGAGTGCATTACCTCTGGTTTGCATTTGTCTGTTTTTTAATTAGGCCCCCCCCCCCCCACCCCAACAAGGTCATAACCCCCCAAACAATAATGTGGGACTGGGTGTGTCTGGCATGAATGCCGTCATGCCATGCTGGTTATGTGACCTGACGTCATGACCCGTTGCTGGCCAAAGCCCAAACGGAGGAGAAATTGCTTCGCAAACACAATATACATATGCACACAGATGAGAGCAAAACCAAATGTGAGCAATTGTGGTTTGGGGTTCTGCATGATGTAGCACAAAAGGAGTTCAAACATGTTAAGTTCAAACTGTTAGGGTGCTGCACGTTGTGCTCTGTTCTCGCTGATTTTGCCAGCACAAAGCCCGGGGATTGAGAAAATTGGGGTTCGTAAGAGTTGCTTCCACATTAGTTTTGAGTGCTGACCCTTGTTTGACCATTTTACTCCAACCCTGATTGACCAAGAGATACCTATGCAGCACTGAAGGCGTTATGGCAGGCTGGGTCTGAGCAAGCCTTTGTGGCCTGATTTATGAGGAGGCAATCATTGGCTGCATTTACACAGTTTGCATTGTGTGAGAATCCAGGCTGCAAGCAAGCTTGAGTGCGGTTTGGAGATTGGATTCTTTTGTTACTGTCCAGTTTTTGTTTGATGCTTTGGTGTGTATGATTCTCTGGGGGAGTCGCAAGCACGGTGTGCGCGCGGTGCGCGCACAGTGCGCATAGGGGGGGCCTGTACCAAAAGCCACATACCCAGTTCGGAGGGTGCTTGCTGCTTGCGCATGAGCGGCCACATTGGTGCAGGATATGTCCCTTAATGTGCAGCCACTGTTTGCTGTTGTGCCGTGCCCATCTTCCCACCCTATTTTTCCCAGTTGGTATTGATGGTGATGCACATGCAGTTGCAGCGGAGGCGTCTTTTTGTGGGAATGGTGCCCGTGTCGTTCCACTTGTCATTTGTTGATCGCTCGCATTTTGTTTGAATTTGCAATTTTGAGCCTCTTGTGAGTGTTCTGTCATTCCCCATGCTTCCACAGCAGACATGCAGGCCTCTTTGTTTAAATTGGCTTTGCTTTTTTGTACACACTGTTGTCAAGTGAAGTTCTGAGAAATTCCAACAATGCTGAACAGATGTGACAGCCAACAAGTTATATCAGTCAAAGCCCCAACCAAGCAACCAAATGCAACCTTAGGGCACTCCGAAATCACCTGGGAATAGTGCACCATATTTTGAGGACCTCAGAGGGACCCTATTTTGAGGGCTTCTGATGGGGGACCATTCGTGGTAGTTTCAATCTAGTTGGGGGGCACAGTGTGCGCGCGGTGCCTGCACAGTGCACAGCCACTCCCTCTTGGTTTGATATTCCCCCCCCCCCCAGTTCACGGAGACACGGAACAGTCAAGAAATGAAAAAGCAGGGCGCCGTAGCGCCCCCGAGCCACAGGCACAACATGTTGTCACGTGTTGCACAGCCAAAGTACGACTGGGGCGGTAAGAGTGCGGCCCATGTGAGGAAGACGAAAGCAAATAGGCATGAATGTGTGGGCGGCATGCGCATGCAGCGTGGGGAGCAGACGTGGTATGCGCCACACGCATAACAGCAATGATTTGTTGAGTTGCCTGATAGACGGAGCGCATGCTGAAATACTGAGACGCCTTTGCGCCAACCAAGGCGCCATTGCGCCCCTAAGGATGGAGTATGACACGACCTCACGACCTGCGGGGCCAGGGTTAGAGACTAACCGGCACTGTGGGTGGGTGGTGGGTGCGAGCTGACCTCGATGTCCAGAGGAACAGTGCCAATGCACAGCCAGCAGCCACTTGGTGTGGTACAGAACTGGTATACGCTGCAGTGCAGCAAGGAAAACACTGAACAATGTGGTTATGACCATGCGCCTGTGACACGGGGGCGTATGCGAGCCCAGTTTCCGTTGCCTCATGGCCCCAGTTCACTGTTTCATTTGTTGCAGAGTGTCAGGTATGCCGGTTCAACCAGGTTTTCCATTTAAAGCATGCACGGCAATTGGCAACACGGCGGAAAAAGGTTTGCATGGAGGGAGGGCGTTCAAGCCTCTTGAAGGAGGGTGGGGGGCTTTCTATGAAACGGGCTCTTGTGACATGCCAGTCCAAAGAGGGTAGTCAAAACACTGTAACGATGATTTACTGTTTGCGCTACAAAGTGGCCCGCAACAATTTTGTTTTCATTTTTCCCCCCCCATATGACAGTGATACATACGTCACGGTGACAAGCACATTGTGTTGGATCATTTTGAGCCACATATGTTGGGGTACCTCAGGTCCTCCTCAAACTCCATTGGCCTGCTTGCGTCCTCGTCCCGGGAGCCTTGAGGGGTGGGTGGGGGGATGGAAAAGGGGCTCCACCACCCCCCCCCCCCCCCCCCCCCTCCCTCTCTGCCGGGCAAGAACCACTGGACGAAGGGCTGAAATTGTCTATGGTGGGGACATTCAGTCAATTGTTACCGAACATCCCCCCCCCCCCCTTTCCACAACTGTGGATGGTAAACCGGAAGACATGCGGCATGCCCTCATGGAATGCCGGTTCCTCCCCCCCGCATACCATGTGGCAGTGCAATGCATGGGACCAGCGGTATTTCAAGACACCACGGAGACAGACCCGCAGGTCCTCCTCTGGGACATGCCGGTCCTATCCCTCCAGAGCCCACTCGGCCTGATTATGTGGACCGCCATTATGGCATCATATGGCAACCAGGGGGAATGTTAGCGTGCCGGGCGTGCGTAGGGCATCTTTTTGGACCCGTGCCCCTCTCGTGGCCTTTTAGGGGGTGCGCTAAGGGGGCGCACTTGGCACAGTGCAGCTATTTGGGCGCCTGGCTGTACTAGAGACCCACACTTTGACATACTAGGAGCATCATGGTGACCCGTAGCGTAGGTTTTGATTTCTGATTTTGTCTTTTTTGTTGGGGACCCCGGAGAATGCAGGGGTGACGTAGCATTTCCGCCCTCTTTTGGGCCCCAACTTTTGGTGCTATTGAGGAAACTGGGACATTCTTTCAATCCACGCTTTGTTGCGTGGTGCATCATGGTGACCCCCGGCGTAGGTTTTGAGTTCTGATTTCGTCTTTTTTGTTGGGGCCCCCCGAGAATGCAGGGGTGCCGCAGCATTTCCGCCCTCTTTTGGGCCCCAACCTTCCGGTGCTATTTAGCAAACCCGGATAATCTTTGAATCCACGCTTTGTTTTGTGGCCCTTCAAGTTGGGGTTAGGGATTCACAATCCACGCGCTGTTGTGTGGCTCCGCCCCTCGAGTTGGGGTTAGGGATTCACAATCCACGCTTTTTTTGCGTGGCCCTTCGAGTTGGGGTCAGGGACTCACAATCCACGCTTTATGGGGTTTTATAACCTTCCGGTGCTATTGAGGAAACTGGGACATTCTTTGAATCCACGCTTTGTTGCGTGGTGCATCATGCAAAACCCGGGCGTAGGTTTTGAACTCTGAATTTGTTGGGGACCCCCGAGAATTCAGGGGCGCCGTAGCATTTCCGACCTCGTTTGGGCCCCAACCTTCTGGTGCTATTGAGGAAACCGGGACAATCACCGTTACGCTTTTGCTTTGCGTTACGTTGCGTTGTGTTTTGTTGCGTAATTCCCGAATTGCGTGCATGTGCACTTTGAAACGGGCACACTGAGCTGGTAATATGGGTATACATTCAGCGTGTCTGCTGCGGGAGATCAATTTTTGCTGTTGGCGTCTTCAGACTTCTTTTGCTTTTCGATATGGACTTGAGCATAGGGGATAATGTGTTTTACACTCGGATGACTGGGCTTCGCGTACCTACGAAGCTAGTTGGCCATTGGGACGAAGGGTACGTGGAGTTGGTGTACCACCAAGATGGGGTGCGCGTTATCAACCATCATTGCCCCATGGACGCCCTCTCTTTTGGTATCCTGAGTTGGGACTCACCCCCACCAACCCCCTCAAGTCCACCGGCCGCCGACATCCCCGGTGATGCGACTGGTGGCAGCGCTCTCCGTGGCCGTTCACCCACACCATCGCCCTCAAGTCCACCGGCCGCCGACATCTTCGATGACACAAGTGGTCGCACCCCTCTTCGTGGCCGCTCCCCGCTACGAACATCATCACCGTCCCCATCACGCAGCCATGCCCCATCCCGCTCCTCCGCTCCGGCGCCCCGTGGGCCACTTTTGGATAATGAAGACCAAGAAGTACGGCCAGGAAGGCGTGAATAGCAAACGTTGTCCAAGGCTCGTGCGCGTGATAAAGGAATTTGCCAACTGGCGAAGACTTTACCCGTGCAATTAACAAACAAGCAATGGGCTGAAGTTTGTGAATGGCTGGAAACACAACAAATTTTCAACAGGCCGCACGTAACTCGTCAGCTCCCACGCTCCATGATGGTGCCACGGCTCTCGGATGTATGGTGTCTGCTTTCCCATTTACTATGCAATGCATATATGTTGTGTGTGTCTGTCCGTCACAAGCCATTCAACAATGCGGCCAGCCGCTTCCCCCCCCGCTTTGGGATAGCAACGGATCGCCACCAGCATTGGGTCGCATACCGCCGCCGGTTTCAAGCTCTCGCGGACACGAAGCTGAAGCAGTCCAAGGGGGCATTCAAGCCGGGCAGGTCTCATCGCGTGCGGCAGTCGAAGATCCCCGCCGGCGGTGGTACCCAACATGCCACGCCGGTTTTGCGGTACATGGGCCGCATCCAGAAAAAGATTGGTGACTTGCATCGCCGGGAAACTGCTTTTTTGGATCAACTAAACGAAAGGTTCCCGAAGTCTGCAACAACTAACCAATTGACCCTGGAAAAATGTGGCCCTCTAGAATGCACTACTTTCATGTGCCGGTTTCGAACAGCGCACATTGATTTTCGGGCGAAGGAGCATCCCCACTATATAGAACGGGACATTGTTGTTCCTAAGATAGTCCAACAAATCCTCACCTTCGGCAAAGGGCACCACCTACCAAAAGACAAGGAGCATCTGGAGGAGGGAACTGTGGCCCGTGCCGCTTTTTACCGAGAGGTTACACGGGTAAGGGCTCGAAGACAAGAAGAGGTTGCCAAGCAGGCTCGGAAACGGAGTTCATCAGCGCCAAAGCCGGCAGCCAAAGGGCAGCGTACGTTGTTTGGAATGCTCGCCTTCAATTCAGCTTCCAGTTTTAGCTCAACTTTTAGTTCTAGCTCAAGTTCCAATCTTGAAGCCCAGCCCAAACCTCAACCCAAACCTCAACCCAAACCTCAACCCAAACCTGAACCCGAACCTCAACCCAAACCTCAACCCAAACCTGAACCCGAACCTCAACCCAAACCTGAACCCAAACCCCAACCCAAACCTCAACGCAAACCTAAGTCCGCGAAAGGCAAACCCAAGCCCCAGCCCCACCCTGTTGAACCATCCACGGAAGGAGAGTACATAGCGGAAGAGGTTGTGAGAGAGAACAAAAAGACAAAGGATAGGATTCTAAAATATCTCCTCGCCGTGTCTTAGAATTTGGCCCACCCTTTGCACCCCGTCTACGACGATGGCAACGGTGGTGATGTCCAATGGTGGCTGAAACGGTGGAAGTGCACCTCTTTGCGTACCCAAGGTGCACGGATGGGTGCAGATGCCAAAACATTGGACGAATTTCGGATGAAGTACGGGCACCCCAGGCCCTTCGACCGTGAGTCATTGTTTCGATTTTTTTTTTCTGGATGAAACACAGCCCGCCGGCAGACAGCGGTGCTTTCATGTCCCACGCAGAATGTTCGGAGGTTGCTTGGCGGCAGAGTGTTGCCCGTGCTCGCGAATACTTTAAACATGTTTTTCAAGAGATTCAATGGGACGACAGGTTGAACCCTGTCAACCATTGCCCCCATTTTCCATTCTTTATGACCTATTTCACAGACTCCATGCTGATCAGTTCCATTGGCGGGATATGGAGTGCAGAGGTGTGGAATCCTAAGTGTGCGTCGCATGTTTACACGGTCACTGCTGCCGTTAATATGTTGGGCGAAACTGTATGGATTTGCCCCTTGGCCCCCAGCACATCAGCACATGTTTTGATTTGCAATGGGTACGGACCTTTTCGTACCCGAGGTGATTTTTTTGATTTTGAAGTGGGGGGCCAATGTCATTGTGCTATTCATGGGAAGAACGAATGGCCCTTTGACATCCTGCCAACAAGGTTACAATGATGTACATGGGTGGTACAGGGCATGCATTCAGCACTTGTTTGCCCGCTTGTGGCATTAGGGTTTGGTTGGAAACATCTAGCGTGCCGTCCCCATTCGGTTGCACCGGTCTGTCGGCAATTTGGTGCATTTCACTCAGTTTTGCATCCGGAAGCAAGTCCGTCACCCCCCCTACGGACCATGGGAGCATGTCGCGCCTTAGGTTTGGAGTGACCAAAGCAACTCGGCTGCCATGCAAGATGAGGTAGAGGATGAGGAGGAAGTGTGTATTTTGTGTCGCCAAAGGCGCTCCACCGTCGCAGTTTGTGATGAGTGTAAGAAGCACTATTGTAATGAATGTATTCACACCCACACTTGTGGGACCAATGTTGTTTGTTACTTACGCTACAAATGACACTTGGAGTGGTTGAATGCACAGATCTGGCTTTATTTTGCAACGTGCTTGGTAGGGAGGGTGTGCAGTGCAATGTGGTCTACTTGGAGGGCTTCGCCTGTGGAGGGTAAATCTGGGGCTGAAGTGGAGATGGTTAATAGAAAAGTCGCGCGCCAGGCGCGCCATGGGCGCGCACCGGGCAAACATTCCCCCATGGAACCTATGCAATGCTGTCAAGTTTAGTGACAAGCCCCCAACGTGGGACATCGTTCTCACACAGTGGCTATGCATACTTCCACGCTGGTACAAGCACCCAGCCCCCGGCCTCCCTGCTCGTGAAGTGCTAGACATGCACAAGGCAATCACGTCGTTCAAAGAAACAGGAAGACTCCAGCACCCTAGGCTGAACCAGCCTCACCCCTCCTACCGCAAGCTCCGCAACCCGCGGCGCAAAAAATGCAAGAAGGAAATCTGTGGCCCGGCTATGGCGGCGGCACATCAGAAAGTCATTGATGAACATGGGGGAGAGGGATGGCAAGCCATCTACCCCGACGGTTCGTCGGAAACCCATCCACAAGCGGACATGGCGGGGGGGCTCTGCGTATCTTGGAGATCACCCGGACACGGCACAATGCATTCCCACCGATCAGAAACAAACAAACAATAGGGGGAAACTCCTGCCAACTATACATGCCATACGCCATAGGACGGCGCATAAGCGCACACTCATGTGCTTTGTTTTGAAAATGGTGGTCATGGGTGCCACGGGCAAAGCTAGCAAATGGCGGCGCCACGACTTGCAAGGCTTCCGAGGACCGGTGGGCTGCGTGGACTTAGGGGAGCAACTCATGAGCAAAAATGGACCAGCGGGAACAGCAGTACGCCGGATGTACGTCCCCTCACACGTTGGTATTGTAGGAAACACACATGAGGACACACTGGCCGATATGGGCCGCCGCCAATCCTCCCTACTCTGTGGATATGTCACTTCAGCCCGGCGCTCGCAGCAGGAGGGTCAGGCACATGAACAAGAAAACAAATCAGACTTGGATGAACCTCTCATGTATTCTGAAGAACAGCACGCTTCTTACCCGCCCCCTCAAGGCACCCGCCCCCCCCCCCCCCCCGCAACACAGACGGATAGTCAGACTGCAGTTGGACGTAGAAGACTGTACCCCAGCCTCCAAGAGGCCATGTCTACTCGCCTGACGGTACAGATCCGGCCTCAGGGTGGAGTTCGCGGGCGGTGTTCCCCTCAACACGGGTGACACCCATGCGTCACATCCAATAGGAACTCTTCCCCTCTTCTGCATCCCCACCCTCCCCGGACAGCTGTGACGAGGCTTGGCTGGCGCCCAAGTCACCAGCGACGGCCTCCACGATTACGTGCAGCACGGAGGGCTCACCTTGTGGGACGCCGGACTCGAGCCGCCCTTTTGTTTAGCACACCATAATGCACACCAAGCCCCCCCACCCCCCCGGATTGCCGTGTAGGCAAGTTAAACCCTGTAAAAAGCAAGAGACCTAGATGGCGCAATAGCGAGAGTGCGGGGGTTCGATACCCGGGAGCTAGGGGCTCTTGAGTTCCCTACACATAGAGCTCTTCTTGGGCATTGTTGAGACCCCCCCCCCCTTTAGCAGCCCGCGCCACCACCCGTCCCGGTGGATAGGGTGGAGATCTCGTCTGTTTTGCCCCCGCCCACCCAAAAAAGGACACGCAGGCACCACACACATGTGCCGCAGTGCGCGCCGCTAGCTGTACTCAGATAGATCGACACGAGTTCCTGTCCGGTATTCAAAAGGATTTGTCGGAGGCCCCATCGATCCCGGGAATCGAACTACCTCCTTCACTGCAAGCGCCGGCTGCGTTGCCACTCGAGCGCCTCCTCTGTAAGGTATCACAGCATCCACCACAAGGAACATCGGAACACCACACAGACCCACAACACAAGCAGGCGGCCCACTAACCTTCTGCCCTCTGTATGGCGCTATGTTGACCTCTGCAAAAGGGTGTACCCACTGGGGTTTCTAAATCTTAAGGACCCAAATAGCCCGGAGCCGGTGGTAGTGGCCCACAAGGGTGACCTCTGCCCGCCCCACCCGCCATGACCTGGTAAACCCGAGACAGGGGTATGTGGACGACAGAGGCCAGCGTATGCAAGCATACAAATGCGCGGGCGGGCAGCAAAGTGGGAAACATCAAACGCTACGCCCCGAATTCAGTCCAAAGGCGGCACAGCCCAGAAACCTGTAGAAGGAGCCCAACTCTTACCCCATTCAGTGCGGATGGAAGGGAGAAAATTGCAAAGCAATGTCCGCGTGACACGCACAATCATGGAACTGAGTTGGCAATGAAGGTCGTGAAGGAAGCGCGGCTAGAGCTAAGTGGGGGGTCCACATCTGACTGATTGAGGCCCCTCCACAGTTTAGGCCTTGTTGGCGGCAACATGGGCAACTCTGATTCTGCGGTGACTGCGTGGGTGGTGCAAGCGGGGTCGCTTTTGCAGGCTATGGGGTTTGGTTTGTGCACGGTGACAAGGGGCATAAGTTGTTTCTTTAGTTTTTACGAGTCATAGACAGACAGTCCATACTGAAGCCCGGGGGCGCCTTAAGCGCTGCGCGCGCAGTGCAACTTTTTGGGCGCCTGGCCCTACTGGAGACCCATGCTTTGCGATACTAGGGGCGTAATTGTTGCCCCGTGGTGTATGTTTTCATGCTTTTTCTACATTGTGGATATGGCATTTTTGAATTTTTACCCGCTTTCACCGAATTTCACCTTTTTCACACCATTTTGCTCATCTCTACAACATCCACTCTTTTCTAGGAGGGAGCGTAAGTATGGTCATGATGAGATGTTTGTACGGCAACTTTTTTTCCGCTTCTTTCTCTTGTTTAAGCACACTCCAACTCATAGGTGTGATCATCTTTTCTCGGGAGGAACGGGGCGTTCTAGGAAGGCTTGGTGGGCAAGTGTGCATGGTGTTTGTTCTTCTGTGAATGCTGTTGTCGCTGAAATTCAATGGGCGGAAGGATTGTTGGAGTGGAACCACGTCCCACACATTCCTTTTTTTCTCATGCATGACGTCCATTGTATGCCCACTGCTTCCATGGGAGGCATCTTTTGTGATGTTTTATTTCATGCTAAATACGCTGGGTGCCTATAGAATGTTACGGTTGCCATTGACAGCATTGGCAACATCGTGTTGATTTGTGGGGCAGCTTGGGACACCTAATTATGAAGGCGTTTCCGATCGGTGGCCCTGGGGTCTCCCGGGGGGAACCATAGTCTCAAAGTAGCGCGCAGTGCAAGGATTGCCAACAGAAGCTCTCAAGGCAGTCCACAGCAAGTGCCTGACTGTGCACTTGTCTTTGGTAACGGTTTCTAAGTTCGTGTTTTTAGGATTGACCGGAAAGATACGAGAAACGGCCATGACCCAAGTTTTTGGAGTGGCGGGAAGCATTGGCGGATGCAGAATTTCGGCAACAATTGTTGGAACAATGGCCGTTGCCCGTTGTATATGTGCCATGGGTCCTTTGTAATGTGGAAGTGCAAAGAAACAACAGCCGGCGGTTGGGCGAACACCCCGGAATCCGTGGCAGCTGTTGGCGGTTAGGATAAGTTTTTACGCAAATCGAGCTGATTTTCCAGGGTTTTGATGGGCAAACATTGCTTGCGAAGGCTACAATTGAATGCGGTTGACGGTAAAAACTTGTGTGTCTTTGTCCGGCTGGCATTCCGAGACATGGTACACATGGGTGACCCGTTCTTCAATGTCCCGTACAGACAACTAGTGAAGCGTTACCCAGAACCTATGGCCCATGGCCCGGAGGCCTGTGAGCCGTCACACCCGTTATGGCCCATGGCCCGGAGGCCTGTGAGCCGTCACACCCGTGCGGAAGCCGTTGACACCGGTTGTCAGCGGGATATCCCTGTTCTCTAACCCGCGAAATCTGGAATCCGATTTCTAACCATTAAATGGATGTGGAATTACCATAATTTTACTGTCTTGGTTGATTTGCCGTTAGAAATCGGTGAAATACCCGATTTCTACCGCGATTTCTAATTGTCGTGAAATCGCCGCCTGACATTGCCCGTTTCGTGCACTGCATTAGATGATTCTGTAGAACCATATTTCTTGAAGTTAAGACTGAAACAATCTTCGAGTGATCCGCAATTTTTTCCTTGATAGAACGCATCGCGTCCCAGATTTTTCCCAGAAAATCTGGGCAGCCGAGGGCGCTTTGAACGCCCAAGTGAAATAACAAGGGTTACGAGCGTTCAAGCGCCCAAGGGCGAATCAACGTGCCTCATAGGCACTGTGTATGAGGTTTTGCCCCCCATAGTCATAGGATGAGGCCAAAGGATCCCAACTCCATAGGCCCAAAGGGTTCTTTATTTTGAGTGTTCTCCAAGAAGTGCGCTTTTTCACGTACTTGGTGTCCAAGTACGTGTAGAAGTATGTTGAGTTGGTGTTTTCTCCCTCTTTGCTTGCCTCTACATCCGGGGCATATCACTGTTCTTCCCAGGATAGTGCATATATGATCTCCATATATATATTGGCAATATATTTTGCGCGCATGCTAAAATTTGGCTTTCCGAAAGGAGGTCGATTTTCGACCAAAGCACTTGCATGTGTGTTAAGGGACCAAAGTTACTCTAGAATATGGGCACACTTTGATTCTAGGCCACTAGGTTGGGTGTAAAAGGCGAGGGTAGGGTTGTATGCCATATTTGGTGTCATATCACGTGCCCATTTGGCGGGTGCACCATTCCAAGACCAACCTGCCAATGGACCCCATATCGCACGAGGCCCTTCATTGTACTCCCAACCAACACTTGCAAGCCTCATCTTCGTGAAGGGACGCTTGTGGAGCGCTCCCGCAGCAATGCGTTGCGAGCAAGGTGTGTTTTTTGCAATATTCCATATTTGCATGTGCCCACTTGGGAGGCAGCGCGCGCGGCCTTCCAAGGCGCCCCAAGTGGAGCACATATGTGGAATCCAAGGTCATTGGTGTCGAGTCATTGTGTTTAGAAGGATTGGTCGATTACTCAATCCAAGCCGAAGATATTAAAATATTTTTGTGTAGTTTTCAAGGCACTTTTGCGTGTTTCTTCACCAATTTTGCTGTGTTTTTGCCCGTCATGATGTCAAGTGGTGACCGTGTATCTCAACGTTGCGCTCAATTGACATCATGACTCAAGTATGTTATGAGGGTACACACTTCGGTGCCCACCATATCTTCGACCCGGCGAAAAACTCCTCTTGGGCTTGGCATACCGTGGCCGCCATGTTGGCGATTTGGGACGATCCCAAATCATGGGCTCACTTGGCGACCCTGCCATTCCCAGAACCGGAGGGGTTTGGGCAACGCCCAAAAGATATGTTGGACGCATATGACTTGATACCAATCCTATGGCACACCCCGGTCCAAGTCGGGCATGTGCCTCATTTGCCCCAACCATGAGTGTGCGCATTTTCGGCCATTTTGAGCAATTTTCCACATTTACTGCCCGCCGTGCAACATGTTCAGCCCCCTCGTGCACGCCGGGCGCATGGACCAATGGACCATATACGACATGGGTGTTATGGATATTGGTCCCCATGGTTCGCACACCACGTGGGCGAAGCGGAGCAACCTTCGTCTAGGTGCTAGCCCAAAGTGAGTGTGGACGATTTGGCCATTTTGGCAATTGTGGACCCAATTTGGATTGTCACCACGCCGAGTGGCATGGAGATCTTTGAGAGCCGAGTGCATGGGAGTCTCTGTTGGACTCCCGGTGGATCGCATATGGAATGGCGGATGCGATCTCCAAGCCGGCGTGGAGATATACCATTGGGAGCACCCCCAATTTTGGCTCATTTTGAGCAGCCAAAATGACCCTCTTTTGGGACCCCAATTTCAGCCCCCCGTGTGGTCAATTGGCGGCCCCATATCTCTATGCCCACAGGAAGCCCGGACCTAATTTTAGGTTGTGCACTCAGATATAGGTCCTAGGTCCTGCCTCCTATCCTGTGAGCCATTGGCCTTGCCCTGGCCGGGCGAGCCACGCGTGGAAATGACGCCAATTTTGGTGATTTTGGCATCATGACCCCACTTGACTAACCCGTGGTGCCCTGATGCCGGGACCGCAGAGGGAACCAGGTTGGGTGAGGGCTCCAAGGACTTCGTACTCGAAGGGCATAGGGTCAGTTGCCTCGTCCCTACCTCCCTACCTTTGGAGATTTTTGAGCGAACATCAGTTTGGGCTGAAACAGCCCATTTTCAGCTACCAACTCCTAGGGGGTAATGGCGGGGCCATATCTCTGGCTCAGAGTGGAGTTAGGACCTGCCGTGGAGGGAGCATGGGGAGCGACTGTCGGTTGGTCTTGGAGCAGCGTGGTTTCCAGGAGCTCGCCTGTGGCTGGGCGGGACACCTCCCCTATTGGCAGGGTTTCAGGGTCCGGACTGAGCAGGGCATGGGTTGTGTTTGAGCCCCCGCCCCTGCCAGCCACTGAGAGGGTCGGACCTGGGATTGGGATATGAGTTGGGACTGAGTGTCTATTGTCCTGTGATGTCCTTACCCAAGTCCAGTCTTAACCCCATGTGTACATATCCTGATGTGTTGCTGTACATACTTTCGTTCCCTTGTTTCAGAGTGGCAAGGATCCGCAAACGCTTTGTCACATGACACGAGCGTGATGATGCCCCTGTGAGCGCAGTGCTTTGCCTGCCTGCTTGCTTGTGCGTGTCCACCGCAGCGTCCCGTGGCCAGGCCCCCCACGGGAAAGCGTCAAAAGCGTTTCACCGCCGCGGGGTTACCCATCCCTCGCGTGCCACTCAGGGCCACCCAAACCCCGAGCAACACGGGCTTCGCAGCGCCGCCCGGCAACAGCGCCGAGTCCGTGAGGGAGTTGTACTGACCGGAACTCCGACATCGACGAGTTCCTTCGGCCGACCAGCAAGGCCGCACTCCCAGCTACAGCAACCACCTCCACAACCACACCGGAGCAACCGCTTCAACAACCACCACTAGGACCAGTCCGTTGAGCGGAACGAGCGCCCACCAAGGACCTCAAGACCAAGTACGCCCAAAGAGTATCATACGAACGTGGTGGCTTGGACAAGGAAGAACGTGGCCCGGGATGTCAAACGGCACTCCCTGCGGAACGCCCTCCTCATCACCGTCACGGGCGATCGCGAGAAGACCGCGATGTGGCGCCTTGATGAGTGTGACGTGAGCGGCCAGACCATCCGTCTGCAGGCCATCCCGGCGCGGATGAGCTGCGACGAGATCCTGGAGTGGGTTGGAGAGGAGGTGCTCAAGGAGTACCGGAACCTCCACCACACCCGCGGGTGGAGGCCCGGCGACCGTGACGTCAACTACGTTGGCGAGGGGCCTGGCGCGGAAGCTGCCATGGACTCAGCGGGAGCCGATGGCGATGAGGCTCTCGACGACGATGACGACGACAATGACCCCGCCGAGATGGCCGTTTGTGCCTTCGTGGCCAACAACCTGAACGCGGGGAGCAACCGGGGAAGCTGAAAGCCCCTGCAGAAGGGTTGTAAGAAGAAGGAGAAGAAGGACCCCCGCCGCATTGGCAACCCTCCGCTGTCCTTTGGGGAGTTCATACGACCTCACCCTCAGGGCTGTTTCGTGTGTTATGGGAGAAACAAAGGGTTCAACCATGACCACCGGACATGCCCCATCCACCAGGCCGACACGGAGGCCTACAAGAAGGTGCACGGGTCGAAGAAGCGTGCACCCGCGGGTATCCGGGAGACCAAGGTGGAGGTTTTCAAGGACGAGCTCTCCAAGCTGATGTCGGTAGGGACCGAGTTGGCCAAGGAGATCCAGGAGATCAAGAGGTCCTGGCTTCCCAAGTTGGACGACAAGAACAAGGAGAACAAAGAGAATGACAAGAACAAGGACAAGGACAAGAAGGGTGTGAAAGGGGGAAAGAAGAAGGGTGTCAACGAGGTTGATGCGGAAGAGAGTACCCCTACTACCACCACAACCGATGCCCCTTAGCGGAGCCCCTGCAGCCAAGGGCCCCAGCTAGGGCGGTCGCAGGATGGTGTCGTGGGAAGCGCCACACCATCCCAGTCGGGAGACGATAAGCACAAAGGGCTTGCCGCGGGCGGAAGGCCCGGTCCGGCACCCAAAGCGAAGGACAGTCGCGGTGGCGGTTCGAGGGCAAGTGAAGGCACGAACCCTTGCACCCGTCCATCCTTCGCGACCAAGAATGTATTTGATGTGCTTCAAGATCTATCCGAGAGTATCCGAGGATCACCCGGACCGCAGCTGGATGCTGCAGATGGGCAGCCTGAGCCCATTGTCCACGACCTGCACGAGTCGCTTGTTGAGCTTCTGGAACGGCCGGAGATCCTGAGCTTGCACGCCGTGTGCCGTGTGGGGCGTGAGCGGCAGTTGCACCTTAAGGTCCGTGCCTTATGCGGGGAAGTGGAGAAGGTCTTCGACGTGTTGGTCGACACGGGAGGTCAGGTCAGCTTGGTCAAGGCTGGCCTACTTCCGCCAGAGTGTTTGACCGACAGTCGGAAACCTGTCAGGCTGAAGGTGGCGAACGGCCAGTACATGGTGGGAGGCACGAAGGAAGCGGCCATTGGGTTGCAGTTCGTGAACCACCGTGAGCTGAGCCGCCCGGACCTCGGCAAGGAAATCCTCCTGCAAGGTCGCTTCTACGAGGCCGAGATGGACTGGGACATGATCGTTGGGTACGACTTCATGATGGAGACGGACTCCGGCGTTCTCCCGGCCCAGGCCTCCATGACGCTGCACCAGGACGACCAGCTCTCGTGCCTTTTGTCACCTGAGCACCATGTGGAATGCCAGTGGATCCACCCGGAACGCAATCAGCTCAAAGTAGCCGCGCTGGGCACTGAGCCAACTGGGCCAGCAAACCAGGAGTACGGCGTAATGCCGGAAGTGGCGAGCCGAGTGGTCGCAGACCTGGGAGCTTCGGATCTGGCCCGGGATGCGTTCTCTTCAGGAACCTACGCCCATCTTCGGGTTTGTGAGAAGTACTGGAGCGCCCAGGACTCTGCGTGGAAGAAGCACTGGGGTCCGCATCAGGGTTTGATCTGGATCCATTGCCCCCGATGGGACATTCCAAGGGCGGTATCGAAGATTCGCAAGGACCGCTCCAAGGCAGTGCTGGTTGTTCCTATGGGATGCACCGAGGAGGAAAGCACCCGAGATTGGGTGGTCTCATTGACCAACATGACCTGAAACAAGGTCGTCCTACCGGCTGGAGAGAGTGTCTATCATGATGCTAAGGGACAGCCCATGCCACCCAAGAGATGGCCAACGGAATTCCAGTTTTGTGGATGGGGGCCTGGAACAGGCCGACACCACGGACTTCGTGTGTGTCAACCGCATCATAGCGGAGCCATGGAGGCAATGCTTTGCGGTTTCCCCTGTTGACATCGCAGAATCGGAGGATCCCCTCACTGAAGAGGAGTTGGATCTGGTTCAGGGGTATATGGGTCAGCCCTTTCACGACTGGGGAAAACAGCGTGAGGGCAAAGGCCAGGACAAAGCCTGGTGGGAAGGGGACTCGATCGTCTCCGGTTCCTATGATGGGAATGCCTTCGTAAAGAGGGTGCTGGACCACATGTCCAGCCAGGACGAGCCAATCGGCCGTAACCGACCCACCTACGGCGACCTGTTCGGAGGCAAGACTAGAGATGGCCCTTTGGGCCACCTGGGAAGACCACCTGAGCCGAAACCGAGTGGGGTCGCTACCCCTCAAGTAAGCTCAGTGGTCCAGGGGCCCGGAAAAGCCAAGGCGGAGTCCGATGATTGCCCCAAGATCCAGGCATTGAGGGCCAGGCTGAAGCAGAAGTATGGTGAAACCTTCTTCAGCAGAAAACCTGTGTTTCCCCCACCGGTGCGTGGACCGTATGGCGAGGCCAAGATACGACTGAAGCAGGACCCCCGTGTGTATCGACACCGGGAGTTTGCCCTGAGGGGCGAGAGGAAGGAGGCCATGGAGAAGATCCTCCGTGACTTCATCGAGAGAGGCTGGCTTGAGCCGTGCCACTCCGAGTGGGCCTCCCCGTGCTTCGTCGTCCCCAATAAGGTGGCCGGTGAATGGCGGCTCGTGGTCCACTACCGCGGCCTAAACGCCCAAACGCAGCATGACAGCTATACGCTGCCCCTCATTGAGGACATGCTACAATAACAACACCGGCGGAGGATCTTCACGCTGATTGACCTGAAACATGGTTATCATCAGATGCCTCTCGCCGAGGAGTCCCGTGCCTGCACAGCCATGAGCACCCCACTTGGACCTCTCCAGTGGAAGGTGATGCCCATGGGCGTTACCAACGGCAATGCGGCTTTTCAGCGGATGCTGGAGAACCTGTCTGAGCCGGTGCGTGACTGTGCGGACCCCTTCGTGGACGACGTGATCATCGCGTCCGGGGAACCCAGTATGAGCTATGAGGAGCTCCTGGAGGCACATGAGAGGGACGTCACCCGAGTGCTGGACCTTCTGGTTCGGCACAAACTCACGGGCAGCAGTGACAAGGCCACCATTGCGGTAAGCGAGGTGGTCTTCGCTGGCCACGTAGTTGGGAACGGGCAGCAGAAGCCCATACCTGGCAGGGTGGCTGCGATCGAGCACTGGGGAAAGCCCAAAACGGTCTCTGAGCTACGGGCGTACTTGGGGTTCTGCAACTACTACTCGGGGTATATCAAGATGTATGCCGAGTATGCAGCCCCCATGACGACCATGCTCAAGGGCAACCGAGAGGAGACCAAGAAGGGGTCCAAGAAGGCTCTGGTCTGGAATACTGAGTCCGACCGTGCCTTTGAGGGGATGAAGCAGGTGCTGCTATCCGCAGTGGGTCTGCACCTCGTGGATCCTGACCGAGAGTTCGTCCTGCGCACCGACGCTTCCGACTACGCCGTTGGCGCTGTGTTGGAACAAGTGCTTGACGATGGGAGGCACGTGCCCGTGGCCTTCTGGAGCCGAGTCCTGGCGGAAGGCCAGAGACGGACGTGGACGCCCCGAGAAAAGGAGGCGTACGCCATCGTCATGGCTCTCAGGAAATGGGCTGGGTACATAGCCCTCCATTCCGTCACCGTCTGCACCGACCATCAGAGTCTGCAGTCGTGGCACAAAGAGCACGTGGACACCCCCTCAGGTCCCGCCTCCCGACGGGCAAGATGGCATGAGACCTTGGCCAAGTCCGACCTCACAGTTGTGTATGTTCCTGGCAAGGACAACACCGTGGCGGACTGTCTCAGTAGGTGGGCCTTTCCCGCCAGCAAGGGCATGACAGACGTGTCTGCCCATGGCGATGAGGCTGAGACCGCTGAAGCCAACAGGATCATAGAGATGGAGCGCCTGATGGAGGAGGAGGGTGTTAAATGCTTCGTCGTCATGGCTGCGGATGCCCCCCTCGGAACGAGGATGGGTAGAGCGGTCAGAGTACTCGCCCCTGAAGGAGCTGAGTCGGACAAGCACCTCTTCCCTGAATCTTGCCTCCAGGACGACTGGACCAACGACTACGCTAAGTCTGAGGCCTTTGAGGCCGAATATAGGGCTGTGACCGACCCTGATGACGGGCAGAAGTGGCCAAAGGGGCTGACTGAGGAAGATGGCAAGCTCTACCGGAATGGTAAGCTGCTGGTCCCAGACTCCCGAGTGCTCGAGCTATGTGAGGCTTGGCACCAGCACATGATGCACCCAGGGGTCAAGAAGCAAGCCGTGGACATGCAGCGCCGGTTTGAGATCAACCAGATCGGTCTCTACACCGCCATCAAGAAAGTCAGGAAGGGTTGCTCGGTCTGTCAGGCCTGCAATCCCGATAACCGGAACGTCAAGGGGGAAGCCCAATGGACTCCGGTGCCTGACCAGCCCATGGAGAGCGTGGCCATGGACGTCTTCTCCATGCTGGAAGTTCACATAGGCAAGGAGACCTTTGACTGTGTCTTCCTTTGTGTGGATCGCCACAGCGGCTACGTAGTAGCCGTTCCGGCACGCAAAAAGGGGTTACTTGCCAAGGAAGTGGCAGTCATGATGATTCGTCATTGGCTGACCGTCTTTGACATCCCCCGCACCATTTGCAGTGACCGAGGGCCCCAGTTTACTGGTGGCTGGTTCAAGGCCATGTGTTCCCTCATGGGAATACGTCATGCCAAGAGCGTCGCCTATCTCAGCCGGTCTAACGGCCGGGCTGAAGTGGTTGGATGGCAGCTGTTCGAGAAGCTGCGCAAGATTCACATCACCAATCCACGTCGGAACTTGTTTGAGGAGATGTGGCCCGCTCTGAAGGCCCATCATGACACCCCCAACCCGGGCGGTTTGTCCCCTGACCAGATTCTGTTCGGCAGGGACCCCCTGGGTCGGGGACTTCCCTTGTCTGGTGATGGTATGGCCATGGACGCCAAGGAATTCTTTGCGCGGCACGAGGCAACGGCGCGGGACATCCGCCAGCAGCTCGAGAAGGAGCATGCTGAGCGTCAGAAGTCCGCCCCGAGCTCAACAGCGCAAAAGTTCAGGGTGGAAGACCCGGTGTGGGTGATCAGACCCCGCCCTATGGGCACCCACCGCACCAAAACCTGGTTCACACCCGGAGAGGTGGTCCGCAGGATTGGTGAGGACACCTACCGCATCAAGGTGGGTCACGGACAGTTCCGGGAGCGCAACGAGAGTCAACTCCGTGTGTGGGAACCCGACCTCCGTGGCCAACATGTGTCCCTGGACTATGCCGCACATGAGGCTGATTCGGACGACGACTATGCTGAGCAGGACGACTATACCGTCGAGAAGATCCTGGCCCAGCGTCCGAACGCCTCGGCACCCGGAGGCCTGGAGTTCAAGGTTCGTTGGCGAGGCTATGGGCCGTCCCATGACACCTGGGAACCCGTCTCCTCGTTCATGCCGCGGATCAACACCCCCTTCATGGACTACATCCGCAAGCACAAGACCAAGATCCATGTATCGGACTTGGCAGCACTCACCCGGGCGATTGCAGCCAGGGGCGCCTGGTCACCGCCCTGAGCTCTCCCCTGATGCAGCTTGAGCGCTTGTTAGGTCGACGGATCGTCCCTCACTTGCTTGCTCTGTTTCATCTTCCGGTGACCTGCCATCAGAGTGGCCATAAACCCCCCCCTGCTGAATCCAGGGGAGGATGGCCCCTCTCTTCCACTTCTATTCGTCACTCCCCGCCTGCTGAATCCTTGGGAAACCAGGCAGGGCGACTGACCTTGACATTTCCTGAGCTCTTAGGGCCTTGAAGCCCGTACGACGTTGCGCAACGGATGCCGCTGTCATCGGCATTGCGATTTTTTTTTGGTGTGTGGTCTGGTCCCATGGCACTTGCGGGATCCAGACCAGTCTACGTGTGTCTGCAGACTATATATGGCCTGAACTCAGGTGTTTTCCTGTCCACCCTCCTGCATATGCCTTATCCTAACCGGGGCGTGGTTTGACGCTCTATCCAGAGTGTGTTTACACGCCTATTTACCCCGTTTATTGCTTACCTTTCTGCCCCCCAGGATATGTGCATCTGTACGTTCAGTGTTGTCAGCCCATCACCGAGATATGGACTGTTTTTCGCCCCGACGGGATGCGAATCGGAATACGAAGGCGCCCTGAGTCGCTGTGTACATGCTCTTACATAAGGTCCAGCCTGGACCAGTACCTAAGTACAGATTCTTCTGTTTGAGTGCCCGTGATACCGTGTGCCCTAGTGGCTGTGATGTGCTGAGATCCTGATGGCGCCAGGCGGGAAGCCCAGTTGCCTGACTACACTCCCAGCGGTCCGCCACTGTCAGTCCCAGTGTGAGCCTACCGACTCGCAGACGCACTTGCAGTTGGGTGGCGACCTCCGGTGTCCTGACCTCGGTCAGTCTGCCTGGGAAACTGGTGGTTTGAGGCGTCGACGCCTCCGCCCAGACTGCATGAGGACTCCCTCATGCATGGCCTTCGTGGTAATGGGGCGAGGGAAAAGACGGCCTTGATGCCCGATCCCTTATGGAGAGCTCGTTCGACTTTACCACTCTGCACTCGCGTCGTGGATATGGACATGGTGCGCCGGAGGAAGGACCCGTGGGGACTCTCCCCCAGAATGCGGCCTTGGGAAGCCTGGGGTAGCCTGATGGATCTTTGTGGTCGCTTTCGACCTGTGGGACCACCTCGGTCGTCGTGTGACGCCTATGTTGGCCGTGTATGCCACTGCCACTGTGGTAGTGACCGTTGCAGCCGGCACCCGGTGCGCCTGGTATGGGTTAACGGGTCCTTTGGATGCCGAACAATCGCTGCCAGGACCCGGGACTTGATACTTGATACTATACTTGCAGTTACTAACAGCTACAGCACCGTACCTGTCTTACTGTGGGATTGTAGTGGGCGGCCTAACCCGCAAATCGGCCTGAAGTGAGGATGTGACACCCCCCCCTTCAGGGGACCGTCCTGGGTACCCGCTGCCATGCTTAGGTGTTATCGAGCCCCCCCCAGGGTTTGCTCTAAGGAGGGGGGTGAAGCGGTACCCAGAACCTATGGCCCATGGCCCGGAGGCCTGTGAGCCGTCACACCCGTTATGGCCCATGGCCCGGAGGCCTGTGAGCCGTCACACCCGTGCGGAAGCCGTTGACACTGGCTGTCAGCGGGATATCCCTGTTCTCTAACCCGCGAAATGTGGAATCGGATTTTCAACCATTAAATGGATGACGAATTACCATAATTTTACTGTCTTGGTTGATTTGCCGTTAGAAATCGGTGAAATACCCGATTTCTACCGCGATTTCTAATTGTCGTGCAATCGCCGCCAGACGTCGCCCGTTCCGTGCACTGCATTAGATGATTCTGTAGAACAATCTTTCTTGAAGTTAAGACTGAAACAGTCTTCGAGTGATCCGCAATTTTTTCCTTGATAGAACGCATCGCGTCCCAGATTTTTCCCAGAAAATCTGGGCAGCCGAAGGCGCTTTGAACCCCCAAGTGAAATAACAAGGGTTACGAGCGTTCAAGCACCCAAGGGCGAATCAACGTGCCTCATAGGCACTGTGTATGAGGTTTTGCCACCCATAGTCATAGGATGAGGCCTAAGGATCCCAACTGCATAGGCCCAAAGGGTTATTTATTTTGAGTGTTCTCCAAGAAGTGCGCTTTTTCACGTACTTGGCGTCCAAGTACGTGTAGAAGTATGTTCAGTTGGTGTTTTCTCCCTCTTTGCTTGCCTCTACATCCGGGGCATATCACTTTTCTTCCCCGGATAGTGCATATATGATCTCCATATATATATTGGCAATATATTTTGCGCGCATGCTACAATTCGGCTTTCCGAAAGGAGGTCGATTTTCGACCAAAGCACTTGCATGCGTGTTGAGGGACCAATGTTACTCTACAATATAGGCACACTTTGATTCTAGGCCACTGCGTTGGGTGTAGAAGGCGAGGGTAGGGTTGTATGCCATATTTGGTGTCATATCACGTGCCCATTTGGCGGGTGCACCATTCCAAGACTAACCTGCCAATGGACCCCATATTGCACGAGGCCCTTCATTGTACTCCCAACCAACACTCGCAAGCCTAACCTTCGTGAAGGGACGCTTGTGGAGCGCTCCCGAAGCGATGTGTTGCGAGCAAGGTGTGTTGTTTGCAATATTCCATATTTGCATGTGCCCACTAGGGAGGCAGCGCGCGCGGCCTTCCAAGGCGCCCCAACGGGAGCACATATGTGGAATTGAAGGTCATTGGTGTCGAGTCATGGTGTTTAGAAGGATTGGTCGATTACTCAATCCAAGCCGAAGATATTAAAATATTTTTGTGTAGTTTTCAAGGCACTTTTGCGTGTTTCTTCACCAATTTTGCTGTTTTGCCCGTCATGATGTCAAGTGGCGACCGTGTATCTCGACGTTGCGGTCCATTGACATCATGACCCAAGTATGTTATGAGGGTACATACTTCGGTGCCCAACCTATCTTGGACCCGGCGAATAACTCCTCTTGGGCTTGGCATACCGTGGCCGCCATGTTGGCGATTCGGAACGATCCCAAATCATGGGCTCACTAGGAGACCCTGCCATTCCCCAAACCGGAGGGGTCTGGGCGACGCCCAAAAGATATGTTGGACGCATATGACTTGTTACCAATCCTATGGCACACTCCGGTCCAAGTCGGGCATGTGCCTCATTTGCCTCACCCATGAGTGTGCGCATTTTCGGCCATTTTGAGCAATTTTCCACATTTTCTGCCCGCCGTGCACCATGTTCAGCCCCCTCGTGCACGCCGGACGCATGGACCAATGGACCATATACGACATGGGTGTTATGGATATTGGTCCCCATGGTTCGCACACCACGTGGGCAAAGCGGAGCAACCTTCGTCAAGGTGCTAGCCCAAAGTGAGTGTGGACTATTTTTGCCATTTTGGAAATTGTGGACCCAATTTGGATTGTCACCACGCCGAGGGCATGGAGATCTTTGAGAGCCAAATGCATGGGAGTCTCTGTTGGACTCCCGGTGGATCGCATATGGAATGGCGGATCCGATCTCCAAGCCGGCGTGGAGATATACCATTGGGAGCACCCCCAATTTTGGCTCATTTTGAGCAGCCAAAATGACCCCCTTTTGGGACCCTAATTTCAGCCCCCCGTGTGGTCCATTGGCGGCCTCATATCTCTCTGCCCAAAGAAGCCCGGACCTAATATCAAGTTGTGCACTCAGATAGAGGTCCTAGGTCCTGCCTCCTATCCTGTGAGCCATTGGCCTTGCCCTGGCCGAGCGAGCCACGCGTTGGCATATAGCCAATTTTGGTGATTTTGGCATCATGACCCCACTTGACTAACCCGTGGTGGCCTGATGCCGGGACCTCAGAGGGAACCAGATTGGGTGAGGGCTCCAGCGCGTTCGTACTCGAAGGGCATAGGGTCAGTTGCCTCGTCCCTACCTCTGGCGGGTCCAGACGAGGGGTCAATTTCGGAGATTTTTGAGCTGACATCAGTTTGGGCTGAAACAGCCCATTTTCAGCTACCAACTCCCAGGGGATAATGGCTGGGCCATATCTCTGGCTCAGAGAGGAGTTGGGACGTGCCGTGGAGGGAGCATAGGGAGCCACTGTCGGTTGGCCTTGGAGCAGCGTGGTTCCGAAGAGCTTGCCTGTGGCTGGGCGGGACACCTCCCCTATTGGCAGGGTTTCAGGGTCCGGACTGAGCAGGGCATGAGTTGTGTTTGAGCCCCCGCCCCTGCCAGCCACTGAGAGGGTCGGACCTGGTAACGCGTTCCCGTGGGGGGCCTGGCCACGGGACGCTGCGGTGACATGCACAAGCAAGCAGGCAGGCAAAGCACTGCGCTCACAGGGGCATCATTACACTCGTATCATGTGACAAAGCGTTTCAGGATCCTTGCCACTCTGAAACAAGGGAACGAAAGTATGTACAGCAACACATCAGGATATGTACACATGGGGTTAAGACTGGACTTGGAAAGTGCCATCACAGGACAATAGACACTCAGTCCAAAGTCATATCCCAATCCCAGGTCCGACCCTCTCAGTGGCTGGTGGGGACGGGGGCTCAAACGCAACCCATGCCCTGCTCAGTCCGGACCCTGAAACCCTGCCAATAGGGGAGGTGTCCCGCCCAGCCGCAGGGAGCTCCTGGGAACCAAGGAGCTCCAAGGCCAACCGACAGTGGCTCCCCATGAGAAAAGTTTATAGTGGTTTCAGCACTGTGTTTTTTGTCTCTCCTGCTGCTTGCTGCTGGTGTAGGGTTTCCTGCTGCTTGTTTTTGGAGATGAAAACCTTTTGTTTGTTGAAATACAGTCAATCCAGGATAACCCAAGCCAGAGGTGTGCAAGGAGAAGAGAATCAGGATCAAAGCATGAAGGGCTGCAGTGTAAACAGTGAAAGATGATTGGATATTCACAGAAACTGCAACTCAGGTCAAATCGGAATGCATATTCACAAAGATAGTTGAAATGTTTTGGAAAAGAGTTGGAAAACTGCCCCATGGTCACTCTATCTCCATAGTGCCATCTCAGGAGATGTGCACTCTTTGTTTAGGGTCCCATATGTGCTGAGGTGGCAGGGCATGTGGCGATGAGGTCACTGCCATGTCACATGGGATCTTCCTACTTAGCTAGGCTGACCAGGAATTGAACCCAGGACCTCTCAAAAAGAGGTGCCCAGCCCCCTAGGGTGCATACCACTAGGATAGCTAAGAATTCATGAGAAAACATAGATAAATTCATAGGCTCTGCCTTGGATATGTCAGTTCTCAGTCAACTCAGGAAAAGATGATTTGCCTCACATTGAAAGGGGATTAAGGGGTCCACTCCATATCCTGATTGGGTGTTTGGTTCCATAGGTCAAAATGTGTTATCACCAGTTTTGGTGGGACCAATACTAAGATAGAAATGCATGGATGCTCAGTGCATCTCTAATACAACTAGAGTTTGCCTCAGAGCATTGGAAAAGCACTTTGTCTTACTCCACCCTTGTGCTGTGGTGGCCACCACTGTCGCATTTTAGGAAAAGGGGATTTTTTCTTGGCCTTTCCTTGGTTTCCACATCTACTTTAAAATACCTATAGTTTCCCTCACACAGAAAAATGGGCGCTCACCATGGCTGGCGCTCTTTTGCTGCTCTGTTTGTAACATTTCCTACAGAAGACTCAACGCTTATGGCGCTGCCGGGGCTCCTGTGGCTTGGTTGGGTTAGTTTGGGAGCATGCGAAAACATGTGCATGTGCATCCCTCCCTCCAAGACGCAGCGCGACACAAACCCAACGCAAGACACAATATACACACTCGCATGGGTTCTCGTAAACCTGCTGGCGACCTGTGACCTGTCTTAGGGCGAAGGGAGTCGTGAAAAAATTAAATTGCCCCTTGGTGGGGTCTTGGGTTCTGCTCAGTCTCTCCAGGCTGCTGCGTTTCGGCCCGAACACGGCCTACTCAGCAAGGCTGCGCGTGGGTATCTGCAGAGGCAGGAATGGGAGAATTATGGACGAATCCACGCAAAAACGAAGCGACGACACCAAAATCCGTCAAATGACGGCCTAGAATTTTTCTAAGACGACACACCTGAGCAGAATCCAATTGTGCATCAGAAGCACATTTTTATAAAAATTATAGTCATCTCTAGATATTTTAAATCCAGAAATTCATACGCATAAAAAGGCGGCGCGCAGGAGCGGCTCCTAGCGAAGCGCCGGAAAATGGAGAAATAATGGAATTATAAACGTATGTCTCACGTAGTCTTGAAAATGACGAGACACACATTAATAAATAAACATACAGATTCCACCCACACTATTAGAAGAATCAAAAATTCAATAATTCGAAAATGAACGAAAAGACTTCAATGAATCAGGTATAAACTACAGGTATGCTCGTCTCGTATGCCGCATACACATTTCTCGTCTCGTGTCTCCGTGAACGAGTCTTGTAGCAGCGCTAACAACGATAGGACGCGATAGAGGGATTGATTAGAAAGATTGCAGATGATTAGAGGTCAGATCAGGGTGATTAGACATACACACAAGTGCATAGCAACGTTCTTCGCGTGCGCCCCTCACTTGCTCTCTCTCTCCAGCGGTAGGTAAGGTGAGTAAGCCCAGGCGGGGCCACCCCCTGGTGGAGTTTGTGATTGTGGTGCGGATGGGCAGGTTTGCCCAAAACAGTCGTGCATACTCGCGCATGCACACACGCATTAAAGGGTAGGCCACGCGAAGTTCGCACGGTAAACCTTGTTTAGGCTACCCAGGGGCTCCTCGGTACGTTCTTGAAGAGAACCTGAGGAGTCCCTTAACGCTTGCTTGCTTGACAGGGGTAGCTGATTCTTCAGCGTGTTTGCGGACAGTGTATTATAGGTCACTCTGAGAAGCGTATAATACGTGGAGAGTGGCTTGGTTCCTCCGCCGCAAACGCCCCTTCATTTGCCTTTGCTTTACAGTGGGCAGGTAGGGTGATGGGTGCAGCAGCATACCATTTTTTTCATGCCCTGCTAAACAAGGGCGCAGATCACACAAACAAGTAACTCCCCTCTGCCTGTGGCAGAGCAGGGAGTCCGACTCCATCGACATCTGCGCCGTGCACGCAAGAGCACCTCTTCCCTCCAATCCCTAGCAGGGGAAACGCGTTGTGGCGTCCCCTGTTAGGCCACAGTTGCTTAGCAGCGCTGTGTTCTCTTGTCATCTTCACAGGAGGGTCGCTAGGACCCACGACATGTTCTTCAACAACACCAAGTAGAGTGTGCGTGTAGGAGTGGTAGTCCTGAGTGGGGGCTTGAGCCAGTTGCCCCAGTGCTCGCCCACCAGGATGGTGCCACTGTAGGGTGTGTAGGACCTGTAGTGCGTGTGTCACTGTCCCACCCGTTTCCTGCAATTTTAGCAGGGTTGGTGGGCTGTGGCAGTGGTTAGGTCAGTGTTTTGGCCATTTAGCAAAACGGCGTTTTCATGCCTTCATAGCTTTTGGCCACCCCTCCCTGTAGTAGACAGATAGGTAGGGAAAACAATACCTGGATTAGTACGCTGGGTATTCCCCAAAGGTTTTGCGCCAGCACAGAAATTGGGCGCTTAGGGGAGGGGAGACCCGGGGCGTACCCCGTGGCATCAATAAGCCAACCCTCCAGGTTTAGCAAGCGTGCAGACTTGGGTATAATTAGGACACCACTTCTGCGGCTTGCTCTCAGGACCTTAGGAATAGCACACTCACACATACGCTTTGGCAGGTAAGGGTCAGGTTCAGTCCCTAGCTTTAGTCTTGGAGGCAAGCGTCTCAGCGAGCCTCAACAACTCACCAAGGTTGTTCTGGGACAAGTAGTCAACCAGAACTGAGTTTAGGCGTTCCTCAGGTAGAACAAATGCAGAGAAGGGCTCCCAGGTGGCCTCTTCGACTCCAAACCCTTCCCAGAGGGTGAGGAAGCGCCAACCCTGGCGATAGCGGTGGCGTAGGACAGACTTCACCAGGTAGAAGCCCTCCTTAGCCATCTCCTCGGCGTTCATGTCGGGGAGTTCACCTTCAACTTCCATAGGGCTGGCAGCCCCTTGTAGGTCCAGAGCGGCGATTTCCTCGTCGTTCAGCTCCCACTCCTCCCCACAGAGGTCTTCAGGATCATAGTAGCGCTTCAGATGTTGAGCAGCGCACACCAGGGTCCCCCCTAGACGGGGAGAACACCGCACGGTGATACGGTGTCCATCCACAGATAGAATCCAGTACGGCCCGAAGTATGGGTCATCGCTGGTAGAGCGTGGCCAGGCGGGTAGTCGACTGTGGTGCACCAGCACCCAGTCCCCCTCTTGGTAGGTGGCCGGTACCCGGTGCTTGTTCTTCTTGTTCCACTGACGCTCCCTCACTCTCTGGAGCATAGCCTTGGCCTTGTCCACCTTCGCTTGTTGCTCTTGGACCCATTCACCCACAGAAGAATGGGTGTCCTCTGGATAGGGGGCATGTAGGAACCATGCCGGGCGCCCTAGGAATAGCTCATCGGGCGGGTAGCCAGTAGCCGAACTCTCTTGGGAGTTTATCATCAAGGATATGACGGGGAGTAGTCTCACCCAGCCTCTGGTGCGTTCAGTTTTGCACCATATCCGTACGTTCTCCTTCAGGACACGGATCTGTCGCTCACATAGGGGGTTGCTCGTGTGAGAGTAGGGAATCCCCGTAGACACCTGGACATTGAGGGATCTCAGGACCCTCTTGTACCAGCCAGTATCTGAGCGTACTCGTACGTCCTCATCGGAGTTGATCTCCTTGGGCGCCCCATAGACACAAAACCACTCCTCCAGGAGTATCTTGATAGTCTCCTCCCCGGTAATGTGCTTGGTACATGGGAACACCCTGGTAAACCTGGTCAACCCACAGGTTACCACGAGGGCGAAGTCATAGCCCCCGAACTTCGGCATCTCCGTGTAGTCCACGTATAGAACACTGTTAGCACAGTGTGGGATGGGCAGGGTCGAGTAGAGACCTCTGTCCCTGATATCCCCTGGTTTACAGGACCTGCACGGGCACTTGTCCACGATAGGCTGGAGGGTTTTCCGCAGTTGGTCGTCAGTCCACGTAGTGTGGAACCACTGCTTGAACAGCCTCAGGGTACGGTCAGCACCCACATGACCGCTGGACTCATGGGTCCACTTCAGCAGCGCTGGGACTCCGTCACTAGGCACCACGATGCGGTCCTCGTGCCAGAGGTAGCTCTTGTCCCTCTTCCACTGGTCTTGGTTGACCAGGAGGGATTCAAGGCGTTTCTCCAGGCGCTTGTAGATATCCCCGAACTCCTTCAGGTACTCCGATTGTTGGAGTCCATCCAGGGGGCGTATCATCGTCATGTTGAGGTCCAAGTGGACGTCCATACGGCTGAACGCCTCCTTAGCCAGCGCTTCAGACCGGGCACCAATCAGGGCGTCCAAGTTGTTGCGGCTGATGTAGTCGGCACACTCGTTCTTCACTCCCTGGATATGGTGTACCGTCAGCCGTAGTTGACTGAGGTAGGTCCACCAGCGCCGCAGCTTGGCCTTCTCAGGTGCGGGACCCTTCTGGAAACTGCGGACCGGTTCTTGGTCGCACAGCCAGACCACAGGGTTACTCCCCAATAGTCGTGCTTGTGAGGATAGCACCAGCATACCCGCGAGCAGTTCCTGCTCATAGGTGGAGTAGTTCCCCCTGGCCTGGTTCCACTTCCAGTTCCAGTGGCCCAGAGGTACTAGGACCCACTTGTCGTCAGGGTAGCTGTGCTTGAGGGTTCCATCTCGGTTGAGACCTTCCGTCCCCCATTGGGAAATGGCCGAGTCGAACTCCTCCTTCTCTAGTGCTTGCCATTGGAACAACGTTCCACCACCGCCCACATTGCTGGCGTCGGTCACCAGGATAATCTCCCCTTGTGCCCTAGGCACGCCCAAGCACTTAGCGCTGGCTACCTTGTCTTTGAGCTCGTCAAACGCTTGTTGCTCTTGTGGGCCCCAGCGCCAAGTAGTACTCTTCTTGATCAAGTCCGTCAGAACGGCGCTGGTGTAGGTGAAGTTCTTGATGTGGCGGCGATAGAAGTTGCACGCCCCAATGAAACTGCGTACATCATGAAGTCCTTTCTCCGGGTCTTCGTGTCGTACCTTGACATCCATCAGGGGTTTGGCCTTAGAGGCCGCTGGGGTCCACCACCCATAGCCAACGTCAAACCCCAGGTACTGCATGGTCTCCTGCATGAACTCACACTTCTCCAGCTTGAGTCGTGTGTGGTTCTCCTGGCAGACTGCAAAGAACTCACCCAAGAGGATTAGGTGATCCTCCTGGGTATTGGTCCCGAGGCATACATCGTCGATGTGAGCCTCCATCTGGGCACCACGGGATATGAGCTCCTGCCGTTTAGGTTTCCTTCGTAGGATGAACAAGATCTTGTTCATCAGCTCTTGGAATAGAGCGGGTGCGTTAGCCACGCCAAACGGCATGACCTTCCACTTGAACACCCTCCCCTGAGGGGTGATGAAGGCCAGTAGTTCCTGTGCGTTGGGCGTCAGATCCACTTGCCAGAATCCGCTCCTGTTGTCCATCTTGGTCTTGTAGCGGCAGGAGGCTATCTTCTCCAGGGTAGACTCCATATTGGGAATGGACCCTGAGTGGTTCAGCGTCTTCTTGTTCAGCTCTCCGTAATCCACTACCAGCCGTTTGGCTGTAGACCCAGGTTTAGCCACCAGGAAACAGGGGCTGCAGTGTAGGGGGTAGTCCCCGTCCTTGTACTCCAGGACTAGGCCCGCGTCGATACATTCTTGTATCTGTCGCTCGATCTCGTCGGCCTGCTCTTTAGGAGCTGGATAGGGTCTCCTCCGGATCTTGTGACCCAGGAACTCGGGTTTCAGCTTGAGGTCCATCTGTACCAGCTTGTCACATGAGGCTGGAGGGGGTAGTTCTCCGAACACCTCCAGATAGGTCCTTATAAGCTTCTGTACCCGCGGGTCCAATACCTTGATCTTGTCCTCCATGTCCTCGTCAGAGTGTAAGTTGCTTGCCCCCTGAGTAATAGACGTCGGGAGGTGGTCCTCCACCGACTCTTGCCCGTGGTAGTGTCCTTCAGCCCTTGGTAGGCATATAGAAGGTCTTGTTCAACCATCTCCGGTGGACGATGGCAAAATAGGCACGCGCGAGGGGGTTCACATACACATTCCTCCGAGAGGTCGTCCTCCTCTGGGGTCCTCACATGGGCGCCCCACACGCTCTTCATGAGCTGAAGATCTACCTCCCTTTGCCAGGTGGTGATCTTCTGTTCGAGGTCCTCCTTCAATTGGGATAGGTCTCCCATACGTCCTTGCTTCAGTGGCCATGAGCTGCGGGTAGGCTTCGCGTAGCATAGCTTTTTCGCCACCAACTTCCTCTTGGAATCCACATACTCCCTGAGCCTGGATCGAGGGTCCAGCTCCTCGTCCACGGGGTCTTCCACCCTCATGGAGAGTAGGGGTTTTAGTGGGGCGACGTACTCGGCGTTCTCCACTTCCTCCACACAGGTCTGCACGAAGAAGGCGTCGTGCTCAGTTTCGTCATCTGAGTGGATAGAGCTAGGTAGCTCAGATAGTCCACACTCAGAGACTCCATCAGGAACAGGTACATGGCAGGGAGAGTTGGGGGCGTTGGTGTCAGTCACGACGTACTCATCTCCTCCGGGTGTAGTCTCAACAGCATCTTGAGGTCGTAGGCGATCCTTCAAGTCACCCAAGGCGAGTCCGTCGCTTTCTCGTTGTATAGCCTGGACCAGAGTCGTGTCCAGATCCTCCCAGGGGATGGAGGTAAGACCTGCGTCCACCACGCTCAGCATACTCCCCCATCCGGGTTTCCCAATAGGCGTCTTACGACCCAGAGGCACGTAGATGGCCTCATCAGGTAACCGAACAGAGGTGATAGTCAGCCTGTCCAGGAGGTTTCGCCAGTACTCGTTGCCCCCATGGGCTCCCCAATCGGGGGAACACAGGACCATACGGGAACGTTCCAAGGCCACCTTGGTCAGCACCTTCCCCAGTTCACTGAACCTGGGGTTCCCTTAGGCCATCCCGAAAGAGGGCCAGTAAAATTTGTAGCTGCAGTTCTCCCCCTTGCTGCAGTAAAGGTCCAGTACATGCTGCTTGTCGCTGGCGAACAACTCCACACTTAGGTCTTCTCGAGAGTAACCCAACTCCTTCAGACCTTGGTCTAGGACTTCCCCCAATACGTGATAGTCCTCAGTTTTGGAGGCCGCCATCATGTTCGAGGGCTCCTCCTTCGATAGTCTCAGGTAACTCCAGGTATGTTCCGACTGCTCCAGTGGCACAGACTCTCTGCCACTGCCGTGGTCCACGTAGAGGAGGTAGGGCGCTTGCAGCGTCAGGGATTGTATCTGGGAGTGCTGTACGAAGAAGTCAGTCCCCAGTACAAAGTCGAAGGCCTAAGTGTCCATCACATAGAACCGATGGGCGATAGTCCGGGAGCCCATAGGTACCTCAACTTCACAGTCCCCGCAGCTGTGCACCACATGTCCATCCCCCATGCGTATAGCAGCGGTGGTCATGGTGCTCTTTAGGCTCCCACAAGGTAAAATTTTCTTGGCCACTATAGATATTGTGGCGCCAGTATCCAATACCCCCAGGTATTCGCGTCCCCCTAGTCGGATACGTACCCAAAACACCAGGTCTTGGGTGCCACCAGAGCGTCCCCGTCAGAACTCCGCGAGACAGGTCACCTCGAACCCCTTGTTCCGCAATTTGCGAGCCATCCTCATGAAACGGCTCCTCTTCTTAGCGTTGCCGTCATCACCACCTTCATGCTCACGCTTGGCTCCTTGTTCTTGCTGGGCCTGCGTTTGTGAGCGTGTGGTTGGACCAGACTGCCCTCCAGAGGGCTCGGAGTTCCCCCCTGGATTAGGGTTGGGGTTGCCTCCGTTCTTGTCCTTGTTCTTGTTGTCGGGCTGGCGGTTAGCGCCTCCTCCTCGTCCACCTTGACCCTTGTCTTGCCCTTGACCACGTCCTTTTGACTTGCCCTTGCCGGAGTCGTTGCCTTTGCCTTTGCCTCCACCTTTGCCTGAGCCTTTGCCAGGATCTTCTCCTTTAAGCTTCGCCGATATGCGTTGCTTATGGTAGCACTCATCCTCGTAGTGCTTCCGCTTCCCGCAGAATGCACACGTGATGGTGCACCTGTAATGATCCGGCAGCTTCGCTTTGGCGCCGGTGTTCTTTTCCTGCTGCTTCCCCTGGACTACGAAGCAGTCTCGCTGCTCGCAGTCAGGGGCGTGCTGCAGGTGGCCCTGCTCGTCTCTGGCATCACACCAGAATAGCTCCTTCACGTTCTCCATCATGCGGGCGTGGGCGTGTTTGGGGGTAGTCCCCTGCCCAGGTCCGGACCCTTGGTACCCTTTGCCATGACCTCCAGAACCTCCTCCTCCAGGACGGTAATTGTTCAAGTGCTGGTCGCTCTCCTTCTCCAGCGCCAGCTCCAGGAGTAGCACGCATAGATCCTCGTAACGGAGGGATCTAGCCTTGCGCTCTGCCGTCGGACGGCACTCGTCCCATAGCTCTCGAGGGAGCTTGGCCACCAACCAGAACAGCACGTCGTCACTGCTGTAGGAACCGGGCGTCAGTTGTCCAGCCCAGTGATCCAGGTCAGCCAACAGCTCAGAGACCCTGCCAGGTTTGGGGTTGTTGGGCAGCACGGGCAGGTTCTGGATCTCGGCCCTGATGGAGAGGTCGGTTTCGTAGGTCGGGTACTGCCTCTCCAGGGCAACCAACACATCGGCAAAGGTGGCGGAGTTAGTCACGATCTGCCTGACCTGCTTCTCCAGGTACTTGGTCTTGCAGCACTGCAGGAGCAGATCGCACTTCACTCGCCCACTAGCGTGGGTTTGCCCGGTCAGTCGTAGAAACCGGCCAAAATTCTCAGCGAACTCGCTGAGGTCCTTGCCTGTGAACTCAGGCAGGTTCACCACGATCTTGGAGGTGGCAATAGCCTTCGCCTCCTGAGACCTGCGTCCCTCAGGGCGTCGGGTCTTCTTCTTCTTCTTCTTCTTCTTCTTCTTCCCCTTTGGATCCTCGGGGTCCTCCGGGTCATTGTCCTCCGAGGGCGAAGTAGAGGTCATCGACGGCGGCTCATCGGCGGAGGGGTCTCCGCCTAGATCACTAGAGCCATAAGGCTCCACGTCCACCATAGCCCTCAAGGCTGTCAGCCCCAGCAGGTCCAGCTCAGCCCTCGTAGAGTTCGTCACATGGCTGTAGGGCGGCTGGGCCGTTCTCGGTACGAAGGGACTTCTCGGAATTGCTGCAGGGGTCGGCATCGGTCGACTCCTCAGGCTCCCCAGGGTGTTTGTCAACCCTGCCGCCAGGTGGTTAGCCTGTACTCGGTGGGGTGACATTCCCACCGAGGTAGGTGACGCTTGGGGCGGGATCATCAGGGGCTCCAGTTTCTCTCCGATTTCTTGAGTGAGGTCGCCCACGATTTTTGAAGTGGCTCCTCGGAGCACCTCGTTGATCTCCGACCGCGTCAGGGACCTGTTGGAGGATCTTCCCGATCCTCTACTCCTGCCACCAAGAGATTCAGGTCCTCTCCTCAACCCACTCAAGGTTGCATACCCAGGTGCATACCCAGGAACATCCACATAGGTTCCAATAGCGGGTAGTGGATGGGGATATTCAGCCGCATACCATCGCGGCGCAGAGCTTGAAGCCACCGGCTCACTGGCAGTAGTTGCCTCAGGGAGCGCAGTGGTAGGTGGGCCCATACCATAGGCGGGGTAGGGAGGCATGCCAGTAAAGCCTGTGCCCTCTGCCATAGGCGGGTTGGTTATGGGAGTGGATGTTGCAGCGGCTGGGAGTGTGGTGGTCATAGGGGAGGGTGATGCGTGGAGGCCAGAAGCGCTTGGTGCGCCTTTGAAGGTAGGGACATTCGTCAGGTCTTGCCCTTGCTCCTCTCCTTTGTCTGCTTCGTCTCCAGCATCCTTCTCGCTCTCTCTCTTCCTCTTCACAGGCTGAGAGACCACCTCTTCGACTGACAGGGCCCCGAAGGCCGTCAGGAGTCCATCCAGCGAGTCCTCAGCCGCTTCCACTGGCCTATGTAAGGGCTCCGCCGAAGGTACAGCGCCAGGTGCTGGCCTTGCCGGTGCCTCAGGCGCTGGCGCTGTCTTCACGTCGGCGTCCTCCTTCCTTGTGTCCATCTTCAGTCACCCTTCTGCTTATATGTGCCTGTACTCGGCGCACTGGATGTACGGCGCGGGGTTGCTGCCGGTGCGCAGAGACAGACTGCCTCTTGCTACCAGAAAAGTTTATAGTGGTTTCAGCACTGCTTTTTTTGTCTCTCCTGCTGCTTGCTGCTGGTGTAGGGTTTCCTGCTGCTTGTTTTTGGAGATGAAAACCTTTTGTTTGTTGAAATACAGTCAATCCAGGATAACCCAAGCCAGAGGTGTGCAAGGAGAAGAGAATCAGGATCAAAGCATGAAGGGCTGCAGTGTAAACAGTGAATGATGATTGGATATTCACAGAAACTGCAACTCAGGTCAAATCGGAATGCATATTCACAAAGATAGTTGAAATGTTTGGGAAAAGAGTTGGAAAACTGCCCCATGGTCACTCTATCTCCATAGTGCCATCTCAGGAGATGTGCACTCTTTGTTTTGGGTCCCATATGTGCTGAGGTGGCAGGGCATGTGGCGATGAGGTCACTGCCATGTCACATGGGATCTTCCTACTTAGCTAGGCTGACCAGGAATTGAACCCAGGACCTCTCAAAAAGAGGTGCCCAGCCCCCTAGGGTGCATACCACTAGGATAGCTAAGAATTCATGAGAAAACATAGATAGATTCATAGGCTCTGCCTTGGATATGTCAGTTCTCAGTCAACTCAGGAAAAGATGATTTGCCTCACATTGAAAGGGGATTAAGGGGTCCACTCCATATCCTGATAGGGTGTTTGGTTCCATAGGTCAAAATGTGTTATCACCAGTTTTGGTGGGACCAATACTAAGATAGAAATGCATGGATGCTTAGTGCATCTCTAATACAACTAGAGTATGCCTCAAAGCATTGGAAAAGCACTTTTTCTTACTCCATGCTCCCTTAACGGCAGGTCCCAACTCCTCTCTGAGCCAGAGATATGGCCCCGCCATTATCCCCTAGGAGTTGGTAGCTGAAAATGGGCTGTTTCAGCCCAAACTGACATTAGCTCAAAAATCTCCAAAATTGACCCCTCGTCTGGACCCACCAGAGGTAGGGACGAGGCAACTGACCCCATGCCCTTCGAGTACCAACTTTCTGGAGCCCTCACCCAACCTGGCTCCCTCTGAGGTCCCGGCATCAGGGCACCACAGGTTCGTCAAGTGGGGTCATGATGCCAAAATCACCAAAATTGGCTTCCTTCCGACGCGTGGCTCGCCCGGCCAGGGCGAGGCCAATGGCTCACAGGATAGGAGGCAGAACCTAGGACCTCTATCTGACTGTACAACGTGAAATTAGGTCCGGGCTCCTTGTGGGCATACAGATATGGGGCCGCCAATTGACCAAATGGGGGGGGTGAAATTGGGGTCCCAAAAGGGGGTCATTTTGGCTGCTCAAAATGAGCCAAAATTGGGGGTGTTCCTGATAGTATATCTCCACGCCGGCTTGGAGATGGGATCCGCCATTCCACACGCGATCCACCGGGAGTCCAACGGAGACTCCCATGCACTTGGCTCTCAAAGATCTTCATGCCACTCGGCGCCGTGACAATCCAAATTGGGTCCACAACTGCCCAAATGGCAAAATCGTCCACACACACCTTGAGCTAGTACCTTGACGAAGGTTGCTCTGCTTCGCCCACGTGGTGTGCGAACCATCCGGACCAATATTCATAACACCCATGTCATATATGGTCCATTGGTCCAGGCGTCCGGCGTGCACGAGGGGGCTGAAAATGGTGCACGGCGGGCAGAACATGTGGAAAACTGCTCAAAATGGCCGAAAATGCGCGAACTCATGGTAGGGGCAAATGAGGCACATGCCCGACTTGGACCGGAGTGTGCCATAGGATTGGTATCAAGTCATATGCGTCCAACATATCTTTTGGGCGTCGCCCAAACCTCTCCGGTTCTGGGAATGCCAGGGTCGCCAAGTGAGCCCATGATTTGGGATCGTCCCAAATCGCCAACATGGCGGCCACGGTATGCCAAGCCCAAGAGGAGTTATTTGCTGGGTCCAAGATATGTTGGGCACCGAAGTATGTATTCCCATAACATACTTGAGTCATGATGTCAATTGAGCGCAACGTGGAGATACATGGTCGCCACTTGACATCATGACGGGCCAAAAACAGCAAAATTGGCGAAAAAACACGCAAAAGTGCCTTGAAAACTCTACAAATATATTATAATATCTTCGGCTTGGATGGAGTAATCGACCAATCCTTCTAAACACAATGACTCGACACCAATGACCTTCGATTCCACATATGTGCTCCACTTGGGGCGCTTTGGAAGGTCGCGCGCGCTGCCTCCCAAGTGGGCACATGCAAAAATGGAATATTGCAAAAAGCACACCTTGCTCGCACTACATCGCTTCGGGAGCGCTCCACAAGCGTCCCTTCACGAAGGTTAGGCTTGCGAGTGTAGGTTGGGAGTACAATGAAGGGCCTCGTGCGATATGGGGTCCATTGGCGGGTTAGTCTTGGAATGGTGCACCCGCCAAATGGGCACGTGATATGACACCAAATATGGCATACAACCCTACCCTCGCCTTCTACACCCAACCTAGTGGCCTAGAATCAAAGTATGCCTATATTCTAGAGTAACTTTGGTCCCTTAACACGCATGCGAGTGCTTTGGTTGAAAATCGACCTCCTTTCGGAAAGCCGAATTTTAGCATGCACGCAAAATATATTACCAATATATATATATGGAGATCATATATGTACTATCCGGGGAAGACAAGTGATATGCCCCGGATGTAGAGGCAAGCATGGGTGGGGCAAATGCCAACTCAACATACTGCTACACGTACTTGCTGCCAAGTAAATGAAAAAGCGCACTTCTTGGAGAACACTCAAAATAAATAACCCTTTGGGCCTATGGAGTTGGGATCCTTTGGCCTCATCCTATGACTATGGGGGGCAAGACCTCATACACAGTGCCTATGAGGCACGTTAATTTGTCCTTGGGCGCTTGAACGCTCGTAGCCCTTGTTATTCCACTTGGGGGTTCAAAGCGCCTTCGGCCGCCCAGATTTTCTGGGAAAAATCTGGGACGCGATGCGTTCTATCAAGGAAAAAATTGCGGATCACTCGAAGACTGTTTCTGTCTTAACTTCAAGAAAGATCGTTCTACAGAATCATCTAATGCAGTGCACGGAACGGGCGACGTCTGGCCCCACGCCACACCGACCCCGCACAGGCCACGTACTGAAACACGCCAGGAGGACGATCAAGAGACCACGCGGGGCTGCCCCACACCGCCAGAGGACAAACCACGGGCGACAGCCCACCCCACCAGACCTGGACACGGTGCCCCCCCCCCCAAACGGGAAGGCCACCACACAGCACAACACCACCATACCGCACCGCACCCCCCTCCCCCACCCGGAGGCACGGGACACCACAGCCCACCAACAAAGGAACGAAGCCGCGCCCCGCCGACTCCACACCCCACCCCACCGGCACCACCCCTGGAAACCCCGCACACCTCGCGCCAGCTCAACACCCACCACCGGCCACAACCCGAACCGCACACAGGGGCAACACCACCGGCCAGGACAGCCACCAGCGTGCAGCCACACACCACAACCACGCCAAACGGCGCGCCTCCCCTGGCGCACGACCCCGCACCGGCCGCCGCACGTGCCCCGAACACCAGCATCACACGCCCACCGTGCCACGAAGCAGCACCCCAGCACGTGAACACGCACGATGACCCCCTGGCCCTGGACATCGACAGCCTGCTAGAACTGGAACTCCAACACACGGAGGACACGGAGCATCATATGGACCTCACCCCGCCGGAGCTCGAGCCCAAGGCAAGCACCCCCGCGGACCCCAACCCGCAAAATGCCCCCCCGCGCCCCCCCCCCCCCGCGAGAGGGCGCCCTGGACGCACCTGTCCAACGCCCTGCAGCGCCACCACCCCACCCACGAAGCCAGCAACGGGCCCGCCGAGTACCGGGCGTCACTCGAGCAAGACCTGCCCGACGTCACAGGGGCGGGACTCCACGGGTACACCACCGTCCCCCCCCCTCCAGGCACCCCCACACAAGAATGGGAGGACGAGTACGCCGTCGACGTCACCGACATGACGGCATACATGGAAAGCGTGGAGGACCCGGAGCAAGACACCGTCCTCAGCCTCCTCGCCTACCACAGCTGGAGATGGGGCCACCAGGTCACCCTCCACCGACCGCAGGACGGGCCCCACCAGTGGTCCCCGGAGCAAACGGCGAAGTGGGACATCGTCCTCCAACTCACCTCCGAGGGCTTCTACACCCTCACGCACAGCGGATTACCCGACGCCGCACCCAATGCACAGGCGCTGCCGCTGGCCCAGCCCCAGGAGGACAACGCAGGCGCACCCCCACCGGAGGAATGTAATTGGGACCCCCCCACAGCCACCACCGAAAGCATGCCGCACCGGCTCACCAAACGTTACCTCCCCCACGACTACCATGCCACCAACGACTCGCGGGGACGCCGCACACTGCCCCTGCAGTGGGCATCACCCGAAGGCACCTTCACGTGGGGGGAAATCCTCCCCGGCGCCGTGGCGCTCACGTACCTGTGGCTCCGGGACGCGGAGACGCACGCGCAGCCCCCCGGCACACACCTCCTCCTCACCCTGGAGGGAGAGGCGGCCGTCGAAAACGTCCACACAGCGGAAGGAGAGGACTACGTGACGGCGAACGCAGACACCGCAGTATGGCTACACGCTCACGAGCACACCACACCCCCCACCGTAGTACCGGGGTCACACCCCTGGCACGTGGTCATCGTGCGACTGCCCACAGGAGCAGACACAGGAAGCGCCCAACAGGGATGGGCGGACAGGTGGGCACACGTGTGCGCCTCCCTGCACGAAGGGCTGCACAGACCCTCCCTCACCAGTCACACCCTCGAGCCGGCCCCCACCACGGCTGAATCCCACAACGGGGCGGCCCCCCCCACCGGAGTCTGGGCCTACACGCGCACCCTCCACCGCGAGGCAGCGGAAGCCCTCAAGACCGCCATCTCTAACCACCAGGGCCTCGTGCACACCCCCCACGATAACACACAAAAGGGCTACACCCTATGGTGGCACCACCCCGCACCAGAAGGGGGCCTGCAACCACCGGCAGACCAGCCAGGCATCGGCCCAGACCTCAGGGCGATCGCCCGCGCCGTCGCCGCCATGGCCCAGCAAGTTGGGGCGCCACCCCAGTGGGCACCCTCCATCATCAAGGAAACGGCGGCACGCCACAACCCAGCTTTCGCAGACTTCCGGGGACGCCCCATTCATCCCACCCTACCGCACCTCGACCTCCCCGCCCACGATGCGTGGGCGGTCCACATCCTAGTGCCCCACGACACCGCCGCCCAAAACAGGGGACGCGACGGCAATCATCACCAAACAACTCCCCAATACCGCACTCCACTACGACATACCAACGCCCAACGTCATCGTCACCCACAACACGGGTCCCGACCACTACTACCTCCAGGCCACGCATGAGCGCTCCCCCATCACCGTATACACCTTCACCACCTACCCTCGCCTCCAGCCACCGCAACACCACCCGCGCCCGGCATGGAAGCATCCCCTACACGTGGCCCCGACCCCACGCAAAAGGCCCACCCACCACACGCCCCCTCCCGCCGACAGCACCGCCCTCCACACCGCCCGCAGACGGGCCGCGGCACACCACCAAAGCCACTTGCTCCCACGCATTAACGCTGGACCCGGCACCATCACCGAGGCCACCCACAAAAGCACCTTGAACCTACTGGCTCGCAAGCTACGCCCCAAAATGGCACTGGAGGACACGCTCTGGATATACTATGGCGAAGGCTGCACGGCACGGGTGGCGGACCTCCGCAACATCATCCCCCGCCACATCCAGCGAGCGGTGGGGCCCTTCACCGTGTACGCGTCACCGCACCCCATAACAGCCCCATGCACCCACTGCAACCCTCGGTGCGCGCTACCATGCGCAGGCGCTCTGCAGCAACCCCTGCCCACCCCTACCTACAGGGGGGGCATATACCTCGGCACGGTACCCGGGGACCCACACCCCTACCTCCTGCCCGCAGCGGACCGCCACCACGCCATACCACTACACCTTGTCGAGCACCTGGCGGTGGGACCATCCCCCTTCCAGAAGCGCCCCCCCCACACCCCATCCGACTGACGCGTGCCAGATGAGCCGACACACGCCACACCTGGACCCAAACGCGCCATCGCACTCCTCACCCTAAAGGCGGAAGCCGCCATCCCCCGAGACCTGGAGGGGGAAAACCACCTCATGGCGGAAGGGCTGACGGAACACGTCCTGATCGCAGCCATGTACGCCACGGCGTCCGCATCCCGCCTCTGGGAGGACCGCCCCTCCCCACCTCTAGCCCAAGCAGCGCAGGACGCCCCCGACACGGGCCCCACCGCCGAGGACATCCACCAAATCCTCAACATGCGAGCACCCCCGAAGACCCACCCTGCGGTCTGCCCCATCCAGCTCGTCAGCTGGGATGCCATGGACGCCCCCCCGACCACCACGGAGGTCCACATCCTCAAACACCGGGACACCTGGTGGACCATGGAATGGGACGACCACGGCAAGGTCAGACGGGCAACGGCACACGCCCCCGACGGCGAAGTCCCGCCCCCACCACGCGGAGGAGACTGCTTGCGACTCGCCGCACGCATCCCCCACGCCCCAGAGGCAGCCTGGGAAGCGCTGCACTACGCCCTCTACTGGGCGCAGGGGGCACCAGAAGGCCCCCTCCCCCCGGAACGCACCCCAGCGTGGACACGCCACGCCACCCGCTACACGGCCCACATGCGCCGCCACGGGGCAGGCACCGGGCACCGGCTCCTCACCTGGCCCACGGACCCGCCCTCCGCCCTGCAGGAGGCCGAGGAGGTGCTTGGCCTCATGACCAAGCAAGTGTTCCAGCTGACGGACCCCGTCCCCACGTCCAAGCCCGACGTCCCAGCCGCCCGGGAACACCCCGTGTTTGCACCGGGCCACGCACCCGTACAGCGGCCCCAGGGCGCACCTCCCAAACGGGGACAACCTGCTGCCCGGCGCCGCCAAGGTGCGCAGAAGCGCAAGGCCCCCACACAGGCCAAACCCGTGCCAAAGCCAAGGGCCAAGCCGAAGAGCTGGACCAAAGAGGAAGCCGCTGCCCTGTATCCCGAATACGCCATCAACACCCGGGTGCAGCTGCCCTTCGAGTACCCCACGGCCGCGGGCCCCTCCAAGTGGATATGGGCCGCAGGGGAGGTCAAGCACCGGTACCTCGTCACCGGGTACCACCAGGGGTTCAAGATCCACCTCAAGTGGGACCCGGCCACCCCCAACGACAAGAAGCTGGGGCGCACCATCGAACTCTGGCGAGACCAAGCCTGTCGTGAGATTGTCCCCATGCAGCTGTGCACCCCCGACACGGAGCACCTCACCGGCACCGAGTACACGGGCGAAGTCCACAATGCATGGGCCCTACCCCAGCCCCAGAAGCGGAACCGCAGGGCACCCGCAGTTCAGGGCGTCATCGACCTCCTCGACGCCTGACGGGGCCAGGGCCGGACACGGCCCGCCCCCCCAACTACCAGTCCCCAGAAACCGGCGCCTGCGGAAGCCCATGCCCGCATCAACATCCTCAACGAGCCCGCGGTCACCTACGACCCCACCAAGGCCGCCACACTGCAAGCCATGCCCGGGCCGCACCCCCAAGGCGCGGACCTCCAGGGGTTCCTGGAGCAAGCCCTCCGCAGAGCGGACCAACCCGAACCAGCACCGATCCTGGACCCGGAGGGGAACAAATATCACGCCCACTGGGAACGGGGGGTACCCCTCTACCACAAGACGTCGGTCACGGTACATGCCCACCCCGACCTCGGAGTGGATGGTCGCCTCGGGGCGTACGAGTGCGTGGGGCCCGGATGGCAGCTAAACGTGCTACTCACGCACGTCCCGTTCGGGGAGGAGACCAAGGACTTCCTGGACACCCTGAGCCTGGCGTACCGCCGACTCTCCCTCCTGGCACCCTCCATCATCACAGGCGACCTAAACGCCGCCCCCACTGACGACGACCGCACCGGCCCACCCACAGCCACCGACACAGCTGTCCGGGACGCCATGCACCAACTGGGCCTCACCGACCTCACGGCAGGACTCACCGGCACACCCTCCCATTACCCCCACCAAGCCGGCACCCACCCATCCCGCATCGACACGTGCTACGGGGACCCAACCACGGTGCGCGTCCACGAAGCAGCCTACGGGGACCTCCCGCCCACAGGCACGGGCCACCGGCCCCTCTACATGGACCTCATCATCCCCAACCTACCCCCACCCGCGGCCACCCTGCCAGACGACACCCTCCCACCCACACTGCAGTTCCCGGCCGAGGACGACCACGGCGCCTGGCACAGGTATAACAGGGCCCTACACGCCATCCTGCGCCGCCCGGGTGCACCGACACTCACCACCGCCATGCGCCGGGCGGCACAAGCATGCGGCATGGAGCGTGACACCAACCACACGGGAGCACCACCAGACCTCACCCTGCAGCAACTCGTCCATGACATCTGGACCACGAAAGGGGAACTCGCCACCCTGCTACGCCCCAGCACACCGGAGGCACGAGACCGGGACGCCCACCTCCGTGCGCTCCTCACCACCCGCCGCCACCAACTCCAGGAATGGCACGCCCACCGCATAGCGGCCGCAGCCCAAGAACGCGAAAGATACGGCAGAAACGACACGCCGTACAAGTCCCTACGGTACGTCAGCGGCATCCTGGAGGACACGGGGCGCCGTACCATCCACGCGGTACGCACCCCCAAAGGAGGCCTCACCAATGACCCCGACGCCGTCCTCCAGGCAGTTCTGGACAGCTTCCAGGCACAACACGGGGACGCCCTTCCCGAGCTCGACCCCCACACCAGAAACACCATCCGCGAGCATGTGCCCAGGGTCTTCAACCGGGAACAGCGGCGCGCCATCGAACACGACCCCTTCAGCATCTCAGAACTGCAACGCGCCCTAGACCGCCTGACGAAGGGGGTCGTGCCCGGCGTCGACGGTTTGCCGGCCGAAGCGTACCAACGTCTCACCCTGCCCATCAAACGCCGCCTGGCAGCCCGCCTGTGGGACATCGTCACGGGCGCCACGCCCATCCCCCCTGAGTGGGCCAACCTGGTCCACCCCCTCTACAAAAAGGGGGACTGGGCACAGCCGGGGAACTGGCGGCCCATAGTCTGCGCCACCACCGAGGTCAAGCTGGTGTGGACGCTCATCCTAGGCCGCATCGCGCCAGCGGTCTTCGCCCACGTGCCCGCCAGCATGTGGGGAGCCATGGCCGGCAGGTCCCCCCACGAGGCCATCTTCCTCCAGGACACCGCACTGGACATGAACCCCTACGAGATGATCATCGCCTCCCTCGATGTCCAAGGCGCGTTCCCCCACGCCCCACACCGGCTCCTCACGGAGGTATGGGATGCCATGGGCCTCCCATTCCTATCCTTCATGACCGGGTACATCCAGACCCGACTCTACGCCGTCATCACGGCCGCGGGCCTCAGCCCCTGGACCGGCACAGACAGCGGGGTCCCCCAGGGAGGCGCCGAAGGCCCCTTCCTCTACCTCCTCGTCACCCTGCCAGGGGCATTCGAGCTAGCACGGGTATACCCGGGGTACGCCCCATATCCGCTACGGTCCCCCCTCATCAACTTCGCAGACGACAACCTCCTCACTACGGCCACCCGCCACCGCAACCCTGAGAACGCAGGGCTACCAACGACCACCGAACAAGCGTCCGCCATTCTCCAACTCACCACAACCTACCTGGACGCCCACCAGCTTCTAGTGCAGCCCCGCAAATCGGTCGGGCTGGCCGACGCCAAGACCCCCACCCCCCACATCCAGAAAGGCGAACCCCTACACCTGGAAGACACCACAGTCCACCTGGGAGTCACACAGGCCACGCGGCACCACCACATCACACTCCCAAGCACGCTAGAAGAGCGCCTCGCCCGGCTACCCCAAATTGCCAGGGCGGACCTCCTGTCTACGCAGGGCCTGGCGTACTTCATGGAAGCAGTGCTCAACGCGGCCATCGGGTACCAAGCCCTGCACCTCCCGCGCCCCAAAGACGCACTACGCCACGCTCGACAGCAAGTGACGAAGGCATGGGCGCAACACGGAGGCTGGCCCACGTCTTTCCCCAAGGAGGCCATGATGGCCCACTGGCGCTACTACGGAGACAATACGGGCGCCCTGGTCGACATGGCCTATGCCAAACACGCAGCACGCCTCCTACACAGGGTAACACACAACCACCAACCAGAAGTTCGCGAGGCGGCAGCCATACGCATAAAAGAAGCGCAAATGGCCCGCAACACCTGCCCCCGGTGGGTACTGGCGCAACACGGCGTCTCCACCCCCGTGGGCACGGGCATCTGGGCCCAGCTACAACTCCTCCTACCGCACCACACACACGCCATCCTGACAAACCACCACTGCGATCAACAGGGGCCACTCGTGGCCACACACACCGACATCCACCGACGCCCGGCAGGCGAGGTGGACACCCTGCGCCTCGTAGGGGCCACCATCACCATAGTGTATATCAGCCCAACACAGATGAAGATCATGGCCCAATGCGACGCCCACCACGCCCCGTTCCTTTCCGACCCACAATGGCCAGCACGCCACGTCTTCCAAGCGTACCTCCGCGCATGTGCTACGAAGGCAGGGCGCGACATGCCGGGGCCCAAGGACATCGACACGGCGTACACAGCCTTCCAGCGCCAGCACCCCCGGCCCCGCCCGAGCGAGCACGAGACCCCCAACGACGGCGGCACGACGCAGGGGGAGCCCACTCCGTCAGCCGAAGGCTGGACACCACCCACCATCCTGCTACTAGCACCAAATGGCCACAAACATGCTACCCGCACTGTCCAGCGACACCATGCCCCCTGGTCCATCCCCAAACACAATGCACCGGAGACCGATGTACCACCAGTCAGACACAGTGACCAGGGCATACCACGCACGTGCTGGCACTGCGGCCCGGCAGCCCTCGACACTCCGTGGCCCCTGCTGCACCTCATCTCCACCCACTACCGCACCCCCACCGCCGCCGCCACCGCCGACCAGCAGGCATGGCTCTCCCCCTGGTTTCACACGGTACCCCCAGAACACCTGGCGCACGTAGCCTGGACCCGAACACCCACGGCGACATGGACGTTCACCAACGAGCGGGCAGACCCGGACAGCGTAGCCATGGAGTACGACCGCTGCGACCGACACCGCGCAGGACCTCAGGAGGCACCCATGCGCCCCCTACAGCACAAATGCCCCACCCTCCGCGGCGACAAAGACGACAAGGAGCGGCGACAGACCATCACGTGCCAGAAGTTCCACCCCAATACGGGATACCTCTTCCACCTGATGTACGCGTATATCACCCAGGGACGCCCAGACAGGGGCCTCCTCCGCCTCACCCCACGAGCCCAGGCCATCATCACCCAGGGAATAGGCGTCTATGCAGCGCCACTACTGCAACCCACGCAAATCACCGCCAGAACCACCCAGGGGAACCCCATCTACGTCCATCACCCCACAGCAATCGCCCGCCTACCCATACCCAGCGACACCGACATCATCTACTTCACTGACGCATCCGGCACCCAGCAACGCACCCCCACGGTCGGTTGCGCCTCCGTGCGCATCACCCGGCACGCGGACGGCCTCCACCTGGAACACCACACCGGGACCACCATCTTTGGGGCGTCCTCCCACGGCGAACTGCGCACCATGGCAGACGCCGTCACCGCCACACCGCCACCCACGACGGTCCGGCCCCGCAACATCTGGGTAGTCGTGGACGCCACGGTCGACATCCACCTCACCAGGCGCCTTGCGGACCTGCCCCTCCACAAAGCACTCGAGTCCGGCCTCACCACAAAAACGTTGGGACTATGGATGGCCTTCAAGGGCATGCACCCCCAGGACGCCCTACACATCGTCAAGCAGGAGTCACACCGCTACGCATACGGCAATGGACGCGCAGACACGCAGGCCAAACACCAGAACACCAACCACACCCCAGGGCTCGAACGCGTGCGACTGCACACCCCACACCACAGCCACCTGCAGCACCTGCCCCCGATACCCTTGGCCACACAGCCCCCCCAATGGATGCCGGAGGACACGCCGTACACGGATCGAGACAAGCAGTACCACTACTCCACACCCATCCAGCAACTGGCCACCACACTGGGCCACCCAGCGAACACCGAACTCCTCCGACGCCTCGAAGACTCCGTCCACACCCCCCTCTACTACTCCGCCCTGCGCCCGGATAGCCTCCCAGCACACCTACAAAAGCCCCGACTCCAACTCGCCCTCGAACAACTTCCCCTCCTCACCCGATACCACCGATGGTATACGCGCCGCTCGATCCACGTCCCCGCAGGGCACACCAAATGCATCTGCAGCCACGCGGAAGAAGAAACATGGGACCACTTCAAGGCGTGCCCCCTGTACAGAGGACTGGACACCCTCACAGACTGGAACCCAACCCACACCAACGCACAGCACGCCGGATGGCTGGCGCAGTCCCCGGCGACCCAGCAACTCACCACCGTCCTCAAGCAGACGGAGGTGCTCGAGGCAGTCCGCAGGGGACTCATCCCCACCGCCGTCTACACCTTGCTACGCACCCACGCGGAGGACCCCCAGGCCACGGCGGCGCACATGCAGCGGACGGCCGTTGCCAAGACGGCGGAGAAGCTCACATACCGCACCCACAAATACCTGCAGCATGCGGCAACCCTGCCCCCAACAGACCAAGCCCACCTCCTCAAACTCCTGTTCTACCAACCATGAGAACCTACCCCGTGACATACCAACACGGAACCCCCACCACGTCTACACACCGTCCACGGAGCACAGCACTGGCACAGCACACACGGGCGCCACAGGCACCGCACACGCTCCCACCAGCATGCGCGCGCCGCCAGCCCCCATCCCCCCACGCCGCCGTCCGTCCACAGGTACCACCAACCACCAGCCACCGCATGTCCCCTCTGCGTTCGCCAGCGGCTACCACAGACAGCCCTGCCCTGCAACCCAGACCACTGGGTCTGCCTGGGAGCCGCGCACCGCCTCACCCACTGCCCCCACTGCGGGGACCTCAACCCCCGCCACCGCGAACGGCCCGCAGCCCCAGCCGCACCCCCCCCCGCCAGCCACCCCAGCTTCTTCGGATTCCTCACCGACACCCTCGGGGACCAACTGGGAGGGTACTACGTGGCGGACGCGGCGGACCACGCATGGACCATAGCCGTGGCCACGGGCAACACACCCCTGCCCCCCCACAGCCCACCCCTACGCCACAGCGGAGGCGGCTTGAACGTGGCGGCCCGCCACATCCTCCTCGCCCTGTACCTCCACCACCGAGACCTACACCTCCCAGACCCATAACTCCCGGCCCCCCAAGCAGCAGCCCTGACGCCGGAAGCGTGGGCCGACACGGCACCAGAGGAGATAGCAGCCTACCTCCGAATCACTTGCCGCCGGTTCAAACACGCCCTCGGCCGACGGCAAGGAACACCTTACCCACTCAGCGCACTCCTCTACCCGGCACACCACCCCCAACCCGCACAACAGAAGCCCCCGGAGGGCTGGGCGTCTTTTCGGGACGCCCACCTGGCCGCCCCCGACGAGGCCACCGCCACGCGGATGGGCCTCACGGAGCAGGAAGCCTACGTCAGAGGCCTCAAGACGAGCCTCCAAGAGGCACACCGCTGGCACGCCTGCTCCCCGTCGCCCCCACGGGGACAGGGGGGTTCACCCGCCCCCAACACCCACCAGGCCAAGAAGACCAAGACAGGTCAGGGGGCCCGCCAACGCGCCCACCAGCAGGGCGCGACGCCCCGACCAGGGCCCGGGTCCAGCCACACCGCACCACCCCACGCCCAGACCCCCGGGGCACACCAACAACACCGCCACCACCAGCGCCCACCACCACCACCGTACCGCAGCACCCAAACCCTGCAGCCCAGTCAGCCACCACCGCCCACACACGTCCACACCATGCCAGGACCACCGTACGCGCAGAGCCAGGGGACATGGCACCACCAACACCACCACCACGCCCCCGTCCCTCCTAACCCCTACCCCCTAATGCCCCCATGCTACAGCGACCCCCACCAGCTACATCCCCACCACGCCCCAGCACAACCAGGCCCCGCGAACCACCCACCCCACATAGCGCACATCACCGCACCACACCATCACGTATTCCACCACCGGCAGCCCCTGCCACCACACCCACCAACGCCGGGGTACCACACACAACCGACACACCCTCCACACCACCACCACGCGGTCCAGCACCACCCGCCGCTCCCGCTACACGGGCCCACGACATACGAGCCACGTTACACCCCCATGGACCCGCGAGGAGCCGCGCACGCACACCAGCAACACCAGGGCCTAGTAGGAGCGCCCCACCACCACCAACAGCCCCCCCACCCAGACCCCATACCAGCGAGCACCATCCACCAGCAGCTACCCATCACATACGGACCACAGCCCCACCCGGGGGCTCATGCGGTCGCCTCCCACCCGCACCCCGGCACCACAACCAGTCAAGAACCGCAAGGGCCACACGGCGCACACACGCAACACCCACACGACCCACAGGGACGCCCGGACCCCCAGCCAGCACAACACCCACCCCCGCCCCCCCCACCCCACCACCACCAGCAGCCCCCCCACCCACACCCCATACCAACGAGCACCATCCCCCAGCAGCCACCCATTACATACGGACCACAGCCCCACCCGGACGCCCATGCGGCCGCCTCCCACCCACACCCCGGCACCACAACCAGTCAAGAACCGCAAGGGCCGCACGGCGCACACACGCAACACCCACACGACCCACAGGGACGCCCAGACCCCCAGCCAGCACAAAAAACCCCCCCCCCCCCACCACCAACAGCGCCACCCCCACACCACCCCCCCCCGCCCCCCCCCCGAGACCAGGCCACGGACACAACACGCGGCAGCCAGCACCAGCCAATTGACGTCGATACCCCCGCCGACACACGCCACCGCGAATTCCCCCTCCCGCGACCGCCACAAGAGACCCCATCACCGGACCCCACGCGCGACAACGACGACCACCCCCCCCAAACCCACACCACCCCCCCCATCACACCCCGCACCACCAGTCGCCGCACCGGCCGAACCCTACGCCCTACACAACCCCGCAGCGGTACGGCAGCACCTCCGGGGACTCGGGGAACAGGACGTCGTGCTGTACCTCCGCACCTCCGGCACCAGCACCCCCATCCGAGCGGCCACCCTGGTCCAGGCGGCCACCCTGGGGGAAGGCGTCAGAGACTTCCTCTTCGACGCCTTCCTCCACGTCGCCCGACACGAGCGCCCCCCACGCGCCACCCCAGACGGCGAGAGCCCGCCCCCCACGGGGAGCCGGATCTGGGTGCCCCCCATCGACTGGGGGCGACACCTGGTCGGACACCCCGTGCCGGAGCGGGACAGCACCCAGGGCCGCACCCGCTACCGCGAGCCCAACATGGCCCACCCCCCACCCGACGCCACCCCCGACAGCACCAAAGAGTGGGAGGGGGAAACATGGGTAGCCCGGATGGCCTCCCTAAGCAACTTCCGGCACCACGTCCCGGGGGACATCCCCACCCCCGAGGAGCAGCAGCCAGCCCCCTCCACGTACATGACCCTCATGTACAATCGGCACTACACCCTCTCCACCACCACCTACGACGCACCCACAGACCACTGGGTGGTACACGGCACCGACTCCCTCCTCCCCGCCGACTACACCCCCCCCCCACACAACCCAGGCCCCGACACGTACGCCAGGGGGGACGACCCGGACGACCCCCACATCTGGGGCACGTGGGAACCCGAATCCCTGGACACGCTGCTGTCCATCCGCAGCGGCTACCAGGGCCTTGGTAGGGCAATGTATTGCCTCGCCAAGTGGACCCAACGGACCTGGGGGATCCCCACGGACCGATGGGTGTGGGTGGTCACGCTGCGCCCCCAGCAGAGGGAAGCCCCCCCAAACCGCAGGGAACCCACCCCCCCACGCCCCACCACCCCACAACTATGCCCGTACATGGTGGCAGCCCGCCTCATGACGCTGCTATGGCCGGGCCCCCACACCCCCACCCAAAACTACCCCCACCTCACAGAGGAGGACATGCCCGGCATCCAGCGATGCTTCTTCCGGACCCTCGACTACCTCCAGCAAACACACCCCCACGTCCTGGAGCAGATATGGCCACCCCCCGGGTAACCCACGTGCCCACGCAGCCGAGACAACGCCGCCACGCCAGCACCAGCACGCACGGATCACCAGGGAAAACGCGCGCACACGCCCGATGCCCGAACCTGCACCCTCGTTCTCGCTACTTACAGGACCCAGCATCATACGCCCGCCCCCGAGGCCCGGGACCCTCCGCCCTCTCCCGCAGCCCTCTCCTCCGCCTCCGACTCCACAACCTCCACCACCACGACCACTTCATCCACCACCACCACCACGTCCTCATCCAGCACTCCACCCCCCAGGCCGCGGGGGACACCTCCCAAACGGGCCTCCAAACCCGCCCCCACCGCGAGCGCCCCCGCCGCCGCCAAGGCCCACGCCCCGACGAAGCCCACGCCCACGACCCAGCCGAAGCCCAAGACTGCCGCCAAACGGCGACCCGCAGCCAAGCCCATTCCCAAGCCCAAACCCGGCGCCAGGACGGCAGCGCGAGCCCGGCCCCTCGAGGATGTCCTCTACGACATCGGGCCCAAGCCGTCCCAGGCTCGAAGGCAGCAGCGCCCAGCGCGGCACCCCCCCACCGTCACCGACGCCACCGCCACCACCTTCATGGCGGAGCGCGCCGCGGCCGAAGCGCGACGCGCCTCGTCCCACCACCTCCCAAAGCCCGCACCCCAGGCCCACGGACCGCTCCCGACCAAGCCAGAACAACGCCAGGGTCCACCAGCAGCGCCCCCGCCCCCCTACCGGCCCCCGATGACAGCCCACATGCAACGCATGCCCCACTACCGCCGCCGCCGCGAATCCCCGCCCAACCCCGAGGCGGAGACCGTACGCGCACACCCGCGGGTCCACATCCGCGTGCACCACCACTCCCCACGCACCCCCACGGAACAGGACTACGAGGAATCCCCCAGGCCCGCCACCGCCGCCGGTCCCCACGACCCCGTCACACCCACCCACGCCCACTCCTCCGCCGAAGACCGCAGGCCCGCCCAGGACAGTGGTGGCGGCGCTGGACCCACACGCAGCTCTGGGAGCTGCGGAAGTGGGCCCGGGGAGAGCCCTCCCTCGAGGGCCTGGTCCATCGGCCCCGCAAGGGGTCGGTGGAGAACTGCCGCCTCCGGCCGGCGGGGGGTTGGATGCCGCAGGCCGCATGGGAAGCCATGCTGCCCGATGCGCTCCACCCCCTGGGAGTGCACCCCCGCAACCTCCCCGCGCCCCAGGACCACCCGTATGTCCTCAGGCGCCTGCGGGAGACCCTCCAGGAAACGCGGCGAGACGGCATCCGCCTGTGGGACATCACCCAAAGCCCAGCCCCGCACGCACACACCCCCTCACCACCCCACAAGCGTCGGCGCACCGACACCGGCGACACCCACAGCACCCCAGGAGCCCTGCGCGCCACACAACACGACGCGCCCGACCCCCCGGCCAGCGGCGCCGCCATCTAACCCCGTTACCCAGCACACCAACACCACGGGGCGCCACGCCAGGCCCCGCCCAGAAGTCACCAAACGAACCGGACGCCGAAGGAAGCCAGCGCACACGACAACGAGCACCACTACGCCCAAAGGCGCCGAACCCAGGCCCGATACCGTGGGCTCCTCTCCACCCTCAGCACGACACACACGTCACTGACGTCACTCCTCCGCCGTGCCCCCTCCCACGCCACCGCCCCGCCCCCCCCCCCCTCCCGCCGCACGTCCCCACGCCGCCCAGCACCCAGCCCCACACACTGCGCCACAGCATCGCCCTAGTCCGGCTCCTCCACCATCGCGCCAATTGGCACCTCACAGTAGACCGCCGTCCTGTGGTCCCGCTCCCCCCAGCACCGCTCCCGGGGCCGCACCCGGCCCACGTCGGGTTCGCCCCCACGTCGCGGGCCGCGGACATCCTCCCGCTCCTCGCTGCCATCCCTCCCGGGCATCGCATACTGCTTGCCGCCAACCCCTCGGTCCTCAGTGAAGTCCTCATCACGCAGGCCGACGCCCTGCACGTGCGCCCGCTGCTGCCCAACCTGCACGCTGCGTACGCCCCCGGCACGCCCGTCGACCCCTCTGTGTGGGACTCCCAGTGAGGCCACCGGCCACAGGCGGGCCCGCACGCACCACCCCGCACTCGCCTCGGGCGCATGACCCCCTGGACGCCGCTACCCACACGCCCGGCCCCGCGCCGCCGCCTAACCGAGCCAGAACTCAAGCACAAATCAAACCCGAGCCACACCCCGAAACCGCTAACCCTTGAATCCTAACCAAACCCGCCGAGGGAACAACGTAACCACAGCCCACACCCACAGCCCACACAGCCGCCTAACCAGCCAGCTCCAGAAGCAAAGAGACACCTCACCAAACCCACCCTGACCCAAGCCTAACCGAGTCGAAGCCCCAACACCAATCAAACCCGAGCCACACCCCGAAACCGTCAACCCTAGACTCCAAACCAGGCCCGCTGAGGGAAATACGTAGACACAGCCCACAGCCACAGCCCACACAGCCGCCTAACCAGCCAGCACCAGAAGCAAAGAGACACCTAACCAAACCCACCCTGACCCATACCCGTGTACATCATGACACGCGAGCCGCACCCCCGGGGCGCGACCGCCGCCACAGCACCGACGTCACACGCCAGAGGACACAACGCTATAGCACCGCCGCACCAGCTGCCCGTGCCTGTGCCTGCAATGTACGCGCGCCCCTGTTTTCCTCTTTTTTGTTTTTTCTTTTTCTTTTTTCCCAAAAAAAAAAAAAATGAAAAAAGGAAAAAAAAAAAAAACAAGTAAAAAAAAACGAAAATTAGGGGGGGAGGAAGAGGGACACAACCACCCATGGCACACGCGCACCGCACACAGCACGCACACCGGTGAACCGGAGCCCAGTTGCCCAAGACACCGCACATGCAGCACAACACACCGAGCGAGCACACCGGTGAACAGGAGCTGGCTGGCCCAGGACACCGCAGACGCACCACAGCAAACCGCGCGGGCACACCGGTGAACAGGAGCCCAACGGCCCAGGACACTGCACACACGTAGGGCGGCCGAGGGACAGGAAAGAACCAATACCCCGTGGGTCGGACGCACTGGGGCGACCCAGCCGACCCACCGGGCCAGTGGCAGGAGCGGTACTCCAAGGCCACTGGTCCGAGCCCGGCCAGGCTGCATCGGGGACCATGGCAAACGTCACCCGGAGCCATGGAAGCAACCGGTGACAGGCGAGCCGGTACACAGTCCAGGAGGGGGTCACCTGCCAAGCAGAGTGGCCCCGCAACTCAAGCCACAAGGGTGAGGCGGTCGTACTGTAGACAAGCGGGAGCAATACCCCTTGTGGTGAGAGATACTCCACACGGCTGGGCAGCCCCCCAGAGCTGCCGCCCAAAGGAGGGGCGTGTGGCCCTACCCATGAACACATGTGGGGACACCCTCCCACCTGGGACACATGGACCGGGTGGCCGCGACAATGCCTTCCCAAGCACATGCGGGAGCGGCTCAAGCGGCACCTGACATAGGGCAGTGGGAGGGACAGGACGTCCCCTTGGTAAGACCTTCTTCCTGCAATGTCAAAGGAGGCATCCCGAGCTCCCGAAGATACCTACCTACCTACCTCCACTTTGGGTGCTTTGGAAGGTCGCGCGCGCTGCCTCCCAAGTGGGCACATGCAAAAATCGAATATTGCAAAAAACACACCTTGCTCGCAACGCATCGCTTCGGGAGCGCTCCACAAGCGTCCCTTCACGAAGGTTAGGCTTGCGAGTGTAGGTTGGGAGTACAATGAAGGGCCTCGTGCGATATGGGGTCCATTGGCGGGTTAGTCTTGGAATGGTGCACCCGCCAATTGGGCACGTGATATGACACCAAATATGGCATACAACCCTACCCTCGCCTTCTACACCCAACCTAGTGGCCTAGAATCAAAGTATGCCTATATTCTAGAGTAACATTGGTCCCTTAACACGCATGCGAGTGCTTTGGTCGAAAATCGACCTCCTTTCGGAAAGCCGAATTTTAGCATGCACGCAAAATATATTGCCAATATATATATATGGAGATCATATATGTACTATCCGGGGAAGACAAGTGATATGCCCCGGATGTAGAGGCAAGCATGGGTGGGGCAAATGCCAACTCAACATACTGCTACACGTACTTGGCCGCCAAGTAAGTGAAAAAGCGCACTTCTTGGAGAACACTCAAAATAAATAACCCTTTGAGCCTTTGGTGTTGGGATCCTTTGGCCTCATCCTATGACTATGGGGGGCAAGACCTCATACACAGTGCCTATGAGGCACATTAATTCGTCCTTGGGCGCTTGAACGCTCGTAGCCCTTGTTATTCCACTTGGGGGTTCAAAGCGCCTTCGGCCGCCCAGATTTTCTGGGAAAAATCTGGGACGCGATGCGTTCTATCAAGGAAAAAATTGCGGATCACTCGAAGACTGTTTCAGTCTTAACTTCAAGAAAGATCGTTCTACAGAATCATCTAATGCAGTGCACGGAACGGGCGACGTCTGGCGGCGATTTCACGACAATTAGAAATCGCGGTAGAAATCGGGTATTTCACCGATTTCTAACCGCAAATCAACCAAGACAGTAAAATTATGGTAATTCCACATCCATTTAATGGTTAGAAATCGGATTCCACATTTCGAGGGTTAGAGAACAGGGATACCCTGCTGACAGCCGGTGTCGTAGGCTTCAGCACGGGTGTGACGGCTCACAGGCCTCCGGGCCATGGGCCATAACGGGTGTGACGGCTCACAGGCCTCCGGGCCATGGGCCATAGGTCCTTGGTACCGCTTCACCCCCCTTCTTGGAGCAAACCATGGGGGGGGCTCGATAACACCCAAGCATGGCAGCGGGTACCCAGGACCATCCCCTGAAGGGGGGGGGGTGTCACATCCTCACTTCAGGCCGATTTGCGGGTTAGGCTGCCCAGCACGATCCCACAGTAAGACAGGTACGGTGCTGTAGATGTTAGTAACCGAAAGTATAGTATGAAGTATCAAGTCCAAGGTCCTGGCGGCGATTGTTCGGCATCCAAAGGACCCGTTAAACCCTAACCAGGCGCACCGGGTGCCGGCTGCAACGGTCATTACCACAGTGGCAGTGGCATATACGGCCAACATAGGCGTCACACGACGACCGAGGTGGTCGCACAGGTGGAAAGCGACCACAAAGATCCATCAGGCTACCCCAGGCTTCCCAAGGCCGCAGTCTGGGGGAGAGTCCCCACGGGTCCTTCCTTGGGCGCACCATGTCCATATCCACGACGCGAGTCCAGAGTGGTAAAGTCGAACGAGCTCCTCCATAAGGGATCGGGCATCAAGGCCGTCTTTTCCCTCGCCCCATTACCACGAAGGCCATGCATGAGGGAGTCCTCATGCAGTCTGGGCGGAGGCGTCGCCTCCTCAAACCACCAGTTTCCCAGGCAGACTGACCGAGGTCAGGACACCGGAGGTCGCCACCCGACTGCAAGTGCGTCTGCGAGTCGGTAGGCTCACACTGGGACTGACAGTGGCGGACCACTGGGAGTGTAGTCAGGCAACTGGGCTTCCCGCCTGGCGCCATCTGGATCTCAGCACATCACAGCCACTAGGGCACACGGTATCACGGGCACTCAAACAGAAGAATCTGTACTTGGGTACTGGTCCAGACTGGACCTTATGTAAGAGCATGTACACGGCGACTCAAGGCGCCATCGTAGTCCGATTCGCATCCCCTCGGGGGGGGGAAAAACAGTCCATATGAAGACGCAACATACAGATGCACATATCCTGGGGGGCAGAAAAGTAAGCAAAAAACAGGTAAAAAGGCGTGCAAACACACTCTGGATAGAGAGCCAAACCACGCCCCGGTCAGGATAAGGAACATGCAGGAGGGTGGATAGAAAGACGCCTGAGATCAGGCCATATATAGTCTGCATACACACGTAGACTGGTCTGGATCCCGCAAGCGCCATGGGACCAGACCACACACCAAAAAATCGCAATGCCGATGACAGCGGCATCCGTTGCGCAACGTCGTATGGGCTTCAAGTACCTAAGAGCTCAGGAAATGTCAAGGTCAGTCGCCCTGCCTGGTTTTCCAAGGATTCAGCAGGCGAGGAGTGACAAATAGGAGTGGAAGAGAGGGGCCATCCTCCTCTGGATTCAGCAGGGGCGGGTATATGGCCACTCTGATGGCAGGTCACGGGACGATGGAAGAGAGCAAGCAAGTGAGGGACGATCCGTCAACCTAACAAGCGCTCAAAATGCATCAGGGGAGAGCTCAGGGCGGTGATCAGGCGCCCCTGGCTGCAATCGCCCGGGTGAGTGCTGCCAAGTCCGAGACATGGATCTTCGTCTTGTGCTTGCGGATGTAGTCCATGAAGGGGGTATTAATCCGCGGCACGAACGAGGAGACGGGTTCCCAGGTGTCGTGGGACGGCCCATAGCCTCGCCAACGAACCTTGAACTCCAGGCCTCCGGCTGCCGAGGCGTTTGGACGCTGGGCCAGGATCTTCTCGACGGTATAGTCGTCCTGCTCAGCATAGTCGTCGTCCGAATCAGCCTCATGTGCGGCATAGTCCAGGGACACATGTTGGCCACGGAGGTCGGGTTCCCGCTCACGGAGTTGACTCTCTTGGCGCTCCCGGAACTGTCCGTGACCCACCTTGATGCGGTAGGTGTCCTCACCAATCCTGCGGACCACCTCTCCGGGTGTGAACCAGGTTTTGGTGCGGTGGGTGCCCATAGGGCGGGGTCTGATCACCCACACCGGGTCTCCCACCCTGAACTTTTGCGCTGTTGAGCTCGGGGCGGACTTCTGACGCTCAGCGTGCTCCTTCTCGAGCTGCTGCTTGATGTCCCGCGCCGTTGCCTCTTGCCACGCAAAGAATTCCTTGGCGTCCATGGCCATACCATCATCAGACAAGGGAAGTCCCCGACCAAGGGGGTCCCTGCCGAACAGAATCTGGTGAGGGGACAAACCACCCGGAGTGGGGGTGTCATGATGGGCCTTCAGAGCGGGCCACATCTCCTCAAACAAGTTCCGACGTGGATTGGTGATGTGAATCTTGCGCAGCTTCTCGAAGAGCTACCGTACAGCCACTTCAGCCCAGCCGTTAGACCGGCTGAGATAGGCGACGCTCTTGGCATGACGTATTCCCATGAGGGAACACATGGCCTTGAACTAGCCACCAGTAAACTGGGGCCCACGGTCACTGCAAATGGTGCGGGGGATGTCAAAGACGGTCAGCCAATGACCAATCATCATGACTGCCACTTCCTTGGCAAGCAACCCCTTTTTGCATGCCAGAACGGCTACTACGTAGCCACTGTGGCGATCCACACAAAGGACCACACAGTCAAACGTCTCCTTGCCTATGTGCACTCAGGCATGGAGAAGACGTCCATGGCCACGCTCTCCATGGGCTGGTCAGGCACCGGAGTCCATTGGGCTTCCCCCTTGACATTCCGGTTAGGGGGATTGCAGGCCTGACAGACCGAGCAACCCTTCCTGACCTTCTTGATGGCGGTGTAGAGACCGATCTGGTCGATCTCAAACCGGCGCTGCATGTCCAGGGCTTGCTTCTTGACCCCTGGGTGCATCATGTGGTGGTGCCAAGCCTCACATAGCTTGAGCACTCGGGACTCTGGGACCAGCAGCTTACCATTCCGGTAGAGCTTGCCATCTTCCTCAGTCAGCCCCTTTGGCCACCTCTGCCCGTCATCAGGGTTGGTCACAGCCCTACATTCGGCCTCAAAGGCCTCAGACTTAGCGTAGTCGTGGGTCCAGTCGTCCTGGAGGCAAGATTCAGGGAAGAGGTGCTTGTCGGACTCAGCTCCATCAGGGGAGAGTACTCTGACCGCTCTGCCCATCCTCGGTCCGAGGGGGGCATCCGCAGCCATGACGACGAAGCATTTAACGCCCTCCTCCTCCATCAGGCGCTCCATCTCTATGATCCTCTTGGCTTCAGCGGTCTCAGCCTCATCGCCATGGGCAGACACGTCTGTCATGCCCTTGCTGGCGGGATAGGCCCACCTACTGAGACAGTCCGCCACGGTGTTGTCCTTGCCAGGAACATACACAACTGTGAGGTCGAACTTGGCCAAGGTCTCATGCCATCTTGCCCGTCGGGAGGCGGGACCTGAGGGGGTGTCCACGTGCTCTTTGTGCCACGACTGCAGACTCTGATGGTCGGTGCAGACGGTGACGGGATGGAGGGCTATGTACCCAGCCCATTTCCTGAGAGCCATGACGATGGCATACGCCTCCTTTTCTCGGGGCGTCCACGTCCGTCTCTGGCCTTCCGCCAGGACTTGGCCTCAGAAGGCTACTGGCACGTGCCTCCCATCGTCAAGCACTTGTTCCAACACAGCGCCGACGGCGTAGTCGGAAGCGTCGGTGCGCAGGACGAACCCTCGGTCAGGATCCACGAGGTGCAGACCCACTGCGGATAGCAGCGCCTGCTTCATCCCCTCGAAGGCACGGTCGGACTCATCATTCCAGACCAGAGCCTTCTTGGACCCCTTCTTGGTCTGCTCTCGGTTGCCCTTGAGCATGGTTGTCATGGGGGCTGCATACTCGGCATACATCTTGATATACCCCGAGTAGTAGTTGCAGAGCCCCAAGTAGGCACGCAGCTCAGAGACCGTTTTGGGCTTTTCCCAGTGCTCGATCTCAGCCACCTTGCCAGGTATGGGCTTCCGCTGCCCGTTCCCAACTACGTGGCCAGCGAAGACCACCTCGCTTACCGCAATGGTGGCCTTGTCACTGCTGCCCGTGAGTTTGTGCCGAACCAGAAGGTCCAGCACTCGGGTGACGTCCCTCTCATGTGCCTCCAGGAGCTCCTCATAGCTCATACTGGGGTCCCCGGACGCGATGATCACGTCGTCCACGAAGGGGTCCGCACAGTCACGCACCGGCTCAAGCAGGTTCTCCAGCATCCGCTGAAAAGCCGCATTGCCGTTGGTAACGCCCATGGGCATCACCTTCCACCGGAGAAGTCCAAGTGGGGTGCTCATGGCTGTGCAGGCACGGGACTCCTCGGCGAGACGCATCTGATGATAACCATGTTTCAGGTCGATCACCGTGAAGATCCTCCGCCGGTGTTGTTTTTGCAGCATGTCCTCAATGAGGGGCAGCGTATAGCTGTCATGCTGCGTTTGGGCGTTTAGGTGCGGTAGTCGACCACGAGCCGCCACTCACCGGCCACCTTCTTGGGGACGACGAAGCACGGGGAGGCCCACTCCGAGTGGCACGGCTCAAGCCAGCCTGTCTCGATGAAGTCACGGAGGATTATCTCCATGGCCTCCTTCCTCTCGCCCCTGAGGGCAGACTCCCGGTGTCGATACACACGGGGGTCCTGCTTCAGTCGTCTCTTGGCCTCGCCCTACGGTCCACGCACCGGTGGGGGAAACACAGGTTTTCCGCTGAAGAAGGTTTCACCATACTTCTGCTTTAGCCTGGCCCTCAATGCCTGGATCTTGGGGCAATCATCGGACTCCGCCGTGGCTTTTCCGGGCACCTGGACCACTAAGCTTACTTGAGGGGTAGCGACCCCACTCGGTTTCGGCTCAGGTGGTCTTCCCAGGTGGCCCAAAAGGCCATCTCTGGTCTTGCCTGGGAATAGGTCGCCGTAGGTGGGTGGGCTTCCGCCGATTGGCTCGTCCTGGCTGGACATGTGGTCCGGCACCCTCTTTACGAAAGTATTCCCATCATAGGAACCAGAGACGATCGAGTCCACTTCCCACCAGGCTTTGTCCTGGCCCTTGCCCTCACGCTGGCTTCCCCAGTCGTGAAAGGGCTGATCCATATACCCCTGAACCAGATCCAACTCCTCTTCAGTGAGGGGATCCTCCGATTCTCCGATGTCAACAGGGGAAACCGCAAAGCATTGCCGCCATGGCTCCGCTATGATGCGGTTTCACACACACGAAGTCCGTGGTGTCGGCCTGTTCAAGGCCCCCATCCACATAGTGGAATTCCGTTGGCCATCTCTGGGGTGGCATGGGCTGTCCCTTAGCGTCCTGATAGACACTCTCTCCAGCCGGTAGGACGACCTTGTTTAAGGTCATGTTGGTCAATGAGACCACCCAATGTCGGGTGCTTTCCTCCTCGGTGCATCCCATAGGAACAACCAGCACTGCCTTGGAGCGGTCCTTGCGATACTTTGCTAAATCCCTTGGAATGTCCCATCGGGGGCAATGGATCCACACCGAACCCTGATGCGGACCCCAGTGCTTCTTCCACGCGGAGTCCTGGGCGCTCCAGTACTTCTCACAAACCCGAAGATGGGCGGAGGTTCCTGAAGAGAATGCATCCAGGCCAGATCCGAAGCTCCGAGGTCCGCAACCACTCGGCTCGCCACTTCCGGCATTACGCTGTACTCCTGGTTTGCTGGCCCAGTTGGCTCAGTGCCCAGCGCGGCCACTTCGAGCTGATTGCGTTCCGGGTGGATCCATTGGCATTCCACATGGTGCTCAGGTGACGAAAGCCACAAGAGCTGGTCGTCCTGGTACAGGGTCATTGAAGCCTGGGCCGGGAGAACGCCGGAGTCCGTCTCCATCATGAAGTCGTACCCAACGATCATGTCCCAGTCCATCTCGGCCTCGTAAAAGCGACCTTGCAGGAGGATTTCCTTGGCGAGGTCCGGGCGGCTCAGCTCACGGTGGTTCACGAACTGCAGCCCAATGGACGCTTCCTTCGTGCCTCCCACCATGTACTGGCCGTTCGCCACCTTCAGCCTGACAGGTTTCCGACTGTCGGTCAAACCTCTGGCGGAAGTAGGCCAGCCTTGACCAAGCTGACCTGACCTCCCGTGTCGACCAACACATCGAAGACCTTCTCCACTTCCCCGCATAAGGCACGGACCTTAAGGTGCAACTGCCGCTCACGCCCAACGCGGCGCACGGCGTGCAAGCTCAGGATCTCTGGCCGTTCCAGAAGCTCAACAAGCGACTGGTGCAGGTCGTGGACAATGGGCTCAGGCTGCCCATCTGCAGCATCCAGCTGCCACCCAGGTGATCCTCCGATGCTCTCGGATAGATCTTGAAGCACATCAAATACATTCTCGGTCGCGAAGGATGGACGGGTGCAAGGGTTCGTGCCTTCATTTGCCCTCACCCCGCCACCGCGACTGTCATTCGCTTTGGCTGCCGGACCGGGCCTTCCGCCCGCGGCAATCCCATTGTGCTTACTGTCTCCCGACTGGGATGGTGTGGCGCTTCCCACGACACCATCCTGCGACCGCCCTAGCTGGGGCCCTTGGCTGCAGGGGCTCCGCTAAGGGGCGTCGGTTGTGGTAGTTGGGGTACTCTCCTCCGCATCAACCTCGTTGACACCCTTCTTCTTTCCCCTTTTCCTACCCTTCTTGTCCTTGTCCTTGTCGTTCTCCTTGTTCTTGTCGTCCGACCTGGGGACCCAATTCCTCTTGATCTCCTGGATCTCCTTGGCCAACTCGGTCCCCACCGACATCAGCTTGGAGAGCTCGTCCTTGTCCACCTCCACTTTGGCCTCCCGGATACCCGCGGGTGCACGCTTCTTCGACCTGTGCGCCTTCTTGTAGGCCCCCCTGTCGGCCTGGTGGATGGGGCATGTCCGGTGGTCATGGTTGAAGCCTTGCTTCCTCCCATAACACACGAAACAGCCCTGAGGGTGAGCTCGTTTGAACTCCCCAAAGGACAGCGGAGGGTTGCCATTGCGGCGGGGGTCCTTCTTCTTCTTCCTCTTCCAACCCTGCTGCAGGGGCTTCCAGCTTCCCCGGTTGCTCCCCGCGTTCAGGTTGTTGGCCACGAAGGCACAAACGGCCATCTCGGCGGGCTCATCGTCGTCGACATCGTCGACGAGAGCTTCATCGCCATCGGCTCCCGCTGGGTCCATGGCAGCTTCCCCGCCAGGCCCCTCGCCAACATAGTTGACGTCACGGTCGCCAGGCCTCAACCCGCGGGTGTGGTGGAGGTTCCGGTACTCCTTGAGTACCTCCTCTCCAACCCACTCCAGGATCTCGTCGCAGCTCATCCGCGCCGGGATGGCCTGCAGACGGATAGTCTGGCCGCTCACGTCACACTCATCAAGGCGCCACATCGCGGTCTTCTCGCGATTGCCCGAGACGGTGATGAGGAGAGTGTTCTGCAGGGAGTGCCGTTTGACATCCCGGGCCACGTTCTTCCTTGTCCAAGCCACCACGTTCGTATGACACTCCTTGGGGAGCATCACCTTGACCGTGTGGTTGGACTTGGCCCTCTTGGCTTCCTCCTTGGTGACTCTCCTGATCCATGCTTCCGGCAGCATGGAGAGCAGGCGGGCCTGCTCGTCACCCTCATTTCAATCCTCCACGTTGCGGCGGAAGAGGGTGTATTGCCCTCGGAAGTCCCGCCAATCTCGTAGGCGGAGCTCCTGTCCATCATGCTGAAGCTTGATGGACTTCCACCGCTTGGCAGCCACCTGCGGAGCGTCCACCCGCTCCTGCTCGTTGAGCCACTTCTTGGCTTCCTTGAGGGTCTTGATTTTCCCCTCTTTGGTCGCCACCAAGTATAGCTCTTGGAGCACTTCCGGCAGGCGGTACCTGAACCATTTGAAGACATATCTCTCCGCATCTGCGGGATCCATGTCTTCAGTGACGGTCACCCCCCAATCGTCCAGCTTCTCGGGAAAGCGTTCGAGGTTGAGGGGGTTGCCATCGTACATGGGGGGCTTGATGTCCTCAGGTCTTCCCACACCGCGGCGTCCGCGGTCTTAGAGACCATGAACGACAGCCGCGAGGTCGACCGAGGTTCCCATCGGCGTCCCCGACGGACTCCCACGGCCGCCACTTCCATCTCCTCCGCGGTATCCGTGTGGCTACGCCGTGGTTCCTCCATGTACGCGGAACCTAGATGTTCACGCCGTACTCCTTCCATGTAGGCCTCTTCAACTCGGTGCCGGCGGCTGCGTTCAGCGGCCCCCCGTCGTACACCACGCGGCGGGGTAATGCCGAACTCCTCCAGGTCTTCCTCACCTCTGCCGATATCCCACTCCACGTCTCCTCCGGGGACCTCATCCCTGAGTCCACCATAACGTCCGCCAGACATTGGGATTGGCTTGTGTGCTGGTGCAGGGCGTCGGGGGCGTACCGGTGTCCGCGGTGGAGCACGGCGGTTGTGGTACTCCGCACTGAGCCACTCATCCCGCCAATCCTCACTGGCACTGCCGGGCGGCACGCGCTCGTTGCGGCGGCCCGCGCTGTGGTGAGAGGGGGCGCTGAGAGAGGGGGCACTGGCGCTGGGGCGACTCCTAGGGGCTCCGCCGGGGGCGCGGGGTCTGCCTGGACCTGGTCAAGGTCCCCAGTCGTCCTCCGACGAGCCAGAATCCAGGGGTGGGTGGTCGCTGCCGACGCTCCCACGGCCTTGCAGCTCGTCCAACCTCTGCTGCAGGCCGTTGATGACCTTGTTCAGCAGCCTGGTCTCGCCCCCGGCAATATCCAGCTCCTTCTGGGCGGCGGTGGCGACCTTGGCGATCTTGACTATTTCCTTCTTGGCGATGTCAAGCTCCTTCTGTGCGCCCGCGGCGACCCTGGCGATGCGGATCATCTCGCCCTTGCCCGTGTCTACCTCGCGCTTGAGGGACTGGACCCTCCTGCGGAGGTGGACGATCCACCGCCAGGTGGCATCCGGGTCACCGTTCCCTGGTGGGTCGTCGGGGACCCCAGGGGGTCCTCCAGGAGGGCGTCCGCCATTTCCGCCCGGTCCAGGGGGTCCTCCCCTGCCCGGAGGTCCGCCCCCAGGGGGTCCACTTGGTGGGCGTCCTCCAGGGGGTCCTGATGGTCCTCCGCCAAGGGGTCCCGGTGGGTCTCCGCCGGGTCGCCTCGGTGGGTCCGAGGATGGGGGCTTCTTCGTGTAGTCGAAGTCCATGTCGTCATCCTCGTCCATGTCGCCCCACCTACGCGTCTTGGTCTCGCACGCGGAAGACTCCGAGCTCCGGTAGGGAGGAGGGAGATCCTCACCCTCACCTTCCGGCTCCATGGGGACGTCTCCGCCTCCTCCGCCAGCCACTCCTTGGCGATGTCGGCGGCCTCGTTCATCCCCGTCGCTGGCGGTGAAGAAGGGGTCGGAGTCGTGGGGGTGTCCGCCCGCTGGCCTCCGTGACCTGTCGGGGGACTTCCCCTTACCCTTCCTCGGTCAGTAGGCCGTGGGGCCACTGCTCCCACTGCTGCCCGTGTTGACCTCCTCCAGATCCAGCGTCATCTTGGAGGAGGCGTCCCCTTGGAAGAGCCTTCGAAGGGTCTCCGCTCGGGATCCTCCCGGAGGAGCCTCGCCGCGGAGCTTGGCCTCCGCCTCCCCCATTGCGGCGGCCGTGGCTGCGGCAGCTCGCCTTTCGGCGTCCTCCCGGGCGGGAGCAGCCTCGGCTTCCCGGGCCTGCTGCAGCCGTGTCTTCTCCGCTTCCAACGCCACCAGCTCCGCCTCTGTCGTGGCCCTCTCCTCAGCGACCTTCCGTCGCGCGGCCTCGATGGCGTCCTTCCTGGCGGCGTCCGCCTGGGCCTTGGCCGTTGCTTCGGCGTCGGCCCTTTCCTCCGCCTCCTTCTTTGCCCTCTTTTGGGCAAGCGCCTCTTCCAGCGCCTTCACCTCGGCCTCCTTGCAGGCAATGGCCTCCTGGGTCAGGCGGGCTTCCTCGGCGGCTGCCGCCACCTCACCCTTGACCCGGGCAGTCGCTGCCTCATGGGCGGCTGCAGCCGTGAGACCGGCCGCGATGGCCGCGCCGGTTGAGGCGTGGAAGGCCATGCCTCTGCCCCAATCTGTGGCCACCTCCTGGGCGATGCCGACGGCGCCCTCCAAGGCAGCGTTCTGCTGCGTGGCCCGTTGCCGGGCAACCCGAAGGTTGCAGGGCACCCCACAGGCGCGCTCGCAGGCGCGCGCGAAGTCCCTTTGGTTGGAAGCGACGCTGCTGCTGGAGCTTGCCTGGTCGGCCGGCCTCCTCCCGCGGTGGGCCGACTCCACGTCGCTGCTGGGGCCTGACTTCCTCAGGTGCAGCTGACGCGGCTTGGCCCTGGCCTGCTTAGCAACTTCGAGGAAGTCGCCAAGGCTGGTGTGGCCGGGGTGGTGACCGCCACTGGCCCGTCGGGGGCTTGGGGCTTGGGTTCCGCCCTTGGCGCCTTGGGCGGCTTCGGCGGCCAGGAATTCCTGGTACTCCCGCCGCTTCCTGTCCCGCTTCCTGTCCCCGGCGGAACGCTTCTCCTTCCCAGGAGACGCGCTGCTGCTGCTGCTGCCCTGCAGCGTGCGCGCGTCCCCCGCCTCCGGGAACTTCTTCTCGATCATGTCCCACATGGAGACGTTGATCGTGGCGCCCGACGGGTACTCGTTGGGCTTCTCGTCCTCCTCAATCCCGTCGGGGCGCAGCCCTTCGCCGGGCCTGTCTGGGCGGGTCCAGACCCTCCAGCGCTTCTGGCGGAAGCGGAAGGTGTATCCTTCCGCACGCAGCCAGTCCTCCACTGCCTGCAGGCGGTCGGGGCCCATGTCCTCGCGGAGTTCGAAGCTCCCGGGCATGCCGCCTAAGGACTGGGGATGGCTGTGGCGGTAGTGCTGGTCCCACACCAACCCACGCAACAGGCGCAACGCATGGGGCTGGGGCTGCGGCCACGTCTTGCCCGCTTCTTGCCAGTTTACCATGGCAGCGTGGGGCGTACTTGGTCTTGAGGTCCTTGGTGGTGGTTGTGGAGGTGGGTGACGCGACTGGGAGTGCGGCCGTCACTGGTCGGCTGATGAAACTCGCTGATGTGGGAGTCCTTGTCTGTCCACCTCCTTCACCGTTGCGGCGCTTCCGTAGTCGCTCAGGGCGATGCTCTGTGTAACCGCTGCATAGTGGTTGATCTTTCTTGTAACTGCGAAGCCTGTAGCCTTGATGCCCCAGGGGTCGTAACGCCCGACACTGCCCCTGATATCTCCGAACCCAACTGACCCTCTTCAGACCCATATCCAGCCTCGGGGAGCGACATATGCGAAACACTTGTAAGTCCTTTGAACTCCATGGCGGAATATGAAGAGTACGAAAACCCGGTCTACAAAAATGGAGCAGACATAGAATCTCAATGCGCATTCATCGCACATAAAGAGTAAGAAAAAGTCACTGCCATGTCTTTCTTGGAGGGCTTGATCCAGGCTAAGCCCCCCTTAAAACCCTTTGTTGATGCTGAGACAAACTTAAGTGTTTTTATCTCTCTTTTGTAGCCTAAAGTACACTTTCTCAAAGTAACTAGGGTTGTGACCCTAGCCCCCCCCATGAAGTTCACCCCTACCACTCAACTGAGCGGAGGTACCTTCCTTCATGGAGGTCATACCAAACTAAATCAGGCATTCAATGCTTGTGGGCCTTGGAGGTTAAGCCTAAGTGGTCTCCCACCCCAAGACCCCTATACTCAATTGATTCTACCACTTATTGTGGTCCTACTTTGTAACTGTTTCTGAATTCAGTTGCTTGGCCAAGTCATTTTCTGTGTGGTCCTGACATCTATGCCCCTCAGTCCTAACCAGCACCATTTCACCCAAAAGAGTGCACATGAAGTGCCTATTGCAACCTCTGAGGCAAGAGTCTGACCAATTTTCATATAAAACCTTTTGCTTTACCCATTTGTGATTGAATCTATGTTCATATACCTGCTTTGTCTATCTGCAGCCCTTCTGTGTTACACTGGATTCCAAAACCAATCATTGATTTCATTGATTCGATCCATATTCAGTCCTTGCTCTACTTGCTGCTTTGGTTTGGGGTTTTCCACTACAAAACCAACTTGCAGGAATACATCAAAAGACCTAGGGCATAATTCAAGGACATCTTTCCGGTAGCAGAGACAGTCCCTTGAGACCTTTTGAACCGACCCTGAGAAGTGCAGAACAAAAGCTCAACAACAAGTCCATAATGTCCACACCAAGTGTAAGGACCTGGCCTATCCGAACTGTCCAAGTACAAATGGGCAGTGTGGTCCACCCAATGAGTGAACCACCACACCGAGCACCACATCACCTCAGTGGCGCATCTGGGTCCCAAGGAGATCCAGAACGCAGAAGGGCGGAGAAGAATAAAGGCCTTACCACCGAGGCCTTAGCAGCACACGGTGGAGACAGCTTCAGTCACCTCCACAGACGTGTGGCTGCTTCAGTATCACGATCCAATTGCCCAGCTTCATCCTCAACTGCCATTGAAGGACCTGAGGAATATAAGAAGCTGAAGATGAAGATGGATGAGTACATCATGCACGATGATTACTACAAATCCATCCGTGGGGAAGATGGAGAGGAACCACTGGCTGTACATGGGTCCAGACCACGTACGGATCTAGGGTCCTACTCACACTCAGGCCCTCCGTCTACTGCATCCCTGCCAAGACGACTACGACCTGAGTACCCAACCCCAAGGGCTCCCGAAGTGGGCCCAACACGAGTCGAAGAACATCATCCAAGGCCAACCTACGGTGCCATGGATCAAACGGCCGAGCTGCTGGCCAAATTCCTGTCTGGATCAGAAGATCCAGATGTGACGGCCTTATCAGAGGCCATTAAGGCTAAACTGGGTATTGCAGAACCCTTACCCAAGCCTGAGTTCCTCTCTCTCTCTCCAGGGCTGAGTACCCTGGCCGAAGATCTCAAGAGATCGAGGGTCTCAAGGCTGTTGCCTAAGGTTACCTGCCCCAGCCCCTTCCACCCCCGTGCCAGGACTGTGCCTATGGCGGACCTACAGGACGTGCCTGTCACAGAGAGTGAGAGAAGAGGGCTGTCAGCCCTGGCCCCACTTGCCGGCGTGTCGCCTTCAGGCCTAACTCCAGGGGGTGGGAAGATGGGCAGACCAATTGCCCAGGCGAACATCCAGCTGGAACTGCCGGAGTTCGACCCTAAAAACCTGCCTGAATGGGCAGAAGAATTTGCGGAGTTCCTTTTGTTGACTGGCCAATCCCATGTGGATGTGGCCACCAAATGTTCACTGCTAAAACGCTCATGCAAAAAGAAATTTTTGCAAAAACAGGTCAAACAGATTGTGAAAACCTGTTCTACTTGGGCGGAGGTACTCCTGAGGTTAGAGAAAACATTCCCAGTCTATGAGACTGACCTCAGCGTACGCACAAAAATCGAGGAGCTACCTATGCTCCCGGAGTTTCCATCCGCTGCGCGAATTTCTGAGTATGTGTGCGACATGGAGTACTTATTTTCGAGGATGAATGTGGGCTCCTACGGAGCCACTGAGCCCCACCTGTGGCTCATGAGTAAGATCCCCCAGCGTACGTGGGATGATTGCCGCTCAACCTCTGAGAGGAAGAGCAGGACCCACTCGTATGATACACTGGTGGATCTCTTGATTGAGCTAGCTCTTGAGAGAGAGAACGACTCCCACATGGAGAAGTTCCTCAAGAAGCATTTGGGACGAGGTGGCACCCCTACCCCTGAACGTGGCGAAGGGAAGGGGCATAAAAATCCCACTAACACCAACCAGGGAGGCGGTAAAGGGAGGGGCAACCTACGTGCCATGAACGAGGTTCCAACTGATGCAGGCACCCCCCCCCTGTTTTACTGCCGGCCTGTCAATGACAAGGGGGGACCTTGTCATGCCTCTGACTGCGATCTCCGCAGTGGCTGTATGCTGCAGATGAAACGTCAGCAGCATACTAAAGATGGGAAAACTGTGACCCATCAGGACCACTTCAGGTGTACCATCACCTGTGGTTACTGTGGCAAGCGTCGTCACTATGAGGACGAATGCCACATCAAGAAACGCGAGAGTGACAAACTCAAGCGTCAGGAGGCGGAGCGCCAGAAGAACCCGACGCCCGCCAGAAATCCCCCGAATGGGGATAAAGGTAAAGGAGGTGGCAAGGGGGGTGGTAAGACTGGACCCCCTAACCCCCAGAGGCGCTCATCAGCGCCCGTTGCTACGCCTACTCCTGCTGCTACACCCGCTCCTGCCGCAGGTGTCCCCCAGAAGCGCCCCCAAGGGGATAACGCTACCCCTGAGGGGAATAATTCTAAGAAGAGGCGCTTGGCCCGGATGGCCAAGTCCCTCATGGCTGCAGGAGTGGACGTGAAATTCCCTGATGAGGAATAGGGGGGCGGCTCCGAAGAGGAGGACTTGGTTTTCTGGATCCTCGTGAAAATCGGGGATCAGGTTTTTCGAGCAGTGCTTGATACCGGTGCAACACTTTCCATAGTGGCCCGGCGCCTGCTTAAAACTTTCAGGAAGACCAAGACTGTGGCCATCAGAGTAGGGGATGGGCGTACCATCCATTCCTTGGGGGGGGTCGATGTGACCATATGTCTGGGCGACGAAACCGTGACCCAACACTGCAGAGTGTTGGACACTGACGCCTTTGACATTGTCATTGGCACTGACTTTCTAAGAAGAAACCCCCAGGTTAAAATGCTGTCCCTACAGCGTCCTTACTCTTTGCACTGCGACTTTGGCAGTGGGCTATTCTCCGTTCCTTTGGAGCTGTCAGGACGAAAAGAGTCTGGGCTGCGCTACGCAGCCAAGACGAACTATCGTACTGAAAATTACCAACTGGCCCGTCATGTTCTCGAAAATGGACTGGCAGCCCTTCAGGTAAACCTGGATGAGATCCAGGTGGAATTGTTTGCGAGCCAACAACAGCACATCATGCAGCTGTACTGCTCGAAACAAACGAACAATGCTTTCCGTTTCTTCTGGAAAGCAATGGGCCTAGCGTATGCTAACCCTCCCTTCTCCCTGCTCGCGAAGGTCCTGACCAAGATCGCTTATGAGGGAGGAAGGGTTGTTATGTGCACCCCTGACTGGGGTTGCTCTGGTGAACATGCCTACTGGCGCCGTATGCTTGACCGAATGACCGTGGGAAGAGTGCAACTCCCCGACGGCCCCATCTATGTGCCTGAGGACTCAGACACAGCTATGCAGGCCCCTGAGTGGGCCAGTTTCCTGTCAATCATCGATGGATCTCTCAATCCTGTACCCCTGTGTGACCTGGACCAGGTGCTACTAAAAGAGGTCATGGCCGAAAATCGTGGCCTGACCCTTTATGATCTCAAAAATCGATCTCCTGAGCACCTATCTGCCACACTTACAGGGTGTGAGTCTCCTGATGACTATCTGGAACCTGCAGCTGTAAAAGAGGATGCTGACGACCAACTGTCTGAGATCGCCAGCACTATTCCCTCTGTTGATCCCAGCTGTGTTGACCTAAAACATAGTGCTTTCCTGGCCCAGCTGTTGCTAGAGGAGGTAGATCTAGAGTCAACCTCTGAACCCGCTTCCTCTGTTGGGAAACCAGTGCTACACATGCAGCCTGTGCACACAGGTGAACCCGTGGCCCGGAGTACTGATGCTCTAGCACGGCCTGCTGCTAATAACATGCCCTTGTCTGAGCATGACACGCAAGAACTCCGACGGCTGTTGTACCTGAAGGCCGAAGGTATTGAGCGCCAAGAGCGGCTGCAATACCTCAGACAGACCTGGAAATACTCCATCTGGTCTGAGGAGGACGATGAGTCCTATACGCTGCCTGATCCTGAGATACCTCTAGTGTACTCTCTACACTATGGGCAGCAATGTCCCCCTGAGTGGGACGATGGTACTGTACCTGCCGAAACTGCTGATCGGCATAAAAAGAAAGAACATGGAAAAAGCAACCTCCATGCTGAGGAGGATTTCCTTCAGAAAGTCGAGAGTCTTAACCTTGACCCCCGCCTGAAGAAACTGCTGATAACCTATGAGGAGGTGTTCGGCGCCTTGCTGCCTCCCCTATCTTGCAAAAAACCGGTCCAGATGGACCTGAAATTGAAACCAGAATTTGAAAAGACGCGAGTGAGGCGTCGTCCCTATCCCGCTCCACAGGAACAGGTTGAAGAAATCGAGCGCCAGATCCAAGAATGCATTGATGCTGGCCTCGTTGAAGAGTACAAACATGGGGACTATCCCCATCACTGCAGCCCCTGTTTCCTTGTTGCTAAACCAGGGTCGACTGCTCTACGTCTTGTTGTAGACTATGGTGAGGTCAACAAGAAAACCCAGAACCACTCAGGGAGTATTCCTAACATGGAAAACACCCTGGAGCGTATTGCCAAATGTAGGTATAAGACCAAAATGGACAAACGCTCTGGTTTCTGGCAGGTTGACCTAACCGCCGCAGCTCAGGAGCTGCTTGCCTTTATAACCCCTAAGGGTCGTGTCTTCAAGTGGAAGGTTATGCCTTTCGGGGTGGCTAACGCCCCAGCGCTCTTCCAGGAGCTTATGAACAAAATTTTGTACATACTGAGGCGCAGGCCTCTAGTACAAGAGTTGATTCCTCGGGGTGCAGAAATGGAGGCTCACATCGACGACGTGAGTTTGGGTACTAATACCAAAGAGGACCATGTCCTTCTCCTACGTGAATTCTTCACTGTTTGTCAAGAAAACCATCTCCGAATCAAACTCGAAAAATGTGAGTTCATGAAAGAGGAGATGGAGTATTTGAGTTTCGACGTGGGGTATGGCTGGTGGAAACCAGCCGCGTCTAAGATGCAGCCCCTACAGGACATGCAGATTCGCGATGACCCTAAGAAGGGTCTACACGATGTGAGGAGTTTTGTGGGCGCCTGTAATTTCTATCGGCGTCACATCCACAATTTTACATACTCCTCTGCACCCCTCACTGACCTAATCAAGAAAACTACTCCCTGGAGGTGGACCTCCAGAGAGGAAGAGTGTTTCCAGGAGTTGAAGAAGAAGATTGCCTCCTCCAACTGCCTGGGAGTTCCCCGCCCTGAGGGCGAGATAGTCCTGATCACTGATGCCAGTGATGTAGGGGGGGGAGGTACGATCTACCAATGGCAGGAGCTTAACCCCGCTGAGCTAACCCACTGCCATTATCGTACTACTGGACTGAACCGTGATGGTTCGTTGAAACATGACTATCCTACCAGTGAGTGGCGACTGGTGCCACTGGGACACTGGAATTGGAAGTGGAACCAAGCGCGTTCCAACTACAGCACCTATGACCAGGAACTCCTGGCCGGTATGTTGGTGCTATCTTCACAATCCCGACTCCTGGGGTCTAACCCTATTGTCTTGCTGTGTGACCAGGAGCCTGTGAAGTCTTTTCAGAAGGGCCCACCACCAGAAAAAGCGAAGCTAAAACGGTGGTGGACTTACCTGAGCCAGTTCAGGCTGACAGTGCATCATATCCCCGGGATTAAGAATGAACTGTCTGACTATATATCGCGCAACAACTTCGATGCGCTTATTGGTGAGAGCTCTGAGGCACTCGCCAAAGAGGCTTTCCAGCGTATGGATGTCCAGCTTGACCTGTCCATGCGCACTGCTGGAATCCTGGAGGGTTGGCGTCTAACCGACTATCAGTCAGAGTATGAAGAAATTCTCCAAACCCTCAACACTGGTCTCGAACCCCGTGTCATTGACGGGCACCAGTGGTATAAAAACAATCAGTACCTCTTCTACGAGGACCGAATTGTGGTGCCTGAGGCACGACTGGATGGGTGCCTACAGTAGTCCCATCTCAGTTCTGGTCACACTGGCGCTAATCGCTCAGTGGACTTCTTCCGTGAGTGTTTCTACTCTAGTCTAACCCTGACTGAACTGAGGTCGCGTATGCAGACCATTGTGGATGCTTGTGGCTGTCATGCCAGCAAGCAAAGTGACAGTAGGGATAGGGGTCTGATCTCCAGCTTACCCATACCCTATTGTGCTAACTCTCTTCTCTACGTGGATTACATCCACGGCTTACCACGCTTTGGCGGCTATGATAGTTGCCTCGTGGTCACCTGTGGTCTATCTCGCTTCACCCGTGTGTTCCCTTGCAATAAGAAAATCACAGGTGAGCAGACTGTAAAAATGTTGGTCGAACAATGGTTCGAACCCTATGGAGCACCTAAACAGGTGCACTCTGATGAAGATGTACGCATCCGCAGTGACACTGGGTGGTACAAACGAGTGCTAAATGCCCTCAACGTGGAGGTAACCACAGGTGTGCCCTACACTCACACGTCTAACCCTCTCTGTGAGAGACAGAACCGTGTGGTGGAGCAAAACTTAAGAATCCTGATGAAACAGGAGCGCACCAAGGACTGGGTACGCCTAGTGCCCTGGGCAGTTCTGTCCATGAACTCACAGCGGAGCTCTTCTACGGGTTTCGTCCCCCACGAACTGTTCCATGGAGGACGACCTGCATGGTTCTTCAAAACCCCCTTTCCTGAGGACTTCAAGAGCCCTGTGGGAGATTGGCTAGAACACAAGCAGTCTCTGGCTAACCAGGCTGGTACTAACCTGAGGCACATTCGTGACCGTGAACAGAGCCGACGGAACCGCCTACGGCGACCTGCCAGCTTCAAGGTTGGTGACCTTTTTTTGGTACACCATTCAGGCCTACCCTCCTGGCCACGTAACTGCCTACAGGACCCTTACTTTGGACCCTATCGTATCATCAGGATAGATGGATCCAGGATCCATGTCAGGTGCAGTCCACGTCTAGGTGGTGAACTGCTATGTGCTCCTAAGCAGCTGAGGCACTATCACTCCCCTGACGACTTGTCTTGGGATGAGTGGCGCCTCAGCGACAGTGAGATTGAACGTATAGACCTAGAGAACGCTGCCAGTCCAGAGGAGGCAGACGAACTCGAAGAGATGACTGCCGATGAGATGGCAGTCGATGGTTACTACGTGGTTGCAGGTATTGCTCGCCACGAGTATAAACAGGGCTGGAAATTCCTTACCCTGTGGGATGGCTATGGGTTGTCCGAGGCGACCTGGGAACCTATGTCAGCCTTCATACAACCAGATGGGAGTATCAACCCCATCTTCCGCACTTACCTCGTTGAGAACAACGAGGGGCAGCTCCTAACCCGTGCTGAGACTATGTCCCAGCGTAGAAAGCGAAACTAACTACCCTGTGTCAGTCTACTGACCCTGTCTGTGCCCTGCAGACCCATGCCTATGGTTTCCAGCGTGAGCCAGGTGGCCGCTTATCAAGATGGCAGTCACCCAGCGAGTGTTTGCCTTGTTGACCATGTGTTGCATGGATACTGCCCTAATGTAATGACCTTGGTGAGCCAACGAAGAACGGTGGCTTTCTACACCAGGGGGGAATGACAAGCAAGGTGTTATGAGGCAAGGTGTGTCTTCCCTCCTTGGGGACAAGCGAGCCCACAGTTAGGACCCCTGACTGGTCCAGACCCATGGGGTTCTACCCTTCCTTACAGGGTTTACCTTACCCTTACCTGCCATAGCGTATGTGTGAGTGTGCTAGTCCTAAGGTCCTGAGAGCAAGCCGCAGAAGTGGTGTCCTAATTATACCCAAGTCTGCGCCCTTGCTAACCCTGGAGGGTTGGCTTATTGATGCCACGGGGTACGCCCCGGGTCTCCCCTCCCCTATGCGCCCAATTTCTGTGCTGGCGCAAAACCTTGGGGGAATACCCAGAGTGTTAGTCCAGGTATTGTTTTCCCTACCTATCTGTCTACTACAGGGAGGGGTGGCCAAAAGCTATGAAGGCATGCAAAACGCCTGTTTGCTATGTGGCCAAAAACTCTAACCTAACCACTGTCACAGCCCACCAGCCCAGCTAAAATTGCAGGAAAAGGGTGGGACAGTGACACGCCCCCTACAGGTCCTACACACCCTACAGTGGCACCATCCTGGTGGGCGAGCACTGGGCAACTGGCTCTAGCCCCCACTCAGGACTACCACTCCTACACGCACACTCTACTTGGCGTTGCGGAGGTGAAGTTCTCATGGGTCCTAACGACCCTCCTGTGAAAAGGACGAGAGAACACAGCGCTCCTAAGCAGCTGTGGCCTAACAGGGGACGCCACAACGCGTTTCCCCTGCTAGGGCTTGGAGGGAAGGGGTGCTCTCGTTGCGTGCACAGCGCAGATGTCGTTGAAGTCGGACTGTCCTCGCCACTCCTGGCGGAGGCACAGTGATTTGATTTGTGATCAGCGCCCCTGTTTTGCTGGGGCAGAAAAATGGTAGCCGCCGAAGGCAGCTGCTGCGTGCACCAATCACCCTAACCTCTCCCACCTATACAAAAGAGGCAGATGAAGGGGCGTTTGCGACTGTGGAACCAAGCCACACTCCAGGTATTATACCCTTCTCAGTGTGACCTATAGTACGCTGTTCGCAAACACGCTGCAGATGCAGCTACCCCTGTCAAGCAAGCAAGCTTTAAGAAACTCCTCGGGTTCTCTTAAAGAACGTACCGAGGAGCCTCTGGGTAACCTAAACAAGGTTTACCGTGCGCAATTCGCGTGGCCTACCCTTTAATGCATCATGTGCACGCAGGGAAGGGAGGCGTAACCACAGACTCAACCAGGAGGTGAGCTCCTCCTGGGCTAACCTACCTTACTCACCATGCATCGTGCGACTGCCGCATTGAAACGAACACAAAACAAACCTAAGCGTTTTAAGCAACTCAACTTGAACGCTACGGCCGCACACGTACAAACGCTTACCTGTGAAGAAGGAAACAAGGGTGGATTAGGGATACAGGTGAAGCGATACAGCGTGTGGATGCCTAGATTAGGCACATGCATCGCGAGCACAGCGCATATTCTAACCCTACGTGCGCGCTGCGCGCTCCATCCGCATCACATACCTTTCATTCCTGCTTTCGCCTGTGCAGAGCACGAGAGATGAACACCCGACCCCCCAACGAGCACAGCGTTGACAACCCTAACGTTTTGACGGAACAACCAACACGAACGCAATGCGTGCCTGTGAAGTGACACAGACATACCTGACAGACGGGTTGTTGAACTGCTCTGTGGTGTGGGCTGATTTTGAATTCTTTACTCTGAAGTTTATAAAAATTTTGATGCAACTGTGCAAAAATTTTCTTTAAAACTTTAAAAACTACGGCTCATACCTTCTTTTCCAAAAGCCGTTTTCGCTTGCGCAACCCTTTTCTTGGCGTCCGCTTCGTTTGCGTCTGTCTGCGACTTTAAGTTATGTGTAAAAATGACGATTTCCCGCGTGGTTTCGTCGATTTTCAACGATTTCACTTGCTAAATCGCAACCCCTTCCGCAAAACCGCAGGAATCACTCCCTGCTGGTTCCACTTTCTATTTTTTTCAGCTCCTGGGGGTTTGTGTCCTCCATTGGGAGTATTGCTCCGCCCTGGCCCTTGGTCAGGACGTTTACTAAAACGTTGTTTATACGGCGATAACCGTCTGCATTAGAGCGTTCGACTGCACCCTAGTGGACAGACACATGTGCTCTGGACAGGGAGTCCTGGGTTCAATTCCCACTGCCCCCACACTTTTTTCCAAAAGTTTTCGCCTCACGCCGGCGACTTTTGAGGAATGCCCCTTCGAAGGGACATCATTCACGGTACATTACACTGTTTTTCAAGGGTCCCTACAGTGTGATAGGCTTCTATGAAGTGATGAGAATGTTTTCGGTAAGTTTAATGCATTTTTTTTGAGGTAATTTTGGGAATATTTGAGCCTTTTTCCTTGGTCCTACTAGCTTGATCAACTAGTACTCCAGGGGGGAGTAAGAAAAAGTCACTGCCATGTCTTTCTTGGAGGGCTTGATCCAGGCTAAGCCCCCCTTAAAACCCTTTGTTGATGCTGAGACAAACTTAAGTGTTTTTATCTCTCTTTTGTAGCCTAAAGTACACTTTCCCAAAGTAACTAGGGTTGTGACCCTAGCCCCCCCCATGAAGTTCACCCCTACCACTCAACTGAGCGGAGGTACCTTCCTTCATGGAGGTCATACCAAAATAAATCAGGCATTCCATGCTTGTGGGCCTTGGAGGTTAAGCCTAAGTGGTCTCCCACCCCAAGACCCCTATACTCAATTGATTCTACCACTTATTGTGGTCCTACTTTGTAACTGTTTCTGAATTCAGTTGCTTGGCCAAGTCATTTTCTGTGTGGTCCTGACATCTATGCCCCTCAGTCCTAACCAGCACCATTTCACCCAAAAGAGTGCACATGAAGTGCCTATTGCAACCTCTGAGGCAAGAGTCTGACCAATTTTCATATAAAACCTTTTGCTTTACCCATTTGTGATTGAATCTATGTTCATATATCTGCTTTGTCTATCTGCAGCCCTTCTGTGTTACACTGGATTCCAAAACCAATCATTGATTTCATTGATTCGATCCATATTCAGTCCTTGCTCTACTTGCTGCTTTGGTTTGGGGGTTTCCACTACAAAACCAACTTGCAGGAATACATCAAAAGACCTAGGGCATAATTCAAGGACATCTTTCTTAAAGACACAACGTGAAATCATTCGAAATAATTTAAATAAATCCGATTGGGAAATCACGAAAGACAAATGCGACTCGAGGCGCGCTCACAGGCGACATCTGGCGGCGAACGGAAAACATGAACACAAGCGGAAAATTTACTGCACTAATGTACATCTGAGAATCATTGAAATTCTGATCACATTGATGTATAATCTGAGTGCTTTCACTGCTGCCGTTACACTCCCCCTCTGAAAACATACGTCAGTATGTCAGGCTGGGTCAAGTGAAGTGAAAGAAATGGCTAAAGTGACTAAAAACCGACTAATCTAAGGCAAAATGTGTGAAAATGAGCTGAATTGAGCAAAATTGTGCTGGAATCTGTGCCTCGCGATGGCCATCGACTTGAATGAAACGCATAGGTACCTTAGGGCACACAGAAAAAGCTTCGTTCAAGCTCGAAAAGCCAAAAATTGAAAGTCTGAGTGAAGAATGACATGCATGATCAAGATCCATGATCCATGATGAAGCCAGGATCTGATGTCCCACTGTCAGAAAACAGAAAACGAGCGTCGCCATGTCGTCGAGCGTCCAAAAAATAGGGTATCCCTTCATGGAGTCCAAGATATGTGAAACTGGCTGGTGTCATTTGCAGTCATGAGACCAGATGCCAGATTATGGTACAAAATGTGACTGAATTGAGACCAAAATCAGTGAATCGCACACGGATTGAGGGTGGCGAAGTCTGAAACAAGCCAATATAGGTCCAATTCATTGTCGATATACACTGTGTGTAGTGCTGAACGGAAATACAGTTCTCATTCATAGCCAATCCAGGTCAAATCCTCATGATGATGATGATTCCCATGATGGAAATCCAATCATGTAAAAGTAATGATAGCCAAGAAAACCCAGTGCGTGCACTACACGGTCAGTATTGTCTCCAGGGCTTCATGTTTGATCCAGTACGAGCCAGATGCGGTATTTGACTCAATATAGTTCCAGAATGTAGAAGCATCCAATGCTTGGTACCAGGAATTTGCCAAATTTGAGCTGATTCTGAGGGGGATTCCATCACAATCCACAGATGAACAGCGAGTCGACACAAGTAAGAACACCATCGTTGTCACTTGGTCTATATAAGCCCTTTGACCGTGGTCCATTGATAAACAAACCAACAGTCTCAATGTAAGAGCTGATTGAAATCACATTCTCAGCAGATCCGTCAAACACATGAAATGAATCAGACCCAGTCATGTGCCAGAATCTCTGTAATGAGCACGAACTCGAACGAGTCCTTCCCAAGGCGAGTAGAGGGGTCCAGCCGGCAGCTAAACACGAGAGTGTCGTCGTGGTTGAGGATAATGGCCTTTCGGATCTTCGGATTGGAATCATCTACAATGAAGCACATGATTCACATGATGGCCATGATGGGACTGATGGATGGAATGACCAGGATGACCCCAGATTGTCCCATCATCTGTTCATCGAACCACATAGACGATGCGCCAGAACTGTTTTGTCCCCATGCCAAGGGTATATGTCGACCGTAAACCTTTTCGAAAGTTTCGGCGATTTAAATTCTGATCAGATCTTGTCTCGAATGGATTCTGCCACAATTGGAGCTTCTTCTTGTGCTTGTAAGTCCTCCTTGGTGACACAATCTTTGATCAGCGAGAGCTCACGGTCAATCTCAGGGTGTTTCTTCAGAAACTTGATGAAAGTGTCCGTATACTCATGGATGAAACTTGAAGCTCGCTCCCATTTGTCCTCTTCTGGACCGAATCCTTTCCATCTGCACAGAAAGTACCACTTGTTTCGAGCATTCTTCTTGTAATCAAGGATCTTCTCCAACTCGAAACTGCTTGTGACCATCTTCCCGTCGCTCAGGTACTTCGAAGTCCAATAGGGAGGCTTGAACCTTCCTTTGGGGCAGGGTACTTCGGCCTTCAAACGGTCTCGATGTACTTCTTGATGCCTGCCTGGCTCAATTTCAATGTTGAATGTAGTCTCACTTAGTTGACTCTTGACTTGGAATGGGCCATCCCACAAAGGTAACAATTTGTCGTCGTCCTTCAGGGTCTCGTCTGACTTACGAAGCCAAACTTGCTGGCCTTTCTCGAAGGGTTTTCCTTGCGTTCTTGATTTATTTTGGAAATTCAACCAATCTGCTTGACTCTCCACTTTGGCTTGGATCCACTTGGACTCTAAATCCTTGATCCTCTCAAACCATTGCAAGGCGTCGTAGCACTGCCTCGGATGATACATCACTGGTCCTGGACCCATCTTCTCACGACCAAAAACAAGCTCATTCGGACTTAATCCAGTGTAATTCTTGGTACGATGGTATCTCCTCAAGACACAGTAAATTGTCTCCAACCAATTGTAGTCTTTTTCAGTCACCAGGAATTTTCTCAGAATGTTGATAAGAATTCTTCCAGCGCGTTCAGCAGGGAGAGCTCGATGGTCGTAGACTCGGACACGAAGATGATGAACTCCCAAAAGAGCACAAATTTTCTCCCACCAAGTCCCAATGAACTCCTTCCCACTGTCCGTCAGAATTTCACTGGGTATATCCCAGTTACTCATCCACTGACTTGCAGTCCACTTGGCAGCCTTCTCAGAGGTGAGATGCTTCGTGTTGCAAGGGAGGACCTGGATGTAGCCACTGTGGCGGTCTTGAATTAACAAAACCCCATCGATAGGCTTCCTCGTGTAGAGACATTCCTCTTGGATTTGTCCCAACTGGAAGACATCCGCCGTCACCTTGTCGAACAACCTCTCAGGAATTGGTAATCCCTTCAGTAGTCCTTCTGCCTTTTGATTTTCCGGGATGGTCGCCTGACATTGCTTGCATCCTTTGGCAACTCGTTCACAGGCACTCTTGAGGTCCCGTCTGTACACTCTGTGTCGTAGCTCCTGCTCCAGAACACGAGAACGTGTGTGGGCTGTCTCATTCCGATGCCAATGTTTGACATATTGGTCAATCAGACAATCAGGAACACAAATCCGTCCTTGCCAAAATAACTTGTCGCCTTGGATTTTGAAATCAGACGTCTCTTCAGAGTCGTAAGGCTTGTCCCCTTTCAACTTGTGGTATACAGACCCAAAGAACCTGTCCTCCTTGTACATCTTCGTCCAATCCACATAGAGGAAGGAAGTTTCCTTGTCCTTTTGTTGTGGAGGGAGCGTGGATTTCGCCTTGGATCTCGTCAGGGGAAACACATTCAGGAGTGGCAGCGACGACTCAGAGTCAGAGTTAACTCCTGCAGTCTGATCCGCCTTGGTAATCACCTTGCATCTGACCAAATCCACCTTCATCCGGTTTTTAATCGAACATTGGAGACAATGTTTCTTGATCAGTGCTTGTTCCTCCTTATCAAACTCGATCACTTCAGCTTTATCCGCCGCTGTCCCATGAAAACTCACTTCAGAGTAAGCCTCTGAGGCTGGGTAGGCCCAGCGACTCAGGGCGTCCGCCACTGTATTGTAGCGACCCGGAATGTAAGTCACATGGAGGTCAACCCTGCTGAGAGTTTCATGCCAACGCCCTCTCCTCCCAGCTGGTCCACCAGGGGTATCCAGAAGTTCTGTCCTCCAGCTCTCCAGTGACTTGTGGTCAGTCAGTACCTCAACGCGATGGCCCAAGATCCAACCTTCATAACGCCGTAAGACACAAAGGATTGCGTAGGCTTCTTGTTCCCTTGGACTCCAATTTTGCTGTCTTGTTGTAAGCTTGCGAGACCAGAAAGCCAGAGGATGATGGTGACCTTTGTCATCGACTTGTTCGATCGTAGCACCAATGGCGTAACGACTGGCGTCTGTACGAATATAAAAAGGTCTTCCATCCAACCACGGAGTCTTTAATGTAACCACTTTTCCCAGTGCTTCCTTGAGACCAGTAAAAGCCTCTTCACATTCTGGCGTCCACTTGAGCTTGACTTGAGATCCCTTCTTTCCTTCTATTTTGCCAACCTTGAGTAACTCTGTCAATGGACCAGAGAACTTGGCGTAGAGAGGAAGGAACTCGTGGTAATAATTGCAGCAGCCTAAAAAGGCACGAAGCTGCGTGATGGTTTTAGGCCTTTCCCAGAGCTGCAGGACAGCCATTTCTCCTGGGGCTGGTCTTCTTGTCCCATCTTCCAAGACAGAGCCACAAAATTCCACACTCTGGAGGAACATTTTGCCCTTCTTGGGTCCACACACGAGCTTCTCTTGTCGAAGGACTTCGAGAACCTTTCGGACTTGTTCTTCGTGCAACTTCAGGCACTCATCAAAGTTCTTTCCCAACGGCGTGGCAATCAGAAGGTCGTCAATGTAGATGCTGCAGAATTCTTGTAAATCCAGAGACTTGTGCTTCTGAAATAAAATTGTCTCCATCATCTTGTGGAACATCGACGGCGCATTCCTCAGACCCATCGGCAGTACAGTCCACTGGACAGTGCCACAGGGCGTGCACATTGCCGTCAAATGCCTATCCTCCTTTTGAAGGGGCATCTGATGAAAGCCATGGCGCAAATGCAACACAGTAAAGAGCTTACCTTTGGCTCTCGCGGCGATCTCCTTCTCGATTAAAGGAAGAGGATGCGCGTCCGGAGCTGTGGCGGCATTCAGGGCTCTGTAATCCACCACTAGACGCCAAGCATCTATGCTGGATTGGTCAGCAGGTGGGGTTTTGGCACAGTAAATGGTGCTGAACACCACTCAGAACTCATGCAGCCCTCCAACCAGCTGAACTCATGGAGATTGCGCTCAACAATCTTTCGCAGGGCATCTGCTTTGGTGCCGTGTAGATAGAATGGACGTTGTTTGTGCACCTTTGAGCCTTCGATTATGTCAATCTTGGCTTCCCCATTTTCACATCGAATTGGGGGGTTTTTCCACAACTTCCCACTCAGCACGTCATCTCGATAATCTTCGAACACTGCGTCCCTTCTTGCAGATATCTTGTCTCCGTCGACCTGATTCCCACATTTAATCACCGACATTATGTCCACCAATTTGCGAATTGTTGGTCGTGGTCTCATATTCTTGGCCACTTCATTCCAAACTTCTTCGTCGCATTGTTGGCGGATGAAGCTCACCTGAGCTCGCTCCTCCGTGGGATCCCACCAATGAACGGGGTCCACGAATGTCTTGAAGGGATGGTCGGACGAATTCAGCTGCATTCCTGTCAATTCAGGCGAGATTCTTGAAGATTTGTCATCATTCTTGCTTGAAATCTTGACATTTTTGGCTTGATTCTTGTCTGATGGGGACGAATTGGAATGGATGGAGGCGTTCTCTTGTGGGACGCCGATTGTCCTTGCCTCCTTCCGCGACGATACGTCGGGATTCCGCTCTCGATCGTCTTCATCCACCTCAATTTCGTCGATTCTTGAGGAATTTGAGATGACCTCTTCTGTTCCCATTTCACTGTCATCTTGCCAATAATCTCCCAGATTCCCGTCAACTAAGCACGCCAACGTGCTCCACGAACGCTGTGGCAAAGGCTTGCCATTGTCTTCGCAATACAGCTTCACTCCCTTGTGAGGTAGCTCGACAATGTCGATTGAAATGTCCATAATGTCCTTGAACCAAGACTGTCTTGGCCAGTTGAGGACAATTAAAATCGCTTTTGCGCCGGATTGCTTCAGCTTCTGCACCACACGAGGAAAAACGTCGAAGGGCGGATTGATCCATAGAGGTTCAGACCAGTCCTCACTCCAGGCATCGTCGTAGAACTTCGGAAATCTTTTATTCTTCTTGTTTGCAAAGGCATCAACTTGAGGACGAAAATTGTGGTTCCTTTCGAAATAATCCACCAGAATGTCCCGCCATTTGTCGACTACACGATAGCAAACTGACTTCCACTTCTTGCAGTTCAATGATTCCACCTTTTCTTCGTCAAATTCTTTTTGATTCCCTGTCCATTCTTGCCCATCTTGCTGAATATGTAGCTTATTTCGCTCCTTGAATTGGTGGATACTCTCAGTATATGGGTGCAGATAATACAAGTCAGACGAGTCGCTGGTTGACGGATCTTGGAGGAAGCATGTCCTGTGTCCCATGGGCGACACACGGTGCGCGTGAAGCCAGGGTTGACCCAAGAATAAATCATACTTTATGCTGCCTTCATAGAATTTTCCAGCAAATCATTCCTCAGTGACCGTCTCTTCCACGCTCCAGACAGATTGTTTCACCAATCTGACCGCCAATTCTGCCTCTCTGTCGCCACCGTCAAGGCGATGTCCGCTGACTCCCTCCAGCTGGACAGGTGTCGAAGACATCTTCGCCTCATCCTCCTGCAGAAAGCCTTTTCTTACCAGATTGACCTCTGAACCATTGTCAATCAGACATTTGGCAAGTTTAACCTTACCATCTGTTGTCCTGACCTGGATCCAGCAGACAAACTGGCGCTGCTTGCCTCGCCGGACAGCGCTGAGGACCCAGGCAGGGTACAGGAGGCCGGAGGAGCGCGCCAGCTGATCCCAGCAGCGTCAATCCACCGCCCCAACTACCCTGATGGGTTTTGTCTCCTGCCACTCAACCCCAGTGTTGGGAATTGGGTCAAGTTGGCTTCCCTATTGCCATTCTTCTTTGACGTTCGCCTGTACGTCCTGTACTTGTCCTTCGTCAACCCATTCTTCTCCTGCTTCGACGGCATTGACTCCTTTTTCACGTCCACGACCACCAAATGACTTTCCACCACCACCTTTCTTACCTCCTTGGCCTTTGTTGTTGGAGGTGTTGGAATTGGGGTTGGATTCGTTGGATCTGCCCTTGCCTCGACCTCCAGTATCCTTGTTGTTGCCGAAGGTCTTGTTCGCTGGCGTCTCCGTATACAGGGGGTTGCCATTCACCTTGGAATCATCTTGATTCCCGGACTTTCCTTGGCCTTTTCCACCCTTTTCACCAGATTTTCCACCAGATTTTCCACCAGCATCGGTCCATCTTGAGCCCCTTGGATCTCCGCCTTGCTGCGAGTAATCTTTTTGTGTCCAGTCTCTGTTCTTTCCTTTGGACAGCATTTTACCCTTTCTCCTTCCATGCTGGTCAGCATCTCGTGCTCCATCCTGCTGGGGATTTTTGGGAGAATTTGCCTTTCCATCCATTTTGGACTGAATTGTCTTGAGATCTGAGGGCGTCCACCTGTGATCTGCGGTCGTGTGAGCCGCCGCTCGACCTTCCTTTCCAAGGGCAATGCACACGGAGCATCCTTTCTCACCAACGGCGTTGACCTTGCCTCCGAAGCCTTGTGCAACCTTTGACTTCTGGCGTTCTGAGTTGCATACTTTTCAAGTTGGTCCCAGATCTGCTCGACTCCGTACGAGAAGATCCACGGTCGTACCTTCAAGAATGTTCCCTTATACTTCACTTTCCCATCCACCATGCTACAGAAAAACTCTGACTGTTCAGAATCGTGGAAACCAACTCTCCATCTGCCCTCACGAATAGTGATGTCTTTCAATCCAGTAGCACTGATAGAATGTAGCAACTCACGAACTGCCATTTTTCCCATAGTCTCCGGCAATCCTCGGACTTCAACCCAGTTGCCCAGGACTTTTTGGTCCGCCTGAGAGTCCCTGATCTTCTGCTTGGTCTCTGGCGTGAGCATGCTCAGGAGGATCTTCTTCATCTCGCCTTCAGAAAGTCCTTCCCCAGAGTTCTCCGCCTCTTGCACCAAAAACTCCCAATCTTGCCTTGCTATTTGGATTTCTTCAAGAAACAATTTCTTGATCGCCCTGAAGTTCTCCAGACGGTTCCTGTAATGATCTTCAGGAAGTCGAGAGCGTTTCTTCTTGAGACTTCGATACAGCTCTTCATAAGTCAGGGGATCTCCTTGATTCTGCCTTTCCACATAAAGATTATATGTACTTTCCCTGAGTTTGCCAGTCAAACAGTCCATCAACCCGAGAATCGAGAGTTCCTTGTCCAGTTTCTCCGTCTGCAGCCAGACCATGAACTGCCTCTCGAAGGACGCCCAGTAATTTGGGTGCCCTGAGAACTTGGGCTGCTTCATCACGGAGCCTCGGCGCCTCATGTGCAATGGGTTGAGCAGGTGGTTGAGGTTGAAACCTGTGGATGTGCCAACGGGATTGACGAACACCGGGTTGACAGCGGCGCCTCCCATTGCCTGTGCCTGCGCAATTGCGGCCGCCAGCAACGCCTGGTCCACAGTAGGCTGCACGAACGGCGTTGGTTGTGCTTGATGCAGCCTCATCTCCTTCAATTTCTTCTGCTTCTCCTTCAATTTGGCCTCGTTTTCCTTCTGCCGCCGGTCCTTCTTCTTCAAGGCCATTGATCTCTCCTTCACGGTGGTCCTTGCTTCTCCATCAATATCTTCGACAGTACCAACAGACAGTATAGACCACTCCGACGAAGATTCTTCTCCTTCGGTACCCAGATTCAACCCAATAGGACTTCCAAATCCAGTAGGGGGGATACCAGAATTTCCAGTAAAAGCTGGAATGTGACCAGTAAAAGCTGGGGGTGCCGGAGAATGTGGAACGTTGTAAGGCGTGGATGCAGGTGCAGCCGAGGAGGTAGGTGCTGGGTGACTTGCCATCGTAGGCGCTGGTCCAGTGAGCCCAGTAGTGCTCAGATTTTGTACCAGATTCGTCAACTTCTTCAGCTTCTGCTCCATCTCCTTCCACTTGCTGTCATCATCCCTCTTTTTCTCCTTGGCGGCCTTGTTCAGCTCCTTCACCCTGTTTTCCAGCGACGAAATCTGGCGTCGACAGGAGCAGTCCTTGGCACATTCACCACAGGACGGGCATCTTGTCCCTTTTCCCTTGCTTCTTACCTCGTCGACCCAAGTGTCAACACTGGAGGCAGAGCTGGGAAGCTTGGACAGTTGCTCCCTGGAGAGGTGAGAATGCGTCGAATCACACCTCATCTCGTCGACCTCTCCGTCGTTGGGACCCCAGGCGCCCGACAGACCAGCGTGCGGATGCACATTCTGGCGTCTCTCCTCGGCAATGATGGCCATCTGCACCATCACGGCTGCCTGGTGGTCGAACTGGTCCATCAGCTCTTCCCAGTCCTCTTGTTCCTGCAATTGGGCGTCGAATCGCAACCGGCCGCTGTCCCTGATGAACTGGCACAACGCCCTGAACCAGTCCCTCAGGCGGGCACGGTAGCTCGCCTCCGCCAGCAGCCAATTCTGGCGGTGCAGAAATTCTTGGTTCAAATTTTCCTGGATGCGGTTTTCCCAGTAATCACCACTAATTCCAGTTTCAGACTGCTCTCCTTCGCTGGTGCTGTCTTCAAGATCAGGCAAAGCTTGAGAGCTGGAACCAGATTCACTCGAGGAGGGAGATTCTCGATCGGGTTTAAGGTTGGGTGGGGCGTTCACACAACAATTAGCACAAGTATGAACTCCAGGCCAATGCCTATGGCCACAGTAAGGGCACTCTGAAGGATGATCCTCGGTTTGCTGGGGAGATGCCACGAAGGTAACCTCAGGGGGAACACGCAGTGACTCTCTACGAGTGATAGCCCCGCTAAAGTCCGATGATCTCAGAGTGTCCGTGGAGATTCCAGAAGCAGAGTCATGATTTCTTCTGCTACCATGTAACCGCTGCATAGTGGTTGATCTTTCTTGTAACTGCGAAGCCTGTACCCTTGATGCCCCAGGGGTCGTAACGCCCGACACTGCCCCTGATATCTCCGAAGCCAACTGACCCTCTTCAGACCCATATCCAGCCTCGGGGAGCGACATATGCGAAGCACTTGTAAGTCCTTTGAACTCCATGGTGGAATATGAAGAGTACGAAAACCCGGTCTACAAAAATGGAGCAGACATAAAATCTCATTGCGCATTCATCGCACATAATGACACAACGCCAAATCATTCGAAATAATTTAAATAAATCCGATTGGGAAATCACGAAAGACAAATGCGACTCGACGCGCGCTCACAGGCGACATCTGGCGGCGAACGGAACACATGAAAACAAGCAGAACAATTTACTGCACTAATGTACATCTGAGAACCATTGAAATTCTGATCACATTGATGTATAATCTGAGTGCTGTCACTGCTGTCGTTACACTCTGGTCGGCGCTGCGGGCTCCGTGATGGTCTTGGAGTCCTCGGGGTTGGGGTGCTGCTCGTACCCCTCGAAGGCCCCGAGTGGCACGCAGGGGCTGGGTAACCCCGTGGCGGTGAAACGCTTTTGACGCGTTCCGGTGGGGGGCCTGGCCACGGGACGCTGCGGTGACACGCACAAGCAAGCAGGCAGGCAAAGCACTGCGCTCACAGGGGCATCATTACACTCGTGTCATGTGACAAAGCGTTTCAGGATCCTTGCCACTCTGAAAGAAGGGAAGGAAAGTATGTACAGCAACACATCAGGATATGTACACATGGGGTTAAGACTGGACTGGGATAAGGGCATCAAAGGACAATAGACACTCAGTCCCAACTCATATCCCAATCCCAGGGCCGACCCTCTCAGTGGCTGGCGGGGGTGGGGGCTCAAACACAACCCATGCCCTGCTCAGTCCGGACCCTGAAACCCTGCCAATAGGGGAGGTGTCCCGCCCAGCCACAGGCGAGTTCCTCGGAACCAAGCAGCTCTAAGGCCAACCGACAGTTGCTTCCCATGCTCCCTCAACGGCGGGTTGGAACTCCTCTCTGAGCGAGAGATATGGCCCTGCCATTATCCCCTAGGAGTTGGTAGCTGAAAATGGGCTGTTTCCGCCCAAACTGATATTAGCTCAAAAATCTCCAAAATTGACCCCTCGTCTGGACCCACCAGAGGTAGGGACAAGGCACCTGACCCTATGCCCCTCGAGTACAAAATCCCGTGGAGCCGTCACCCAACCTGGTTCCCTCTGAGGCCTCAGCATCAGGGCACCACGGGTTCGTCAAGTGGCATCATGATGCCAAAATCACCAAAATTGGCTTCATACCCACGCGTGGCTCGCCCGGCCAGGGCAAGGCCAATGGTTCACAGGATAGGAGGCGGACCTAGGACCTATATCTGAGTGTACAACTTGAAATTAGGTCCGGGCTCCTTGTGGGGATAGAGATATGGGACCACCATTTGACCACACGGGGGGGGGTTAAATTGGGGTCCCAAAAGGGGGTCATTTTGGCTGCTCAAAACGAGCCAAAATTGGGGGTGTTCCTGATAGTATATCTCCACGCCGGCTTGGAGATGGGATTCGCCATTCCACACGCGATCCACCGGGAGTCCAACGGAGACTCCCATGCACTTGGCTCTCAACGATCTCAATGCCACTCGGTGCGGTGACAATTCAAATTGGGTCCACAACTGCCAAATCGGCAAAATCGTCCACACTCACGTTGGGCTGGCACCTTGACGAAGGTTGCTCCGCTTCGCCCACGTGGTGTGCGAACCATGGGGACCAATATTTATAACACCCATGTCATATATGGTCCATTGGTCCAGGCGTCCGGCGTGCACAAGGGGGCTGAACATGGTGCACGGCGGGCAGAAAATGTGAAAAATTGCTCAAAATGGCCGAAAATGCGCACACTCATGGTTGGGGCAAATGAGGCACATGCCCGACTTGGACCGGGGTGTGCCATAGGATTGGTATCAAGTCATATGCGTCCATAATATATCTTTTGGGCGTCGCCCAAACCCCTCCGGTTTTGGGAATGGCAGGGTCGCCAAGTGAGCCCATGATTTGGGATCGTCCCAAATCGCCAACATGGCGGCCACGGTATGCCAAGCCCAAGAGGAGTTATTCGCCGGGTCCAAGATATGTTGGGCACCGAAGTATGTACTCCCAAAACATACTTGGGTCATGATGTCAATTGAGCGCAACGTGGAGATACACGGTGTCCACTTGACATCATGACGGGCCAAAAACAGCAGAATTGGCGAAAAAACACGCAAAAGTGCCTTAAAAACTCTACAAATATATTATAACATCTTCGGCCTGGATGGAGTAATCGACCAATCCTTCTAAATAAAATGACTCAACACCAATGACCTCTGATTCCACATATGTGCTCCACTTGGGGCGCTTTGGAAGGTCGCGCGCGCTGCCTCCCAAGTGGGCACATGCAAATATGGAATATTGCAAAAAACACACCTTTCTCGCAACGCATCGCTTCGGGAGCGCTCCACAAGCGTCCCTTCACGAAGGTTAGGCTTGCGAGTGTTGGTTGGGAGTACAATGAAGGGGCTCGTGCGATATGGGGTCCATTGGCGGGTTAGTCATGGAATGGTGCACCCGCCAAATGGGCACGTGATATGACACCAAATATGGCATACAACCCTACCCTCGCCTTCTACACCCAACCTAGTGGCCTAGAATCAAAGTATGCCTATATTCTAGAGTAACGTTGGTCCCTTAACACGCATGCAAGTGCTTTGGTAGCAAATCGGCCTTCTTTCGCAAAGCCGAATTTTAGCATGCACGCAAAATATATTGCCAATATATATATGGAGATCATATATGTACTATCCGGGGAAGACAAGTGATATGCCCCGGATGTAGAGGCAGGCATGGGTGGGGCAAATGCCAACTCAACATACTTCTACACGTACTTGGACGCCAAGTACGTGAAAAAGCGCACTTCTTGGAGAACACTCAAAATAAAAAACCCTTTGGGCCTATGGAGTTGGGATCCTTTGGCCTCATCCTATGACTATGGGGGGCAAGACCTCATACACAGTGCCTATGAGGCACATTAATTCGTCCTTGGGCGCTTGAACGCTCGTAGCCCTTGTTATTCCACTTGGGGGTTCAAAGCGCCTTCGGCCGCCAAGATTTTCTGGGAAAAATCTGGGACGCAATGCGTTCTATCAAGGAAAAAATTGCGGATCACTTGAAGACCTTTTCAGTCTTAACTTCAAGAAAGATCGTTCTACAGAATCCTCTAATGCAGTGCATGGAACGGGCGACGTCTGGCGGCGATTTCACGACAATTAGAAATCGCGGTAGAAATCGGGTATTTCACCGATTTCTAACCGCAAATCGACCAAGACAGTAAAATTATGGTAATTTCACATCGATTTAATGGTTAGAAATCGGATTCCAGATTTCGCGGGTTAGAGAACAGGGATATCCCGCTGACAGCCGGTGTCAACGGCTTCTGCACGGGTGTGATGGCTCACAGGCCTCCGGGCCATGGGCCATAACGGGTGTGACGGCTCGCAGGCCTCCAGGCCATGGGCCATAGGTCCTGGGTACCGCTTCCGTGGGATTGGGATATGAGTTGGGACTGAGTGTCTATGGTCCTGTGATGCCCTTACCCCAGTCCAGTCTTAACCCCATGTGTACATATCCTGATGTGTTGCTGTACATACTTTCGTTCCCTTGTTTCAGAGTGGCAAGGATCCTGAAACGCTTTGTCACATGACACGAGCGTGATGATGCCCCTGTGAGCGCAGTGCTTTGCCAGCCTGCTTCCTTGTGCGTGTCCACCGCAGCGTCCCGTGGCCAGGCCCCCCACGGGAACGCGTCACTAGCGACAGCCGCATTGCGGTTGGGGGAGGGGCCCTGTTGTTTCTGTCAATTGACCAAAACCTGTGCTGATAGCAATTTGGTGCAAATTTATCACCGTTGGATAGCCGCCGAAACATGGAGCTCAAAAGGATCATTGCCAAAAAAGAAGAACGCGATGTTTCGATTTTTTCGGCCCGTTATACTGTTTTCGGTCAACTAGCGGGCGTTTAAACGTTTTTTGCTGCAGTCAGTGGAGATATGTTTTACGTAGGATGCTGTGTGCTCGATCGATTTTTGTAATCACTTTCTAAAATCACGGGGTGGAGCCAAAACGTTCCAATACCAATTGGGTTTTCCCAAATACGTTTTGTTTTGAAGAGTTACAGGGTGTCCAAGTGTGCGCTACAAGTTTTTGGATCTAAGAATTCGTATATGCGTAGGGATAGGATTAAAACGTGCAGATATGGAGACTTCATGACCATCGAAAACGTACATTGGCCTGAGGCACTAGATCTTAAGAAATCCGATTGCTACATTGTTTATTTGATGGTGCCTGTGTGCTGTTTTGGAGTTCCCGGCAGTAAGAAAGAAAAGTCAGTTCCACATCTTTTGTTGGGGACTTGCTCTAAGCCCAGCCCCCCCTATTCTTTGGAAAGCATTAAAGATTACTAATTAATCATTTTCTCCATCCTTCTGAAGCATAAAGTAGATTTTTCAAAGCAAGCAGGGTGATAACCCTAGCGGTCTATGAAGTTCACCTCTACCACCTAGGGGAGAGGATTTATCTTCCTTCATGGAGGTATTATCGAAAGAATCTAAGCACTTCATGCCATATCCTATGTCGGGCCCGACCTACTTGCCCCACATTCCTAACCTACCCCATTACATCCAAAACAGTGCACATCAAGTGCTTATCGATATCTATTGGCCCACATTGCTGAGAGCTTTTTACACTAAAATCATTTGCTTTTTTTATAAACCATCGAACCTTTGTACTTAAGGCTGCGCTGTGCTTTACGGCCCGTCTTCAATACCTGCTTACATTTGGAAGAAATTGTATCCTGATTGATCTTGGTGTTCTGGTGCCTATCTTGCTTGACTAGTTGAACCATTTCGAAAAGCATTGTTTGTTTGTTTATGAAAACCCCTTTGAGGAAAACGCCAAGGTTTTCAAGGCAAACGAGAATATCTTCCTGGCAGCAGAGACACAGTACCTCTGAGAGCTCGGGAACGGGCTTTTCAACCCCACCAACACAAGGTCTCCAAGAACAAGAGCGTAATCATGTTCGTGCTATTTAGTGCGCGAGCGGTCCCCATCACCGCCAGACCAAATGCTGACAAAGCGGGGAACCGTAGTGTGGTATCCATACCCTGGAGAGGGAAAACAATTGGCTCTCTGAGAAAGCAGCGTATAGCGAGGGGGATCCGTAAGAATACCAAAGTGGACGATTATGTTGTCACCCTTTCCGCCCTTTTACCTGAAGAGGCACCCAGTTTAACGTGGGAGGCCTTTGAGAAACTGGGGCGTAGGGACCCCTTGGCTGCTGCCTTGATGTCCGTAGTTACCAAATTGGAGTATCCTTCCTCCGCCTGAACAGAAGGCTTGATCCAAGGTGGGGAAGTACCTACGAGAGAGAAAAGGAGTTGAAATGATTGAGCCGTAGGAGGTAGGTAGTGAGTCACCTTGCATTCATGAAGACCACTCCGTCAACATATCTGGGATGTTCGCGGTCTCGGAGTCGCGCGCCCCTCGGCCATGTTTGAGCAATGAGCCCGTCACGGTGGAGCGTGCCCCTTCTGCACACAAGAAAACTCTTAAACGTGGCTTCAATGAAACCGTGCACCTGTACAGTATATTACTCGGAGCCAGTGGATGGGACCTAGACCTCAGTGTCCTATCAACGGCACTCAAAGCTAAACAGGGGTTGGTTGATCTGAAGAAGCTGTCCTCTACTACGTCGCTTGGAATGGGAACTCTTGACCAGGGATGTAAACAGCTATCCGGGTATCCGCACCTCACCCGTACATATGTGTCTCAGCCCCTTTCATCATCGTGTGTGGACAACCTGTCTTCAATGTGAGTGGCACATCTGAAGCTCAGATGAAAGCCAATTGCCTAGCAGAACTAGCACCATCAGCCATTACGCACCCCTCAGTCCCTATAGATGCTACAGGTGTTAAAGATGGACGGTGGCAGGGGTACAAAGTCAGACGCTACGGCCAATCTCCAGATCGAACTCTTGGAGTATGATCCTCAAAAGTTGCCCGAATGGGGTGAAGAGTTCTTTGAATTCTTTGTACTCACGGGTGAACAGCAGGATGATGTGACAACCAAATGCACGCCAAACAAAATTTGTGCAAAATGAAGTCTTCAGCGGCAAGTAAAAGCCTGTAAGTGCTGTCCCGCGTAAATGAGGGTGCCAGAGGGCTCAGGCCCGGCTAGGCCCGGGGTGCAGCCTTGCGGGGATGCGACCTGAATGCTGGTTCCGGTGACCGAGGGGACCACAGGGGAGGAGAGGGCAGCGAGAACAATAGGCAAGTCCATGCTCATATGACCTAAAGAAGAATCCCAGTCTATGAAGAAAATTAATGCGGATGAACACAAGGACATTTGAGTGTCTCAACCTCTCTGAAACGATTTATATAAATCCTATTTGGAAAAAAAGTATGTCCGATTTGGGTCGCGCACGCGCACCAGCGGCAAATGGCGATTCCGGATAAAGTATCGGAACGCGGCAGATTTACAATGAATGGACAGCGGCACTGATTTTGGCATGTCAGAATTATATAATTCAGTCCCTGGGAATGGTCTGGGGGTCGGCGATAGCGCCGAAGTATGTAAACTGGCCAAAATGTAGCCAATTTCGGGCAGATCTGTGGAAATCTGAGCAGATGGGGGTTAGCCGCACTTACACCCCCCCTCCAAAAACACACTGGGGTGTGTTCCTACGTCAACCAAGAACGTAGTGCGGGTAAGTCCCCAAAAAAAAAGAAATGTACTCTCGATGAGGCAAAATCTGCTCAATCTGATCTGATTAGGGCTGAATTGGCACTGAAATGGGATGGATGAACCTGAAATGAAGCAGAATGAGGAGTGACGAACAGTCCAACGGACAGGAAAGAATATGGTTAAGGGCTAGGAAGCATGTATAAGTATCTGTAAGCGATACCAAACCATGCTTTGTTTGAGAATGAGGTAGACTATTGGAAGATTCAATGGGGGGATCATCAAAAGGAAGTGAAATCTCTGGCGCTCTGAGCGTCTTTGCTCTCGCAGGCACGCTGCGGCGTCCTCCACGTACTCTACATCGTGTTGGTCCCGCTTTTCTCGTTCTGAAAGGTACATCATGTGCTACAGATTTGACGCATCTGACTGATTTTCACAAGAATCAACAAGGTTGAGTCTCAATTTGCACTAAGATGAAAGGAATGAAGCAGTTACAGAGAGGCAACACAAGGACAAATGTAGTCTACAGGTCCTCAGTGAAAAAAAAACATCAGCGTTATCAAGGTCAGGCTAAACCGTAAACAGATCTTGAAGGAAAGAGTGGAGATGACAAGTGAATTAACCCAAATATTCCTAGAATGAACGACTTTTCGCGGATTAAGGCAAAATGATGCGGAATGTCCGGAATTGAAACGAATACTGCCTTCGTTTAGACTTGGGTTAATATATAATGTCATTCGCTCAGCTTAATTACGCTTTCCAGCACGTTTGTTCGCAAGCGTTCAACAGATTCCAGGAAGATGTTGGTCTGATGACGATGCATTATGATGGAACATGATCGCCCTGAATCCTTGGCATGTAACACGCCGAAGGATAGCAAGTGGTGCTTTACTGACAGTATATAACTGAAAGACGCGGAATAGTCCTTTATGTACAGTGGCAGCGGTATCAATTGACTTTGACAAGGCCAATCTTTCAACTGAGTCCCACAAGACGCTTGGGTTCACCATTCTTGACCTGAAACTGAGGGATTACGCTCACATTGGCGGGTGCCAAAAATACGCCGAAGCTTACGGACCTCAGAGGTTGCTGTTACAAGTCCCTAGAGCCTCCGTCTGAAGGTTGTCTGAACAATTGACGTCGGGGTTTCGTGCAACAATGCCACAATAAAGGACAAACCTGAGAAATTCGACGTAAATTTGGCGACCCTGTGCCTGAACCTGGACTTTTGCTTCAGCATAAAGACAGATGAAGGTAAGATCTGAGTTCTTGGCGTTGCAACTGCTGCGGCCAGAACTACAGATGGTACCTGTAGGGGTGAAAGTCGCTGCGCAGCGTTTTTGTATGTACATTTGCTTCCATCTGCACAAGTAGCCAAATTTCCAAAAGTGCACAGACCAACAGAGACAAAATTACCCCGAATCTGCCTGAATTATGCCTGAGTGTTATGGCTTGGAACAGCAGCAGCGCAGCGAGCGCGCAAGTCGCAGTCGCATTCGCACTGCAGCCTGTGAATACTTAAGAAGCATCGAATGTCAGTTGTGTGAATCAAGTGCTGTAAGATACTTCGATATCCGGACAGGGTTTTTTCTTCGAATTTGTGAAGTGTCTATGTATTGGTGCCCTGTCTAAAGATCCTGCGAGGTTTGTCGATTTGGGATTTTGGATTTTCGAGAAATAAGAGGCACAGTAGTACAAGAGAGTTCCCAAGAAACAAACCACAACAAGTGGTAGCCAGCTAGGTGGCGGGGAGATTAAGATTTTAGATCAATCTTCGACGACGTCAACTTGATTTGAATTTCGATTAACAATGGAGCGGCCCTTCGACGATGCAGCTATGCTGCACTTTATCAGAGACAGTCTGTTTCGAACCGATTCACGGATTTCGTTAGAAAAGTTCATCGCAGAGCGCAACTCAAGTCGAAAAAGGGAGTGGTTTCCATGCATCTCTGGTGATCCTCACAGCTATTCGCAGAAGCTTGCAGATACTCAAGCCAAGGTCATCGCATTGGAACAGCGCATCGATGCGTTGCAGACAACACCAGCAAGTGCTACTGCGGCAACTGATCACAGAGTTGACACTTTGCAGTCCTCGACGGAGAATGCAACTCAAGCTGCTTTAAGCGAACTTCGATGCGTGGAGCATGAATTGTCGCAATGTTATGCCCTTCTCAACGAATTTGTACGAGTTTTGAGCCAGCAACCTTCGAATCACTTCCAGTTTCCATAACCACAACCACAGCTACAACCAAAACCACAACCCCAGCCGTCCTCTTCGAGCCATCCGCCGTGTGCACCGCCGAACAGTTCACCTCACCCTCCACGACAACCACCTCGACAACCACCTGTCTTCGACCCACACCCAGCGCACCAATTCGCAGTCCAGCGTGCTCCAACACAGGAGATTCTAGGACGTCGTGTCGAACGCTTGAATAAGCTGGTTAAAAGATTCTCTGGGAGACCTGGAGCTGGAGAGCTTCGCACATGGAGAGAGGACTGGTTACGAGCTTTGACCCTATCGGATATCACTTCACCTGTCGATCAGGTGACAAACATATCGTTCCTCCTTGAAGGTGATGCTGCCGAGTATTATCATAGTTTGACGAAGGCTGTAAAGGATGACTGGTTGGAGCTCATGTGTGTGTTGGGCCAACGTTTGGATTGCATATCCCATGAGCCAGTGTACCTGTCGAGAATGTTGAGCTTGAAAGAAAGTTAGTTTCCTCGACATGCGGACTACGTCAGGGAATTCCGCACTTGCGTTATCAAGTCGAAGGTTAACATCAGTGACCTGCAGATGGGTTACCTCGTCAATTCTTGATTTGTTGAAGGTTTGTCGAATGACGCTGTCCGTCGGCAGTACATCGTTGATGTCCGTTCGTGATTGCGTTCTGGTAGACCATTTGGGTTCGATACCTTGGTAGAGACCATCGCAGAAGCCTACATTGCCGCCGGGTATCAGCTCCAAGAGGTACAGAACGCATCGAGAAAGACATCAGATACCATGGGTCCTGTTATCTCAAGACCCCTGCCTATGATGGCTCCACCAACTTCGACTCCCACGTTCCCGTCCAACCCTATGCCAACACCGCACGTCCACCCCATGCCGACTCCAGCTGCAGCCCCCATGGCTTCGACTGTGCCAGAGCCGATGAACCTCAATGCAATTGCCAAGCTCCGAGAAGAACTACATGCCTACATTGGTGAATGTCGTAATGAACGGTTCCGACGCCAAGATGGTGGACCCCAAGATGGTCGAGAAAGTAGGCGTTGCTACGATTGTGGCGAACAAGGCCACTTGGCCCGCGACTGTCCAAAGCATGGACCGCCGCCTCGAGGACGAGAGCGTCGGGAATCAAGGTTGAGCACGCCGAGACGAGATCAAAGTCCAGACAGCAAGGGACGGTTTCGATCCCGCTCCAAAAGCAGAGGAAGGCCCACAACGGCCTAGAAGTCATTTCCCAAGACCTGGTGGTGGACGTATTCGAGAAGAGCTGAACACCACCATCAGCACCAATAAACCCGAAAGGAATTCGACACTTGGAGGTGTCAACGTCGAAGGAACCGAACCTGAGCATGCGTCTTTGTTCATAGTTCGAGGGCACATTTGCGCATGTCGTGAAGACTCCTTTGACTCTAGCGTAGAATTGTTGGTCGACTGTGGGGTGACCAGTGACTTCATGTGAATGCAGACTGCAAAGAGGGCTCGACTTTCCCTCTACAAACTGAGAAACCCTGGACACGTCTTAACAGCCGGAGGTGTCTAAGTCGAAGTAGGGTACTACGCAAGAGCCTATGTTCGAGTTGGAGAACTTGTATTTCAACATCACTTCAAGGTCTTGGAGATTCTGCCGGATGTGGTACTTGGACTACCATGGCTTCGAAGCTACAATCGGACTGTCAACTGGAAGGAGCGGTACGCAGACATACAACATGGTTCGAATACGTACCGGTTGTCTTTTGGCGAATCAAGGCATTCCACCCAGCTACAGTTTCAAGCCGCTTCGAAGCTGGACGTTCTTTTGATACTTTCATCCAGTGCCTCGGAAGCCAGTCCGGCTGGAAATCCTACCCCACATGCCAAGAAACGCCCTGACCTACACTCGTCGACACACGTGCAGCACGCAACTGACATGTACGATGAGTGCGAAATGGAAGATGGTATCACCGATGAGGAGTGCAGCAATATGGAGATTGAGTACATTTTGTCGCCGAAACTCAAAAGAGAGATCTGTCGAGCTGATCTCACGGGGGATCAAGTAGTTGTGTGCTGCATGCCTCGACCGGCAGTGCCGGTCGATCGAATGTACAAGATGCAAGCCAGCGATGACAATTACGGGCTTGACGCTGTTCCACGCAAACTGCCGGTTCAATTACACAAGTGGGCGAACCTCTACGACCGGGAGAAGGCGGAGTGTGGAGACCTACCTCCGTATCGACCTTGTAGAGATCATTGAATACGCCTCAATTCGGAAGACAATCCACCGTGGGTACACCCTTACAAAATGGACCCGAGTCAACTAGATGAACTTCGACGACAATTAGACAAGTTGCATTGATCTGGTCGGATCAGGCCATCCTCGAGTCCATACGAAGCGGGTTGCCTGCCGGTGAAGAAAGAAAATGGTAAATGGCGCATGTGCGTCGATTACCGAGCGTTGAATACGCGAACTGTTCGAGATCGGTATCCCGTACCATCGACCCAATCCATCTTGGATACACTGGGGGGTTCCGCCCTATTTTCGAAGATCGACCTTGTTAGTGGGTTCCGCCAAATCCGAATCCACGACGAAGATATCGAGAAAACTGCCTTCAACACGCATTTTGGCACATGCGAGTGGGTTGTTATGCCCTTTGGCCTCTGTAATGCGCCATCGACGGTTCAACGCGTCGCGAATGATGTCCTTCGAGACCACTTGGGGATCTTTGTATGGGTGTACATTGACGACATCCTCGTCTTTTCGAAGGATGCGGATGAACACCAACGACGTCTCGATTTGGTACATGAACTACTCGTTCAACACCAGCTCTTTCCCTGCATCGATAAACCCACGTTCTTCCAGAGTCGAGTACCCTTCTGTGGATACATCATGGACAAAGATGGAGTACACATGGACCCCGAAAAGATCAAGGTCATTCGAGGTTGGCCTCCGCTGACTACGGTTCATGAAGTTCGACAATTCATCGGATTGTGGGGATTTTGCCAGCAGTTTGTCGAAGGGTTCCAAGCTGTTGCAGCCCCTCTCACCGCAATGTTTAAGGCAGACTTCGAGTGGGAGTGGACAGCCGTACATCAAGCTTTCTTCGACAAGTTGAAGCAGGCAATGATCAATGCGACACATGTCAGTGCTATCGGCCCCCGATAATTGTATCATTTGTACACGGATGCTTCGAAAGACTGCGTGGGTGCTACGCTAGCGCAGCGATGTGCGCATGGGAAGTACAAGAGACATCTTCGACCTATTGCCTTGATGTCGCGGAAAATGCACCCTGCCGAAACTCGATACCAGATTCGAGAACAGGAGCTGTTGGCCATCGTGTTAGCCTTGAAGCAGTGGTTTCATCTACTTCGAGGACCGCAGCAGGTGCATGTGCACACTGACCACGAAAGTCTTCGTTATCTCAAGATATGCCCTCGAACGCTGACACCACGACAAGCACGTTGGTCCCAGTTCCTCGAAGAATACAACCTCACGTTATGGTATGTACCGGGACTCGAGAATCCACCAGCGGACGCCTGTTCCTGCCTAAATTCACGACAGTTGATGGACACCGAGAATGCTACACGTACAGGGGCCTTTGTAATCCCCTTGGTCGAGAATTGGGCCCCAGCGGAAGGAGAACCTGTCGATGAGTTCCTACATGTACTGGGTGACTCGTTCTCACACGACGAGGTGTGGCCCCAGCCGTACGACCACCTGTACGTTTTGCTTCGAGGCAGACGCTCCGTGGGGAAGGAACCTGATGCTGACGAACATGCGGAACCAGCCCTTCGATTCGACACTGAGCCCGCCGTCGAGCCAGAGGACCTGGAGCCGCTACCATCAAACGCAACAACTGTTGAGCCGGAGGACCTAGAGCCAGTATCGTCAGACGAGATCCTGGCTGAGGATTCACACCAACCAGAGATACATCTGAATGATGCTGGCAACGAGCCGGACATGCCTGCCGACACTGACGACCTTCCGGATGTAAGCATGGACCGCCCTCTTCGAGTCACTTTTGGCAAAGAACTCCGATATGCTCCGACCATGGCGGAGCTGATTCGCTGTCGACGTCAGCGCGACGGCACATTACAATCAGTCCCGTTGCCTAAGGTTGGGCCGAACATGCCATACCCGTCGAGTCTTAAAGGTACACACCGCTGAGTGCATGGACACTATCAGTGCAAGGACTTGACTTCGCCAGCTGTGTGGGCAGCAGCCTATCAAGAAGACCCACGTACGAAGCACATCTACGAAGTCGCGGTTTGAAGCCCCGCGGCACGACTCCAACTCCGCGATGCCAAGTTGTCTTTCGATGATGGCAAATTCTACCATTTGTCGACGATGGGCAAACGTGTACTTGTCCCTCGAACGCTCGTGACCTCAATTGTGGCAATGTATCACGAGTCGGAGTTCTATGGCCATTCGGGTGTACTTCGAACCATGGCACTGATCAAGCGCGACTACGTTTGTTAGCACCTCCGACATTACGTCCAGCGATACATCTTAAGTTGCGATGTCTGTCAAGCGGCGAAGTCAAGGCGAGTTGACACCGCCAGAGTTCCCAGACCATTACCGGTGCCCGACACCAAATGGCACAGTGTGTCCATCGATTGGGTTTCAGCATTGCCGCCGACCACAAGGGGCCATGACGCCATCATGACTGTGGTCGACCGATTCTCCAAGCGTGGAACGTTCATCCCTTGTTGCACAGATATGACAGCCGGTGACCTTATCTATATGTTCCTGCGTGAAGTAATTCGACTGAAGGGATGCCCTCGACAAATTGTTTTCGATCGAGACAAGCTGTTTGAGTCCCAAGCGTGGAAGGAGTTGGCTCAGCGTTTCAAGATCGAGATGCACCAAACGGTAGCCAACCGTTCTCGAGGCAATGGCTTAGCGGAGCGCAGTAACCAGTCGATCCTCCAGCGCCTGCGTACACACGGCATCTTTGGTAACAACGAGTGGGATGTCGACCTTCTGTTTGCCGAGATTCAGTTTAACAACCTGACGTCGAATAGCCTTCGGCTATCCCCGCGCGAGATAGATGAGGGACAAACACCCCATTTTCCATTTGATTTCCTCGAATGACTTCTCATGCACATGAGCCATCAACGGTGAATGATTACATGCAACGAGCGGAACGTACCTTCGATTCTGTGCGTGCAATGCTTGCCGCGGAACGTCGACGCCAGATGCATGTGGTCCTACAAATGGACCGACAGGTTCGAGTGCCTGAAGTGGGTGAACGATGGTGGGTGTTGGTACCGGAATATCGACATAAAGGGAAACTCGATGTTGTCTGGTGCGGCGCTTACAAAGTTCTCGAGGTACTGAACAAGGGCGAGAATGTTAAACTTGACATCCCTGCCCCCTTCGATGGGTTGCGAGTTTTCCAATCAAGACAGCAATAAGCCCTACATCCATCGAGAGGGACAGCCAGTGTGGGAACTCCTGATACCACCTGTCAAAACCGGGGAATCTCCTCGACTTGTCAAGATTGTGGCTAGACGTCGAGTGGGATCTAAAAAGCGCCGCACGTTCCTGTACCGTTGTGAATGGGATGACGACACATGGTCTTGGGAGTCGAGCAAAGCTCTACAGGAGGATCCTGTGTACCCTGAGTTCCTTGGACTCCATCCTGAGTAACCTCACTCCTCTCTGCAGCGTGGTTTTTCGAAAAACTCATGCGAGGTTCCGGGTCGACCCCCGGAGCCTCTGCCTACGGTACTACATCCCGGACGCCCGGAACTTCCTCTCGACCTCCACCTTCTCGAGCATCACCGTCAAATGTCATCGATGTTGACCAGATCAATGACACTACCGGTGAAAATGCCGATGGTGCCGAAGCCCCAGCGACATCGACTTCAGCTCGCCGCTGTCGATCGGTAGCGTCAGCGGCAACTCGACAGAGTCGACCGCTGGATCTGTTCACCGCGCCGAACTACAGTCAGTTGGCATACGCTAGGAGCTCGAAAGGAAAAGGAAGCCCCTCGACGAAAGAAGGCAAGGGAGGTGTGTCCTCTCGCGAGGAATTTGCAGGAATAGCACCGAGTGGGCGAGTTGTCATATCAGGAGCCACTACAGGCTTGGAAGTGCTCGAGCGAGCCCTGGCGGGCTGGCCTGTTCCGGAATTGACCAGCGGAGGGGGGCCCCCACCCCGCATGCAGCCAAAACTTTGCAAGCTGTATGGGCCCCTGCCCCCGGTCGATGCAGAATACTATCGAGGACAGTGCTCGAGCCTCGCAGAGTCTGGTACCCACTCCAATTCTTAGAATGACTGGGTTCATGAGGAATGGTTCGATTCTGATGAAGATCTCGCTTGCTACACGGGATACGACGACTGATCCCTTTCCTCTATTCAGCGCCCGGATGGGTCGACAGTTCTTGGACATGGAGGCCGAACACCTGGACATCAAGGCCATCCAGGGATGGACCGTTGTGGGGACCGAATACCGGAGAGCCAAATACCTCGAGCTATAACAACAACAACGACGCTGCCCCCAACGACTGGGTTGACCAATCCTGGCAGTCAAATGCCCCGAAGACGCAAGCTACTACAAGAACGAACCAGTCCGACTCCTACTACTACAATGACGACGATGAAGACTAAGGAGACCTACCCGATGCCTGGTCCGACGACGAGGAGGATTATGCGTACGCCACACACAGTTGGTCGACACCACCGCCCAGTTATGATACTGTGCCGAAACCAGAATAGCTGTGGCAGCCATATCACATGCCGCAATACACCCATGAAATCGAGACTATCGATCAACTCCGACACTTGGGTACGTTCAGAGTGAAACCACCCTATCGATTTGGGACGCACAAAGACGATCCACTTGCGACGAGATACATCAAGCTCGAACCATCGGTACTCACTATTGCGTCGAGTGCCCTGGCTGGTCAACGAGCCAACCACGTATTTCTGAGCGAACGCCATGCCGCAGTTGTGACGAAACCGAATGCGCTATCACGGAATTGAGCAACACCATCACCATCGACAGTTGGGGTCGAACCGCGCCGTTTCCATACGAGACGATGCGCAGCGCACCTAACACAATTTTTGATGAGCATGCGAATGCCGGTGGCAAACCGAGCTACCAGTGGTATACAAAGATCGAAGTGGCTTGCCAGATTTTTCGAAAGACCTTCGTCGACTGACGGCACTACAACGAAGAGCTCGATCGGGGACTCCTAAACAACCTCTCTGAACATGACCTGCCGAGTCAAATTGCTCGACTCAACCGCATGCATCGCGAGATCTCAGGAATCGACGACCCGATGCACATTGGCGATGGAATCGACCTAATCTTCAGGTACCGATGCCTCTGCACCGAGGACAAGATGAAACGGCCAGCACCCGTTGCCGTTTGGATCCTTGGAGTTATTGGAGACCTCCACAAGGTTTGCCAGACGAACGACTGGCTCTTTCAGGATCCAGCCCCCTTTCTCGCGTACAAAGTCGATTTGCTTCTTCGCCGACACCAGCTGCGAGGTCGACGAGGTACCTCTCAACTTGGGTACAAACGATATGGGTGCGCTGCACATCGAACACAGGACCTTGGAGGCCAACTCCAGGAGTACTATCGACTCGGAGAACAGACCGAACCCTACGCGTACAACGCCGTCACACCTGGTGCCCCCATAGACCTTTTCCAGCTGGCGACGATTTACCAGACTGGACCTGGACGACTCGGATACCACGACTTTGAGACGGAAATCCGACGAGTTGCTCGCCTTCACTCGACCAGTGAGGAGTACGTCAACCTCTTTCCTTTCCTGGACGCCGCCGATCTGGTTCGACGCATTGGTACGTCGAAATACCTCATGTCCCCCTTCGAAGCTGGAAACAAAGATGGACGGTGTTGGCGTCGAGCGGTCAAGTTCCGAAGGGATGCCTACGCTGATGAACGGGAGGAGATCGAGTCCAACAACTCGCCTGCGACTGACGCGTTCCACCCGGACCCTGTCGACTACCGGTTTTTGCCGGCAGAGTCGAACGTCTACCAGCACCACTTCGACATCCCGTTCTTGAAGTACCTCACGCCGATCCATGATGACTACAAGGCTGCCCATCGACGCAAGGTCAGCTGCCGAGACCAGGTCCCCTAAGCGGTCATTGTCGACACGGCTTCGAGCCTTGTGACTGCAGAAGCGGTTAGATTCGCTCTGCAGAGTGCCCTCGCTGATGGCCAGTATGTACATCAACACCTCGGTCGACTCCAAGAAGAAGGTTCTCGAACCGACATGCTTGAGGTCTTTGACCGATATGCCCTCGGCCCTGGAGTCGATGACGTCAGTGCCATCATCGTTGTTCGACGAGTTTCGATTGCTGACATGCCATGGTGGCGAGTCGATACGCGAACTGGTCAGTTCTACCACAGCATGGCCGCTGGTACTGGTTCGAAGGAAACCTATCAATGGTCCACCGGGCGACATGACGCGTTCTCCTTCGAAGTCACCAATCGGACAGATTTGTGGAACGAGGATGTTTGTAGGCCGTCGAATCTTTGGGATTTCTTTTCGACCAAGGCACAAACATTGGGACCTGGACAATTTCGAGCGCTTGCCCGTGAACATGTCTTTGTATTCCAGTACAAGTGCCCTGTCGACGGTCGACCTGGTGATCCCAACCTTCGATTGCTCAATCATCGATCTGGTCTCCTGGTCCAGAAGCGTGCCCTCCAAAGTGACACTCGTCGACATTACACGGGTCATGACACCTTCAAGTTCATGGCTGCCGTCGAGACGCTGAAGGAAGTGCACGAAGTGTGTTGACTCCAGGTGGATTGCTCATCCACGTTTGAGTGGGGCACGGACTGCTGATTCGACAGTCTGGATGCCAAGTAATGGCTGATTCGACGGTCTGGATGCCAAGTAATGGCTGATTCGACAGTCGGAATGCCATTAATGGTGTCAACAGCCTTAATATGTCCTGTCGAATTGACAGATGTATAGGCCTGTCGGTTGTTTGTCTGCTGGGCACCCAGCTTTGATAGCTGTGCCCAATGTTATGGTATGTTATGGTTCGACGTGCCCACAGCCTTGCTGTAGGTACAGCGCCCGTGCAGTGTGCCTGGCGAAGTTGTCCTCTGCAGCTTCCGCCAACACAAAGCCGTGGCAGAGTCGAACACGGCGTATGAATGAGGCGCTGACGACGGGTATACCATGAACTGCACCTCAGTGTGTGAGTTTCGACCACTATTATGCTTCTGTAGCCAGCACATGTCGAGGTCCGAAATGGTTTTTCTGGGCCTGCCCTTAGGATGCGACTTTGGGACGCCCACCCAGAGGAATGGGACCTCTTCCAGGTCTCAAGGGGGGGGGTAGTGTTATGGCTTCAAACAGGAGCAGCGCAGCGAGCGCGCAAGTCGCAGTCGCAATCGCACTGCAGCCTGTGAATACTTGAGAAGCATCGAATGCCAGTTGTGTGAATGAAGTGCTGTAAGATATTTCGATCTCTGGACAGGGTTTTTGTCTTCGAATTTGTGAAGTGTCTATGTATTGGTGCCCCGGCTAAAGATCCTGCGAGGTTGGTCGATTTGGGATTTTGGATTTTCGAGAAACAAGAGGCACAGGAGTAGAAGAGAGTTCCCAAGAAACAAACCACAACATGAGTTTGGTTTTTTCTGGACACGGCAGCACCCTCCGTGGGCTCCGGTAGCGTTTCTACACCTTGCCTGCCTAGCGGAGACCAAAGAAAAGTTGTTTGACATCAAATTATCAACCATTCTCAATTGTCCACATCAGGTCGTAATCAGCAAGAATGAACCGTGGATTAAGCAGAATGCAATTTTTTCACTCTGTCAGAACTCTCACATTGTAATGAGTGGTCGACGGGGCGAGGCTGGAGCTTCGGAAGGAGTGGGACATGCAAGGGTTTCGAACCTATACCCTTGAGCCCTAGCGACGAGTGCCATGACGCCCGGGACTAGGCGACTGTTAGCCGATTTAGGGCGCCGGCGACTCAAGTCCTGGGATGCCTTCCTCAATTCGGCGAAGCATGAATGCATGTGACCACCAACCTGTCTCGTCGGGCACGGGTACGGCTTGGGCGCTGTAAATCAGCGGCGAAATTCGAAGTTCGGTCCTCATCTGGCTCCTGGGCTGGCCTGGCCGCAGGAGGGGGGATTGGCGGATCAACCCTGGAATGTGACGAATCAGGGCCATAAAAAGCTGGATCTCGGGTCTTTTTCCGTCGTCCTCACCCTGTCTGTCTGGTGTCGACAGACAATCCGTCAGGAGTACACCAATTTCGGGATGCTTCTTGAGGAAGTCAATGAACCCCTTAGTGTATCCACGCATGAAAGAATGGGCTGGTTTCCAGTTGTTGTGACTGGAATTGAAGCCCCTCCACTCACACAAAAACTTCCATTCGCCTTTTTCGTCACGCTGTGCCTCGAGAATTTTCTCGAGTCCGTACTTCCCCCCTTCGATGACGAGATCTGATAAAAATTTCAAGGTCCAAAAAAGAGGCTTAACTCTGCCTTTTGGGAGAAGAAATTTGTCTCTCGAGGCGGTCGCCGGAAACTTCGATTTCCCTGTTGACATCCACACGGATCTTCCACCTGTTTTCTCCTGGACGGGCTGCAACAGCAAACGGCCCGTCCCACAAGGGAAGAAGCTTATCATCTCCGTCCAGAGTGGTTTAGGATTTTCGAAGCCAAACTCGATCGTCCACTTCAAAATTGTGTGGGTTTTTTTGGCCCTGATTCTGGACCCAGAGCCAGTCAGCCTAATGCTTATCAATTAATTTAGAGACAGTTTTTTCTGCCCTTTGGATTTCATCCATAAACAGCGAAGCATCTTTACAGGGGCGAGGGTTATTCAACGGCATGTTCCATCAACACTTCTTTCGTCCAAAGACAATTTCATTTGGAGAAAGGCCATGGTACAAAGGCGTGTTGTGGTAACGGCGAAGCAAGGCAAAAAGAATCTCAAGCCAATGGAAGTCCTTCGCACTGGCGAGTTCCTTACGGAGCATATTCATAAGTGAGCGGCCGGCTCTTTTGCCTGGCAGCGCTCGATGTGAGTGGATTTCACACCTGAGGTGCTGGATTCCAAGGCGGGTACAGAATTCGCTCCACCATTTGGAGGTGTACTCCTTACCTGCGTCCGTAATCACCTCGGATGGAACGTCCCAACCTCCCATCCATGTCTGCGCGCACCATTTGGCGGCAGCTTTGGCAGTCATTCATTCGATTTTACAAGGCAACACCTGAATGTAGCTGGAATAACGGCACTGAATAAGGAGCACTCCATTGACTTTTTTGCTAGTCCAATGGCACTCTTCGTCATCGGTTTCACCAAGATAGAAGAAATCACCGGTGACTCTGTTAAGGAGGCGCTCCGAAATAGGATGTGGCTTCGGATGGCCGTGCTTCTTGGCGCTGGGGGGCGTTGAGACAGCACATTGGGCCCATCCGGCGGCTACTTTCATGCAATGAGTGTAGAGCCTCGAGCCAAATAGCCTATGCTTGATCATCGACCATAATCTACGGCGATGTGCGTGGGGGGACTCCCATTGCTCCCACCAGTTTAACACTCGAGGGGCCAGGGCGTCTTGTACGCACTATTTACCCTCCATCCACAGTTTCCCCCGGTCAAACGAATGTTCGGAAAAAATTCCATCTTTGTGAGCATCTTTGGCTTTTAAGTTCTCAAAGACCTCTTTAAACATGGAATCACCCATATAATTGTTGGTCCAGTCTCGGATGATGAGAGAATCTTTTGGCAGGGGTGGAGATTTGGCCGGATCTCGACATTTAATGCCCTGAATCAACCGAAATCCACTGACAGGCCGGGTGTACTTCTTCCGGTTCACACTCCCAGAGGAGGGATACGTGTCTTTCTCCACACCTTTCAGTGATTTGGGGACAATTTAACGAGCATGCGCCGGATCTGAGAAGGCCGTGATGTCATGAAACGGTAATGCATGCGGTTTAAAAGAAAATTGCATGCATTCACGTCGAGTGAGCTTTTTTTCTTATTGATCCCACCGGATTACGACGTGGCGATCCTGCTCGGTACAATGGATGTTGGTACTTTGCAGCCCCTCCGAAGCGGGTTAAGCCCGTCGGCTCAAAGCATCTGCTACCGTGTTGTGTTTTCCAGGTAAATAGGACACATGGAGGTCAAACAGACTGAGAAATCTGTGCCATCCGGCCCGTCGACCAGCTTGGCCCGAAACCGTATCAGTGTGTTCGGTGGCCCAATATTCAAGAGACCGATGATCCCTCAGGACCTCAACTCCATTGGTGCCAACCCAGGACTGGTACTTTTTCAGAGCGCAGATTATGGCATAGATTTCTTGCTCACGCGGCAACCATTGCATTTGGCCTGGGGCTAGCTTCCGTGACCAGAATGCAAGAGGGTACTCATCGCCAGTGGTTTCATCAACCTGTTCCAAGACGGCTCTGATCGCGTACCTGGATGCCTCGGTTCTTATGTAGAAGGGATTGTCGAAATCGGGCGTATGCAACGTGGCGACTTCGCAGAGGCCCGCCTTCAAGTGATTGAAGGACTCCTCGCACTCATCGGTCCATTTGACACGCACCTTTGAACCTGCCTTGCCGGAATCTCTCTCTACTTCCAGTAGTTCAGTGAGGGCGGCGGCGAATTTGGCGTCATTCGGCACAAATGTGTGGTAAAAATTGCAACAACCTAGGAATCCTCTCAATTTCGTAATAGTCTCAGGGCGCTTCCACTTCTGAATAGCGACGAGCTTCCCTGGACTGGGTCGGCGTGTACCATTCTCGAGAAGAGAACCACAAAATTTGACAAATTTTAAAAAACAATGTTCCCTTCTTGGGCCCACAAATCATCTGAGTGGCATCAAGGATGGCCATTACCTGGTTCAGCTGCTTTTTATGTAGGGCCACCAGCTCCTCTTCAGTTAGTCCCTCCCCTTCTGTCGCAATGATTATATCATCTATGTACACACTGACGAAGGCACGAAGCTCAGGATGAGCTGTAACAAGCACGTCCCCCATCATTCTCTGAAAGAATGAGGGCGCATTCTTCAGTCCCATGGGCATGACCGTCCACTGGACCGGGCGATATGGGATGCACATACAAGTAAGCGGCCGGCTATCCTTCCTCAACGGCATTTGGTGAAAGCCGTGACGGAGATCCAGCACAGAAAAGAAGCGACCTCTTGCCCTCTTGGCGATTTTCCTCACAAGCCCGCCCGCATCACAGCCCAACCCGCGTCCACCACCTCCTTCTCATCCTCAGCCTCATCCACTTCCTCCACCTCATCCTCCGACCCCCCCCTCCCCGCTGCCCTCATCCTCAAGGCCACGGCAAAAGCCAAAGCCGCGGCCGCACGCACCGACCCCCCGACCCCCACACAGGCGACTCAGGCACCCCGGCAACGCACCGGGAAGACCCCCGACCCGACATCGGCGCCCTCACACGTCCGGACAGAGGTCCTCCTCAACCTGGAACCGGACCCAAACCTCAAACCCGACCCCAAACCCAAACCGGCGCCCAAGCGAGCACACACAACACCACAAACGCAACAACACAAACCCGACCGACACCGCCCTAACCCAAACCCTAACCAAAGCCAGGACCCCCCACCCACCACAACCCACGCCCCCCTCCCATGGGCAGCCACCACCACCGCAGAGGCGGCCACCCAACACGACCCCGTCCAAACCCTCGTCAACATCCCTGTCACCAAGCGCCCCGTCATCCATCCCCCACAACCCACCATCACAGCCGGCCAAACCAACCCAGGGACGTGGGACCCCTCGACCACCGTCACCGCCAAGCCAGGCCCCCGACCCGCCCTCCCTGCCCACCACATAGTGCAGCCCCAGAGGCTGCGCACGATGCCCGACCCCCCACCCCCACAAGGGGGACGGGAATACCGACAAGGGGTCCAAGGGCCATACCCCGAAAACCAACCCCACCACTATCAATGCCACCACCACCAGCGGCCCCACCACCACCACCACCAACACCACCCCCACCACCACCACTGCCCACCACCCTACCCCACCGGGCCACAACCCCCCGTGCACGAACAGCACCAGGCAATGGGATGGCAGCCACCGAGCGCTCCACCCGCATACCCCACCTACCACCAGGGGCCAGCCCTCCCGTACCAGCCACCCCCCCTGTACCAGGAACCGTATCCCCCCGGCCACCACGTCCACGCCGAAGGGGCCCCCCGGGCCCAACCCCGCCAAGGACAGTCACTCGACCCATACCACCCGCCGCTGCCGCCACCACACCCCTACGTGGCGGATCCATGGACGACGGGGGACCCCCCCCCCCAGTACCAGGCGGCACCACGCGAGGCCCACCAGGACCCGCCGACGCCTCCTGACTGGCCCGACTCGGGCGATGAGGCCCGGTCCCGCAAACGGCGGCGCTCCCGCTCCCCCCACGCACGGCACACTCGCCCCCGGCGCCCACACTCACCACACCGCCACCGTGCCTCAACCACCCACTCGCACCGCTCCCGCTCCCCCAGGTGCCACCACGACCCCCCGGAACCCCGCTCCCGCCGCTCCCGCTCCCCCGGGCGCCACCAGGAGCACCACCGCCGCCCCATGTCCACCTCCCCCTCCCCCCGCCGGCCGTACACGACCCCCACCCCCAGCCCCCGCCACCACCGCTCCCGCTCCCCCCTGCGCCGCCAGGCTGCCACCGCCGCCCCACGTCCACCTCCCCCTCCCCCCACAGGCCCCGCCGGGCTCCCCTTTCCCCCCGCCGCCCATACCCATCCACCACCCCCAGCCCCCGCCACCACCACTCCCGCTCCCCCAGACGCCACCAAGCGCGCCACCGCTGCCCCATGTCCACCTCCCCATCCCGTTCCCCCCTGCCCGCCCCCCTCCTCCACCCCCAGCCCCCGCCACCGCCGCTCCCGCTCCCGCAGGCATCGCCACCCCCACCACCACCACAAGTCCACGTCCTCCCCCCGCCGCTCCAGGACCCCGGGCACGGACCTCTTCCCCCCCCAGGCCCCGGCCCACCTCGCCTGGTGGTCTGCCCCCGCTTTGCAGGAGCTCAGCCGCTAGGTAAAGTGGGCCGGGGGAGCGGGAAGGCAAGATGGGGTGCACATGGTGCATACTTTCGAGGAGATGCGCACCCGCACCCCCGCGGACCCCAACGAGGCCGCCCCGGATGCCATCATGCCGCAAGCGGTATGGGAGGCCCTCCTCCGCGATGCGGTCCAGGGCCTCCGCCCCCCCTACATCCCCCAAGCCCTCCGCCAATGGCTCCAGGCCATCCACCCCCAGGCCTGGGCCATCGGCGCCCCCTCCCCAACCCGCCACCGCCACACCAGGAAGGGGAAGGACAAGGGCAAGGGGAGGGCAAGGGACACCAAGGGGCACTCAGGCAAGAGGGCACGGAGGGGCCCCAAGTGAGGGCAGGCACCCATATGGACAGGGCGCCGGAAGCGAAACCACATGGGGGCAGGAGACCACCTAAGAACCAGGAAGGGGCAGGAGCGGGGACCAAGGCACGGAGGAAAAGGGCACCACGGCAAACGCCACGACCCACACCCAGGAAGGGCATACCACGACGGGGGAATCAGCGCCGCCCCACCCCCACCAAACGCCGCACGACTTCCGGGGGCGCACCCCCCAACACGCACCGCCGAAGCAAGCATCTCACGCCGTACGGATCACACCAGCGCACACCCACCAGCCACCGGAAACCACACAGGGAATGGAGGGCACACCTACACGGGGAGAACGGGCCACACCCACAGAGGAAGCCGCAGGGAACGCCGCCGCACGGCGCACCACCACGCCCTCACCGCCAGGCGACGACCCCGGCCGCCACAAGGGCCACCTCACAGGCACCGGAAGAGGACAAAGGCATCTCCACAGCGACCAGGGCTAGGGAACGGGACCCCCAGAAGACACGGGACCAAGGCACAGGCCCCCAGGGAGGGCAACCCCACGGACGCCTACCCGACCCACCAGCCCGAGCGGCACGCCCAGGCCCCCACAGCACGGACCCAGCGAGACACCCACACCTACCCGCACCCCCAAGCCACCAGCCAGCCACACTCCGGCCCGCACTCCGCACCACGACACAGGCCAAGCTGACCTCCACTGACCCACCACGGCACAACGCGAGACCACGGCACACCGCACCACAGCGCGCCACAGTGCAACGCGCCACAGCACAACGTGACGCGACGCGGCACAGAGCGGCACAGCACGGCACGACTGACCCTAACCTGAAGGACTAACGGAAGCAAGCCACCCCACACCCCGGAAGGCGCCGCACCAGCAGGCCACACACCGGCACCACAGGCCACACACGGGGCGACCGCGCGCCCGGCAACAACGGTGGCGGACCACCCAGAAGGTTAAAACCGGCACCGCAGAGGAGAAAGGGCACGAACAACCCCAGCCCCCTAACCCAGAGCCACACGCAGCCGCCTGGCGCAGCCGCCCAGCCGGCAGAGCCAGGACCTAACCCGGCAGGAAGGGGCGCCGAGCCCAACGTGTACATAGCCCACCCGACCCATGGGGCCGGAACACGGCCAAACAGAACGCAACCGCCAACAGCAGCCCGGAAGACCACACTGAATGCGGGCCGGTGCGTGCGCCAGCCCAGGGAAGGCAGAGGGAGGAACAGGCAGCCCCCCCCCCCAAAAAAAAAAAACCCGGGGGGGGGGCGTGAATACAGCCCACAGCCACGAAACCGCCCGCCAACACCACAAGAGGCGGCCAAACCCCCCACCCAGAAGGCACCGAAGGCAGACCCCCAAAGAGGCACAGGGGGACCACCCAGCCCAAACTGGCAACACCAAACCAGGAACAGCGGCCCACCGGGAAAAGGGACATCGAATCATGCAGACACACACCACGAAAAAAAAAAAGAGCCAGCAGCCCAGCCCGAAAGAAAGGGGATGGGGGGACAGGGACCACAAGGCCCAGGACAGGGACATCCAGCAACTGACACCACAAAGCCAAACAAAAAAAAAAGCGCAAAAAACACACCCCGACAACCCAGCCAAGAAGGGCGGGGCACAGCCGAGATCCGGGCCCAGCACGCACACCCACACCGCACACCGGAACTGGAAACGGCGGGGGGCAAGCGGGGAGCGCACGAAACCACACAAGTTCCATCAGCGGGGCCGAAACCTAAGCCCAACCACGAACACCACAAACAGCCGGCAAAAGAGGGACAACACCACAAACCGTGCCCAAACACACCCACCCAAGACCCCAGCCAGGACTAGCGGGGTCTACAAAACCCACACCCAACCGCAACCCGGACCCAAACACAAACGCCGCACAACAGTAGGAAACCCAGTGCCCACAGCCCGGGCACTGAGGCAGCCCGTGCCATGCAGGTGACCCGGCCAAACGAGATCCGGAGACCGGGGGTAAGGCTGCATCCTAAGGCCTGCGGTGCTTTGGGACTCGAGGCGGAGCATGCGACACCCAAGCGCCTTGGAACCCTAGTACCAAGAACGTGCATGCATGCCCTGGGAACGGGATACGCCAGGAAGTCCGGTGAACCTCTAGGGTTCCGCCCAAAGGAGGGGAGGTGCGCAAGCACGGGGGCACATCCTCCCGGCGAGACAAGCACGTCACGCCGGCGGCGATCAGCCCTCCCGGTGTTGCCCGGGGCCGCTTTGTTGGGGGCCAACAGTCAGGTCTAGCGGGATGTAAGCCGCCTCCCCTCTTCATGCGCGGAGCCTCTTCCTGTTCGTCACAGGGGCAACGCCAGGGGGAACCAAGGGGCGCCTCTCCACGACCGAGTGCAGCTACCTACCTACCTAGCTTCCGTGACCAGAATGCAAGAGGGTACTGATCGCCAGTGGTTTCATCAACCTGTTCAAGGACGGCTCCGATTGCGTACCTGGATGCCTCGGTTCTTATGTAGAAGGGATTGTCGAAATTTGGCGTATGCAACGTGGCGACTTCGCAGAGGACCGCCTTCAAGTGATGGCAGGCTTCCTCGCATTCATCGTTCCGCTTGACATGCACCTTTGAACCAGCCTGCCGGCATCTCTCTCTACTTCCAGTAGTTCAGTGAGGGCGGCGGCGAATTTGGCGTCATTCGGCACAAATGTGTGGTAAAAATTGCAACAACCTAGGAATCCTCTCAATTTCGTAATAGTCTCTGGGCGCTTCCACTTCTGAATAGCGACGAGCTTCCCTGGACTGGGTCGGCTTGTACCATTCTCGAGAAGAGAACCACAAAATTTGACAGATTTGAAAAAACAATGTTCCCTTCTTGGGCCCACAAATCATCTGAGTGGCATTAAGGATGGCCATTACCTGGTTTAGCTGCTTTTCATGTAGGGCCACCGGCTCCTCTTCAGTTAGTCCCTCCCCTTCCGTCGCAATGATTATATCATCTATGTACATACTGACGAAGGCACGAAGCTCAGGATGAGCTGTAAAAAGCACGTCCCCCATCATTCTCTGAAAGAATGAGGGCGCATTCTTCAGTCCCATGGGCATGACCGTCGACTGGACCGGGCGATATGGGGTGCACATACAAGTAAGCGGCCGGCTATCCTTCCTCAACGGCATTTGGTGAAAGCCGTGACGGAGATCCAAAGCAGAAAAGAAGCGACCTCTTGCCCTCTTGGCGATTTCTTCCCCAATGAGGGGAAGGGGGTGCGAATCCGCCTTGGTATCAGTGTTAAGGTTGCGAAAATCATCAACAACCATTCGGCAACCATTAATGGTGTTTTGGTCTGCAGGTGGCGGTTTCGGAACTGTAAATGGTGCACAGGACAACTCGCTGGTCATACAACCCTCAAGGCAACCAAATACCCTTAGGTTTCTTTCGATTATTTTTTGAAGAATCTCATGTTTTTATCCCTGGTTCTCATAGGGGCGCTGTTTCGTCGCCTTGTATCCCTCACGAAGCTCGATGAAGGCTTCACCGATCTGCCCACGGACAGGGGGGTTTTTGACTAACTTGCCAGAAAGGGTTGTGTCCTTCCGTTCCTCGAAAATCGTTTCTTTTTTCCTGGGGCACAACTCAGTGTCAACCTGATCGCCAGGAATTACTGTCAAAAAAACTGTGGCAATCTCCTCAGCATTAGCAGGAAGAATCTTCTTACGGATGTCTCAAAAAAGGTCCGTATCAACTGACTCTTGAAGGTAGATGGGTCAAGTGCCGGCATTCCAGAGATCATCTTCGTGATCCAGCTCCTCGAAAGGATCAGTGAAAGCTTCCACACAAGGGTTTTCGTAAAAAATCTGAATTTGCGGCGCGATTTGAAAATTTTCTTCGTCCTTGCACTGAAGATTCTTTTCTATGTCGATCGTATTGGGGAAGACGGAGACGAGGCGAATCCGTTTGACGACTGATCACCTTCCATATCTGACAGAGAAAAATCGAAAAAAATACATTCATCATCAGTACCCCGCTCAACCTCAGATTCTGACCCAACACAAGAATCAGTCCCAGAACCAGCAGAATCAGAGTCAGGAAGCCCTACATCCACCAGGAATGCGAGCGAACTCCAGGAGCGCTGTCCTAGGGGACCTGTGTCGTCCCTGGCGTACAGCTTAATCTTCCTCAGAAGTTCGATGTAATCTACACAAATGTCCTGCAATTCCTGAAACCACGGCTTGTCGTCCCACAAGGGTACAACTAAAATCGCCTGAGTTTTATCTTGTTTGATTTTGTGGATGACCTGCTGGACTAAGTGAAACGGAGTATTAATCCATAACTTCTTGTCCCATTTTTGGGTCCAAGCGTCGCGAACGTAATTGGCAAACCGTTTGTTCTAACGATTAGCAAAAGCATCGTACTCTTGGGTAAAGGAATGGTGCTCATAAAAATATTCACAAATTGCATTGCGCCATTTATCGACAACTCTGTAGGATGAAGAGTGCCAGCGCAAAGGGCGTCGTGGCTGAGGGTCCCTACGAAGACATTCTAGGTCCCGACAGTACTCAACACTCCCATTCACCTGGGCAATGGTGACATCTTCTCCAAATTTTGGAGTAACCTTTTGCTTCAAAAATCCTTCTGCACTTTTAAACCTGTCGTGCAAAAAACGAATATTCAGGGCGCTCCAAGGGACCTGACTCCAGCAAAAAGCAACGCCCATCACCCACGGGCGCCACCCTGTTCTTGCGAAGCCAGGGATGGCCCACGTAAAGGTCATACTTAACTTCGGCAGGATAGAAGTAGTCATCCTTACGGACAACTTCTTCCACTTTGCCGGCATCCCAAAGGTCCTGAGCAACCAAATGGGTTAATATATAACAACCGCGTTGTCCGCCTGAGAGAGAACGTCCAGAAACTCCCTCCAGGGTAACGGGATGTGGCAAATCAAACACGCGGTCGTCAGGTAAGAAAGAATTGGATTGGAGATTTACCTCCGACCCATTGTCAAACCAGCAAGTGGCGAGGTGAAAATGGCCTTTGCAATCAGAAACCCACAGCTTTGTGATGAACTGTGGGGCTCTGTGCTTGGACTGTACACCCACCTCGTGCACTGCAGCAGAAGGATCCGTTGCCGGATCCAGGGGAAAGGGGCAAGAGACCCTACATTGAGCAAGGGTCGAGAAGGAATCGGGGGGTCATGCCTGAAATCGCCTAGGGAGGGGCAATTTCCGTGGCTCCCCTAGGCGTTCTGACCTTCAGCGGCCACATCAACCTGGTGGATGTAACCAGATTCATCAATCCACCCCTCATGAAGCGGATCATCTGCTGGATTCAAGGCATTTTCGACGTAATCTGGGTCTGCATCTGACACCTGATCTGCACCGGACACCTAATCCACACCATGATTGCCCCTTCCACGGCCACGGCCGCCGGATGAGGGACCTCCATTGCCGCCACGCCCCTTGCCCTTGCCTGAAGAAGAGGCCCCAGACGGGTTTCCTTTACCCTTGCCCTGGGATCCTTGGGCATTTCCTTTGTTTCCGCCGGATTTGGGGGTTTGGCCTGGATTTCAATTTCCGCCACCCGGGGTGCCATTTGTATTTTTCTGACCAGCAGGCTGCGCACCGGAACCGGATGGAGTCCGATTTCCTGTGCCTTGGGAACCGCTTGGGCCCCCAGGATTTCTGGTTCAGCCGGAGGGGGTCTGATTTCCTTTTGCAGCCTTCCCTCCATGCACCTGTCGGGCATTTCTGTCTGAATTCTGAGGGGGATTACTGACATTTTTTTCAATAATCTTGTGATCATGGGCTGACCACCGGTGACTCTCCGTAGAATGTGACTTCGCTAGGTTCGTAGAACCGAGCAAGAGGCAAATGCGACACTCCTGCTAGACACCTTTTGTGTCATTCACACTTTTGTTGCTCCTATGGGCGCCGCCTTGGGTATTTTGCTCGGAATTCTTACCACCCCCAAGGCCCTCATGGTAATTTTGGTCCGCGGCGTCAGCGAGCCGCTCAACCACTTCCCAGAGTTCCTTCGCGGTGTACAAAAACACCCAGTTTCTTGCCCTAAGGCGCTGTCCATGGAAGCTTACTCCCCTGTTGATGACTTAGACAAACAAGTCCCGTTCCTCATGTTCATGAAACTTGATATTCCACATGTCTTCAGTGAATTTCACCCTTGAAAACGACGTGGGGGAACACTTTTGAAGTGCTTCCCGAACTGGAAATTTATTGGCGGAGGCATCAAAGCCATCCAGCTCCGCCCACCAGGTCTTGACCTTTTCTTCGGACTGTTTGTCCGAAGGGTGGCGGCAGTTTCGGAGGGGATCTTATCAAAAATTAAATTTTTCAACTCAGCGTTGGAGAACGTTTCACCCGAATGATCAGCCTCCTCGACCAGATTCCAGAGGCGCTGCTTCTTATTCTGAACCTGATGGAGGATTAATCGTTAAAATGAGGGGAAACTTTTAAGCATCTGGTGGCAATGATCCTACGGCAGTCGGGATCCACGTACCTCCAGCTGTTCCCACACCTCATCAAAGGTAAGGGGGGAACTTGTCTCTTCGCGATCACTCCACGTCCGAAGCCAAGTGTTGGCCGACGGTCCCTCAAGAAAGTCCAAGAGGGCCGTCAGGTACTGATCCTCGTGCAGCTTTTGGGTTTTAACCCACAGCTTGAACTCTTGTTGGAACTGAGGCCAACGTCTGGGGTTCCCATTGTACTTGGTTGCTTGGCAACGTGGCGAAGTCTCAGCTAGGTAGGGTTCAGAAGAGATTCCAGCCCAACACCGGCTGTAATGGCGGACACCTTTGCGGCATCATTAGCCACCCCAGCTGCGGGGAGGGTCTGGGCGAGCAAAAGCTGGGCAAGGGCGCTGGAATCAGCAGCAGTGGGGGTAGTGCGGGACGTAGTTCGCTTGGCATTCTGTGCCTTTTCCCTGGCCCTCTCCGTCCTACTCTCAGAACGAGAGATTTTAACCCTTTCTTTAAGTTTACTTCTGCTGATCCGTGCATCCGTGGTCTTAGAGTCTACCGAAGGAGAAATGGAAAAAATCTCTGTGGCTTCCTCCAATGGCTCCATTTCTTTTCCCACCAATGAGGCGCCCTCGGACCTCATGTGTGTCTTAAAAATATTTTTCATACCAAACGTATGTACAATTAAATGCATTTGATCCTTGAGCTCCTGAAGATCAGAATCTCGCTGGTTACGACAGGGGCAGCCGATAGGGCAGTACATTCCGTGCCCTGCGGGTGCTGGACAGACTGCAGGGCCGCATAGGTCTGTTGATTTTAACCAGGAGTCGACCTTCCGTGCTCCTTCGGTCCTGATCTCTACACTGGCCTGTTTTGCAGCTTCCAAAATACCTTCCCCAACTGCTGCAGCCAATTCAGCCGCAGCACCTCGGCCGGGATCGGAGGAATGAGGGGCGGAGGGCCCGGGAACAGCCTCCCGGGTCTTCTCTTTCGTGAAGGGCCTCGCATTCCATACGTGACGGAACTCATTCCTGAGCTGAATTTCCTGCCACAACCGATAAATCCGGCCGCAGATTTCATCTGGAATTAAAAAAAAAACTCTAGTAAAAAATCAAACACTTGCTCTTCCTCGCATCAAAGACGCTCGTGCATCAGCCAACAGCCCGTTCCAAAAGTGTGGGCTACTCCCGGGGGTAATCTGGGTTTTGAAGGAGCCCATTGTTCAGGGCGTGTTGGCTTAGGCACGTCAACTGATCCACGGACCTCGAAGTCCATGAGATCGACCTCGAATCTCTCCCACGACGTGATGGATGGTGGGATGATGGTGCCGCCAAGCTTGTAAAGAGCTCCGCCGTCGACAAGGACTGGTTGATTCCAGCCATCCGCCGGCTCATTTCGACTGGGATCTTCACATTGTTGGCCTCCTTGACAGCCGATTGTGGCTCTCCTGGGACACTGGGGACTGCTGCAGGGGAATCCTCGTAGCGCTTTGGTTGCGCAGCACAGAGGGAGCGAGATGGCCACTTCCGGAGTTACTACAGCTTCCATTTGGGTGCCCAGAGGGACTAGCAAAGGAGTGGGTCCCGCGGAAACAACATTCAGGTAGCCTCTGCTACCATGTAAGTGCTGTCCCGGGTAAATGAGGGTGCGGAGGGCTCAAAGCCGGCTAAGCCTGGGGTGCAGCCTTGCGGGGATGCGACCTGAATGCTGGTACCCGTGACCACAGGGGAGGAGAGGGCAGCGAGAACACTAGGCAAGTCCATGCTTATATGACCAAGAGAAGAATCCCAGTCTACGAAGAAAATTAATGCGGATGAACATAAATACATCTGAGTGTCTGAATCTTTCTGAAAAGATTTATATCAATCCGATTTGGAAAAAAAGTATGGCCCATTTCGGTCCCGCACGCGCACCAGCGGGAAATGGCGATTCCGGGTAAAGCATCGGAACGCGGCGGATGTACAATGAATGGACAGCGGCGCTTAATCTGGCAGGTCAAAATTTTATAGTTCAGTCCCTGGGAAATCTGGGGGATGGTGGTAGCGCCGGAGTATGTAAACTGGCCAAAATGTAGCCAATCAGGGGCAGATCTGTGAAAATCTGAGCAGATGGAGGTTAGCCGCACTTACAAAGCCGCTATAAAGAAAAGCACCAACTAGGGAGATTACTTGAAAAGGCTGGAATAAATGTGACCAATCTACGAGAGGGACTTGAGTATCCATGCCAAAATCAAGCAGCTGTCAATAACTCTGAATTCCTCACAGCTGCATGTATTTCCTACTTTGTGGCGAAGCTTGAGGAGCTGATGGGGCAGATGAACCCCTTCTCCTACGGACGTGCTGAGACATATTTGTGGATGGTTAGAAGAACTTGTCCCAAAACTTGGAAGAATTGCATGGAGATGTGCAAGAGAGAATCTCGAAAGCACTGATACAATGAACTAATCGATCTTCTCATCGTGTTAGCGATGGAAAGAGACAATGACCCGCATATGGATAAGTACTTGCGCAAGCATCTGAGAAGGGAAACCCCTGCCGCGAGGAATCCTAGAGGGAGGTGTTCTCAGCCGGACCCTGGACCATTGTGTGACAAACTTGGCTTGGGTGTGCTCCTGCCCTTGGTAGAGCTGGCAGAAGAATGCCAACCGGCTCAGTAGTTGAATTTCCTCACCATGTTGATAGAATGGATTGACAGATTCCGCTGTTTGTATTGCATATGCAAAATTCTGGAGTGATGAGGATGTCTTGTTTTCCATTGTAATCAACACTTTACATTGTTTTCTCATGGACGGGCTTCGCCATGATTATTCATGTTTCATGGACGCCGACAGAGGTTTGAGGATCACATGGTGGGAGCATCCAGGGTTTTCAAGTAGAGCACGGGCTTAAAAGATTCATTGAATTCTTTTTAAACGTCAATAATCACAGTTATGGAAGGACTGGAAAGTGTTGCAACCGAACAGGATGCTTTTACTCACTTAAACTGAAAACTTAAGTTCAAAGCACAACCTTCTGCCTTGAAAGAGCAGTTCATGTACACGCCGCAAAAGGAAGTAGACCCGGACTAGCTACCGGATATCAAACCGGCAATGGGTCTTCACCTCGATGACGGTGAGACTCTTGAAGCTGTTCCATTTCAAGCATTGGGTGAAGAAGAAACTCAACAACATGATCTTATGCCTTTGAAAATAGTTGTATTGAAGGTATTGAAGCTTTGGGCTCGGTGATTGATCCATTGGTTGGGTTTACAACTTCCCCTACTGAAAACAATCATGGGGAACTGAGTAGGCCATTTGAGTATCTTTCGCCACATTGTCGATTGCTTAAAGGGAGGAGGCTCAAGATCCGCAAACTCGTTGATCTTGAGGAAAACACACAAGAGTGAATGGGTGGTTTCGACAATGTTTTGCAAAACTATGTCCTTCACCCGCTGACAAATTATTCCAGCAAGATTCCGACGCTGCTGTAACCGACAGCAAGCTCTCATCCATTGAAGCACATTTGAATTCCATTGAGAATTTTTTCAAGGGTCGGAGTATGGAGATTTCCATGGTTGAAAGTAAAAGTGAATATGTTTCCCAACAACATGATGCCGTGTACTCTTTGCTTTTGCAACTTCAACACCGAGTTGATCACGTACAGCACACTATGGATCCTCTTTCAACATCCATGGGGCAAATTCAGTCACAAATACATCTATTGCGATCACTTTCTTGTGCGGTGCAAACCCTTGCATTGCGAATGGATTCCATTCAAGGAAATATCAATTCTTGGTTTTCTGATATGGACTCTTCCCTTAAGAGTAGTTTTGCTACAGAGCCGGGTTTCATGGAGAGTTGCCTTAGGAACGAATTTCCGTCCCAATTTGCCTCGTTTCATTTTGCAAGGTTTGCAATGTATTCCAGTCACGAATTTGAAATTATCGCCGTTTGAAGAACCATTTGAGAATTTGGACTCTTTGCCTTCTCTTGCAGTGTTTTCATCGCGACGGGTGAGGAATGAAAGATTCGTCAACGAAATACAACCTCAAATAGCGATTACTCAAGTGTGGAGTAGGCGCCTAGACACTTTTGATGCTGAAGTGCACAAATTTTGGCAAATACAAGCCTCTTTTCTCACTCTTGAAGTGAGCGCTAACAAACGTGAGTCACGACTGACTAGTGTTTTGTCATTGACTTCTCAATTTGAAGCCTGGAAATCCTGTTTGGGTGTTGTTGAGTAAGACGGTATTGGTTTCAAGCCGCGTTCAAATTTATTTGATACCACACCTCCGCCGCCGCCCTTACCTAGGATTGGGCTACTTGCACCGCCTTTAATTTGTTGCACGCACGAGTATGGGCATTGGAATCACGTCTCCATCCTTTGCATGATTCAATCTGGCAGTGCACTCCTCGCTTAGGTGGGTTGCAATCTTCAATGGAGACTCAAAAGGAGGTGTCCATTTCAGCAATGGATCCAATTCCAGAAAAAACTTGAAATTCTACCCTTTCCATCAAGGTATGCAGAGCCTGGTTGACGTTGTTGTGGAGGAAAATTAGGTGTCTTGACTGCCCGAGAGGAGTAAGTAAGTAAGTAAGTAAGGGCCGCCGCGTCTGCCGCCTCATCTCACATCCCCTTGTTTGTTTTACATGGTGGCCACCTCTGGGGGGAAGGGGAGCTCCCCACCATCAGTTCCCCTGGCGTCTCACGTCATAGCCGAGAACTTCAACCAGGTTCCCTTGGGGCATGACCGGCGGTAGGATTCCTTCAGTTGCTGCCCACACGCGCGCTGCATCTGGTCCCCTGTCGAAGGATCCTCCGGCCTTCCCCCCCCAGCACAGCCTTTAGGGTGCATACGGGCGGGTTTTCTGTGGATTGCCGTCGCCAACAGTGCAGCATTGCTGTCAACCACATTCCACCACTCCTCATCCCTCACGGGCTGGAGTACCCACTTGGCTCCTGGATGCACGTTTTTGTGGTACACCCGCGGCTGGAGGCCAGGGGGCCACCTTTTCCACGTTCCCCGGGTCCCTCTCACACGCAAACCTACGTTTACTCACGCCATTCACCCGGGGGCCTCAGGGTCAACCCTCACCCCTGGGGACACCTCACGGCCGTCCCGGAGTCCAGGGCATTTTCGCCACTTCCCGTGGTCAGGATTCCCATGGTTGGCCCATGGTTCACGACACCATGGTGGCTGGTTTCCCCATCCCAAAGGGCTGTTGCTTGGCGCGTTATTTTGCCCAATTTCCCCCCCTCAGATCAGTTCGCAACTCCGCGTGCCGCGTTCCCATTTGCAACATCCTGTCACTGGCCAATGCCCACGTCCCATGGTTTCCAGCCCAAGAGGACCAATTTGATAGGGAAGAGCTTTTGCGAGGCGTTCACATGAATGAGATCGCTCGCCCTCAATTGGAGTTATTTGCTCAAACAGCATTAGATGCCTTACCGTAAGTAAGTAACAAAGGGCGGCCACGAACGCAGCCTCGCCCAACATCCCCTTTTTTGTTTGACATGGTTTTTGCCTATTGCTGGAAGGGGAGCTCCCCACCATCATTTCCCCTGGCGTCTCACCTCACGGCCGAGAACTTCAACCAGGTCCCCTCGGACCATGACCGGCGGTAGGTTGCCTTCACGCGCTGCCCTCAGAGATGCTCCATCCGGGCTCAAAGGCTCCTCCGGCCTACCCCCCCCCCCTCGCGCACAGCCTTTCGGGTGCCTGCAGACGGATTTCCTGTGGATAGCTGTTGCTGACAGCGCAGCATTGCTCGCAACCACATTCCACCACTCCCCATACCTCACGGGGTGGAGTACCCCCTTGGCTGCCGGATGCACTTGGTTGTCGTTGATCGGCAGCTTTAGGCCAGGCGGCGACCTTTTCCCCGTTCCCCGGGTCCCGCTCACGGCCGAGCCCACGTGTACTCAGGTCTTTTGACCCGGGGGCCTCAGGGTCAATGCTCACCCCTGCGGACATCTCACGGCCGTCCTGGAGTCCAGGGCATTTTTGCGACTTACCCTGGTCAGGCCCCCCATGGTTGGCCCATGGTTCACCACTCCGTGCTGACTGGTTTCTCAATCCCACGGGGCTGTTGATTGGCGCTTTCTGTCGGCCAATTTTCTCTGCTCAGATCAGTTTGCAGCCCCGCGTGCCGGGTTCCCCTTTGCCACATCCCGTTACTTGCCCATCCTCGCGTCCGGTGGTTTCCAGCCCGAGAGCAACACTTTGATAGGGAAGAGGTTTTGCGACGCTTTCGCATAAATGAGATCGCTCACCCTCAATTGGATTTAATTGCTCAAACAGCATTGGATGCCTTGCAATATACAAGCTATACAAGGTATAAAAAAATAAAATACATCGCGTAATAACTTCGATCCCCCCTCAGGTGAGAGCTGGCAGTCGTTGGCAAAACAGGCATTTCAATGTATAGATGTCCAGTTGGACCTGTCTATGCGTACTGCATGTGTCCTGGAGGGTTGGAGTCTGAGGAACTACTGAGAGGAGTAATAATGTGTACTCCAGACCCTCAGTGATGGCCAGGCACGCTTGATACTGAAGCGGTACCCAGAACCCCATGGCCAGGTTACGGCATACAACCGGTCTCCGGTCCACTAACCCCATGTACGGCGTGTTCCGTGCCGGGAAGCCCCGCATCGGCAACCGATGCACCGCCAGCGGAGATTTGTATATCAGAATGTCAGGAATCAACAGGGTTTTATTCTCATAATGTTTCCGTCAATTTTTACGCTTCCGTTCTGATATTCACTATTTTGACTGCTGGCGGTTGGATCGCGACTTTACCGTAACCGCCAGTTTAACTGTTTATAATGGAAATTTTAACGCAATCCGTCACGAAGGCTCCAAAGCCTTCAGGAACTGCATGGACGCTTCCGCAATTGTCATAATTAATACTCGCAACCTTAATCCGAATTTTTCAGGATGTCGAAATCGGATTTTCGACTTCGACATCCCCGCACTTGATTTGACCTCTTTCGAGTGGACCTACGTGCTTCCCTATGCACGAATCAACTTCCCTTTTATCCTGCCCTCCATTTGTCTTAAAGATATGGGCAAAACAAAGTTGATTCGTGAGGCCACTTGTGAGGGTCATATCTCGTGCCGCTTGCGAGTATTGACGATAATGAAAAGGGGGGATGTATTCACAATACTCCCGACGTAATTTAGGAAGCATTATATGCCTTGCATCTCCACACGTGCGCGCTAGTGTAATGGATCATGGTCAAGAGGGTAGAGTTTGCGTTACAACTCATTGGCCATGATATTGCGTGCGTTAAGATAACTTTCGAGTGTAGCGCGCAAGTGTTGGTGTTGCATAGGAACTCTCCTTGAGTTCCTACGAGCGATTGACACAAAGTTATGCCCTTGGAGGGGCATGACATATCGTGGTGGGAGCTACCTTTTTGGGCAGTATGGAGTATGTGCCTTGTGTTGTGTTGCGTGCCCATTTGGCGGGTCTATCGCGCCAAGCCAAACCCGCCAATGGACCTCATATTGTGCAAGCCCCTTCTCCATACTCCCTACCGTCAATTGCAAGCCTAACCTTCGTGAAGGGAAGCTTGTGTGGTGATCCCGAAGCGATGCGTTGGGAGCAAGTTGTGTATTTTGCAATTTTCCATATTTTCATGTGCCCACTTGGGAAGTAGCGCTCGTAACGTTTCAAGGCGCCCCAAGTGGAGCACATATGTGGGATCGAAGGTCATTGGTGTCAAGTCATTGTGTTTAGAAGGATTAGTTGATTGCACGATCCAAGCCAAAGATATGATAATATAATTGTGCACCTTTCAATGCACTTTTGTGTGTCTTTGTGCCAATTTTGCCGTTTTGGCTCGTCATGATGTCAAGTGGCGACCGCATATCTCAACGTTGCGCTCAATTGACATCATGACCCAAGTATGTTATGAGGGTACATACTTCGGTCCCCAACATATCTTGGACCCAGCGAATAACTCCTCTTAGGCTTGGCATACCGTGGCCGCCATGTTGGCAATTTGGGACTATCCCAAATCATGGGCTCACTTGGCGACCCTGCCATTCCCAATACCGAAGGAGTTGGGCGACGCCCAAAAGATATGTTGGACCAATATGACTTGATACCAATCCTATGGCACACTCCGGTCCGAGTCGGGCATATGCCCCATTTGCCCCAACCATGAGTGTGCGCATTTTTGGCCATTTTGAGCATTTTTCCACTTTTGCTGCCCGCCGTGCCCCATGTTCTAACCCTCGTGCACGCCGGACGCATGGACCAATGGACCATATATGACATGGGTGTTATGGGTAATGGTCCCCATGGTCGACACACCACGTGGGCGAAGCGGAGCCACCTTCGTTAAGGCGCTAGCCCAAAGTGAGTGTGGGAAATTTTGCAATTTTGACTTTTATGGACCCAATTGGGATCGTCACCACGCCAGGTGGCATGGAGATCTTTGAGAGCCAAGGGCATGGGGGTCTTCATTGGACTCCCGGTGGATCGCGTATGGGATGGCGGATCTGATCTCTAAGCCGGCGTGGAGATATACTATTGGGAGCACACCGAGTTTTGGCTCATTTCAAGCAGCCAAAATGACCCAATTTTGGGACCCCAATTTCCCCCTTCCGTGTGGTCAATTGGCGGCCCCATTTCTCTAAGCCCATAGGGAGCCCGGACCTAAATTCAAGTTGTACACTCAGATAGAAGTCCTAGGTCCTGCCTCCTATCCTGTGAGCCATTGGCCTTACCTTGGCCGGGCGAGCCACGCGTGGGTATGACGCCAATTTTGGTGATTTTGGCATCATGACCCCACTTGACTCATCCGTGTTGCCCCGATGCCGGGACCTCAGAGGGAACCAGGTTGGTCGAGGGCTCCAGGGAGTTCGTAATCAAGGGGCATAGGGTCAGTTGCTTCGTCCCTACCTCTGGCGGGTCCGGACGAGGGGTCAATTTTGGAGTTTTTCAAGCTAACTTCAGTTTGGGCTGAAACAGCCCATATTCAGCTACCAACTCCTGGGTGATAATGGCGGGGCCATATCTCTCGATCAGAGAGGAGTTGGGACCTGCCGTTAATGGAGCATAGGGAGTCACTGTCGGCTGGCCTTGGAGCCTCTTGGTTCCCAGGAACTCGCCTGTGGCTGGGCGGGACACCCCTCCCTATTGGCAGGGTTTCAGGGTCCGGACTGAGCAGGGCATGGGTTGTGTTTGAGCCCCCGCCCCCATCAGCCACTGAGAGGGTCGGACCTGGGATTGGGATATGGGTTGGGACTGAGTGTCTATGGTCCTGTGATGCCCTTACCCCAGTCCAGTCTTAACCCAATGTGTACATATCCTGATGTGTTGCTGTACATACTTTCGTTCCCTCTTTGCAGAGTGGCAAGGATTCTGAAACGCTTTGTCACATGACAACGCATTGATGCCCTTGTGAGCGTAGTGCTTTGCCTGCCTGCTCACTTGCGTGTGTCCACCGCAGCGTCCCGTGGCCGGCCCCCCACGGGAACGCGTCAAAAGCGTTTCACCGCCGCGGGGTTACCCAGCCCTCGCGTGCCACTCGGGGCCACCCAGCCCGAGCAGCGCGGCGCAGCCCGCAGCTCGCAGCGCATCGCAGCAACTCGCAGCGCAGCGCAGCAGCTCGTAGCGCCGCCCAGCGACAGCGCCGAGTTCGTCACGGAGCCAGCAGCGCCGTCCAGAGCTTCGCCCTGACCGCGCAGCAGCCGTGAAAGAGGTGCACAGACCAGGACTCCTGCATCAGCCCCATCGGCCGACCCGGAGTCCCATCGGCCGACCAGCAAGGCCGCGTCAACCACCTCCACAACCACCGGCTGACCAGCACCAGCCGCACATCCAGCCCAGTGCTGCAGCACCCTCCTCAACAACCACAACCAGTTCGTTGAGTTGAACGAGTGCACATCAAGGACCTCAAGACCAACTACGCCCCCGCTGCCATGGTGAATTGGCGAGAAGCGGGTAGGAGGTGGCCGCAGCCCCACCCCCATGTGGCGCGCCTGCTGGGCGGATTGCTGTGGGACCAGCAATACCGCTACAGCAATCCCCAGTGCGAAGGCGGCATGCCCGGGAGCTTCGAGCTCCGGGAGGACATGGGGGAGGACCGCCTGCGGGCAGTGGAGGAGTGGCTGCGGGCGGAAGGGTACGAGTACCGCTTCCGCCGCAAGCGCTGGAGGACGTGGACCCGGCCGGACAGGCCCGGCGAAGGGCTGCGCCCCGACGGGATTGAGGAGGACGAGGACCCCAACGCCTACCCGTCGGGCGCCTCGATCAACGTCTCCTTGTGGGACGTGATCGAGAAGAACTTCCCGGAACCGGGGAGCGAGCGCAGGCTGCAGGGCAGCAGCAGCGCGTCTCCGGGGAAGGAGAAGCGGTCCGCCGGGGACAAGAAGAGGGACCGGAGGTGGCGGGAGTACCAGGAGTCCCTGGCCGCCGAAGCCGCCAGAGGCGCCAAGGGCGGAACCCCAGCCCCCAGTCCCCAACGGGCCAATGGTGGTCACCACCCCGGCTCGACCACCCTTGGCGACTACATCCAAGTCGCCAAGCAGACCCAGGCCAAGCCCCGTCCGCTGCTCCTGAGGGCCCGGCAGGCCCCCGCAGGCCCCAGCAGCAACGTGGAGTCGGCCCACCGCGGGAGGATGCCGGCCGACCAGGCCAGCTCCAGCAGCAGCGTCGCTCCCGAAAGGGACGTGGCGCCCGCCTGTGAGCGCGCCTGTGGGGTGCCCTGCAACCGTCGGGTTGCCCGGCAACGGGCCAGGCAGTACAGCGCTGCCGTGGAGGGCGCCGTCGGCATCGCCCAGGAGGAGGCTGCGGAGTGGGCGCATGGCATGGCCATCCACGCCCAGACCGTGGCGGCCATTGCGGCCGGACTCACGGCCGTAGCCGCCCATGGGGCAGCGACTGCCCAGGTCAACGGTGAGTTGGCAGCAGCCGACGAGGAAGCCCGCCTGACGCAGGAGGCCATTGCCTGCAAGGAGGCCGAGGTGAAGGCGCTGGAAGAGGCGCTTGCCCAAGAGAGGGCAAAGAAGGAGGCGGAGAAAAGGGCCCACGCCGAAGCAACGGCTAAGGCCCAGGAGGACGCCGCCAAGAAGGAAGCCATCGAGGCCGCGCGACGGAAGGTCGCTGAGGAGAAGGCCAAGACGGAGGCGGAGCTGGCAGCGTTGGAAGCGCAGAAGGCGCAGCTGCAGCAGGCCCGGGAAGCCGAGGCGGCTCGTGCTCGGGAGGAAGCCGAAGCACGAGCTGCCGCAGCCACCGCCGCCGCAATGGAGGAGGCAGAGGCCAAACTCCACCGCGAGACTCCCCCGGGAGGATCACGAGTGGAGACCCTTCGAAAGCTTTTCGAAGGGGACGCCTCCTCCAGGATGACGCTGGATGAGGCGGACACGGGCAGCAGTGGGAGCAGTGGCACCACCGCCCGTCGACAGAGGAAGGGCAAGGGGAAGACCCCCGAGAGGCCGCGGAGGCCAGCGGGTGGGCACCCCCACGACAGTGACCCCTTCTTCACCGCCAGTGACGGGGATGAAGGAGGCCGTCGACATCGCCAAGTGGTGGCTTGGACGGGCGGAGGCGGCGGAGACGTTCCCATGGAACCGGAAGGTGAGGATGGGGATCTCCCCCCTCCCTACTGGAGCTCGGAGTCCTCCGTGACCGAGACGCCCAGGTGGGGCGACATGGACGAGGATGACGACATGGAGTTCGGCATCACGAGGAAGCGCCCATCCTCGGACCCACCGAGGCGACCCGGCGGAGACCCACCGGGACCCCCTGGCGGAGGACCATCAGGACCCCCTGGAGGACGCCCACCAAGTGGACCCCCTGGAGGCGGACCACCGGGCAGGGGAGGACCCCCTGGACCGGGCAGACCCGGCGGAGGCCCTCCTGGAGGACCCCCTGGGGACCCCGACGACCCACCAGGGAACGGCGACCCGGATACCACCTGGCGGTGGATTGTCTACCTCCGCAGGAGAGTCCAGTTGCTCGAGCTGGAGGTAGACACGGGCAAGAGCGAGATGGCTCGCATCTCCACGGTCGCCGCGCGCGCGCAGAAGGACCTGGACATCGCCAGGGCCGAGACCAAGTCGCTGACCAACGTCGTCAGCGGCCTGCAGGAGGGGCTGGACGCGCTGGAAGCCCGTGGGAGCGTCGGCAGCGACCACCCACCCCTGGAGTCTGGCTCGTCGGACGACGGCTGGGGACCCGGACCAGGTCCAGGCAGACCCCACGCCCCCGGCGGAGCCCCCAGGAGTCGCCCCAGCGCCAGTGCCCCCTCTCTCACCGCCCCCTCTCACCACAGCGCGGGCCGCCGCAACGAGCGCGTGCCGCCCGGCAGTGGCAGTGAGGAATGGCGCGATGAGTGGCTCAGCGCGGACTACCACAACCGCCGTGCCCCACCGCGGACGCCTGTACGCCCCAGACGCCCGGCACCAGCCCCGGCGCCAATCCCCAGGGCTGGAGGACGTTATGGTGGACTCAGGGATGAGGTCCCCAGGGGAGACATGGAGTGGGACGTCGGCGAAGGTGAGGACCTGGACCTGGACCTGGAGGAGTTCGACATCAGCCCGCCGCGTGGTGTACGACGGGAGGCCGCTGAACGCAGCCGCCGGCGCCGTGATGAGGATGCGTACATGGATGCAGTACGGCGTGAACATTTCGGTTCAGCGTACGTGGAGGAACCGCGGCGTAGCCACAGGGATTCCATGGAGGAGATGGATGTGGCGGCCGTGGGAGTCCGTGGGAGAGGCCGATGGGAACCTCGGTCGACCTCGCGGCCGGCGTTCATGGTCTCTAAGGCCGCGGATGCCGCCGTGTGGGAAGACTTGAAGGACATCAAGCCCCCCATGTACGACGGCAACCCCCTCAACCTCGACCGCTTCTTGGAGAAGCTGGACGATTGGGGGCTGACCGTCACTGAAGACCTGCCTCCCGCTGATGCGGAGAAGTATGTCTTCAAACGGTTCAGGTACCGCCTGCCGGAAGTGCTCGGAGAGCTATACTTCATGGCGACCAAGGAGGGGAAAATCAGGACCCTCAAGGAAGCCAAGAAGTGGCTCAACGAGCAGGAGCGGGTGGACGCTCCGCAGGTGGCTGCCAAGCGCTGGAAGTCCATCAAGCTTGAGCATGATGGACGGGAGATCCGCCTACGGGAATGGCGTGACTTCCGAGGGAAATACACCCTCTTCCGCCGCAACGTGGAGGATTGGAACGAGGGTGACGAGCAGGCTCGCCTGCTCTCCATGCTACCGGAAGCATGGATCAAGAGGGTCACCAAGGAGGAATCCAAGAGGGCCAAGTCCAACCACACGGTCAAGATGATGCTCCCCAAGGAGTATCATACGAACGTGGTGGCTTGGGCGAAGAAGAACGTGGCCCGGGATGTCAAACGGCACTCCCTGCGGAACGCTCTTCTCATCACCGTCTCGGGCGATCGCGAGAAGACCGCGATGTGGCGCCTTGACGATTGTGAGTTGAGCGGCCAGACCATCCGTCTGCAGCCCATCCCGGCGCGGATGAGCTGCGACGAGATCCTGGAGTGGGTTGGTGAGGAAGTACTCAAGGAGTACCGAAACCTCCACCACACCCGCGGGTTGAGGCCCGGCGACCGCGACGTCAACTACGTTGGCGAGGGACCTGGCGAGGAAGATGCCATGGACCCAGCGGGAGCCGGCGGCGATGAGACTCTCGTAGACGATGACGACGACGATGAGCCCGCCGAAGTGGCCGTTTGTGCCTTCGTGGCCAGGAACCTGAGCGCGGGGAGCAAGCCAGGAAACTGGAAGCCCCTGCAGCAGGGTTGGAGGAAGCAGGAGAAGAGGGACCCTCGCCGCATTGGCGACCCTCCGCTGTCCTTTGGGGAGTTCATACGAGCTCACCCGCAGGGCTGTTTCGTGTGTTATGGGAGGAAGAGAGGCTTCAACCATGACCACCGAACATGCCCCGTCCACAAAGCCGACACGGAGGCTTACAAGAAGGCGCACGGGTCGAAGAAGCGTGCGCCCGCGGGTATCCGGGAAGCCAAGATGGAGGTGGACAAGGAGGAGCTGGCCAAGCTGATGTCGTAGGTGGGAACCGAGTTGGCCAAGGAGATCCAGGAGATCAAGCGGAACTGGGTCCCCAGGTCGGATAACAAGAACAAGGAGAACAACCAGAATGACCAGAACAAGGACAAGGACAAGAACAAGGGTAAGAAAGGGGGAAGGAAGAAGGGCGTCAACGACGTTGAGGCCGAGGAGAACACCCCCTCTTCCACAACCGACGCCCCCTAGCGGAGCCCCTGCAGCCAAGGGCCCCAGCTAGGGCGGTCGCAGGATGGTGACGTGGGAAGCGCCGAACCATCCCAGTCGGGAGTCGATAAGCACAAGGGGACTGCCGCGGGCGGAAGGCCCGGTCCGGCGCCCAGTCGCGGAGGCGGGGTGAGGGCAAGTGAAGGCACGAACCCTTGCACCCGTCCGTCCTTCGCGACCAAGAATGTGTTTGATGTACTACAGGATCTATCCGAGAGTATCGGAGGATCACCCGGACCGCAGCTGGATGCTGCAGATGGGCAGCCTGAGCCCATTGTCCACGACCTGCACCAGTCGCTTGTGGAGCTTCTGGAACGGCCGGAGATCCTGAGTTTGCACGCCGTGCGCCGTGTCGGTCGCGAGCGGCAGTTGCATCTTAAGGTCCGTGCCTTATGCGGGGAAGTGGAAAAGGTTTTCGACGTGTTGGTCGACACGGGAGCTCAGGTCAGCTTGGTCAAGGCTGGCCTACTTCCACCAGAGTGTCTGACCGACAGTCGGAAACCTGTCAGGCTGAAGGTGGCGAACGGCCAGTACATGGTGGGAGGCACGAGGGAAGCGGCCATTGGGCTGCAGTTCATGAACGGTCGTGAGCTGAGCCGCCCAGACCTCGGCAAGGAAATCCTCCTGCACGGTAGCTTCTACGAGGCCGAGATGGACTGGGACATGATCGTCGGGTACGACTTCATGATGGAGACGGACTCCGGCGTCCTCCCGGCCCAGGCCTCCATGACCCTGTATCAGGACGACCAACTCGCGTGGCTTTCGTCACCTGAGCACCATGTGGAATGCCAATGGATCCACCCCGAACGCAATCAGCTCGAAGTGGCCGCGCTGGACACTGAGCCCACTGGGCCAGCAAACCAGGAGTACGGCGTAAGGCCCGAAGTGGCGAACCGAGTGGTCGCGGACCTGGGAGCTTCGGATCTGGCCCTGGATGCGTTCTCTTCAGGAACCTCAGCCCATCTGCGGGTGTTTGAGAAGTACTGGAGCGCACAGGACTCCGCGTGGAAGAAGCACTGGGGTCCGCATCAAGGATTGATGTGGATCCATTGCCCCCGTTGGGACATTCCAAGAGCGATAGCGAAGATTCGCAAGGACCGCTCCAAGGCAGTTCTGGTTGTTCCTATGGGATGCACCGAGGAGGAAAGTACCCGACATTGGGTAGCCTCATTGACCAACATGACCTTAAACAAGGTCGTCCTACCGGCTGGAGAGAGTGTCTATCAGGACGCTAAGGGACAGCCCATGCCACCCCAGAGATCGTCAACGGAATTCCACTATGTGGATGGGGGCCTTGATCAGGCCGACACCACGGACTTCGTGTGTGTCAACCGCATCATAGCGGAGCCTTGGAGGCAATGCTTTGCGGTTCCCCCTGTTGACATCGAAGAATCGGAATCGGAAGAGCCCCTCACTGAAGAGGAGTGGGATCTGGTTCAGGGGTATATGGATCAGCCCTTTCACGACTGGGGAAACCAGCGTGAGGGCAAGGGCCAGGACAGAGCCTGGTGGGAAGTGGACTCGATCGTCTCTGGTTCCTATGACGGGAACACCTTCGTGCAGAGGGTGCTGGACCACCTATCCAGCCAGGACGAGCCAATCGGGGGTAACCCACCCACCTACGGCGATCTATTCCGAGGCAAAACCAGAGATGGCCCTTTGGGCCACCTGGGAAGACCGCCTGAGCCGAAGACGAGCGGGGTCGCTACCCCTCAAGTAAGCTCCGTGGTTCAAGTGCCCGGAAAAGCCAAGGCAGAGTCCGATGACTGCTCCAAGATCCAGGCGTTGAGGGCCAGGCTGAAGCAGAAGTATGGCGAGACCTTCTTCAGCGGAAAACCTGTGTTCCCCCCACCGGTGCGTGGACCGTATGGCGAGGCCAAGATACGACTGAAGCAGGACCCCCGTGTGTATCGTCACCGGGAGTTTGCCCTGAGGGGCGAGAGGAAAGAGGCCATGGAGAAGATCCTCTGACTTCATCCAGAGAGGCTGGCTTGAGCCGTGCCACTCCGAGTGGGCCTCTCCGTGCTTCGTCGTCCCCAAGAAGGTTGCCGGTGAGTGGCGGCTCGTGGTCGACTACCGCGGCCTGAACGCCCAAACGCAGCATGACAGCTATACGCTGCCCCTCATTGAGGACATGCTGCAAAAGCAACACCGGCGGAGGATCTTCACGGTGATTGACCTGAAACATGGTTATCATCAGATGCCTCTCGCCGAGGAGTCCCGTGCCTGCACAGCCATGAGCACTCCACTTGGACCTCTCCAGTGGAAGGTGATGCCCATGGGCGTTACCAACGGCAATGCAGCTTTTCAGCGGATGCTGGAGAACCTGCTTGAGCCGGTGCGAGACTGTGCGGACCCCTTCGTGGACGACGTGATCATCGCGTCCGGGGACCCCAGTATGAGCTACGAGGAGCTCCTGGAGGCACATGAAAGGGACGTCACTCGAGTGCTCGACCTTCTGGTTCGGCACAAACTCACGGGCAGCAGTGACAAGGCCACCATTGCGGTAAGCGAGGTGGTCTTCGCTGGCCACGTAGTCGGGAACGGGCAGCGAAAGCCCATACCTGGCAAAGTGGCTGCGATTGAGCACTGGGAAAAGCCCAAGACGGTCTCTGAGCTACGGGCGTATCTGGGGTACTGCAACTACTACTCGGGGTATATCAAGATGTATGCCGAGTATGCAGCCCCCATGACGACCATGCTCAAGGGCAACCGAGAGGAGACCAAGAAGGGGTCCAAGAAGGCTCTGGTCTGGACTGAGGAGTCCGACCGTGCCTTTGAGGGGATGAAGCAGGCGCTGCTATCCGCAGTGGGTCTGCACCTCGTGGATCCCGACCGAGGGTTCATCCTGCGCACCGACGCTTCCGACTACGCCATTGGCGCTGTGTTGGAGCAAGTGCTTGACGACGGGAGGCACGTGCCCGTGGCCTTCTGGAGCCGAGTCCTGGCGGAAGGCCAGAGACGGACGTGGACGCCCCGTGAAAAGGAGGCGTATGCCATCGTCATGGCTCTCAGGAAATGGGCTGGGTACATAGCCCTCCATCCCGTCACCGTCTGCACCGACCATCAGAGTCTGCAGTCGTGGCACAAGGAGCACGTGGACACCCCCTCAGGTCCCGCCTCCCGACGAGCAAGATGGCACGAGACCTTGGCCAAGTTCGACCTTACGGTTGTTTATATTCCTGGAAAGGATAACACCGTGGCGGACTGTCTCAGTAGGTGGGCCTATCCCGCCAGCAAGGGCATGCAGGATATCTCTGCCCATGGCGATGAGGCTGAGACCGCTGAAGCCAAGAGGATCATCGAGATGGAGCGCCTGATGGAGGAGGAGGGTGCCAAATGCTTCGTCGTCATGGCCGCGGATGCCCCCCTCGCAACGAGGGTGAGCAGAGCGGTCAGAGTACTCGCCCCTGAGGGAGCTGAGTCCGACAAGCACCTCTTCCCGCAGTCTTGCCTCCAGGACGACTGGACCGACGACTACGCCAAGTCTGAGGCCTTTGCGGCCGAGTATAGGGCTGTGACCGACCCTGACGACGGGCAGAAGTGGCCAAAGGGGCTGACTGAGGAAGATGGCAAGCTCTACCGGAATGGTAAGCTGCTAGTCCCGGAGTCCCGGGTGCTCGAGCTTTGTGAAGCTTGGCACCACCACATGCTGCACCCAGGGGTCAAGAAGCAAGCCCTTGACATGCAGCGTAGGTTCGAGATCGACCATATCGTTCTCTACACCGCCATCAAGAAGGTCAGGAAGGGTTGCTCGGTCTGTCAGGCCTGCAATCCCGATGACCGGAACGTCAAGGGGGAACCCCAATGGACCCCGGTTCCTGACCAGCCCATGGAGAGCGTGGCCATGGACGTCTTCTCCATGCCCGAAGTGCACATTGGCAAGGAGACCTTTGACTGTGTGGTTCTCTGTGTGGACTGCCACAGCGGCTACGTTGTAGCCGTTCCGGCACGCAAAAAGGGGTTGCTCGCCAAGGAAGTGGCAGTCATGATGATTCGTCATTGGCTGACTGTCTTTGACATCCCCCGCACGATTTGCAGTGACCGAGGGCCCCAGTTTACTGGTGGCTGGTTCAAGGCTATGTGTTCCCTGATGGGGATACGTCATGCCAAGAGCGTCGCCTATCTCAGCCGGTCTAACGGCCGTGCTGAAGTGGCTGGACGGCAGCTGTTCGAGAAGCTGCGCAAGATCCACATCACCAATCCACGGCGGAACTGGTTTGAGGAAATGTGGCCTGCTCTGAAGGCCCATCATGACACCCCCACTCCGGGCGGTTTGTCCCCTCACCAGATTCTGTTCGGCAGGGACCCCCTGGGTAGGGGACTTCCCTTGTCCGGTGATGGCATGGCTATGGATGCCAAGGAATTCTTCGCGCGGCAAGAGCAAACGGCGCGGGACATCCGCCAGCAGCTCGAGAAGGAGCATGCTGAGCGTCAGAAGTCCGCGCCGAGCTCAACAGCGCAGAAGTTCAGGGTGGGAGACCCGGTGTGGGTGATCAGACCCCGCCCCATGGGCACCCACCGCACCAAGACCTGGTTCACACCTGGAGAGGTGGTCCGCAGGATTGGTGAGGACACCTACCGCATCAAGGTGGGTCACGGACAGTTCCGGGAGCGCCACGAGAGTCAACTCCGTGAGCGGGAACCCGACCTCCGTGGCCGACATGTGTCCCTGGACTACGCCAAACATGAGGCCGACTCGGACGACGACTATGCCGAGCAGGACGATCATACAGTCGAGAAGATCCTGGCTCAGCGTCCGAAAGCCTCGGCACCTGGAGGTCTCGAGTTCAAGGTTGCTTGGCGAGGCTATGGGCCGTCCCACGACACCTGGGAACCCGTCTCCTCATTCGTGCCGCGGGTCAATACTCCCTTCATGGAGTACATCCGCAAGCACAAGACCAAGATCCACGTTTCGGACTTGGCAGCACTCACCCGGGCGATTGCAGCCAGGGGTGCCTGATCAGCGCCTTGAGCTCTCCCCTGATGTGCTTTGAGGCGCTTGTGAGGCCGACGGATCGTCCCTCACTTGCTTGCTCTCTCTCATCTTCCGGTGACCTGCCATCAGAGTGGCCATATACCCCCCCTGCTGAATCCAGAGGAGGATGGCCCCTCTCTTTCAATTCTATTCGTCACTCACCCCCCTGCTGAATCCTTGGGAAACCAGGTAGGGCAACTGACCTTCATTTCTCTGAGCTCTTGGGGCCTTGAAGCCCATACGACGTTGCGCAACGGATGCCGCTGTCATCGGCATTGCGATTTTTGAGTGTGTGGTCTGGTTCCATGGCACTTGCGGAATCGAGACCAGTCAACGTGTGTCAGCTGACTATATATCGCCTGAACTCAGGCGTTTTCCTGTCCACCCTCCTGCATTGCCTTATCCTGACCGTGGCGTGGTTTGGCGCTCTGTCCAGAGCGTGTTTACACGCCTATTTATTCAGATTGTTGCTTGTTTTTCTGCCCTCCAGGATATGTGCATCTGAATGTTAAGTGTCATCAGCCCATCGCTGAGGGATGGACTGTTTTTCACCACGAATCGGGATACAGAGGCGCCTTGAGTCGCCGTGTACATGTCCTTACAGCCTGGTCCAGCCTGGACCAGTACTTGATTACAGATTCTACTGTTTGAGTGCTCGTGATACCGTGTTGCCCTATTCGCTGTGATGTGTGGAGATCCTGATGGCGCCAGGCGGTAAGCCCAGTTGCCTGACTACACTCCCAGCGGTCCGCCACTGTCAGTCCCAGTGTGAGCCTACCGATTCGCAGACGCACTTGCATTCGGATGGCGGCCTCCGGTGCTCCTGACCTCGGTCAGTCTGCCTGGGAAACTGGTGGTTTGAGGAGTCGACGCCTCCGCCCACACTGCATGAGGACTCCCTCATGTATGGCGTTCGTGGCAGTAGGGCGAGGGAAAAGACGGCCTTGATGCCCGATCCCTTCAGCAGGAGTTCCCTTAAGATCAGGGGTTCTTAAGGAGTTCGACTATGGCACTCTGGACTCGCGTCGTATGGATATGGACATGGTGCGCCCGAGGAAGGACCCGTGGGGACTCTCCCCAGTCGGCGGGCCTTGGGAAGCTTGGGGTAGCCTGATGGATCTTTGTGGTCGCTCTCGACTTGTGGGACCACCTCGGTCGTCGTGTGTCGCCTATGTTGGCCGTGTATGCCACTGCCACTGTGGTGGTGACCGTAGCAGCCGGCACCCGGTGCGCCTGGTATGGGTTAACGGGTCCTTTGGATGCCGAACAATCGCCGCCAGGACCCGGGACTTGATACTTGATACTTGATACTATACATGTGCTACGAGCTTATACAGCATCATACCTATCTTACTGTGACTCACTGGAGTGAGGATGTGACACCCCCCCCCCTTCAGGAAGTGGTCCTGGGTACCCGCTGCCATGCGTGGGTGTTATCGAGCCCCCCCCAGGGTTTGCTCTAAGGAGGGGGGTGAAGCGGTACCCAGAACCCCATGGCCAGGTTACGGCATACAACCGGTCTCCGGTCCACTAACCCCATGTACGGCGTGTTCCGTGCCGGGAAGCCCCGCATCGGCAACCGATGCACCGCCAGCGGAGATTTGTATATCAGAATGTCAGGAATCAACAGGGTTTTATTCTCATAATGTTTCCGTCAATTTTTACGCTTCCGTTCTGATATTCACTATTTTGACTGCTGGCGGTTGGATCGCGACTTTACCGTAACCGCCAGTTTAACTGTTTATAATGGAAATTTTAACGCAATCCGTCACGAAGGCTCCAAAGCCTTCAGGAACTGCATGGACGCTTCCGCAATTGTCATAATTAATACTCGCAACCTTAATCCGAATTTTTCAGGATGTCGAAATCGAATTTTCGACTTCGACATCCCCGCACTTGATTTGACCTCTTTCGAGTGGACCTACGTGCTTCCCTATGCACGAATCAACTTCCCTTTTATCCTGCCTCCCATTTGTCTTAAAGATATGGGCAAAACAAAGTTAATTCGTGAGGCCACTTGTGAGGGTCATATCTCGTGCCGCTTGCGAGTATTGACGATAATGAAAAGGGGGGATGTATTCACAATACTCCCGACGTAATTTAGGAAGCATTATATGCCTTGCGTCTCCACACGTGCGCGCTAGTGTAATGGATCATGGTCAAGAGGGTAGAGTTTGCGTTACAACTCATTGGCCATGATATTGCGTGCGTTAAGATAACTTTCGAGTGTAGCGCGCAAGTGTTGGTGTTGCATAGGAACTCTCCTTGAGTTCCTACGAGCGATTGACACAAAGTTATGCCCTTGGAGGGGCATGACATATCGTGGTGGGAGCTACCTTTTTGGGCAGTATGGGGTATGTGCCTTGTGTTGTGTTGCGTGCCCATTTGGCGGGTCTATCGCGCCAAGCCAAACCCGCCAATGGACCTCATATTGTGCAAGCCCCTTCTCCATACTCCCTACGGTCAATTGCAAGCCTAACCTTCGTGAAGGGAAGCTTGTGTGGTGATCCCGAAGCGATGCGTTGGGAGCAAGGTGTGTATTTTGCAATTTTCCATATTTTCATGTGCCCACTTGGGAAGTAGCGCTCGTAACCTTTCAAGGCGCCCCAAGTGGAGCACATATGTGGGATCGAAGGTCATTGGTGTCAAGTCATTGTGTTTAGAAGGATTAGTTGATTGCACGATCCAAGCCAAAGATATGATAATATAATTGTGCACCTTTCAATGCACTTTTGTGTGTCTTTGTGCCAATTTTGCCGTTTTGGCTCGTCATGATGTCAAGTGGCGACCGCATATCTCAACGTTGCGCTCAATTGACATCATGACCCAAGTATGTCATGAGGGTACATACTTCGGTCCCCAACATATCTTGGACCCGGCGAATAACTCCTCCTAGGCTTGGCATACCGTGGCCGCCATGTTGGCGATTTGGGACTATCCCAAATCATGGGCTCACTTGGCGACCCTGCCATTCCCAATACCGAAGGAGTTGGGCGACGCCCAAAAGATATGTCGGACCAATATGACTTGATACCAATCCTATGGCACACTCCGGTCCGAGTCAGGCATATGCCTCATTTGCCCCAACCATGAGTGTGCGCATTTTTGGCCATTTTGAGCATTTTTCCACTTTTGCTGCCCGCCGTGCCCCATGTTCTAACCCTCGTGCACGCCGGACGCATGGACCAATGGACCATATATGACATGGGTGTTATGGGTAAAGGTCCCCATGGTCCACACACCACGTGGGCGAAGCGGAGCCACCTTCGTTAAGGCGCTAGCCCAAAGTGGGTGTTGGCAATTTTGCAATTTTGACATTTGTGGACCCAATTGGGATCGCCACCACGCCGAGTGGCATGTAAATCTTTGAGAGCCAAGGGCATGGGAGTCTCCATTGGACTCCCGGTTGATTGCGTATGGAATGGCGGATCCGATCTCCAAGCCGGCGTGGAGATATACTATTGGGAGCACACCGAATTTTTGCTCATTTCAAGCAGCCAAAATGACCCAATTTTGGGACCCCAATTTCCCCCTTCCGTGTGGTCAATTGGCGGCCCCATTTCTCTAAGCCCATAGGGAGCCCGGACCTAAATCCAAGTTGTACACTCAGATATGAGTCTCAGGTCCCGCCTCCCACCCTGTGGGCGATTGGCCTTACCTTGGCCGGGCGAGCCACGCGTGGGAATGACGCCAATTTTGGTGATTTTGGCATCATGACCCAACTTGACTCATCCGTATTGCCCTGATGCCGGGACCTCAGAGGGAACCAGGTGGGGTGAGGGCTCCAGAGAGCTCGTAATCAAAGGGCATAGGGTCAGTTGCCTCGTCCCTACCTCTGGCGGGTCCGGACGAGGGGTCAATTTTGGAGTTTTTCAAGCTAACTTCAGTTTGGGCTGAAACAGCCCATATTCAGCTACCAACTCCTGGGTGATAATGGCGGGGCCATATCTCTCGCTCAGAGAGGAGTGGGAACCTGCCGTTAGGGGAGCATAGGGAGTCACTGTCGGCCCGCCTTGGAGCCCCTTGGTTCCCAGGAACTCGCCTGTGGCTGGGCGGGACACCCCTCCCTATTGGCAGGGTTTCAGGGTCCGGACTGAGCAGGGCATGGGTTGTGTTTGAGCCCCCGCCCCCATCAGCCACTGAGAGGGTCGGACCTGGGATTCGGATATGAGTTGGGACTGAGTGTCTATGGTCCTGTGATGCCCTTACCCCAGTCCAGTCTTAACCCCATGTGTACATATCCTGATGTGTTGCTGTACATACCTTCGTTCCCTCTTTGCAGAGTGGCAAGGATTCTGAAACGCTTTGTCACATGACAACGCATTGATGCCCTTGTGAGCGTAGTGCTTTGCCTGCCTGCTCACTTGCGTGTGTCCACCGCAGCGTCCCGTGGCCGGCCCCCCACGGGAACGCGTCAATACACGGTGACCGCTGGTATAAAGATAGTCAGTACCTCTGACCCCATAGTCGTGCCTTTGGCACGACTGGATGGTTGCCTGCCAGCAAACGGAGCCACTCTCGTGACCGGGGACTGGTCTCCAGTCTGCTCATCCCCTATTGTGCTAACTCTCTGTTGTATGTGGATTTCATCCAGGGTTAGCCTCGGTTTGGTGGTTACCACAGCTGTCTTGCCGTCAGGTTGGTAGGTAGTTAGATGCACTCGGTCGTGGAGAGGTGCCCCCAGGTTTGCCCTGGCGTCGCTGCTGTGACGTATAGGAAGAGACTCCGCGCTTGAAGAGGGGAGGCGGCGTACATCCCGCTAGACCTGAGTGCTGGCCCCCACCAAAGCGGCCCCTGGCAACACCATGGGGGCTGATCGACGCGAGCATGACAAACGTGTCACGCCGGGAGGGTGTGCCCCCATGCTTGCGCAAAACCCTTCCTTCGGGCGTAACTCTAGAAGTTCACCGGACTTCGTGGCCTATCCCGTTCCCAAGGCATGCCTCTGGCGTGGTCTTGGCAGTTGGGTTCCGTGGTGCTTGGGTGTTGTACACTCCTCCTTGAGTGCCAATACAGCGCAGACTTTAGGATACAGCCTTACCTCCTGGCTCCCGGTCACGTTTGGCCGGTTCACCTGCATGGCACGTGCTGCCTGGGTGCCCGGCCAATTGACACTGGATAGTCCCTACCTCTACTACGAGGACCGCATAGTTGCGCCTGACGCACGACTGAACGCTTGCCTGCACGGGCACCATGTCGGTTTAGGGCACACAGGCTGTAACTGCTATGTTGACTTCTTTAGGAGGTGTTTCTACTCGCCACTAACCTTGCCTGAACTACGGTTGCGAATGCAGTTCATAGTGGATTTCTTGGTCTATCCAGCCTGCAAACAGAGCTACTCTATTGACCGGGGACTGGTATTCAGTCTGCCTATCCCTTCCTGTGCTCACTCTCTGTTGTATGTGGATTTCATCCACTGCTTGCCTTCTTTTGGTGGTTACCACGGCTTAATTGCTGTCACCTATGGTCTTAGTGGTTTCACCCTTGCGGTCCCCTACAGCAAAAAGAGAACAGGGGAACAGACTTTAAATATCATGGTTAAAAAATGGTTCGAACAGTACAGGGCACCTAAGGAACGGCACTCTGATGAAGATGTAGGAATCTGGAGTGATACCGGGTGATACTAGGTTGTGTTGGACGCTCTGAAAGTCCAGGTAACCACAGATGTGTCCTACGGTCATAGTTCTAACCCCCCTTGCAAGAGAGAGAGAATCGTGTCATGGAGCAGAACGTGACCGTCCTGATGAAGCAAGAACGTACTAAACATTCGGTACACTTGTTACCTTGGGCTGTCCTAACCGTGAACTCCCAGCGGAGTTCCTCAACTGCCTATAACCCGCACGAACTGGTCCAAGGGGGTTGTGCTGCGTGTTTTTTCATAAACCCCCTTCTTGAGGACTACAAGAGCCCTGTAGGGGATTGGCTTGACCACACGCAAGACCTGTCGGACATAGCCAGAGCCCACAGCCCCCCCCCCCACCATGGAGACGGTACACCCCAGCCACGCACCACCACTCCGCACATACGGACGCCGCAGCGGGGCCGCAACATGCCCACGGCGCCGCGACCCACCGACCCGCAGACCCCGCAAATGTGGCAGCCTGCGTGTGGCCCATACACAGCACTCCCTGCACCATTGGGGCCACTCACCGGTGGGCCGATACCCCCAAGCACCATGCGACCACACCCCCCTGGTTGCGACGCTCCAATCCCACACACCCCGCCCCAGGGGACCCCAAGCCCCACACCACAACGAACCCACACGGCCGACGTACTGAAACACACCAGAGGGACGACCAGGAGACCGCACAGGGCCGCCCCACAGCGCCCGAGGACCAGCCACGAGCAACCACTCACCCCACCAGACCTGGACACGCCCCCCCCCCCCACCGGGAAGGCCACCACGCAGCCCAGCACCACCATGCCACACCGCACCCCCTCCCCCACCCGAGGACATGAAACACCACAGCCCACCAACACAGGAACGACGCAACGCCACGCCGGCTCCGCACCCCACCCCCCCCCACCGGCACCGCCCCTGGAAACCCCACACACCACACGCCAGCTCGACACCCACCACCGGCCACAACCCGAACCACGCCCAGGGGTGACACCGCCGGCTGGGACAGCCACCAACCAGCAGGCGCACATCAAAACCACGCCAAACCACGCACTTCCCCGGGCACCGGCGCACGGCCCTGCACCGGCAGCCGCACATACCCCGAGCACTAACATAACACACCCGCCGCACCACGAAGCAGCACCCCAGCACGCCCACGATGACCCCATGGCCCTGGACATCGACAGCCTGCTAGACCTGGAGCTCCAACACACGGAGGACACGGAACAGCATATGGACCTAACCCCACCCGAGCCCGAGCCCGCAACAAGCGACCCCGCGGACCCCGGCCACTCCGGCCCGCAAAATGCCCCCCCAGGACCCCCACCCCGCGAGCGGGCGCCCTGGACACACCTGTCCAACGCCCTGCGGCGCCACCACCCCACCCACGAAGCTAGCAAGGGCCCTGCCGAGTACCGGGCGTCCCTCGAGCGCGACCTGCCCGACGTCACGGGGCCGGGGCTCCACGGGTACACCACCACCCCCCCATCTCCGGGCGCCCCCACACAAGAATGGGAGGAAGGGTACGCCATCGACGTCACTGACATGATGGCGTACATGGGGAGCGTGGAGGACCCGGAGCAAGACACCATCCTCAGCCTCCTCGCCTACCACAGCTGGGGATGGGGCCATCAAGTCACCCTCCACCGGCCGCAGAGCGGACCCCACCAATGGTCCCCGGAACAGACGGCGAAGTGGGACATCGTCCTGCAGCTCACCCCCGAGGGCTTCTACATCCTCACACACAGCAGATTACCCGAGACCACACCCACTTCACAGGCCCTGCCGCTGGCCTAACCCCAGGAGGACGACGCGGACGCAACCCCCCCGGAGGAATGTAACTGGGACCCCCCCACAGCCACCACCGAACACATGCTGCACCGGCTCACCAAGCGTCACCTCCCCCACGACTACCATGCCACCAGCGACTCGCGGGGACGCCGCAGGCTGCCCCTGCAGTGGGCATCACCCGAGGGCACCTTCACGTGGGGGGAAATCCTCCCCGGCGCCGTGGCGCTCACGTACCTGTGGCTCCGGGACACGGAGGCGCACACGCAGGCCCCTGGCGCACACCTCCTCCTCACCCTGGAAGGAGAGGCCGCCATCGGAAACGTCCACACAGCGGAAGGGGAGGACTAAGTACGGGCGAACGCACACATCGCGATGTGGTTACATGCCCACGAACACACCACGGCCCCCACCATGGTACCAGGGTCCCACCCCTGGCACGTGATCATCGTGCACCTACCCACAGGGACAGACACGGGCGACGTCCAACAGGGATGGGCGGACAGGTGGGCACACGTGTGCGCCTCCCTGCACGATGGGCTGCACAGCCCCTCCCCCACCAGTCACATTCTCGAGCCGGCTGCCACCACGGCTGAATTTCACACCGGGGCGGCCTTCCTGGCAGGGGTCTGGGCCTACACGCGCACCCTCCACCGTGCAGCAGCGGAAGCCCTCAAGACCGCCATCCCAAACCACCAGGGCCTCGTGCACCCCCCCCCCGATAACACGCACAAGGGCTACACCCTATGGTGGCACCACCCCGCACCAGAAGGGGGCCTACAACCACCGGCAGAGCAACCTGGCATCGGCCCGGACCTCACAGCGGTCGCCCACGGCGTCGCCGCCATGGCCCAGCAGGTTGGGGCGCCACCCCAATGGGCACCGCCCGTCATCAAAGAAGCGGCGGCACGCCACAACCCAGCTTTCGCAGACTTCCGGGGACGCCCCATTAATCCACCCCTACCGGACCTCGACCTCCCTGCTGACGATGCGTGGGCCGTCCACATCCTCGTGCCCCACGACACTGCGCCCAAAACGGGGGACGCGACGGCACGCGTCACCAAACAGCTCCCCAATACCGCACTCCACTACGACATACCAACGCCCACCGTCATTGTCACCCACAACACGGGCCGCGACCACTACTACTTCCACGCCACGCATGAGCGCTCCCCCATCACCATATACACCTTCACCACCTACCCTGGCCTCCAGCCGCCGCGACACCACCCGCGTCCAGCGTGGAAGCATCCACTACACGTCGTGCCGACCCCGCGCAAAAGGCCCGCCCACCACGCACCCCCTCCAGCCGACAGCACCGCCCTCCACGCGGCCCGCAGACGGGCCGCGGCACATCATCAAAAACACGTGCTCCCGGGCATCAACGCCGGACCCAGCACCATCACCCAAGCCACCCGCAAAAGCACCTTGAATCTACTGGCACGCAAACTACGCCGCGAAATGGCACTGGAGGACACACTCTGGCTATACTATGGCGAAAGCCGCATGGCACGACTGGCGGACCTCCGCACCATCGTCCCCCGCCACATCCAGCGCGGGTTGGGGCCCTTCACCCTGTACGCGGTACCGCACCCCATAACGGCCCACTGCACCCACTGCAACCCCCGGTGCGCGCAAGCATGCGCGGGCGCTCTGCAGCAACCCCTGCCCAGCCCTACCTACAGGGGGGGCAAATACCTCGGCACTATACCCGGAGACCCACACCCCTACCTCCTGCCCGCGGCGGACCGCCAGCACGCCATACCGCTACACCTTGTCGAGCACCTGGCGGTGGGACCATCCCCCTTCCAGAAATGCCCCCCCCACACCCCATCTGACGGACGCCCGCCAGATGAGCCGACGCATGCCACGCCTGGACCCAAATGCGCCATCGCACTCCTCACCCTAAAGGCGGAGGCCACCATCCCCCGAGACCTGGAGGGGGAAAACCAGCTCATGGTGGAAGGGTTGACGGAGCACGTCCTGATCGCAGCCATGTACGCCGCGGCGTCAGCCTCCTGCCTCTGGGAGGACCGCCCCTCCCCACCTCTAGCCCAGGCAGCGCAGGACGCCCCCGACGCAGGCCCTACCGCAGAGGACGTCCAGCGCATCCTCAGCAACCGAGCGCCCCAAAAGACCCACCCCCAGGTCCGCCCCATCCAGCTCGTCAGCTGGGACGCCATGGACGCCCCCCCGGCCACCACAGAGGTCCCCATCCTCAAACACCGGGACATCTGGTCGACAGTGGAATGGGACGACCACGGCAAGGTCAGACGGGCAACGGCACACACCCCCAACGACGAGGTCCCGCCCCCACCACGCGGAGGAGACCGCTTGCAACTCGCCGCCCGCGTCCCCCACAGCCCAGCAGCAGCCTGAGAAGCTCTGCACTACGCCCTCTACTGGGCGCAGGGGGCACCAGAGGGCCCCCTCGCCCCGGAACGCACCCCAGCGTGGACACGCCACGCCACCGGCTACACGGCCCACATGCGCCGCCACGGGACAGGCACCGGGCACCGGCTCCTCACCCGGCCCACGGACCCGCCCGACACCCTACGGGAGGCCGAGGAAGTGCTTGGCCTCATGACCAAGCAAGTGTTCCAGCTGAAGGACGACGTCCCCACGTCCAAACCCGACGTCCCAGCCACCTGCGAGCACTCCGTATTTGCACCAGGCGACGCGCCTGTACAGCAGCCCCAGGGCGCACCCCCCCAACGGGGACAGCCGAACGCACGGCGCCGCCTGGCTGCGAGGAAGCACAAGGCCCCCGCACAGGCAAAACCCGCGCCAAAGCCAAAAGCCAAGCCAAGGAGCTGGACCGAAGCGGAAGCGCCGCCCTGTATCCCGAGTACGCCATCGGCACCCCGGTGCAGCTGCCCTTCGAGTACGCCACGGCCGCGCGTCCCTCCAAGTGGATATGGGCCGCAGGTGAGGTCAAACACCGGTACCTCGTCACCGGGGACCACCAGGGGTTCCAGATCCACGTCAAGTGGGACCCAGCCACCCCCAACGACAAGCAGGTGGGGCGCACCATCGAACTCTGGCGAGACCGAAACGGTCGTGAGATGGTCCCCATGCAGCTGTGCACCCCCGACACGGAGCACCTCACAGGCACCGAGTACACAGGCGAGGTCCACAATGCATGGCCCCTACCCCAGCCCGGGAAGCGAAACCGCAAGGCACCTGCAGTTCAGGGCGTCATCGACCTCCTCAATGCCTGACGGGGCCCGGGCCGGACACGGCCCGCCCCCACGACTACCGGTCCCCAAAAACCGGCGCCTACGGAAGCTCACGCCCGCATCAACGTCCTCCACGAGCCCGCGGTCTCCTACGACCCCACGAAGGCCGCCACACTACAAGCCATGCCAGGGCCACACCCCCATGGCGCAGACCTCCTGGGGTTCCTGGAGCAAGCCCTCCGCAGAGTGGACCAGCCCGAACCGGCACCGATCCTGGACCCGGAGGCGAACCAATACCATGCCCACTGGCAACGAGGGGTGCCCCTCTACCACAAGACGTCGGTCACGGTGCATGCCCACCCCGACCTCGGAGTGGACGGTCGCCTCGGGGCGTACGAGTGCGTGGGGACCGGATGGCAGCTAAACGTGCTACTGACGCACGTCTTATTCAGGGAGGAGACCAGGGACTACCTGGACGCCCTGAGCCTGGTGTACCGCCGACTCTCCCTCCTGGCACCCACCATCATCATAGGCGACCCAAACGCCGCCCCCATCGACGACGACCGCACCGGCCCACCCACAGCCACCGACATAGCCGTGCGGGACACCATGCACCAACTGGGCCTCACCGACCTCACAGCAGGGCTCGCCGGCACACCCTCCCATTTCCCCCACCAAGCCGGCACCCACCCCTCCCGCATCGACACGTGCTACGGGGACCCAACCACAGTACGCGTCCACGAGGCAACCTACAGGGACCTCCCGCCCGCGGGCACGGGCCACCGACCCCTCTACATCGACCTCGTCATCCCCAACCTACCCCCACCCGCGGCCACCCTGCCAGACAACACCCTCCCACCCACACTACAGTTCCCAGCCGAGAACGACCACGGCGCCTAGCACAGGTATAACAGGGCCCTACACGCCATCGTGCGCCACCCGGATGCACCATCACCCAACACCGCCATGCGCCCGGCGGCACTAGCATGCGGCATGGAGCGCAACACCAGCCACACGGGAACACCACCGGACCTCACCCTCCAACAGCTGGTCCATGACATCTGGACCACGAAAGAGGAACTCGCCACCCTGCTGCGCCCCAGCACACCGGAAGCACGAGACCGAGACACCCACCTCCGCGCGCTCCTCACCACCCGCCGCCACCAGTTCCAGGAATGGCACGCCCACCGCATAGCGGCCGCAGCCCAGGAACGCGAAAGATACGGCAGAAACGACACGCAGTACAAGTCCCTGCGGTACATCAGCCGCATCCTGGAAGACAAGGGGCGACGTACCACCCACGCGGTGCGCATCCCCGAGGGGGGCCTCACCAACGACCCCGACGCCGTCCTCCAGGCAGTCCTGGACAGCTTCCAGGCACAACACGGGGACGCCCCCCCCGACCTCGACCCCCATACACGAAGCACCATCCGCGAGCATGTGCCAAGGGTCTTCAACCGGGAACAGCGGCGCGCCATCGAACACGACCCCTTCAGCATCTCAGAACTGCAACGCGCCCTGGACCGCCTGAAAAAGGGGGTCGTACCTGGCGTCGACGGTTTATCGGCCAAGGCGTACCAACACCTCACCCTGCCCATCAAGCGCCGCCTGGCAGCCCGCCTGTGGGACATCGTCACGGGCACCACGCCCATCCCCCCTGAGTGGGCCAACCTGGTCCACCCCCTCTACAAGAAGGGGGACTGGGCGCAGCCAGGGAACTGGCGGCCCATAGTCTGCGCCACCACCGAGGTCAAGCTGGTGTGGACGCTCATCCTGGGCCGCATCGCACCGGCGGTCTTCGCCCACGTGCCCGCCAGCAAGTGGGGTGCCATGGCCGGCAGGTCCCTCCACGAGGCCATCTTCCTCCAGGACACCGCGCTGGACATGAATCCCCACGAGATGATCGTCGCCTCCCTCGACGTCCAAGGCGCATTCTCCCATGCCCCACACTGGCTCCTCACGGAGGTATGGGATGCCATGGGCCTCCCATTCCTATCCTTCATGAACGGGTACATCCAGACCCGGCTCTACGCCGTCATCACAGCCGCAGGCCTCACCCTCTGGACCGGCACAGACAGCGGGGTCACCCAAGTTGGCGCCGAGGGCCCCTTCTTCTACCTCCTCGTCACCCTACCGCTGGCATTCGAGCTCGCACGGGTATACCCGGGGTACGCCCCATACCCACTACGGTCCCCCCTCATCAACTTCGCGGACGACAACCTCCTAACTATGGCCACCCGCCACCGCGACCCTGAGAACGCAGGGCTACCAACGACCACCGAGCAGGCGTCCGCCATTATCCAACTCACCACAACCTACCTGGACGCCGACCAGCTCCTGGTGCATCCCCGCAAATCGGTCGGGCTAGCCGACACCGGGACTCCCACCCCCCACATCCGGAAAGGCGAACCCCTACACCTGGAGGACACCACAGTCCACCTGGGAGTCACACAGGCCACGCGACACAACCACGTCACAGTCCCAAGCAAGCTGGAAGGGTGCCTCGCCCGGCTGCTCCAACTTGCCAGGGGGGACCTCCTGTCCACGCAGGGCCTGGCATACTTCATGGAAGCGGTGCTCAACGCAGCCATCGGGTACCAAGCCCTGCACCTCCGGCACCCCCAAGACGCCCTACACCACGCTCGACAGCAAGTGACGAAGGCATGGGAGCAACACGGAGGCTGGCCCACGTCTTTCCCCAAGGAGGCCATGATGGCCCACTGGCGCTACTACGGGGACAATACAGGCGCCCTGGTCGACATGGCCTATGCCAAACACGCAGCGCACCTCCTACACAGGGTGACACACAACTACCAACCCGAGGTTCGCGAAGCGGCATCCATACGCATAAAAAAACGCAAATGGCCCCCAACACCTGCCCCCGGTGGATACTGGCACAACACGGTGTCCACACCTCCGTGGGCACCGGCATCTGGGCCCAGCTGCAGCTCCTCCTACCGCACCACACGCACGCCATCCTGACGAACCACCATTGCGATCAGCAGGGGCCACTCGTGGCCACCCACACCGACATCCACCGACACCCGGCGGGCGAGGTGGACACCCTGCGCCTCGTGGGAGCCACCATCACCATAGTTTACATCACCCCAACGCAGATGAAGATAATGGCCCAGTGCGACGTCCACCACGCCCCGTTCCTTTCCGACCCGCAATGGCCAGCACGCCACGTCTTCCAAGCGTACCTCCGCGCATTCGCTACGAAGGCAGGGCGCGACATGCCGGGGCCCAAGGACATCGATACGGTGTACAAGGCTTTCCAGCGCCAGCACCCCTTGACCCCGCCCGAGTGAGCACGAGGCCCCAAACGACGGCAACACGACGCAGGAAGAGCCCACCCCGTCAGCCTAAGGCTGGACACCACCCACCATCCTGCTACTGGCGCCACACAGCCACAAACACGCTACCCGCACTGTCCAGCGACACCATACCCCCTGGTCCATCCCCAAGCACAACGCCCCGGAGACCGATGTACCACCGGTCAGACACAGTGACCGGGGTATACCGCGCACGTGCTGGCACTGCGGCCCGGCAGCCCTTGACACTCCGTGGCCCCTGCTACACCTCATTTCCACCCACTACCACACCCCCACCGCCGCCGCCACCGCCGACCAGCAGGCATGGCTCTCCCCCTGGTTTCACACAGTACCCCCAGACCACCCAGCACACGTAGCCTGGACTCGAACACCCACGGCGACGTGGACATTCACCAACGGGCGAGCAGACCCAGACAGCGTGGCCATGGAGTACGACCGCTGCGACCCACACCTCGCAGGACCTCAGGAGGCACCCATGCGCCCCATACGCACGATGACCCCATGGCCCTGGACATCGACAGCCTGCTAGAACTGGAACTCCAACACATGGAGGACACGGAGCATCATATGGACCTCACCCCGCCGGAGCTCGAGCCCACAGCAAGCGGCCCCGCGGACCCCAGCCCGCATAATGCCCCCCCGCGCCCCCCCCCCCCCGCGAGAGGGCGCCCTGGACGCACCTGTCCAACGCCCTGCGGCGCCACCACCCCACCCACGAAGCCAGCAACGGGCCCGCCGAGTACCGGGCGTCACTCGAGCACGACCTGCCGGACGTCACGGGGCCGGGACTCCACGGGTACACCACCGCCCCCCCCCCTCCAGGCACCCCCACACAAGAATGGGAGGACGAGTACGCCGTCGACGTCACCGACATGACGGCATACGTGGAAAGCGTGGAGGACCCGGAGCAATACACCGTCCTCAGCCTCCTCGCCTACCACAGCTGGAGACGGGGCCACCAGGTCACCCTCCACCGACCGCAGGACAGGCCCCACCAGTGGTCCCCAGAGCAAACGGCGAAGTGGGACATCATCCTCCAACTCACCCCCGAGGGCTTCTACATCCTCACGCACAGCGGATTACCCGACGCCACACCCAATGCACAGGCGCTGCCGCTGGCCCAGCCCCAGGAGGACGACGCAGACGCACCTTCCCCGGAGGAATGTAATTGGGACCCCCCCACAGCCACCACCGAACGCATGCCGCACCGGCTCGGCAAACGTCACCTCCCCCACGACTACCATGCCACCAACGACTCGCGGGGACGCCGCACACTGCCCCTGCAGTGGGCATCACCCGAAGGCACCTTCATGTGGGGGGAAATCCTCCCCGGCACCGTGGCGCTCACGTACCTGTGGCTCCGGGACGCGGAGACGCACGCGCAGCCCCCCGGCACACACCTCCTCCTCACCCTAGAGGGACAGGCCGCCGTCGAAAACGTCCACACAGCGGAGGGGGAGGACTACGTGACGGCGAACGCAGACACCGCAGTATGGCTACACGCTCACGAGCACACCACACCCCCCACCGTAGTACCGGGGTCACACCCCTGGCACGTGGTCATCGTGCGACTGCCCACAGGAGCAGACACAGGAAGCGCCCAACAGGGATGGGCGGACAGGTGGGCACACGTGTGCGCCTCTCTGCACGAAGGGCTGGACAGACCCTCCCTCACCAGTCACACCCTCGAGCCGGCCCCCACCACGGCCGAATCCCACACCGGGGCGGCCCCCCCCACCAGAGTCTGGGCCTACACGCGCACCCTCCACCGCGAGGCAGCGGAAGCCCTCAAGACCGCCATCTCCAACCACCAGGGCCTCGTGCACACCCCCCACGATAACACACAAAAGGGCTACACCCTATGGTGGCACCACCCCGCACCAGAAGGGGGCCTGCAGCCGGTGGCAGACCAGCCTGGCATCGGCCCAGACCTCACAGCGATCGCCCACGCCGTCGCCGCCATGGCCCAGCAAGTCTGGGCGCCACCCCAGTGGGCACCGTCCATCATCAAGGAAACGGCGGCACGCCACAACCCAGCTTTCACACACTTCCGGGGACGCCCTATTCATCCCACCCTACCGGACCTTGACCTCCCCGCCCACGATGGGTGGGCAGTCCACATTCTCGTGCCCCACGACACCGCGCCCAAAACGGGGGACGCGATGGCACGCATCACCAAACAACTCCCCAATACCGCACTCCACTACGACATACCAACGCCAAACGTCATCGTCACCCACAACACGGGTCGCGACCACTACTACCTCCAGGCCACGCATGAGCGCTCCCCCGTCACCATATACACCTGCACCACCTACCCTGGCCTCCAGCCACAGCAAGACCACCCGCGCCCGGCATGGAAGCATCCCCTACACGTCGCCCCGACCCCGCGCAAAAGGCCCACCCACCACGCGCCCCCTCCCGCCGACAGCACCGCCCTCCACACCGCCCGCAGACGGGCCGCGGCACACCACCAAAACCACCTGCTCCCACGCATTAACGCTGGACCCGCCACCGTCACCGAGGCCGCCCACAAAAGCACCTTGAACCTACTGGCTCGCAAGCTACGCCCCAAAATGGCAGTGGAGGACACACTCTGGATATACTATGGCGAAAGCCGCACGGCACGGGTGGCGGACCTCCGCACCATCATACCCCGCCACATCCAGCGCGCGGTAGGGCCCTTCACCGTGTACGCGGTACCGCACCCCATAACAGCCCCATGCACCCACTGCAACCCTCGGTGCGCGCTGCCATGCGCAGGCGCTCTGCAGCAACCCCTGCCCACCCCTACCTACAGGGGGGGCATATTCCTCGGCACGATACCCGGGGACCCACACCCCTACCTCCTGCCCGCAGCGGACCGCCACCACGCCATACCGCTACACCTTGTCGAGCACCTGGCAGTGGGACCATCCCCCTTCCAGAAGCGCCCCCCCCACACCCCATCCGACGGACGCCCGCCAGATGAGCCGACGCACGCCACACCTGGACCCAAACGCGCCATCGCACTCCTCACCCTAAAGGCGGAAGCCACCATCCCCGGAGACCTGGAGGGGGAAAACCACCTCATGGTGGAAGGGCTGACGGAACACGTCCTGATCGCAGCCATGTATGCCACGGCGTCCGCCTCCCGCCTCTGGGAGGACCGCCCCTCCCCACCTCTAGCCCAAGCAGCGCAGGACGCCCCCGACGCGGGCCCCACCGCCGAGGACATCCACCAAATCCTCAACATGCGAGCACCCCCGAAGACCCACCCTGCGGTCCGCCCCATCCAGCTCGTCAGCTGGGACGCCATGGATGCCCCCCCGACCACCACGGGGGTCCACATCCTCAAACACCGGGACACCTGGGGGACGGTGGAATGGGACGACCACGGCAAGGTCAGACGGGCAACGGCACACGCCCCCGACGACGAAGTCCCGCCCCCACCATGCGGAGGAGACCGCTTGCGACTCGCCGCACGCATCCCCCACGGCCCAGAGGTAGCCTGGGAAGCGCTGCACTACGCCCTCTACTGGGCGCAGGGGGCGCCAGAAGGCCCCCTCGCCCCGGAACGCACCCCAGCGTGGACACGCCACGCCACCCGCTACACGGCCCACATGCGCCGCCACGGGGCAGGCACCGGGCACTGGCTCCTCACCTGGCCCACGGACCCGCCCGACGCCCTGCAGGAGGCCGAGGAAGTGCTTGGCCTCATGACCAAGCAAGTGTTCCAGCTGAAGGACCCCGTCCCCACGTCCAAGCCCGACGTCCCAGCCGCCCGCGAACACCCCGTGTTTGCACCGGGCCGCGCACCCGTACAGCAGCCCCAGGGCGCACCTCCCCAACGGGGACAACCCGCTGCCCGGCGCCGCCAAGGTGCGCGGAAGCGCAAGGCCCCCACACAGGCCAAACCCGCGCCAAAGCCAAGGGCCAAGCCGAAGAGCTGGACCAAAGAGGAAGCCGCTGCCCTGTATCCCGAATACGCCATCGGCACCCGGGTGCAGCTGCCCTTCGAGTACCCCACGGCCGCGGGCCCCTCCAAGTGGATATGGGCCGCGGGGGAGGTCAAGCACCGGTACCTCATCACCGGGGACCACCAGGGGTTCAAGATCCACGTCAAGTGGGACCCGGCCACCCCCAACGACAAGAAGCTGGGGCGCACCATCGAACTCTGGCGAGACCGAACCGGTCGTGAGATGGTCCCCATGCAGCTGTGCACCCCCTACACGGAGCACCTCACTGGCACCAAGTACATGGGCGAAGTCCACAATGCATGGGCCCTACCCCAACCCCAGAAGCGGAACCGCAAGGCACCCGCAGCTCAGGGCGTCATCGACCTCCTCGACGCCTGACGGGGCCAGGGCCGGACACGGCCCGCCCCCCCAACTACCGGTCCCCAGAAACCGGCACCTGCGGAAGCCCACGCCCGCATCAACATCCTCAACGAGCCCGCGGTCACCTACGACCCCACCAAGGCCGCCACACTGCAAGCCATGCCCGGGCCGCACCCCCAAGGCGCAGACCTCCTGGGGTTCCTGGAGCAAGCCCTCCTCAGAGCGGACCAACCCGAACCAGCACCGATCCTGGACCCGGAGGGGAACAAATATCATGCCCACTGGGAACGGGGGGTACCCCTCTACCACAAGACGTCGGTCACGGTACATGCCCACCCCGACCTCGGAGTGGATGGTCGCCTCGGGGCGTACGAGTGCGTGGGGCCCGGATGGCAGCTAAACGTGCTACTCACGCACATCCCATTCGGGGAGGAGACCAAGGACTTCCTGGACACCCTGAGCCTGGCGTACCGCCGACTCACCCTCCTGGCACCCACCATCATCATAGGCGACCTAAACGCCGCCCCCACCGACGACGACCGCACCAGCCCACCCACAGCCACCGACACAGCTGTCAGGGACGCCATGCACCAACTGGGCCTCACCGACCTCACGGCAGGACTCACCGGCACACCCTCCCATTACCCCCACCAAGCCGGCACCCACCCATCCCGCATGGACACGTGCTACGGGGATGCAACCACAGTGCGCGTCCACGAAGCAGCCTACGGGGACCTCCCGCCCACAGGCACGGGCCAACGGCCCCTCTACATCGACCTCATCATCCCCAACCTACCCCCACCCGCGGCCACCCTGCCAGACGACAGCCTCCCACCCACACTGCAGTTCCCGGCTGAGGAAGACCACGGCGCCTGGCACAGGTATAACAGGGCCCTACACGCCATCCTGCGCCGCCCGGGTGCACCGACACTCACCACCGCCATGCGCCGGGCGGCACAAGCATGCGGCATGGAGCGTGACACCAACCACACGGGAGCACCACCAGACCTCACCCTCCAGCAACTCGTCCATGACATCTGGACCACGAAGGGGGAACTCGCCACCCTGCTACGCCCCAGCACACCGGAGGCACGAGACCGGGACGCCCACCTTCGTGCGCTCCTCACCACCCGCCGCCACCAACTCCAGGAATGGCACGCCCACCGCATAGCGGCCGCAGCCCAAGAACGCGAAAGATACGGCAGAAACGACACGCCGTACAAGTCCCTACGGTACGTCAGCCGCATCATGGAGGACATGGGGCGCCGTACCATCCACGCGGTACGCACTTCCGAAGGAGGCCTCACCAATGACTCCGACGCCGTCCTCCAGGCAGTCCTGCACAGCTTCCAGGCACAACACGGGGACGCCCTCCCCGAGCTCGACCCCCACACCAGAAACACCATCCGCGAGCATGTGCCCAGGGTCTTCAACCGGGAACAGCGGCGCGCCATCGAACACGACCCCTTCAGCATCTCAGAACTGCAACGCGCCCTAGACCGCCTGAAGAAGGGGGTCGTGCCCGGCGTCGACGGTTTGCCGGCCAAGGCGTACCAACGTCTCACCCTGCCCGTCAAACGCCGCCTGGCAGCCCGCCTGTGGACATCGTCACGGGCACCACGCCCATCCCCCCTGAGTGGGCCAACCTGGTCCACCCCCTCTACAAAAAGGGGGACTGGGCGCAGCCGGGGAACTGGCGGCCCATAGTCTGCGCCACCACCGAGGTCAAGCTGGTGTGGACGCTCATCCTAGGCCGCATCGCGCCGGCGGTCTTTGCCCACGTGCCCGCCAGCATGTGGGGAGCCATGGCCGGCAGGTCCCCCCACGAGGCCATCTTCCTCCAGGACACCGCACTGGACATGAACCCCTACGAGATGATCATCGCCTCCCTCGATGTCCAAGGCGCGGTCCCCCACGCCCCACACCGGCTCCTCACGGAGGTATGGGATGCCATGGGCCTCCCATTCCTATCCTTCATGACCGGGTACATCCAGACCCGACTCTACGCCGTCATCACAGCCGCAGGCCTCACCCTCTGGACCGGCACAGACAGCGGGGTCCCCCAGGGAGGCACCGGAGGCCCCTTCCTCTACCTCCTCGTCACCCTGCCACTGGCATTCGAGCTAGCACGGGTATACCCGGGGTACGCCCCATACCCGCTACGGTCCCCCCTCATCAACTTCGCGGATGACCACCTCCAAACTACGGCCAACCGCCACCGCGAGCCTGAGAACGCAGGGCTACCAACGACCACCGAACAAGCGTCCGCCATTCTCCAACTCACCACAACCTACCTGGACGCCCACCAGCTCCTAGTGCACCCCCGCAAATCGGTCGGGCTGGCCGACGCCAGGACCCCCACCCCCCACATCCGGAAAGGCAAACCCCTACACCTGGAAGACACCACAGTTCACCTGGGGGTCACACAGGCCACACGGCACCACCACATCACACTCCCAAGCAAGCTAGAAGAGCGCCTCGCCCGGCTACCCCAAATTGCCAGGGGGGACCTCCTGTCTACGCAGGGCCTGGCGTACTTCATGGAAGCAGTGCTCAACGCGGCCGTCGGGTACCAAGCCCTGCACCTCCCGCGCCCCCGAGACGCACTACGCCACGCTCGACAGCAAGTGAGGAAGGCATGGGCGCAACACGGAGGCTGGCCCACGTCTTTCCCCAAGGAGGCCATGATGGCCCACTGGCGCTACTACGGAGACAATACAGGCGCCCTGGTCGACATGGCCTATGCCAAACACGCAGCACACCTCCTACACAGGGTAACACACAAACACCAACCACAATTTCGCGAGGCGGCAGCCATACGCATAAAAGAAGCGCAAATGGCCCGCAACACCTGCCCCCGGTGGATACTGGCGCAACACGGCGTCTCCACCTCCGTGGGCACTGGCATCTAGGCCCAGCTACAACTCCTCCTACCGCACCACACACACGCCATCCTGACAAACCACCACTGCGATCAACAGGGGCCACTCGTGGCCACACACACCGACATCCACCGACACCCGGCAGGCGAGGTGGACACCCTGCGCCTCGTGGGGGCCACCATCACCATAGTGTATATCACCCCAACACAGATGAAGATCATGGCCCAATGCGACGCCCACCACGCCCCGTTCCTTTCCGACCCACAATGGCCAGCACGCCACGTCTTCCAAGCGTACCTCCGCGCATGTGCTACGAAGGCAGGGCGCGACATGCCGGGGCCCAAGGACATCGACACGGCGTACACAGCCTTCCAGCGCCAGCACCCCCGGCCCCGCCCAAGCGAGCACGGGACCCCCAACGACGGCGGCACGACGCAGGGGGAGCCCACCCCGTCAGCCGAAGGCTGGACACCGCCCACCATCCTGCTACTAGCACCAAACGGCCACAAACATGCTACCCGCACTGCCCAGCGACACCATGCCCCCTGGTCCATCCCCAAACACAATGCTCCGGAGACCGATGTACCACCAGTCAGACACAGTGACCAGGGCATACCACGCACGTGCTGGCACTGCGGCCCGGCAGCCCTTGAGACTCCGTGGCCCCTGCTGCACCTCATCTCCACCCACTACCGCACCCCCACCTACGCCGCCACCGCCGACCAGCAGGCATGGCTCTCCCCCTGGTTTCACACGGTACCCCCAGACCACCCGGCGCACGTAGCCTGGACCCGAACACCCACGGCGACATGGACGTTCACCAACAAGCGGGCAGACCCGGACAGCGTAGCCATAGAGTACGACTGCTGCGACCCACACCGCGCAGGACCTCAGAAGGCACCCATGCGCCCCCTACAGCACAAATGCCCCACCCTCCGCGGCGACAAAGAAGACAAGGAGCGGCGACAGACCATCACGTGCCAGATTTTCCACCCCAATACGGGATACCTCTTCCACCTGATGTACGCGTATATCACCCAGGGACGCCCAGACAGGGGCCTCCTCCGCCTCACCCCACGAGCCCAGTCCATCATCACCCAGGGGATAGGCGTCTATGCAGCGCCACTACTGCAACCCACGCAAATCATCACCAGAACCGCCCAGGGGAACCCCATCTACGTCTATCACCCCACAGCAATCGCCCGCCTACCCATACCCAGCGACACCGACATCATCTACTTGTCTGCGGCATCCGGCACCCAGCAACGCACCCCCACGGTCGGTTGTGCCTCCGTGCGCATCGCCCGGCACGCAGACGGCCTTCACGTGGAACACCACACCGGGGCCACCATCTTTGGGGCGTCCTCCCACGGCGAACTGCGCACCATGGCAGACGCCGTCACCGCCACACCGCCACCCACGACGATCCGGCCCCGCAACATCTGGGTAGTCGTGGACGCCACGGTCGACATCCACCTCACCAGGCGCCTTGCGGACCTGCCCCTCCACAAAGCACTCGAGTCCGGCCTCACCACACAAGCGTTGGGACTATGGATGGCCTTCAAGGGCATGCGTCCCCAGGACGCCCTACACATCGTCAAGCAGGAGTCACACCGCTACGCATACGGCAATGGACGCGCAGACACGCAGGCCAAACACCAGAACACCAACCACACCCCAGGGCTCGAACGCGTGCGACTGGACACCCCACACCACAGCCACCTGCAGCACCTGCCCCCGATACCCCCGGCCACACAGCCCCCTCAATGGATGCCCGAGGACACGCCGTACACGGATCGAGACAAGCAGTACCACTACCCCACACCCATCCACTAACTGGCCACCACACTGGGCCACCCAGCGAACACCGAACTCCTCCGACGCCTCGAAGACTCCGTCCACACCCCCCTCTACTACTCCGCCCTGCGCCCGGATAGCCTCCCAGCACACCTACAAAAGCCCCGACTCCAACTCGCCCTCGAACAACTTCCCCTCCTCACCCGATACCACCGATGGTATACGCGCCGCTCGATCCACGTCCCCGCAGGACACACCAAATGCTTCTGCAGCCACGCGGAAGAAGAAACATGGGACCACTTCGAGGCGTGCCCCCTGTACAGAGGACTCGACACCCTCACAGACTGGAACCCAACCGAAACCATCGCACAGCACGCCGGATGGCTGGCGCAGTCCCCGGCGACCCAGCAACTCACCACCGTCCTCAAGCAGACGGAGGTGCTCGAGGCAGTCCGCAGGGGACTCGTCCCCACTGCTGTCTACACCTTGCTACGCACCCACGCGGAGGACCCCCAGGCCACGGCGGCGCACATGAAGCGGACGGCCGTTGCCAAGACGGCGGAGCAGCTCACATACCGCACCCACAAATACCTGCAGCATGCGGCAACCCTGCCCCCAACAGACCAAGCCCACCTCCTCAAACTCCTGTTCTACCAACCATGAGAACCTACCCCGTGACATACCAACACGGAACTCCCACCACGTCTACACACCGTCCACCGAGCACAGCACTGGCACGGCACACACGGACACCACAGGCACCGCACACACTCCCGCCAGCATGCGCGCACCACCAGCCCCCATCCCCCCACGCCGCCGTCGGTCCACAGGTACCGCCAACCGCCAGCCACCGCATGTCCCCTCTGCGTTCGCCAGCGGCTACCACAGACAGCCCTGCCCTGCAACCCAGACCACCGGGTCTGCCTGGGAGCCGCGCAACGCCTCACCCACTGCCCCCACTGCGGGGACCTCAACCCCCGCCACCGCGAGCGGCCCGCGGCCCCAGCGACACCCCCCCCCGCCAGCCACCCCAGCTTCTTCGGGTTCCTCACCGACACCCTCCGGGACCACCTGGGAGGGTACTACGTGGCGAACGCGGCGGACCACGCATGGACCATAGCCGTGGCCACGGGCAGCACACCCCTGCCCCCCCACAGCCCACTCCTACGCCACAGCGGAGGCGGCTTGAAGGTGGCGGCTCGCCACATCCTCCTCGCCCTATACCTCCACCACCGAGACCTACACCTCCCAGACCCACAACTCCCGGCCCCCCAAGCAGCAGCGCTGACGCCGGAAGCGTGGGCCGACACGGCACCAGAGGAGATAGCAGCCTACCTCCGAATCACTTGCCGCCGGTTCAACAACGCCCTCGGCCGACGGAAGGGAACACCTTACCCACTCAGCGCACTCCTCTACCCAGCACACCACCCCCACCCCGCACAACAGAAGCCCCCGGAGGGCTGGGCGTCTTTTCGGGACGCCCACCTGGCCGCCCCCGACGAGGCCACCGCCACGCGGATGGGCCTCACGGACCAGGAAACCTACGTCAGAGGCCTCAAGACGAGCCTCCAAGAGGCACACCGCTGGCACGCCCGCTCCCCGTCGCCCACACGGGGACAGGGGGGTTCACCCGCCCCCGACACCCACCAGGCCAAGAAGACCAAGACAGGTCAGGGGGCCCGCCAACGCGCCCACCAAGGGGGCGACGCCCCGACCAGGGCCCGGGTCCAGCCACACCGCACCACCCCACGCCCAGACCCCCGGGGCACACCAACAACACCGTCACCGCCAACGCCCGCCACCACCACCGTACCGCAGCACCCAGACCCTGCAGCCCAGTCTGCCACCACCGCCCACACACGTCCACACCATGCCAGGACCACCATACGCGCAGAGCCAGGGGACATGGCACCACCAACACCACCACCACGCCCCCGTCCCTCCCGACCCCTACCCCCTAATGCCCCCATGCTACAGCGACGCCCACCAGCTACATCCCGACCACGCCCCAGCACAACCAGGCCCCGCGAACCACCCACCCCACATAGCGCACATCACCGCACCACACCATCACGTATTCCACCACCACCAGCCCCTGCCACCACACCCACCAACGCCGGGGTACCACACACAACCGGCACACCCCCCACACCACCACCACGCGGTCCAGCACCACCCGCCGCCCCCGCTACACGGGCCCACGACATACGAGCCACGGTACACCCCCATGGACCCGCGAGGAGCCGCGCACGCACACCAGCAACACCAGGGCCTAGTAGAAGCGCCCCACCACCACCAACAGCCCCCCCACCCACACCCCATGCCAGCGAGCACCATCCACAGAGAGCCACCCATCACATACGGACCACAGCCCCACCCGGGGGCTCATGCGGCCGCCTCCCACCCGCACCCCGGCACCACAACCAATCAAGAACCGCAAGGGCCACACGGCGCACACGCGCAACACCCACACGACCCACAGGGACGCCCGGACCCCCAGCCAGCACAACACCCACCCCCGCCCCCCCCACCCCACCACCACCAGCAGCCCCCCCACCCACACCCCATACCAGCGAGCACCATCCACCAGCAGCCACCCATTACATACGGACCACAGCCCCACCCGGACGCTCATGCGGCCGCCTCCCACCCACACCCCGGCACCACAACCAGTCAAGAACCGCAAGGGCCGCACGGCGCACACACGCAACACCCACACGACCCACAGGGACGCCCAGACCCCCAGCCAGCACAACACCCACCCCCGCCCCCCCCACCACCAACAGCGCCACCCCCACCCCCCCCCCCCGCCCCCCCCCCGAGACCAGGCCACGACACAACACGCGGCAGCCAGCACCAGCCAATTGACGTCGATACCCCCGCCAACACACGCCACCGCGAATCCCCCCTCCCGCGACCGCCACAAGAGACCTCATCACCGGACCCCACGCGCGACAACGACGACCACCCCCCCCCAACCCACACCACCCCCCCCATCACACCCCGCACCACCAGCCGCCGCACCGGCCGAACCCTACGCCCTACAGAACCCCGCAGCGGTACGGCAGCACCTCCGGGGACTCGGGGAACAGGACGTCGTGCTGTACCTCCGCACCTCCGGCACCAGCACCCCTATCCGGGCGGCCACCCTGGTTCAGGCGGCCACCCTGGGGGAAGGCGTCAGAGACTTCCTCTTCGACGCCTTCCTCCACGTCGCCCGACACGAGCGCCCCCCACGCGCCACCCCAGACGGCGAGAGCCCGCCCCCCACGGGGAGCCGGATCTGGGTGCCCCCCATCGACTGGGGGCGACACCTGGTCGGACACCCCGTGCCGGGGCGGGTGGACACCAAGGGCCGCACCCGCTACCACGAGCCCGACATGGCCCACCCCCCACCCGACGCCACCCCCGACAGCACCAAAGAGTGGGAGCGGGAAACATGGGTAGCCCGGATGGCCTCCCTGAGCAACTTCCGGCACCACGTCCTGGGGGACATCCCCACCCCCGACGAGCAGCAGCCAGCCCCCTCCACGTACATGACCCTCATGTACAATCTGCACTACACCCTCTCCACCACCAACTACCACGCACCCACAGACCACTGGGTGGTACACGGCACCGACTCCCTCCTCCCCGCCGACTACACCCCCCCCCCACACAACCCAGGCCCCGACACGCACGCCAGTGGGGACGAACCGGACGACCCCCACATCTGGGGCACGTGGGAACCCAAATCCCTGGACACGCTGCTCTCCATCCGCAGCGGCTACCAGGGCCTTGGTAGGGCGATGTATTGCCTCGCCAAGTGGACCCAACGGACCTGGGGGATCCCCACGGACCGATGGGTGTGGGTTGTCACGCTGCGCCCCCAGCAGAGGGAAGCCCCCCCAAACCGCAGGGGACCCACCCCCCCACGCCCCACCACCCTACAACTGTGCCCGTACATGGTGGCAGCCCGCCTCATGACGCTGCTGTGGCCGGGCCCAGACACCCCCACCCAAAACTACCCCCACCTCACAGAGGAGGACATGCCCGGCATCCAGCGATGCTTCTTCCAGACCCTCGACTACCTCCAGCAAACACACCCGCACGTCCCAGAGCAGATATGGCCACCCCCCGGGTAACCCACGTGCCCGCGCAGCCGAGACAACGCCGCCACGCCAGCACCAGCACGCACGGATCACCAGGGAAAACGCGCGCACACGCCCGATGCTCGAACCTGCACCCTCGTTCTCGCTACTTACAGGACCCAGCATCATACGCCCGCCCCCGAAGCCCAGGACCCTCCGCCGTCTCCCACAGCCTTCTCCTCCGCCTCCGACTCCACAACCTCCACCACCACGACCACCTCATCCACCACCACCACCACGTCCTTATCCAGCACTCCACCCCCCAGGCCGCGGGGGACACCACCCAAACGGGCCTCCAAAACCGCCCCCACCGCGAGCAGCCCTGCCACCGCCAAGGCCCACGCCCCGACGAAGCCCACACCCACGACCCAGCCGAAACCCAAGGCCGCCGCCAAACGGCCACCCAAACCCGCCAGCACGCCACGACCGCAACCCGCAGCCAAGCCCAAACCCAAGCCCAAACCCGGCGCCACGACAGCAGCGCGAGCCTGGCCCCCCGAGGACGTCCTCTCTGACATCCGGCCCCAGCCGTCCCAGGCCCGAAGGCAGCAGCGCCCAGCGCGGCGCCCCCCCACCGTCACCGACGCCACCGCCACCACCTTCATGGCGGAGCGCGCCGCAGGCGAAGCGCGACGCACCTCGTCCCGCCACCTCTCAAAGCCCGCACCCCAGGCCCACGGACCGCTCCCGACCAAGCCAGAACGACGCCAGGGTCCACCAGCAGCGTCCCCACCCCCCTATTAACCCTCGATGACAGCCCACAAACAACGCATGCCCCACTACCGCCGCCGCCGCGAGTCCCCGCCCAACCCCGAGGCGGAGACCGTACGCGCACACCCGCGGGTCCACATCCGCGTGCGCCCCCACTCTCCACGCACCCCCACGGCACAGGACTACGAGGAATCCCCCAGGCCCGCCACCGCCACCGGTCGCCACGACCCCGTCACACCCACCCACGCCCACTCCTCCGCCCAAGACCGCGGCCCCGCCCAGGGACAGTGGTGGCAGCGCTGGACCCACACGCAGCTCTGGGAGCTGGGAAAGTGGGCCCGGGGAGAGCCTTCCCTCGAGGGCCTGGTCCATCGGCCCCGCAAGGGGTCGGTGGAGAACTGCCGCCTCCAGCCGGCGGGGGGGTGGATGCCGCAGGCCGCATGGGAAGCCATGCTGGCCGATGCGCTCCACCCCCTGGGAGTCCACCCCCGCAACCTCCCTGCGCCCCAGGACCACCCGTATGTCCTCAGGCGCCTGCGGGCGACCCTCCAGGAAACGCAGCGAGACGGCATCCGCCTGTGGGACATCACCCAAAGCCCAGCCCCGCACACACACACCCCCTCACCACCCCACAAGCGTCGGCGCACCGACACCGGCGACACCCACAGCACCCCAGGAGCCCTGCGCGCCACACAACACGACGCGCCTGACCCCCCGGCCAGCGGCACCGCCATCTAACCCCGTTACCCAGCAAACCACCACCACGGGGCGTCACGCCAGGCCCCGCCCAGAAGTCACCAAACGAACCGGACGCCGAAGGAAGCCAACGCACACGACAACGAGCACCACTACACCCAAAGGCACCGAACCCAGGCCCGCTAACGTCGCAAACGCTCAACCGAGCCAGAACCCAAGCACAAGTCAAACCCGAGCCACACCCCGAAACCGCTAACCCTTGACTCCTAACCAAGCCCGCCGAGGGAACAATGTAACCACAGCCCACACCCACAGCCCACACAGCCGCCTAACCAGCCAGCTCCAGAAGCAAAGAGACACCTCACCGAACCCACCCTGACCCAAGCCCGTGTACATCAGGACGCGCGAGCCGCACCCCTGGGGCGCGACCGCCGCCACAGCACCGACAACACACTCCAGAGGACACAACACTATTGCACCGCCGCACCAGCTGCCCATGCCTGTGCCTGCAGTGTACGCGCGCCCCTGTTTATCTCTTTTTTGTTTTTTCCTTTTTTTTCCCAAAAAAATAAACTAAAATAAAAACAAGAAAAAAAAACGAAAATTAGGGGGGGAGGAAGAGGGACACAACCACCCATGGCACACGCGCACCGCACACAGCACGCACACCGGTGAACAGGAGCCCAGTGGCCCAGGACACCGCACATGCAACACAACACACCGAGCGAGCACACCGGTGAACAGGAGCCAGCCGGCCCAGGACACCGCAGACACACCACAGCAAACCGCGCGGGCACACCGGTGAACAGGAGCCCAGCGGCCCAGGACACTGCACACACATAGGGCGGCTGAGGGACAGGAAAGAACCAATACCCCATGGGTCGGACGCACTGGGGCGACCCAGCCGACCCACCGGGCCAGTGGCAGGAGCGGTACTCCAAGGCCACTGGTCCTAGCCCGGCCAGGCTGCATCGGGGACCATGGCAAACGTCACCCGGAGCCATGGAAGCAACCGGTGACAGGCGAGCCGGTACACAGTCCAGGAGGGGGTCACCTGCCAAGCAGAGTGGCCCTGCAACTCAAGCCACAAGGGTGAGGCAGTCGTACCGTAGACAAGCGGGAGCAATACCCCTTGTGGTGAGAGATACTCCACGCGGCTGGGCAGCCCCCCAGAGCTGCCGCCCAAAGGAGGGGGCATGTGGCCCCACCCATGGACACATGTGGGGACACCCTCCCACCTGGGAAACATGGACCGGGTGGCCGCGACAATGCCTTCCCAAGCACATGCGGGAGCGGCTCAAGAGGCACCTGACATAGGGCAGTGGGAGGGACAGGACGTCCCCTTGGTAAGACCTTCTTCCTGCAATGTCAAAGGAGGCATCCCGAGCTCCCGAAGATACCTACCTACCTACCCTCTCCAACTCACCACAACTTACCTGGACGCCGACCAGCTCCTGGTGCATCCCCGCAAATCGGTCGGGCTAGCCGACACCGGGACTCCCACCCCCCACATCCGGAAAGGCGAACCCCTACACCTGGAGGACACCACAGTCCACCTGGGAGTCACACAGACCACGCGACACAACCACGTCACACTCCCAAGCAAGCTGGAAGGGCGCCTCGCCCGGCTACTCCAACTTGCCAGGGGGGACCTCCTGTCCACGCAGGGCCTGGCATACTTCATGGAAGCGGTGCTCAACGCAGCCATGGGGTACCAAGCCCTGCACCTCCGGCACCCCCAAGACGCCCTACACCACGCTCGACAGCAAGTGACGAAGGCATGGGAGCAACACGGAGGCTGGCCCACGTCTTTCCCCAAGGAGGCCATGATGGCCCACTGGCGCTACTACGAGGACAATACAGGCGCCCTGGTCGACATGGCCTATGCCAAACACGCAGCGCACCTGCTACACAGGGTGACACACAACCACCAACCCGAGGTTCGCGAAGCGGCAGCCATTCACATAAAAAAACGCAAATGGCCCGCAACACCTGCCCCCGGTGGATACTGGCACAACACGGTGTCCACACCTCCGTGGGCACCAGCATCTGGGCCCAGCTGCAGCTCCTCCAACCGCACCACACGCACGCCATCCTGACGAACCACCACTGCGATCAGCAGGGGCCACTCGTGGCCACGCACACCGACATCCACCGACACCCGGCGGGCGAGGTGGACACCCTGCGCCTCGTGGGAGCCACCATCACCATAGTTTACATCACCCCAACGCAGATGAAGATAATGGCCCAGTGCAACGCCCACCACGCCGCGTTTCTTTCCGACCCGCAATGGCCAGCACGCCGCATCTTCCAGGCGTACCTCCGCGCATGCGCTACGAAGGCAGGGCGCGACATGCCGGGGCCCAAGGACATCGACACGGCGTACAAGGCTTTCCAGCGCCAGCACCCCTTGACCCCGCCCGAGCGAGCACGAGGCCCCAAACGACGGCAACACGACGCAGGAAGAGCCCACCCCGTCAGCCTAAGGCTGGACACCACCCACCATCCTGCTACTGGCGCCACACAGCCACAAACACGCTACCCGCACTGTCCAGCGACACCATACCCCCTGGTCCATCCCCAAGCACAACGCCCCGGAGACCGATTTACCACCGGTCAGATACAGTGACCGGGGTATACCGCGCACGTGCTGGCACTGCGGCCCGGCAGCCCTTGACACTCCGTGGCCCCTGCTACACCTCATTTCCACCCACTACCACACCCCCACCGCCGCCGCCGGCGCCGACCAGCAGGCATGGCTCTCCCCCTGGTTTCACACAGTACCCCCAGACCACCCAGCACACGTAGCCTGGACTCGAACGCCCACGGCGACGTGGACATTCACGGACGGGCGAGCAGACCCAGACAGCGTGGCCATGGAGTACGACTGCTGCGACCCACACCTCGCAGGACCTCAGGAGGCACCCATGCGCCCCATACAGCACAAATGCCCCACCCTCCACGGCGACAAAGAAGACAAGGAACGGCGACAGACCATCACGTGCCAGATTTTCCACCCCGATACGGGATACCTCTTCCACCTGATGTACGCGTATATCACCCAGGGGCGCCCGGACAGAAGCCTCCCCAGCCTCACCCCGCGAGCCCAGGCCATCGTCACCCAGGGGATAGGCGTCTATGCAGCGCCGCTACTGCAACCCACGCAAATCACCACCAGAACCGCCCAAGGGAACCCCGTCTATGTCCATCATTGCACGGCAATTGCCCGCCTACCCATACCCAGCGACACCAACATCATCTACTTCACTGACGCATCTGGCACCCAGCAACGCACCCCCACGGTCGGTTGCGCCTCCGTACGCATCACCCGGCACGCAGACGGCCTCCACGTGGAACACCACACCGGGGCCACCATCTTTGGGGCGTCCTCCCACGGCGAACTGCGCACCCTGGCGGACGCCGTCACCGCCACACCACCACCGGCAACGATCCGACCCCGCAACATCTGGGTAGTTGTGGACGCCACGGTCGACATCCACCTCACCAGGCGCCTCGCGGACATCCTCCTCCACAGAGCGCTCGAATCCGGCCTCACCACACAGGCATTGGGACTATGGATGGCCTTCAGGGGCATGCACCCCCAGGACGCCCTACACATCGTCAAACAGGAATCACACCGCTACTCATACGGCAACGGACGCGCAGACACGCATGCCAAACACCAGAGCCCAGCCAGACCCCAGGGCTCGAACATGTACGACTGGATACCCAACACCACAGCCACCTGCAACACCTACCCCTGATACCCTCGGCCACACAACCCCCCCAATGGATGCCCGAGGACGCGCCGTACACAGATTGAGACAAGCAGTACCACTACCCAACACCCATCCAGCAGCTGGCCCTCACACTGCGCCACCCGGCGAACACCGAACTCCTCCGACGCCTCGAAGACTCCGTCCACACCCCCCTCTACTACTCCGCACTACGCCCGGACAGCCTTCCAGCACACCTACAACGACCCCGACTCCAACTCGCCCTCCAACAGCTTCCCCTCCCCACCCGATACCACCGATGGTACGCACGCCGCTCGATCCACATCCCCGCAAGATACAGGAAATGCATCTGTGGCCACGCGGAAGTAGAAACCTGGGACCACTTCAAGGGGTGCCCCCTGTACCGAGGACTGGACACCCTCGATGACTGGAACCCAACCCACACCATCGCACAGCACGCCGGATGGCCGACGCGGTCCCCGGCAACCCAGCAAGTCGCCACCGTCCTCATGCAGACGGAGGTACTCGAGGCGGTCCGCAGGGGACTCGTCCCCACAGCCGTCTACACCTTTCTACGCACCCACGCGCAGGACCCCCAAGCCACGGCGGCGCACATGCAACGGACGGCCATTACTAAGACGGCGGAGCAGCTCACATACCGCACCCACAGGTACCTGCAGCATGCAGCAACCCTATGCCAAACAGACCAAGCCCACCTCCTCAAACTCCTGTTCTACCAACCATGAGAACCTACCCCATGACACACCAACACGGGACCCCCACCACGCCTACACACCATCCACCGAGCACAACACTGGCACGGCACACACGGGCACCACAGGCACCGCACGCATGCCCACCAGCATGCGCGCGCCGCCAGCCCCCATCCCCCCACGCCACCGTCCGTCCACAGGTACCACCAGCCGCCAGCCACCGCATGCCCCCTCTGCGTTGCTTGCCCCAAAACACCTAGCAAAGTGCTTGTCCTAGGCGCTTGGGACTTGTGTGCGCTCCAACACCAAATTAGAAAAACAAAACAAGGAGACAACATAGGGTAGGCGCCACCTGACCATGCCGGCCGCCGAAACAAGTATGTTATATGTTCTACGATGCGCTACGCTGCCACACGACGAAAAGGGGGCCGAGGTGCGCAACGCACCAGGGAAAGGATACAACGGCTGCACCGCCACCAACAAAAGGGCACGCCCGCTAACATCTTCCGCACGCATAGGACGAGGACACCATGAGACAAGCAAGGTCAAGGTGTGTGAAAGCATCAAGGGGAAGAGACCCCCCAAACGCAAAGCGCCACACCAAAAAACAGGGAAACCATGAAACACCATGAAACACACACAAGAGGTATGCCCATGCACGCACAGGCCATGAGAGCCGCCGCAAGCACGCCAAGGTATAAACGACCCGCCGCCGAACAAACCGACGCCACGAGCACCGCGCCGCCGCCCAACCGCCCACGTATGCATTCTATACTCTCTTTACTCTAGGCCGCCCGCACGGAAAGAAGCATGGTATGAGGGACACCCGCACGGAATCGAAAGGAGGGAACCACACGCCGCCAGAGAGCACACCACCGCCACCACAAACACACATACCACAAACCCAGGGGCACACGAAGAGCAAGAGGTATACCCGCACACGCAAGGGCCCGACAAGCGCCGCAAGCGCCAAAAGGTATGGGTAAAAAAAAAAAGTACACGCAAAGGGCCGCAGCTAATGGAGACACAAGCGAACCGCGGCGCCAACGCGCCCCCCGACCAAGCAATGAGGCAACCACCCCCTTCTCCTCCTATCTCACTCTATAGGCTGCCGGCGCCGAGGAAAATCTGGACACCGCCAAGGAACACAAAAAGAGCGAAAGGCCGCCAACACCGCGGAACGGAACATGAGTGGCCAACAACAAGAGAGGAAGCCGCCAACGCCAAAAAGTGGACACCGCCAACGACCAAATGAAGAACAAGAGGCCGCCACCGCCGCGGAGCAGGATTGGTATGAGGAAACACCCAGGGGCAGCCCAAAAGGAAAAGAACTGAGGATGGTATGAATGGTATGGATGCCCACACGCGCAAGCATACACAGGCAATGTATGGAGGTATGGCGAAGGAGCACGAACTAGCTGCCGCAAACGCCACGAGGAAGGGAGGACCAAGGATGGACAAGGAGAGCGAAGTACACAACGCCACCCTCCTCCCTCTCTCTATAGGTCATCAACGCGGGTCAAGGAGTGGGAACACAGCAAACAGGTCTGTCCCCCCAAGCGCAACACAACTGCCACCGCCGCGGACAAGCACACCAGGGTATGGCACGAAGGGTGAGGAGAGTGCGCACACACGTAGACACAAGTGCGAAGACAGGTATGTCATACGCCGCGCAACGGAGAACGCAGCCGCAACAAACATGGTGCCAACGTTGGTACAGTATGTTACATGATGACCGCGCCCAGCCGCCGAAGGCCCAGATACACCCATCCTTCCTTTGGCTCACAGGGCCCAACGAGAGAGAACGACAAGCCGGTGTTGTGGTTTGTTTCTTGGGAACTCGACTGTGCCTCTTTGTTTCTCGAAAATCCCAAAATACGACAAACCTCTTCTGCGCAGGATCTTTAGACGGGGCACCAATAATAACATAATCTCGAAGACATAAACCCTGTTCAAAGATCGAAGTATCTTACAGCGCTCATTCACAGTTGGCATTCGATGCTTCTTTATTATTCACAGACTGCAGTGCGATTGCGACTGCGACTTGCGACTTGCGCGCTGCTGCGCTGCTGCTGTTCGAAGCCATAACACTACCCCCCCGTTGAGACCTCGAAGAGGTCTCACTCACCTGGGCGGGCGCCACAATGTCGAATATGCAGAGCATGTCCAGAAAAAACATTTTTTGAACCTCGAAATGTGTTGGCTACAGAAGCATAACAGTGGTCCAAAAACACACACTGAGGTGCAGTCATGGTACACCTGTCGTCAGCGCCTCATTCATACACCGTGTTCGACTCTGCCACGGCTGTGGCTCTTGGCGGAAGTTGCAGAAGACAACCTCGCCATGCACACTGCACGGGCGCTGTACCCGCAGCAAGGCTGTGGGCACGTCGAACCATAACATACCATAACATTGGGCACAGCTATCGAAGCTGGATGCCCAGCAGACAAACCAACAGGCCTACACATCTGTCAACTCGACAGGACATATGAGAGCAGTCGATACCATTAATGGCATCCAGACTGTCGAATAAGCCATTACTTGGCATCCAGACTGTCGAAGAAGCCATTACTTGGCATCCAGACATGTCGAATCAGCAGTCCGTGCCCCACGTAAACGTGAATGAAGGATCCACCTGGAGTCGACATACTTCATGCACTTCCTTCAGTGTCTCGACGCCAGCCATGAACTTGAAGGTGTCATGACCCGTGTAGTGTCGACGGATATCACTGTGGAGGGCACGCTTCTGAATCAGGATACCAGATTGATGGTTCAGCAATCGAAGGTTGGGATCACCAGGTCGGTTGTCGACGGGGCACTTGTACTGGAATACGAAGACATGTTCACGGGCAAGCGCTCGAAATTGTCCAGGTCCCAGTGTTTGTGCCCTGGTCGAGTAGAAGTCCCAGAGGCTCGACGGTTCCCAAACGTCCTCACGCCACAGATCGGTCCGATTGGTGGCCTCGAAGGAGCATCCGTCATGTCGACCAGTAGACCATCGATAGGTTTCCTTCGATCCAGTACCAGCGGCCATGCTGTGGTAGAACTGACCAGTTCGCGTATCGACTCGCCACCACGGCGTGTCGGCAATCGAAAGTGGTCGCACGACAATGACGGCGCTGATGTTGTCCACTTCAGGGCCGAGGGCATATCGGTCGATGATCTCAAGTATGTCGGTTCGAGAACCTTCTTCTTGGAGTCGACTGAGGTGTTGATGTACATACTGACCATCAGCGAGGGAACTCTGCAGAGCGAAGCGAACCGCTTCTGCAGTCACAAGGCTCGAAGCCGTGTCAACAATGACCGCTTCGAGGACTTGGTCTCGGCAGCTGACCTTGCGTCGATGTGAAGCCTTAAAGTCATCGTGGATCGGTGTGAGGTACTTGAAGAACGGGATGGCGAAGTGGTGCTGATAGGCGTTCGACTCCATCGACAAAAACCGGTGATCGACGGGGTCCAGGTGGAACGGGTCGCTCGCAGGCGAGTCCGTTTTCTCGATCTCCTCCCGTTCATCAGTATAGACATCCCTTCGGAACTGGACCGCTCGACGCCAACATCGTCCACCTTCGTATCTGGCCTCGAAGGGGGACATGAGGTATTTCGAGGTACCCAGGCGTCGAACCAATTCGGGGGCATCCACGAAAGGGAAAAGGTTGGCATACTCTTCATTCGATGAGTGAAGGGCAGCAACTCGTCGGATCGCCTTATTGGAGTCGTGGTACCCGAGCCGTCCGGGTCCAGTCTGGTAGATCGTCGCCAACTGGACAAGGTTGATGGGGGCGCCTGGTGCGACGGCGTTGTACGCATAGGGTTCGGTCTGTTCTCCGAGTCGAAAGTACTCCTGGAGCTGGACCGCAAGGTCCTGTGTTCGATGTGGAGCGCACCCATACCGCTTATACCCAAGTCGAGAGGTGCCTCGTAGGCCGCGCAGTTGGTGTCGGCGAAGAAGCAAATCGACTTTGTACGCAAGAAAGGGGGCTCGATCTTCGAAGAGCCAGTCGTTCGCCTGGCAAACCTTCTGAAGATCACGGATAACTCCCATGATCGAAACGGCAACAGGAGCTTCTTGTTTCATCCTTTCGTCGGTCCAGAGGCGTCGATATTTGAAGATCAGGTCGATTCCATCGGCAACGTTTATCAGGTCGTCGATTCCCGAGATCTCTCGATGCATGCGGTTGAGTCGAGTAATTTGACTCGGCAGGGTATATTCTGTAAGGCTTTGTCGGAATCCCCAATCGAGCTCTTCATCACAACGTCGCCATTCGACGAGGGCCGCTCGAAAGTTCTGACAAGCCACTTCGATTCTTGTATACCACTGGTATCCCCGCTTACCACCAAGATTTCCACGCTCATCGAAAGACGTGTCAGGGGTGCTTCGAGCCAGTTCGTAAGGGAATGGTGCGGTTGGTCCCCAACTGTCGATGCAGATGGTCTTGCCTAACTCGGAAATGGTGGCATTTGCCTTCGACACGGCTGCAGCATGTTTCTCGTTCAGGAACGTGTGCGGTCCTCGAAAACCAGCCATGGCGCTTGACGCAATAGTGAGTACCGATGGTTCGAGCTTAGTGTATTCCGTCTTCATCGGATCATCCTCATGTGTCCCAAATCGATAGGGTGGCTTCAATCCGAACGTGCCCAAGTGTCGGAGTTCTTCGATGGTCTCGATTTCATGATTGTACTGCGGCATGTTATAGGGCTGCCACTTCGACTCTGGCACCGGCACGGAATCGTAGCTGGGTGGTGCTGTCGAGCACACGGGCTCGTAAGGATATTCTTCTTCGTCGTCGGACTGGAGTGGCCAGGGTTCATCGTCGTCGTTGTGGTCGTCGTCGTGGTAATAGGAGTCGGATTGGTTCCTTCGAGTAGAAGCTTGTGTTTTCGGGGCATTCGAATGCCAGGATTGGTCGACCCAGTCGTCTTCGACTTTCGGCTCTCTGGTACCCGGGTCGTCCCTGGATGGCCTTGATGTCCAGGTGTTCGGCCTCGATGTCCAAGAACTGTCGACCCATCCGGGCGCTGAACAGAGGAAGGAAGATCAGTTGTCGTACCCCGTGTAGCAAGCAAGATCTTCATCAGAATCGAACCAGTCAGGGCTTGAGCACCGCTCTCGAAAGTATTCTGCATCGACCGGGGGCGGGGGCCCGTACAGCTTACAGAGTTCTGGCTGCATGTCGGGTGGGGTCCCTCCCTTGGTCAGTTCCAGAACAGGCCAGTTGGCCAGGGCTATCTCGAGCATTTCCAAGCCTGTGGCGCCTCCTGATATGACGGGCCGTCCACTCGGCGCTATTCCTGCAAATTCCCCGCGAGGGAACACACCTCCCTTGCCTCCTTTCGACGGGCCTCCTATTCCTCTCGAGCTCCCAGCATATGCCGACTGGCTGTAGCTCGGCGGTTCGAATGGATCGAGAGATCGACTCGGACGAGTTGGCGCTGATGCTACCGACAAACAGCGGCCAGTTGACGTCGTCCTCGCTGGGGGTTTGGCACCAACGTTGTCATTGATCGCGTCAACATCGATGACGTTCGACGGTGTTGCTCGAGAAGGCGGAGGTCGAGAGTAAGTTCGGGGCGTCCGGGATGTAGTACCATAGGCGGAGGCTCCGGCGATCGACCCGGAACCTCGCATGAGTTTTTCGAAAAACCACGCTGCAGAGAAGAGTAAGATTACACAGGGTGGAGTCGAAGGAACTCAAGGTACACAGGATCCTCCTCCAGAGCCTTGCTCGACTCCCAAGACCATGTGTTGTCATCCCATTCACAACGGTACAGGAATGTGCGGCGCTTTTTAGATCCCACTCGACGTCTAGCCACAATCTTGACAAGTCCAGGCGATTCTCCAGTTTTGACAGGGGGCATCTGAAACTCCCACACTGGCTGTCCCTCTCGATGGGCGTAGGGTTTTATGCTGTCTCGATTGAAAAAGTCGCAACCCATGGAAGGGGGCAGGGATGTCCAGTTTGACATTCTCGCCCTTGTTCAGTACCTCGAGTATTTTGTAAGGGCCGCACCAGACAACATCGAGTTTCCCTTTATGTCGATATTTCGGCACCAACACCCACCATCGTTCACCGACTTCAGGCACTCGAGCGTGTCGGTCCATTTGCAGGACCACATGCATCTGGCGTCGACGTTCCTCGGCAAGCATTGCAAGCACAGAATCGAAGGTACGTTCCGCTCGTTGCATGTAATCATTCACGGTCGATGGTTCATGTGCATGAGAAGTCATTCGGGGAAAATCCAATGGAAAATGGGGTGTTCGTCCTTCATCTATCTCGAACGGGGATAGTCGAAGACTATTGGATGTCAGGTTGTTGAACTGGATTTCGGCGAACAGGAGGTCGACATCCCACTCGTTGTTGCCGAAGATGCCGTGTGTACGGAGGCGCTGGAGGATGGACTGATTGCTGCGCTCCGCCAGGCCATTGCCTCGAGGGCGGTTGGCCACTGTTTGATGCATCTCAATCTTGAAGCGCTGGGCCAACTCCTTCCACGCCTGAGACTCGAACAGCTTGGCTCGGTCAGAAACAATTTGTCGAGGGCATCCTTTCAATCGAATCACCTCACGTAGGAACACATAGATAAGGTCGTCGGCTGTCATATCTTTGCGACAAGGGATGAACATTCCACGCTTGGAGAATCGGTCGACTACAGTCATGATGGCGTCATGGCCCCTTGTGGTCGGCGGCAATCCCGAAACCCAATCGATGGACACACTGTGCCATTTGGTGTCGGGCACCGGCAATGATCTTGGCACTCTGGCGGTGTCGACTCGTCTTGATTTCGCCGCTTGACAGACATCGCAACTTAGTATGTATCGCTCGACGTAGTGTTGAAGGTGTGAACATACGTAGTCGCGCTTAATCAGGGCCATGGTTCGAAGGACTCCTGAGTGGCCATAGAACTCCGATTTGGTGATACATAGCCACAATCGACGTAACCAGCGTTCGGGGGACAAGCACACGTTTGCCCATCGTCGACAAATGGAAGAATTTGCCATTATCGAAGGACAACTTGGCATCTCGAAGCTGGTTTCGTGCCGCAGGGCTTCGAATCGCGACTTCGTAGATGTGCTTCTTCCCTGGGTCCTCTCGATAGGCTGCCGCCCACACAGCTGTCGAAGTCAAGTCTTTGCACTGATAATGTCGATGTACTCGGCGGTGTGTACCCTTAAGACTCGAAGGGTACGGCGTGTTCGACCCAACCTTCGGCAAGGGGACTGATTGCAACGTGCCGTCACGGTGACGTCGACAGCGAATCAGTTCCGCCATGGTCGGAGCGTATCGAAGTTCATTGCCAAAGGTGACTCGAAGAGGGCGATCAATGCTTACATCGGGGAGGTCGTCGGTGTCGGTAGACGTGTCTGGCTCATTGCCAGCCTCATCGAGATGCATGTCTGGTTGGTGTGAATTCTCAGCCATGATCTCGTCCGATGGTGCTGGTTCCAGTCCCGGGTCCTCCGGCTCAGCAGTTGTCGCGCTCGACGGTAGCGGCTCCAAGTCCTCCGGTTTGACAGCGGCTTCAGTGTCGGATTGGGGGGCTGGTTCCGCAAGCTCATCTGCGTCAAGATCCTTTTCCACGGAGCGTCCGCTTCGTAGTGAAACGTACAGGTGGTCGTACGGCTGGGGCCACACCTCGTCATAAGAGAATGAGTCCTCGAGTACATGTAGGAACTCATCGACAGGTTCTCCTTCCGGTGAAGCCCAATCTTCGACCAGGGGAATTGCGAAAGCCCGTGTTCGTGTGGCACTTTCGATATCCATCAATTGCCGCGAAGTTAGACGGGAGCAGGCGTCTGCCGCAGGGTTCTCGAGGCCCGGCACGTACCACAATGTCAGGTTGTATTCCTTGAGGAATTGGGACCATCGTGCCTGCCGTGGTGTCAGTGGTCGAGGACAGGTCTTGAGATATCGAAGACTTTCGTGGTCAGTGTGCACGTGCACCTGCTGCGGTCCTCGAAGTAGGTGAAACCATTGTTTTAAGGCTAATACGATGGCCAACAACTCCTGTTCTCGAATCGGGTATCGAGTTTCGGCAGGCTGCATTTTCCGCGACATGAAGGCAATAGGTCGAAGATGTCCCTTGTACTTCCCATGCGCACATCGTTGCGCCAGCGTAGCACCCACGCAGTCTTTCGAAGCGTCTGTGTACAGGTCATACGGCTGTCGGGGGTCGATAGTACTGAGATGTGTCGCACTGATCATCGCCTGCTTCAGCTTGTCGAAGGAAGCCTGGTGGACGGCTGTCCATTCCCACTCGAAGTCTGCCTTAAACATTGCAGTCAGAGGGGCTGCAACAGCTTGGAACCCTTCGACAAACTGCTGGTAAAATCCACACAATCCAATGAACTGTCGAACCTCATGGACCGTAGTTGGCGGAGGCCAACCTCGAATGACCTTGATCTTTTCGGGGTCCATGTGTACTCCATCTTCGTCGATGATGTATCCACAGAAGGGTACTCGACTCTGAAAGAATGTGGATTTATCGATGCAGGGAAAGAGCTGGTGTTTACGGAGTAGTTCATGTACCAGGTCGAGGTGTCGTTGGTGTTCGTCCGCATCCTTCGAGAAGACGAGGATGTCGTCAATGTACACCTATACAAAGATCCCCAAGTGGTCTCGAAGGACATCGTTCACGACGCGTTGGAACGTCGATGGCGCATTACAGAGGCCAAAGGGCATAACAACCCACTCGAAGGCGCAAAATTGTGTGTTGAAGGCGGTTTTCTCGATATCTTCGTCTTGAATTCAGATCTGGTGGAACCCACTAAGAAAGTCAATCTTTGAGAATACGGTGGAACCCCCCAGTGTACTCAAGATGGATTGGATCGATGGCAAGGGATACCGATCTCGTACAGTTCGCGTATTCAACGCTCGGTAGTCGACGCACATACGCCATTTACCATTCGCTGTCTTCACCAGTAGGCAACCCGCTCTGTATGGACTCGAGGATGGTCTGATGCGACCAGATCGATGCAACTTGTCCAATTATCGTCGAAGTTCATCTAGTTGGCTCGGATCCATTTTGTAAGGGTGTACCCACGGTGGATTGTCTTCCGAATCGAGGCGTATTCGATGATCTCTTCCAGGTCGATACGGAGGTAGGTCTCCATACTCCGCTTTCTCCCGGTCGTAGAGGTCCGCCCACTTGTGTAATCGATTCAGTAGTTTGCGTCGAACGGGGTCAAGCCCGTCATCATTGCCATCACTGGCTTGCATCTTATACATTTGATCGACCGGCACTGCTGGTCGAGGCATGCAACACAGAAATACTTGATCTCCCGTGAGATCAGATCGACGGATCTCTCTTTTGAGTTTCGGCAACGAAATGTACTCAATCTCCATATCGCTGCACTCCTCGTCGGTGATACCATCGTCCGTTTCGAACTCATCGTACATGTCAGTACCGCGCTGAACGTGTGTCTACGAGTGTAGGTCAGGGTGTTCGTTGGCATGTGGGGTAGGATTCCCAACCGGACTCGCTTTCGAGGAACTGGATGAAAGTATCGAAAGAAGGTCCAGCTTCGAAACTGCTTGAAACTGCAGCTCGGTGGAATGTCTTGATTCGCCAAAAGACAACCGGTACGAAATCGAACCATGTTGGATGTTGGCGTATCGCTCCTTCCAGTTGACAGTTCGATTGTAGCCTCGAAGCCATGGTAGTCCAAGCACTACATCCGGCAAAATCTCCAAGACCTTGAAGTGATGACGAAATACAAGTTCTCCAATTCGAACATAAGCTCGCGTGTAGTACCGTACTTCGACTTGGACACCTCCGGCTGTCAAGACATGTCCAGGGTTTCTCAGTTTATAGAGGGGAAGTCGCGCCCTCTTTGCTGTTTGCATCGACATAAAGCCGCTGGTCGCCCCACAGTCGACCAACAGTTCCACGCTGGAGTCAAAGGAGTCTTCACGACATGCGCAAATGCGCCCTCCAACCGTGAACAGAGACGCATGCTCAGGTTCGGTTCCTTCGACAGTGACACCTCCAAGCGTCGAATTCTTTTCGGGTTTATTGGTGCTGGTGGTGGTGTTCAGCTCTTCTCGAGGACGTCCGCCACCAGGTCTTCGGAATTGTTTTCTAGGCCGTTGTAGGCCTTCCTCTGCTCTTGGAGCAGGATCGAAACCGTCCCTTGCTGTCTCGACTTTGATCTCGTTTCGGTGTGTTCGACCTTGATTCCCGACGTTCTCGTCCTCGGGATGGCGGTCGACCTTTTGGACAGTCACGGGCCAAGTGTCCTTGTTCGCCACAAGTGTAGCAACGTCTGCTCTCTCGACCATCTTGGCGTCCGCCATGTTGACGTCCGAACCGTTCACCAATGTAGGCATGTAACTCTTCTCGGAGCTTGGCAATTGCATCGAGATTCATCAGCTCTGCCACGGTCGAAGCCGTGGGCGCCGCAGCTGGGGTCGGCATTGGGGTGACGTGTGGCGTTGGCATATGGTTGGATGGAAACGTGGAAGTCGAAGTAGGTGGGACCATCATAGGCAGGGGCCTCGACACTGCAGGACCCAGGGTGTGATCTGATGTCGTTGTCGATGCGTTCCGTACCTCTTCCAGTTGATACCCAGCCGCAATGTAGGCTTCCGCGATGGTCTCTACCAAGGTATCGAATCCAAAGGGATTATTAGAACGCCATCTCGAACAGACTTCAACGATGTACTGCCGACGCACAGCGTCATTCGAGAAACCTTCAACAAATCGAGAGCTGGCGAGGAAGCCCATCTGGAGTTCACTGGTGTTTACCTTCGACTTGATAACGCATGTACGAAATTCTCGAACGTAATCTGCATGTCGGGGGAACTCGCTCTCTTTCAGGCTCAACATTCTCGACAAATACACTGGCTCATGAAATATGCAGTCGAAACGTTGGCCTAACACACGCATGAGCTCGAACCAGTCATCCTGTACAACTTTCGTCAGGCTATGATAGTACTCAGCGGCATCACCATCGAGGAGGAATGACATCGTTGCTGCCTGATCGACGGGTGAGGTGATGTCCGACAAAGTGAAGGCTCGTAGTAGATCTTCTTCCCATGTTCGAAATTCTCCACATCCAGGTTTACCCGTGAACCTCTTGACCAGTTTGTTCAGGCGCTCGACGCGGCGTCCCAAAATCTCCTGCGAAGGAGCACGTTGGACTACGAACTGGGGTAGTGGTTCGAAGGTAGGCCGCTGTGGGAGTGGTTGTTGAGGAGGGTGAGGTTGGTTCGAATTCGAAGAAGACGATGGTTGTGGTTGTGGAAACTGGATGTTGTTCGGAGGTGGTGGACTCGAAGTTCGTATAAATTCGTTGAGAAGAGCGTAACATTGTGACAATTCATGTTCTACGCGTCGAAGTTCATTTGCAGCAGCTTGAGGTGCATTTTCCGTCGAGGACTGCAAGGTATCGATGCGCTGGCCAGTTGCTGCTGTAGCACTTGCTGCTGTTGCCTGCAATACATCGATGCGTTGTTCCAATTCGATAACTTTGGCTTGAGCATCTGCAAGCTTCTGCGAACAGCTGTGAAGATCACGAGAGAGACATGGAAACCACTCGCTTTCTCGACTAGTGATGCGCTCTGCGATGAACTTCTCTAACGAAGTCGAAAATTCGTGATGCAAGGGTGAATCACTTCGAAACAAACTGTCTCTGATGAAATGCAGCATAGCTGCATCGTCGAAGGGCCGCTCCATTGTAGATCGAAGTCCAAATCAAGTTGACGGCGTTGCGGCGTCGAAGATTGATCTCGAAGATTGATCTCGAATCCTTCCCGCCACCTAGCTGGCTACCACTTGTTGTGGTTTGTTTCTTGGGAACTCGACTGTGCCTCTTTGTTTCTCGAAAATCCCAAAATACGACAAACCTCTTCTGCGCAGGATCTTTGGACGGGGCACCAATAATAACACAATCTCGAAGACATAAAACCTGTTCAAAGATCGAAGTATCTTACAGCGCTCATTCACAGTTGGCATTCGATGCTTCTTTATTATTCACAGACTGCAGTGCGATTGCGACTGCGACTTGCGACTTGCGCGCTGCTGCGCTGCTGCTGTTCGAAGCCATAACACCGGCAAGAAAAAGGACCGAGACACGCACCAGAGCGGAGGCAGGGAAAAAGTGCATGCCAGGGAGAAGGGTAGAGGAAAGGTTAAAGAGCAACGAAGCCACGAAAGAAACAGGGGGTAGCCAGCAGCCGAGCAAGGGACGCGCGCTGGGAAGGGGGCACGGCAGGCACACGGCAAGCACAACACCGCACCGAAGCACCTGAGAGGGGAGCACCAGAGGGACAAGGAAAAAGCGGCACCGCGCACCACGACACGCACCGCACAGGCACCACACACACCGCACACACCCACACCCGCGCCCACAGAAGGTGGCCAGTGAGCCCCAGCAGCCCGCCCAGAGGGCGGGCAGCCGGGGGAGGGGGAGTGTCTGACCCCAGACGCCCCTCACAACGGCGGACAGCGACCCCCCCAGGGACTCCCTACCGCCACTGCCACGGCGCGCAATGCCGGCCCGCATTGGCGCGCGCCGTGGGGCCGGTGCAGGGTCCCCACGCCCGCACCGACCGCACCTGGGACACACGGGCCGCGGAACCCTGGCTGCCCGCTCCAGAGGACGGGCCGCCGCGGGAGGGACAGCGCCTGACACCAGACGCCCCTCACAACGGTGGCAGGCCAACCCCCCCGGGGACGGCCCCCCACCACCCCCGCGGCACGCAGCCCCCACAGGGCATGCAGGCCAAGGGGACAGTGTTGGGCCCCCACACCCCCACAGCCTCAACCACAGCACGTGGGTGGCGGACCCCAACAGCCCGCCAAGTGGGCGGGCAGTTGGGCAAGGGACAGCGCCTGACCTCAGACGCCCCTCACAATGGTGGAAGGCACCCCCCCCGGGGACGCCCTTCCGCCACCCCCAGAGCGAGCAACGCCGGCCCGCAAGGGCGCACGCTGTGGGGCCGGTGCTGGGTCCCCACGCCTGCACCGACCGCACCCGGGACACATGGCTCGCAGAATCCTGGCTGCCCGCTACAGAGGACGGGCGGTCGGGGGAGGGACAGCGCCTGACACCAGGCGCCCCTCACAACGTCGGAAGGCAGCCCCCCTGGGGACGCCCTTCCGCCACCCCCACAGCGAGCAACGCCGGCCCGCAAGGGCGCACGCTGTGGGGCCGCTGCTGAGTCCCCACGCTCGCACCGACCGCACCCGGGACACATGGGTCGCGGAACCCTGGCTGCCCGCTCCAGAGGACGGGCGGTCGGTGGAGGGACAGCGCCTGACACCAGGCGCCCCTCACAACGGTGGAAGGCATCCCCCCCGGGGACACCCTTCAGCCACCCCCACAGCGAGCAACGCTGGCCCGCAAGGGCGCACGCTGTGGGGCCGGTGCTGGATCCCCACGCTCGCACCAACCGCACCCGGGACGCACGGTTCGCGGAACCCTGGCTGCCCGCTCCAGAGGACGGGCGGCCGGGGGAGGGACAGCGCCTGACACGAGACACCCCTCACAACGGTGGCAGGCCACCCCCCCCGGGGACTGTCCCCCACCACCCCCGCGGCATGTAGCCCCCACAGGGCATGCAGGCCAGGGGGACGATGTTGGGCTGCCACACCCACACACCCGCGCCCACAGCACGTGGGTGGCGGACCCCAACAGCCTGCCCAGTGGGCGGGCAGTCGGGGGAGGGATAGCGCCTGACCTCGGACGCCCCTCACAATGGTGGAAGGCACCCCCCCCGGGGACGCCCTTCCGCCAACCCCACAGCGAGCAACGCCGGCCCGCAAGGACGCACCCTGTGGGGCCGGTGCTGGGTCCCCACGCCCGCACCGACCGCACCCGGGACACATGGGTCGCGGAACCCTGGCTGCCCGCTCCAGAGGACGGGCGGTCGGGGGAGGGACAGCGCCTGACACCAGGCGCCCCTCGCAACGGTGGAAGGCACCCCCCCCCGGGGACGCACCTCCGCCACGCCCACAGCGAGCAACGCCGGCCCGCAAGGGCGCACGCTGTGGGGCCGGTGCTGGGTCCCCACGCTCCCACCGACTGCACCCGGGACACACGGGTCGCGGAACCCTGGCTGCCCGCTCCAGAGGATGGGCGGCCGGGGAAGGGACAGCGCCTGACACCAGACGCCCCTCACAACGGTGGCAGGCCACCCCCCCCGGGGACGGCCCCCCACCAACCCTGCGGCATGCAGCCCCCACAGGGCATGCAGGCCAAGGGGACAGTGTTGGGTTGCCACACCCACACACCCGCACCCACAGCACGTGGGTGGCGGACCCCAACAGCCTGCCCAGTGGGCGGGCAGTCGGGGGAGGGATGGCGCCTGACCTCAGACGCCCCTCACAATGGTGGAGGGCACCCCCCACCTGGGGACGCCCCTCCGCCAGCCCCACAGCGAGCAACGCCGGCACGCAAGGGCGCACGCCGTGGGGCTGGTGCTGGGTCCCCACGCCCGCACCGACCGCACCCGGGACACACGGCTCGCGGAACCCTGGCTGCCTGCTCCAGAGGACGGGCGGCCGGGGGAGGGACAGCGCCTGACACCAGACGCCCCTCACAACGGTGGCAGGACACCTCTCCCGGGGACGGCGCCCCACCACCCCTGCGGCACGCAGCCCCCACAGGGCATGCAGGCCAGGGGGACAGTGTTGGGCCCCCACACCCACACACCCGCGCCCACAGCACGTGGGTGGCGGACCCCAACAGCCCGCCCAGTGGGCGGGCAGTCCTGGGAGGGATAGCGCCTGACCTCAGACGCCCCTCACAATGGTGGAAGGCACCCCCCCGGGGACGCCCTTCCGCCAACCCCACAGCGAGCAACGCCCGCCCGCAAGGGCGCACGCTGTGGGGCCGGTGCTGGGTCCCCACTCCCGCATCGACCGCACCCGGGACACACGGATTGCGGAACTCTGGCTGCCCGCTCCAGAGGACGGGCTGCCGGAGGAAGGACAGCACCTGACACCAGACGCCCCTCACAACGGTGGCAGGCCACCCCCCCCGGGGACGGCCCCCCACCACCCACGCGGCACGCAACCCCCACAGGGCATGCAGGCCAAGGGGACAGTGTTGAGCCCCGGCACCCACACACCCGCGCCAAGAGCACGTGGGTGGCGGACCCCAACAGCCCGCCCAGTGGGCGGGCAGTCCTGGGAGGGACAGCAACTGACCTCAGACGCCACTCACAATGGTGGAAGGCACCCCCCCCGGGGACGCCCTTCCGCCACCCCCACAGTGAGCAACGCCGGCCCACAAGGGCGCACGCTGTGGGGCCAGTGCTGGGTCCCCACGCCCGCAGCGACCGCACCCGGGACACACCGGTCGCGGAACCCTGGCTGCCCGCTCCAGAGGACGGGCGACCGGGGGGGGGGCAGCGCCTGACACCAGACGCCCCTCAGGAAGGTGGCGGGCCATCCCCCCCGGGGACGGGCCCCCACCACCCCAGCGGCACGCAGCCCCCACAGGGTATGCAGGCCAAGGGGACAGTGTTGGGCCCCCAGACCCACACACCCGCGCCCACAGCAGTTGGGTTGCGGACCCCAACAGCCCGCCCAGTGGGCGGGCAGTCAGGGGAGGGACAGCGCCTGAACTCAGACGGCCCTCACAATGGTGGAAGGCAGTTCCCCCGGGGACGCCCTTCCACCACCCCCACAGCAAGCAACGCCGGCCCGCAGGGGCGCACGCTGTGGGGCCGGTGCTGGGTCCCCACGCCCGCACCGTCCGTGCCCAGGAAACACGGGTCGCGGACCCCCGGCTGCCCGCTCCAGAGGACGGGCGGCCGGGGGAGGGACAGCGCCTGACACCAGACGCCCCTCACAACGGTGGCAGGCCACCCCCCCCGGGGACGGCCTCCCACCACCACCCCCGCGGCACGCAGCCCCCACAGGGCATGCAGGCCAAGGGGACAGTGCTGGGCCCCCACACCCACACACCCGCGCCGACAGCACGTGGGTGGCGGATCCCAAAACCCCGCCCAGTGGGCGGCGGTCTGGGGAGGGACAGCGCCGGACCTCAGACGCCCCTCACAATGGTGGAAGGCACCCCCCCCGGGGACGCCCTTCTGCCAGCCCCACAGCGAGCAACGCCGGCCCGCAAGGGCGCACGCTGTGGGGCCGGTGCTGGGTCCCCACGCCCGCAGCGACCGCACCCGGGACACACGGGTCGCGGAACCCTGGCTGCCTGCTCCAGAGGACGGGCGACCGGGGGGGGGACAGCGCCTGACACCAGACGCCCCTCACAACTGTGGCGGGCCACCCCCCCGGGGACGGCCCCCCACCACCCCAGCGGCACGCAGCCCCCACAGGGCATGCAGGCCAAGGGGACAGTGTTGGGCCCCCAGACCCACACAACCGCGCCCACAGCACGTGGGTGGCGGACCCCAACAGCCTGCCCAGTGGGCGGGCAGTCAGGGGAGGGACAGCGCCTGAACTCAGACGCCCCTCACAATGGTGGAAGGCAGCCCCCCCGGGGACGCCCTTCCACCACCCCCACAGCAAGCAACGCCGGCCCGCAGGGGCGCACGCTGTGGGGCCGGTGCTGGGTCCCCACGCCCGCACCGTCCGTGCCCGGGACACACGGGTCGCGGAACCCCGGCTGCCCGCTCCAGAGGACGGGCGGCCGGGGGAGGGACAGCGCCTGACACCAGACGCCCCTCACAACGGTGGCACGCCACCCCCCCCGGGGACGGCCTCCCACCACCACCCCCGCGGCACGCAGCCCCCACAGGGCATGCAGGCCAAGGGGACAGTGCTGGGCCCCCACACCCACACACCCGCGCCCACAGCACGCGGGTGGCGGACCTCAAAAACCCCGCCCAGTGGGCGGGCAGTCGGGGGAGGGACAGCGCCGGACCTCAGACGCCCCTCACAATGGTGGAAGGCACCCTCCCCGGGGACGTGCTTCCGCCACCCCCACAGCGAGCAACACCGGCCCGCAAGGGCACACGCTGTGGGGCCGGTGCTGGGTCCCCACGCCCGCACGGACCGCACCAGGGACACACGGGTCGCGGGACTTTGGCTGCCCGCTCCAGAGGACGGGCGGCCGGGGGAGGGACAGCGCCTGACACCAGACGCCCCTCACAACGGCGGCAGGCCATCCATCCCGGGGACGGCCCCCCACCACCCCAGCGGCAGGCAACCCGCACAGGGCATGCAGGCCAAGGGGCCAGTGTTGGGCCCCCACACCCACACACCCGCACCCACAGCACGTGGGTGGCGGACCCCAACAGCCCGCCCAGTGGGCGGGCAGTTGGGGGAGGGACAGCGCCTGACCTCAGAAGCCCCTGACAATGGTAGAAGGCACCCCCCCCGGGGACGCCCTTCCGCCACCCCCACAGCGAGCAACGCCGGCCGGCAAGGGCGCACGCTGTGGGGCCTGTGCTGGGTCCCCACGCCCGCACCGACCGCACCCGGGACACACGGGTAGCGGAACCCTGGCTGCCCGCTCCAGAGGACGGGCGGCCGGGGGAGGGACAGCGCCTGACACCAGACGCCCCTCACAACAATGGCAGGTCAACCCCCCCGGGGACGGCCCCCCACCAACCCCGCGGCACGCAGCCCCCACAGGGCATGCAGGCCAAGGGGACAGTGTTGGGCCCCCACACCCACGCACCCGCGCCCACAGCACGCGGGTGGAGGACCCCAACAGCCCGCCCAGTGGGCGGGCAGTCGGGGGAGGGACAGCGCCTGACCTCAGAAGCCCCTGACAATGGTGGAAGGCACCCCCCCCCGGGACGCCCTTCCGCCACCCCGCTAGCGAGCAAAGCCGGCCCGCAAGGGCGCACGCTGTGAAGTCGGTGCTGGGTCCCCACGCCCGCACCGACCGCACCCGGGACACACGGGTAGCGGAACCCTGGCTGCCCGCTTGAGAGGACGGGCGGCCGGGGGAGGGACAGCGCCTGACACCAGACGCCCCTCACAACAATGGCAGGCCAACCCCCCCAGGGACGGCCCCCCACCACCCCCGCGGCACGCAGCCCCCACAGGGCATGCAGGCCAAGGGGACAGTGTTGGGCCCCCACACCCACGCACCCGCGCCCACAGCACGTGGGTGGAGGACCCCAACAGCCCGCCCAGTGGGCGGGCAGTTAGGGGAGGGACAGCGCCTGACCTCAGACGCCACTCACACAATGCTGTAAAGCACCCCCCCCCCCGAGGACGCTCTTCCGCCACCCCCACCGCGAGCAACGCCGGCCCGCAGGGGTGCAGGCTGTGGGGCCGGTGCTGGGTCCCCATGCCCGCACCGACCGCACCCGGGACACACGGGTCGCGGAAACGCGGCTGCCCGCTCCAGAGGACGGGCAGCTGGGGGAGGGACAGCGCCTGACACCAGACGCCCCTAACAATGGTGGAAGGCACTCCCCCCGGGGACCCCTTTCCGCCACCCCCACAGCGAGCAACGCCGGCCCGCAAGGGCGCACGCTCTGAGGCCGGCGCTGGGGCCCCACGCCCGCACCAACCACACCCGGGACACACGGGTAGCGGAACCCCGGCTGCCCGCTCCAGAGGACGGGCGGCCGGGGGAGGAACAGCGCCTGACACCAGACGCCCCTCACAACGGTGGCAGGCCACCCCCCCCGGGGACGGCCCCCCACAGCCCCCGCGGCACGCAGCCCCCACAGGGCATGCAGGACAGGGGGACAGTGTTAGTGTTGGGCCCCCACACCCACACACCCGCGCCCACAGCACGTTGGTGGCGGACCCAAACAGCCCGCCCAGTGGGCGGGCAGTCGGGGGAGGGACAGCGCCTGACCTCAGACGCCACTCACAATGGTGGAAGGCACCCCCTCCAGGGACGCACTTCCGCCACCCCTACCGCGAGCAACGCCGGCCCGCCAGGGCGCACGCTGTGGGGCCGGTGCTGGGTCCCCACGCCCGCACCGACCGCATCCGGGACACACGGGTCGCGGAACCCTGGCTGCCCGCTCCAGAGGACGGGTGGCCGGGGGAGGGACAGCGCCTGACACCAGATGCCCCTCAAAGCAGTGGCAGGCCACCCCCGCGGGTACGGCCCCCCACCACCCCCGCGGCACGCATCCCCCACAGGGCATGCAGGCCAAGGAGACAGTGTTTGGCAGGGTCCTCCGTGGGAAATTCCTAATTTCAGGTTGGCAGACTACAATAAAATCTTTTCCTGAATTTTTCCGATATCACTGATTTCTGCCCACGTATGAGGTATCACTCGATCCGCAATTTCCTGGCGCACACGCTGCACATAATTTCAATAACAGCGTTTCAAGAAATCCATCATGGGCAAAGATCGCACCGTGCCAAAAGCCGCAGATCCGAGCAAGTCTGTCGCCAATCGCGTAGCGCAATTCGAGAAAAGCGACCAACAGCTGAGGGATCACAGACGCAACGCGGCTCTTCGGGAAAGCAGAAGAAATGAAAAAGGAAAGGAGAATGATCAACAACCCCAAACCCCAAAGTCAAGTCAGAAAACAAACTCCGAGAAAAACACTCCAGACGCAATTCCAAGCCAGAATGCAAGTTCAAGCCCAAACGGCAAATCCAAGCGCCACAAGACAAAATGGATTAAAAAAACCACCCCGCAACCAAACCATCAAACGAAGGAGGCAGTCAACGACGACATCGTCATCAACACCCAACTTCATTACAATGAAAAGCCAACGGTGAATTATGCCAAACTTTCAGAAAAGCGCAAAAAGAGTTTCACTTTCATCCCTTTGGAATACTTGGAAAACCACCAAACCACCAACGTTGTTGTGAACGACCCCAAAGGCAACTCTCCATCCCAACTTCACCAAGACCTTCAAGACGAAAAAGTTCCGGAAGTCTATCAATTCCAATCTCAAGACAACCGTGTATACTCCGACTACATCACCATGTTACCAACCGAGGACATCATCGCCCAATTTCACAAACAACCTCACGAAATACATTTTGGGGGCACGAACTACCGACACTATTTCAACGAGAAGTACGAGTATTCTGCCCCATATCCAACGGAAGACCATGCACGAGCCATCAAAAAACGCAAAATTGGTCACTCCCCAAAATATCACAATCCTCAACATCATGGTCAACCACTACGAGTCCCAAACGAGAACCTTCATCTACACTCCCACCACAAATTACGACTTCAACAAGGACGCCTCGCACAACACAACCGCTCACGTGAACATGTTGCTCAATGCCTTAGCGTCGCTTGCGCGTGCTAAAATACATGTAAGGGGTACGCTAATTCTTTTGGTGTCGGACCCGAGGGTGTGTGAAGCCACTACCGGGATTTGGGATTACTCCCAAGCCTATGCCAAAGCAAGGAGGTTTATGGTTGACCAAAAAATCTCCCAAAATTTTGTTGCGTTGAATATGATCCTCAAGCATGATCAAAAACGTTTTGACACTTGCTCCGCCCCACACCCGGAGGGATATATTATGATTATTTTGGATAACCTTCCCGTATTCCAATACACACCGCCCAAATTCTCTCCTATTTCGCCGGGCCATGACCTTGCACATGCCGAGGCTTTTATCACTCCGCAACAAGACGCCGATCAAACACCACCAATCACGGATTATGTCAGAATTGACATTTCGCGAGACCTCGAAGTCCTCACCAAGGAAGATGCTTTCCAATTTCTCAACAAATTAATCAAACCCGACCTCCAAGATGGTTCATCCATTACCTCCACCAATTGCGCACACTACCGCGGTGAGATAAAAAAGCGTGGCTCGCCCATTGGAAGCACCCATACTCGTTTCGACATCGAAACCAACTCAGCCCCCTCCTCCCGAATCGCAAAAACCGTTCCATCCCATTACCCACTAGACAGGAATCCAGTCATTATGGCTTTCCCCTACAACCTCTCCGCCCATGAAAACACTTTCATGATCTCCGCCACAAAAAGCTCCGCTAAAAACGGAGCCAAACTCGAACCCACGGAGCTTCTAAATCGAGTGGCCTCTCTTGAAAAAATGAATTCTATCCTGCAATACGCAATTCTACGCATCAAATACTCAGTATTGGTGCATCTGGATGTCCACTCCATTCGAAGCAACACCGAAACACGAGTTTCAAAACTCAAATGGATGAACGAGCAATGCAAGAAAGCCGGCCTCACTTTTTTCAATCACGATAACACTTATGCAGTTTTGTCCTACGCTCCACTAAGCTACCGGGCTAAACCCTCCTACACACCAACCGACGCCAAATCGGTTGTCATTTGTGCTCCACGCTCCGTAAGTGTTAGAGACATCAACAAAGCAACTTCACTTTGTGGTATCTTCACCTCCATCCAACCACTGGAATCCAACCCAAGTGCCGAATCACACCAATATTTTGAAGCACTCTTTCAAAACCTGGGATCCAGTATCCTAGCACTCCAAGAAAACGTTCAAGGCATCACTTTTACATCCGGCTCGCCCAACAAAACAACATTGATTCAATTGTGAAAGACCATGCCACTTCTAAATGGGAAGCCACACTCTTGGCCGCCAAAGAATTTGGCTCCGAGAAACAACTGCGCTCCATTAATGAGCGATTGATTGTGGCTAAGCCCCAATGACTCCCCACCCACCCACACTCTTTCTCTCATCCAGTTCTCAATGTCTTCACTATGTCACTACTCAGAGATACGGATTCCCTTCCTCCTCAATCCTTTCAATACCAACGGTATCACCTGTTTATCAGGCTGCTAGTTCTTGAAGCGATTTCATCTAACCATTCACGAAGCATCATCTCGCGAACTATTGTACCATGCATCGAAAAATATGCGAACATACTGGAACGTAGACTCTCCTCACAATGCTTCCCGCATGCCGTGTGGATTTCGTTCTCTCATCTCCTGTGTGTCAAGATTTTGATTCATCCAAGCCACGAACGGGTACTCAGTTGCACGCCCATTGCCACTCTGCCCTCTAAGTCGCAACCACATGGCCTGTCTGATCTATGTCAGGACCGCATGACGGGTTTAACGTTTTGCAAGTGGTTCCTTTTTGTCCCCTTCGGTGGCCGCTTCCATTCGGGCTACAACCGCCAATACGGCTTCACGTTAGACTCGAGGACTCGTCAAGATTAGGGAATGTCTTGGAAGTGGTCAGTATTTGAAACACGTTCCCATCTCTCTCATCATCATGACGCCGTCAATTGATATCCCCCTCCCACCGGGAGTACCCGAACCACCAAGATACGCTACTAACATTCACAAAGCACCTACACCTACCACACCAACAGACAACTTAATCCACTCTAAAACACGTTTAACACTGACTACTCATAACACTGCAAAAAACATTGACAACCTAGACGCCATTTTACTACGACACCAACAACAAGGAACCGACATACTTTGTTTACAGGAAATACCTACCACCCCCTCCTTACACTCACTTTTCAACCTACGCACTTTCACAAACATTTCTTCTGACAAATCCAACGGCACAGCGATCATCATTCACTCTTCCCTATCTCCCTTCGTCAAGCAAGTCAAACACGACAAGGTCAATGGATGCCTTATTGCCATCGACCTTACTATACCAGGCTACCACACACTCCGTATCATTAACGTGTACAAATCACATCACGCTCATCTCCGACACAGGCTAGAGAAAACAATCTCCGCCCTCCAACAAGACCAGCTGTGCCACATCATGCTCGGCGACTTCAACACATATCTCCAACCTTCCCTAGACACGGCTAATATCAAACACAATAAATACTGGCCTTGGCTCCACAACCAGGTACACCCCACCAATCCCACCACCACACCAACCCTCATTGACCTTTATCGTAAGGACCACCCAGAGACAAAACAATGGACGCACCCTGCAAACAAAAGGCTCCCGTCTCACACTCGCATCGACCTGATACTCTCTTCTCCTTCTTCCAACACCAATTTCAAACCTTCCAACATCTCCGACCACCGACCCATATCCACCTCCATAGCCATCCCCACCAACCCGATTAACATATACAACATCCCACACAATTCCATTCACTACCGCCACCTCAGCAAAGAGGAAAAGTCACACTTTACGTCCCTCAGTAAACCTCTTAACGACTGGCTCTCCAAGCACCACAACACTCTCTTCCAACAACCAATTGAACAACTTATCCCCCTGACTGACTTCCTTTTCACCCAACTAGTCACTACTTACAAAAAGATCATTCATCAAGCACACGATCACAAACCAACCAGCGTGGAGAAACAGTTCCTTGACGCTATAAAAAACTTACCTTCTTCTGCCTCCAATACACACAAAACTAAAACACTTCAAACACTACTCAATGACTGGACCTCAAAGAAACAAGCACAAGCGCACAAGAAACCCCACCACTCCCTCATTTCTCACAAACGCATAAAAAAGACAATCAACAACATTCTCAACCCCAGAAAAACCATCCCCATCTCTCTCTATGACCAAACTGGTCAGCTCACCACCGACCCTTTACGAAATGTGCAAATCCATGGGACACACCCTCTCTTCCCTGGGAGGCCCCCCAGACTTCGACACAGACCCAGCCTTCATCGACACACTCATGACTAACTCCCCAAAAATACCCAACGACGCTCCACAACCACACTTTACTAGAGACTTCTTTAACCTTCTTTTGTCGAACGCTAAACCCCACACGGCACCTGGTTTCGACGAAACCTCTCTTTACCTTTTCTCCATCTGCCCCCCCGACATTGGAACCTACATTTACAGCTTGTGTTCCCTCCTTATCACCGACCACATTCCTTTTCACTGGCTTAAGGCAAAACGTTTTCTACTTTACAAAAAAGGCGACCCTCATAATCCTATAAACTACAGACCAATAGCCCTCCTTAACACACTGTACAAAATCATAGCTTCTTACGGTGCACACACCCTCACCTACTACGCCACAACGTACCACCTCACCAACAACACACGATACGGCGGACTCCCTAACCACAGAACCACAGACCACATATACACTATGATTGCCAACCTATCACTGCACCCCGACATGTATCACTTGTATCTCGACTTAAATAAAGCCTTTAACTCCGTTCCCCACCGAGCCCTATGGCAAATACTCTCCAACTACAACATACCTCACTCCATCATCAACCTCATCCAAAACCTGTACGCCTGCCCCCTTGACTTCCCCGTCGTCAACGGCTTCGCCCTCTTTGCAGCCCACTGCATAAGAGGACTTAGACAAGGATGCCCCATGTCCCCCATACTCTTTAACCTTTCAGTCGACCCCATCATTAACCACATACAATCTCTCCTACCTAAACATGAATTCAACGACCTTTTCTCCTTCATCGACGACATCGCCCTCCTAACAACCTCCCATGCCACTCTACACAACGTACTTCATTTCCTCTTTGTCCAAGGGCCCCGATACGGCATTTCTTTTCACACTACAAAGTCCGAACTCCACGCCCTCAACAACGCCACCCACATCACCATTTGTATTAGTCCTACCCAACATTTCAGCACTTTTACCGAAGATGGCAACCCCAGAGTTTTTTACAAATACCTGGGCACCTACTTTTTCAACAAACAACAAGACCCCAACATGCTCCAACTTCTACTCAACACCATTCACGCTTTTTTCGCCAACATATCCACCCTCCCTCTCACACACAACAAAATCATAAAACTATCCAACATACAACTGATACCTACCCTCACTTACCGATTAATCTACAACTCACTCCCGCAACATGACTTGGACAAACTAGACGTCACAATTTGGAGCCATATCTCCAAATTAGGCAAACTATCCTTTCGCACCCCCAATAAAACCAAATACTCTCCCCCGCACACACTAGGTCTAAACATCACAAAAATTTTCATCGTAACCCACATCCAAGCAATCAACCATATACTGCGCTACACACACTACGACGGACCTTCCCACACCAACGAACAAGTCACGTACACCCTGCGCCACAAATCCACTAATCCCAACACCATACAACTCATGACCGCTCACTCGGCTAAATTTTTAGGTTTCCACACTCACAACATACCCACAGTTAATCCATGTCTCCCTTCTCAAATCCCTACACACAAAACAATCGAATTCGCCTTTATTTACTACCAATCCGACATATTCCACTACTAAAAACACCACCCACACCACAAAAAAGACCCTATGGTTCCAAGGCACAGTCGACCACCCCCTGCTCCAGAAAACCACCGTTACGTTCCCTGACATGTCCACAATCCTCACCCCCAACCACCAGTTTCGCTTTCTTACCCTCCCCACATCCCAAGAAATTTGCAAGTCCACCAAGCCTCTCTCACTACCCGACACGACCAACTTCCCTTTTTCTTTCACTGGCACCACCACCACTCAAAACTTCATTTAATTTACCCTGAAAAACAATCTCTCTCCCCCAAACCCTCCACACCTACACTATTGGGGATGCCACGATCTTTTAGACGCACTCGATGCCTCACTGCCCCTGCCCAGCCCACTGCCCCTGCCCCTGCCCCTGCCCCTGCCCCTGCCCCTGCCCCTGCCCCTGCCCCTGCCACTTCCCCTGCCCCTGCCCCTGCCCCCCTGCCCATGCCTCTGCCCCTGCCCCTGCCACAGCCACTGCCCCTGCCCCTGCCCCTGCTACTGCCACTGCCCCGGCCCCTGCCCCTGCCCCTGCTACTGCCACTGCCCCTGCCACTGCCCCTGCCCCTGCCCCTGCCACTGCCCCTGGCACTGCCCCTGCCCCTGCCCCTGCCCCTGCCCCTGCCTTTGCCTGTGCCCCTGCTACTGCCCCTGCCCCTGCCCCTGCGCCTACCCCTGCCCCTGCCCCTGCCACTGCGGCAGGGGCAGGGGCAGGGGCTTGGGCAGGGACAGGGGCAGGGGCAGGGGCCGGGTCTATGGGAGGTGCAGGGGCAGTGGCACGGGCAGGGGCAGGGGCAGTTGCAAGGGCAGGGGCAGGAGCAGGGACCGGGGCAGGGGCAGAGGCAGGGGCACGGGCGGGGGTAGGGGCAGGGGCAGGGACAGTGGCAGGGGCAGGGGCAGCGGCAGTAGCAGGGGCAGAGGCAGGGGCAGAAACAGGGGCAGGCGCAGGGGCAGGGGCATGGCAGGGGCAATGGCAGTGGCAGGGGCAGGGGCAGGGGCAGTGGCTGTAGCAGGGGCAGGGGCAGGGGCAGGAGCATGGGCAGTGGCCCCCCTGCCCATGCCTCTGCCCCTGCCCCTGCCACAGCCACTGCCCCTGCCCCTGCCCCTGCTACTGCCACTGCCCCGGCCCCTGCCCCTGCCCCTGCTACTGCCACTGCCCCTGCCACTGCCCCCTGCCCCTGTCCCTGCCACTGCCCCTGGCACTGCCCCTGCCCCTGCCCCTGCCCCTGCCCCTGCCTTTGCCTGTGCCCCTGCTACTGCCCCTGCCCCTGCCCCTGCGCCTACCCCTGCCCCTGCCCCTGCCACTGCGGCAGGAACAGGGGCATGGGCTTGGGCAGGGACAGGGGCAGGGGCAGGGGCCGGGGCTGTGGGAGGTGCAGGGACAGTGGCACGGGCAGGGGCAGGGGCAGATGCAAGGGCAGGGGCAGGAGCAGGGACTGGGGCAGGGGCAGAGGCAGGGGCACGGGCGGGGGCAGGGGCAGGGGCAGGGACAGTGGCAGGAGCAGGGGCAGGGGCAGTAGCAGGGGCAGAGGCAGGGGCAGAAACAGGGGCAGGCGCAGGGGCAGGGGCATGGCAGGGGCAATGGCAGTGGCAGGGGCAGGGGCAGGGGCAGTGGCTGTAGCAGGGGCAGGGGCAGGGGCAGGAGCATGGGCAGTGGCAGTAGCAGCGGCAGGGGCAGGGGCAGTGGCTGGGGCAGGGGCAGTGGCAGAGGCAGGGGCAGGGGCAGAGGCAGGGGCAGGGGGGGCAGGGGCAGGGGCAGGAGCAGTGGCAGGAGCAGGGGCAGGGGCAGGGGCAGGGACAGGGGCCGGGGCAGTGGCAGGAGCAGGGGCAGTTCGAGGGGCAAGGGCAGTGGCAGGGGGGGCAGGGGCAGTGGCAGAAGCAGGGGCAGGGGCAGTGGCAGTGGAAGTAGCTGGGCCAGGGGCAGGGGCAGGGCCAGGGGCCGTGGCAGTGGCAGGGGCAGTGGCAGGGGCAGAGGCACGGGGAGGGGTGGCAGGGGCAGGGGCAGGGGCAGTGGCAGGGGCAGGGGCAGGGGCAGGGGCTGGGGCAGGGGCTGTGGCAGGAGCAGGGGCAGTGGGCGGGGCAGGGGCAGTGGCTGGGGCTGGGGCAGGGGCAGGGGCAGGGGCAGTGGGAGGCGCAGGGGCAGTGGCAGGGGCAGGGGCATGGGCAGTTGCAGGGGCAGGGGCAGGGGCAGGGGCTGGGGCAGGGGCAGAGCCAGGGGCAGTGGCAGTGACAGGGGCAGGGGCAGGGGCAGAGGCAGGGGCAGGGGGGCAGGGACACGGGCAGGGGCAGTGGCAGGGGCAGGGGCAGGGGCAGGGGCAGTCGTAGGGGCAGTTGCAGGGGCACGGGCAGTTGCAGGGGCAGGAGCAGGGGCAGTGGGAGGGGCAAGGGCAGTGGTAGGGGCGAGGGCAGGGACAGGGGCAGGGGCAGGGGCAGTGGCTGGGGCAGGAGCAGGGGCAGTTGCAGGGTTCGGGGCAGGGTCTGGGGCCGTGGTAGGGGCAGGGGCAGGGGCATGGGTTGGGTTGGGTTTGGTCAAGGCTTCATCCGGACCTCCGGGACCATGGACGTCGCCCTTCCCTGCGCGTCACTACTGGTCCAGCGGGTGCTCGGTTGTCCGGTCGCAAGGCCTGCCGGACTGATGACCGCCCCCGTACCCCGCGGTGGCAAACGCGGGAGGGAGATGCCGCCGTGCCTGTGTGTATGGGGCGCGCGCGCACCCTGGGCAGGGGCATGGGCAGGGGCCGGGGCAGGGGTAGGGGCAGGGGTAGAGGCAGTGGCGGGGCAGGGGCAGGGGCAGGGGCATGGGCAGTGGCAGGGGCAGTGGCAGTGGCAGGGGCAGGAGCAGGGGCAGTGGGAGGAGCAAGGGCAGTGGTAGGGGCAGGGGCAGGGACAGGGACAGGGGCAGGGGCAGTGGCTGGGGCAGGGGCAGTGGCAGGGGCAGTGGCAGGGGCAGGGGCAGGGGCAGGGGCAGGGGCAGTGGCACGAGCAGGGGCAGTTGCAGGGGCAGGGGCAGGGTCAGGGGCCGTGGTAGGGCCAGGGGAAGGGGCATGGGCAGGGGCCGGGGCAGGAGTAGGGGCAGGGGTAGAGGCAGTAGCAGGGGCAGGGGCAGGGGCAGGGGCAGGGGCAGTGGCAGGGGCAGTGGCAGTGGCAGGGGCAGGCGCAGTGGCAGTGGCAGTAGCAGGGGCAGGGGCAGTGGCAGGGGCAGTGACAGTAGCAGGGGCAGTAGCAGGGGCAGGGGCAGGGGCAGTGGCAGTGGCAGGGGCAGGGGCAGGGGTAGAAGCAGGGGCAGGGGGGGCAGGGGCAGGGGCAGAGGCAGGGGCAGGGGCAGGGGCAGGGGCAGTGGAAGGAGCCGGGGCAGTGGGAGGGGCAAGGGCAGGGGCAGGGGCAGAGCCGGAACAGGGGCAGTGGCAGGGGCAGGGGCAGGGGCAGGGGTAGGGGCTTGGGCAGGGGCATGTGCAGGGGCAGGGGCAGGGGCGGTGGCAGGAGCAAGGGCAGGGGCGCGAGGAGGGGCAGTGGTAACGGCAGTGGCAGGGGCAGGGGCTGGGCCAGTGGCGGGGGCAGTGGCAGTGGCAGGGGCAGAGCAGGGGCATTGGCAGTAGCAGTAGCAGGGGCAGGGGCAGGGGCAGGGGCAGTGGCAGTAGCAGGGGCAGTGGCAGGGGCAGGGCAGGGGCCGTGGCAGTTGCAGGGGCAGGGGCAGGGGCAGTGGCAGGGGCAGTGGCAGGAGCAGGGGCAGTTGCAGGGGCGGGGGCAGGGTCAGGGGCCGTGGTAGGGGCAGGGGCAGGGGCATGGGCAGGGGCAGTAGCAGGGGCAGAGGCAGGGGCCGGGGCAGGGACAGGGGCAGGGGTAGAGGCAGTGGCAGGGGCAGGGGCAGGGGCAGGGGCAGGGGCAGTGGCAGGGGCAGTGGCAGTTGCAGAGGCAGCGGCAGTGGCAGTGGCAGTAGCAGGGGCAGGGGCAGGGGCAGGGGCAGAGGCAGGGGCAGGGGCAGGGGCAGGGGCAGTGGCAGGAGCCGGGGCAGTGGGAGGGGCAAGGGCAGGGGCAGGGGCAGGGGCAGGGGTAGGGGCAGGGGCTGGGGCAGGTGCAGGGGCAGGGGCAGGGGCAGAGGCAGGGGCAAGGGCAGGGGCTGAGCCAGTGGCAGGGGCAGTGGCAGTGGCAGGGGCAGGGGCAGGGGCAGTGGCAGTAGCAGTAGGAGGGGCAGGGGCAGGGGCAGGGGCAGTGGCAATAGCAGGGGCAGTGGCAGGGGCAGGGGCAGGGGCCGTGGCAGTGGTAGGGGCAGGAGCAGGGGCAGAGGCAGGGGCAGGGGGGGCAGGGGCAGGGGCAGTGGCAGGAGCAGGGGCAGGGTCAGGGGCCGTGGTAGGGCCAGGGGAAGGGGCATGGGCAGGGGCCGGGGCAGGAGTAGGGGCAGGGGTAGAGGCAGTAGCAGGGGCAGGGGCAGGGGCAGGGGCAGGGGCAGTGGCAGGGGCAGTGGCAGTGGCAGGGGCAGGCGCAGTGGCAGTGGCAGTAGCAGGGGCAGGGGCAGTGGCAGGGGCAGTGACAGTAGCAGGGGCAGTAGCAGGGGCAGGGGCAGGGGCAGTGGCAGTGGCAGGGGCAGGGGCAGGGGTAGAAGCAGGGGCAGGGGGGGCAGGGGCAGGGGCAGAGGCAGGGGCAGGGGCAGGGGCAGGGGCAGTGGAAGGAGCCGGGGCAGTGGGAGGGGCAAGGGCAGGGGCAGGGGCAGAGCCGGAACAGGGGCAGTGGCAGGGGCAGGGGCAGGGGCAGGGGTAGGGGCTTGGGCAGGGGCATGTGCAGGGGCAGGGGCAGGGGCGGTGGCAGGAGCAAGGGCAGGGGCGCGAGGAGGGGCAGTGGTAACAGCAGTGGCAGGGGCAGGGGCTGGGCCAGTGGCGGGGGCAGTGGCAGTGGCAGGGGCAGAGCAGGGGCATTGGCAGTAGCAGTAGCAGGGGCAGGGGCAGGGGCAGGGGCAGTGGCAGTAGCAGGGGCAGTGGCAGGGGCAGGGCAGGGGCCGTGGCAGTTGCAGGGGCAGGGGCAGGGGCAGTGGCAGGGGCAGTGGCAGGAGCAGGGGCAGTTGCAGGGGCGGGGGCAGGGTCAGGGGCCGTGGTAGGGGCAGGGGCAGGGGCATGGGCAGGGGCAGTAGCAGGGGCAGAGGCAGGGGCCGGGGCAGGGACAGGGGCAGGGGTAGAGGCAGTGGCAGGGGCAGGGGCAGGGGCAGTGGCAGGGGCAGTGGCAGTTGCAGAGGCAGCGGCAGTGGCAGTGGCAGTAGCAGGGGCAGGGGCAGGGGCAGGGGCAGAGGCAGGGGCAGGGGCAGGGGCAGGGGCAGTGGCAGGAGCCGGGGCAGTGGGAGGGGCAAGGGCAGGGGCAGGGGCAGGGGCAGGGGTAGGGGCAGGGGCTGGGGCAGGTGCAGGGGCAGGGGCAGGGGCAGAGGCAGGGGCAAGGGCAGGGGCTGAGCCAGTGGCAGGGGCAGTGGCAGTGGCAGGGGCAGGGGCAGGGGCAGTGGCAGTAGCAGTAGGAGGGGCAGGGGCAGGGGCAGGGGCAGTGGCAGTAGCAGGGGCAGTGGCAGGGGCAGGGGCAGGGGCCGTGGCAGTGGTAGGGGCAGGAGCAGGGGCAGAGGCAGGGGCAGGGGGGGCAGGGGCAGGGGCAGTGGCAGGAGCAGGGGCAGGGGCAGGGGCTGGGGCAGGGGCAGGGGCAGGGGCAGGAGCAGGGGCAGTGGCAGCAGCAGGCCAGTGGCAGGGGCAGGAGCAGGGGCAGGGGCATGGGCAGGGGCCGTGGGAGGTGCAAGGGCAGTGGCAGGGGCAGGGGTAGGGGCAGTTGCAGCAGCAGGGGCAGGGGCAGGGGCTGGGGCAGGGGCAGGGGCAGGGGCAGGGGCAGGGGCAGTGGCAGGGGCAGTGGCAGTAGCAGGGGCAGGGGCAGGGGCAGTGGCAGTGGCAGGGGCAGGGGCAAGGGCAGAGCCTTGGGCAGGGGGGGCAGGAGCAGGGGCAGGGGAAGTGGCAGGGGCAGGGGCAGGGGCAGGGGCAGGGGCAGGGGCAGGGGTAGGGGCAAGAGCAGGGGGTCGGGCAGGGGCAGTGGCAGGGGCAGGGGCAGGGGCAGAGGCAGGGACAGGGACAGGGGCAGGGGCCGGGGCAGTGGCAGTAGCAGGGGCAGGGGCAGGGGCAGGGGCAGTGGCAGTAGCAGGGGCAGGGGCAGGGGCAGTGGCAGTGGCAGGAAGGGGGGCAGGGGCAGAGGCTTGGGCAGGGGGGGCAGGGGCAGGGGCAGGGGAAGTGGCAGGGGCAGGCACAGGGGCAGGGGCAGGGGCAGGGGCAGGGGCAGGGGCAGGGGGTGGGGTAGGGGCAGTGGCAGGGGCAGGGGCAGCGGCATGGGCAGGGGCAGGGGCAGGGGCAGGGGCAGGGGCTGGGGCAGGAGCAGTAGCAGGGGCAGAGGCAGGGGCGGGGTCAGGGGCAGGGGCAGTAGCAGGGGCAGTGGCAGGGGCAGGGGCCGGGGCAGTGGCAGGGGCAGTGGCAGTGTCAGGGGCAGGAGCAGGGGCAGTGGCTGTAGCAGGACAGGGGCAGTGGCAGGGGCAGGGGCAGTGGCGGTAGCTGGGGCAAGGGGCAGGGGCAGGGGGATTGGCAGTGGCAGGGGCAGGGGCAGGGGCAGAGGCAGGGGCATGGGGGGCATGGGCAGGGGCAGGGGCAGTGGCAGGAGCAGGGGCAGGGGCAGGGGCTGGGGCAGGGGCTGGGGCAGTGGCAGGACAAGGGGCAGTGGGAGGGGCAGGGGCAGTGGCGGGGGCAGGGGCCGGGGGCGTGGCAGGGGCAGGGGCAGGGGCAGGGGCACTGGCAGGAGCAGGGGCAGTGGCAGGGGCAGGGGCAGGGGCAGGGGTAGGGGCAGAGGCATGGGCAGTGGCAGGAGCAGGGGCAGTGGCAGGTGCAGGGGCCGGGGCAGGGGCAGGGGCAGGGGCAGGGGCAGTGGCAAGGGCAGCGGCAGAGGCAGGGGCAGGGGCAGGGCCAGGGGCAGGGGCAGTGGCAGTTGCAGGGGCAGGGGCAGGGGCGAGGGGGGGCAGGGGCAGGGGCAGGGGCAGGAGCAGGGACAGGGGCAGGGGCAGGGGCAGATGTTTGAGGTTTGAGGTTTGATTTTGCGGGTACCAGACGCCTTTCGGCCCCGGGGGGCCACCTGGTCGGGCCACGTGATATCCTCCCCACCGGGTCCTAGTGGGGGGCCTTTCAAGACGCACCTCCTGCCTGGTGGCGGAGTCCCCCGGGTTCACAGAGCTCGGAGCACCGTCCTTCCCCGGCTCCCCCGTTTTGCCACTCCCCGGTCAGTGCATCAATTCGCAGCCTTGGCTGCGGGCGCTTACCCACTGCGTCGCCCCCCTAATGCGTGGTCGCCCGGGGCGCCGGCGCCGCCGGGCCCGTGCTACTTGCTTGTCGCCAGTGGGACCCCCTTGGGCTGGCGCGGAGGCTGCCTAGCCTAGGGGTTGGGGCGTGGCGCTGTGCGCCACTACTGCCTTGGCGGGTGCAGTGCCCCGTCCGTGTGTGCGCGGCGCTCGCGGCTGGTTCGGGGGGTTCGGGCCGGTACCTGGTGTTGTGTCTCTCTCTTTTCTCCCTCCCCGCCCCATGTGTTCGGCGCTGCGTGTGGCGGGCCGTCCAGTCCGGGTGTCCCTTACCCTCGCTCGCTGGTACGCCATTCCACGTGGTCTGTGCGTTCCGCCATCGGTCCGGTTGCCCTTCTGGTAGTCCCCGCGTGTCCCTTTCGTGTGTTTGCGCTCGCGCTCTCGCGGTGTCTGCCCCCCCCCCCCCCTGGGTGGTGTGGCGTGCGCACCTCGCGTGGTCCCGGCACTGGGCGCTGGTAGGGCCGTTCCACGTGGTCCGTGCCCCTCCGCGTGTCCTGTTCCGGTCCCTTGCTCTGTCTGGCGTGCTTGGGGGGGGGCGGTCCGGTCCCGGATCCCCCCTACTTGGCTTGGGGTTGTGGGGGTGGCGGCAGGGCGTCCCCGGGGGGGGTGCCTTCTACCGTTGCGAGGGGCGTCTGGGGTCATGCGCTCCCCCTCCCCCGACTGCCCGCCCACTGGGTGGGCTGCCGGGGCCCGCGATCGACGTGTTGTGGGCGCGGGCGTGCGGGTGTGGGGGCCCTTCCCTGTCCCCTCGGCCGGCACGCCCTGTGGGGGCTGCGCGCCGTGGGGCGGGTTCGTGGCGTTCATGTGCTTGGGGGCGGGCTGGGGGGGGGGGGATGGCGTGCGCCGTACCCCCCGTTTGTGCGGCCGGGGGGGGGGCCTGTAGGGCGGGGGGTCGCTCTGCCTCATTCCGTCCCTCTGCCTTCCCTGGGCAGGCAACAAAGCCGGTGTCACTGGCGTTGTGCTGTCCATGGGGGGCGTGGCCCCAGATACCACTCCGGTTCGTGCTCACCAGGCTTCTCTGGGTACGATCTGTGCGGCGTCCTGGTGCGTAGGCGCGGGCTCGCTTGTTCTTCGCGGCCCCCATGGGGGCCAGCGGCTCGGGCGGGGGGGCGGGTCGCGCTCCGGCTCCTCTCTCGGGCGGGTGGGGGAGGGGCAGAGGCAGGGGCAGGGGCATTGGTAGGTGCAGGGGCAGTGGCAGGGGCAGGAGCAGGGGCAGTTGCAGGGGCAAGGGCAGGGGCAGGCACTGGGGCAGGGGCAGAGGCAGGGGCAGTGGCAGTGGCAGGGGCACGGGCAGGGGCAGAGGCAGGGGCAGGGGGGGCAGGGGCAGGGGCAGGGGCAGGGGCAGGGGTAGGAGCAGGGGCAGGGGTAGGAGCAGGGGCAGAGGCAGGGGCAGGGGCAGTGGCAGGGGCAGGGGCAGGGGCAGGGGCAGGGGGAGGGGCAGGGGCAGTGTCAGGAGCAGGGGCAATGGGAGGGGCAGGGGCAGTGGCAGGGACAGGGGCAGTGGCTGGGGCAGGGGCAGGGGCATTGGGAGGTGCAGGGGCAGTGGCAGGGGCAGGGGCAGGGGCAGTGGCAGTAACAGTAGGAGGGGCAGGGGCAGGGGCAGGGGCAGTGGCAGTAGCAGGGGCAGTGGCAGGGGCAGGGGCAGGGGCCGTGGCAGTGGTAGGGGCAGGAGCAGGGGCAGAGGCAGGGGCAGGGGGGGCAGGGGCAGGGGCAGTGGCAGGAGCAGGGGCAGGGGCAGGGGCTGGGGCAGGGGCAGGGGCAGGGGCAGGAGCAGGGGCAGTGGCAGGAGCAGGGGCAGTGGCAGGGGCAGGAGCAGGGGCAGGGGCATGGGCAGGGGCCGTGGGAGGTGCAAGGGCAGTGGCAGGGGCAGGGGTAGGGGCAGTTGCAGGGGCAGGGGCAGGGGCAGAGCTGGGGCAGGGGCAGGGGCAGGGGCAGGGGCAGGGGCAGTGGCAGGGGCAGTGGCAGTAGCAGGGGCAGGGGCAGGGGCAGTGGCAGTGGCAGGGGCAGGGGCAAGGGCAGAGGCTTGGGCAGGGGGGGCAGGGGCAGGGGCAGGGGAAGTGGCAGGGGCAGGGGCAGGGGCAGGGGCAGGGGCAGGGGTAGGGGCAGGGGCAGGGGTAGGGGCAAGAGCAGGGGGTCGGGCAAGGGCAGTGGCAGGGGCAGGGGCAGGGGCAGAGGCAGGGGCAGGGGCAGGGGCAGGGGCAGGGGCAGGGGTAGGGGCAGTGGCAGGGGCAGTGGCAGGGTCAGGGGCAGGGGAAGTGGCAGGGGCAGTGGCACTGGCAGGGGCAGGGGCCCGTGCAGTGGCAGTAGCAGGGGCAGGGGCAGGGGCAGGGGCAGTGGCAGTAGCAGGGGCAGGGGCAGGGGCAGTGGCAGTGGCAGGGGGGGGGGCAGGGGCAGAGGCTTGGGCAGGGGGCGCAGGGGCAGGGGCAGGGGAAGTGGCAGGGGCAGGCGAGGGGGCAGGGGCAGGGGCAGGGGCAGGGGCAGGGGCATGTGCAGGGGCAGTGGCAGGGGCAGGGGCTGGGGCAGGAGCAGTAGCAGGGGCAGAGGCAGGGGCGGGAGTAGGGGCAGGGGCAGTAGCAGGGGCAGTGGCAGGGGCAGGGGCCGGGGCAGTGGCAGGGGCAGTGGCAGTGTCAGGGGCAGGAGCAGGGGCAGTGGCTGTAGCAGGAGCAGGGGCAGTGGCAGGGGCAGGGGCAGTGGCGGTAGCTGGGGCAAGGGGCAGGGGCAGGGGCATTGGCAGTGGCAGGGGCAGGGGCAGGGGCAGAGGCAGGGGCATGGGGTGCATGGGCAGGGGCAGGGGCAGTGGGAGGAGCAGGGGCAGGGGCAGGGGCTGGGGCAGGGGCTGGGGCAGTGGCAGGACAAGGGGCAGTGGGAGGGGCAGGGGCAGTGGCGGGGTCAGGGGCCGGGGGCGTGGCAGGGGCAGGGGCAGGGGCAGGGGCACTGGCAGGAGCACGGGCAGTGGCAGGGGCCGGGGCCGGGGCAGGGGCAGGGGCAGTGGCAAGGGAAGCGGCAGAGGCAGGGGCAGGGGCAGGGCCAGGGGCAGGGGCAGTGGCAGTTGCAGGGGCAGTGGCAGGGGCAGGGGGGGCGGGGGCAGAGGCAGGGGCAGCAGCAGGGGCAGGGGCAGGGGCAGGGGCAGGGGCAGGGGCAGGGGCATTGGTAGGTGCAGGGGCAGTGGCAGGGGCAGGAGCAGGGGCAGTTGCAGGGGCAAGGGCAGGGGCAGGCACTGGGGCAGGGGCAGTGGCAGGGGCAGTGGCAGTGGCAGGCGCACGGGCAGGGGCAGGGGCAGGGGCAGGGGTAGGAGCAGGGGCAGAGACAGGGGCAGGGGCAGTGGCAGGCGCAGGGGCAGGGGTAGGGGCGGGGGGAGGGGCAGGGGCAGTGTCAGGAGCAGGGGCAATGGGAGGGGCGGGGGCAGTGGCAGGGGCAGTGGCAGGGGCTGGGGCAGGGGCAGGGGCATTGGGAGGTGCAGGGGCAGTGGCAGGGGCAGGGGCAGGGTCAGTAGCAGGGGCAGGGGCTGGTGCAGGGGCACAGGCATGGGCAGTGGCAGTGGCAGGGGCTGGGGCAGGGGCAGGGGCCGGGGCAGGGGGAGGGGCAGGGGCAGGGGCAGGGGCAGAGGCTGGGGTTGGGGCAGGGGCAGTGACAGGGGCCGTGGCAAGGGCAAGAGCCGGGGCAGTGGCTGGGGCAGGGGCAGGGGCATGGGCAGGGGCAGGGGCAGGGGCAGGGGTAGTGGCAGGAGCAGGGGCAGTGGCAGGGGCAGGGGCAGGGGCAGGGGACGGGGCAGGGGCACGGGCAGGGGCAGGGGCAGTAGCAGGTGCAGAGGCTGTGGTAGGGGCAGGGGCAGTGGCAGGGGCCGTTGCAGGGGCAGGGGCAGGGGCAGTGGCAGGGGCAGTGGCAGTGGCAGTGGCAGGGGCAGGGGCAGTGGCAGGGGCAGGGGGGGCAGGGGCAGGGGCAGTGGCAGGGGCAGGGGCAGGGGCAGGGGCAGGGGAAGAGGCAGTGGCTGGGGCTGGGGCTGGGGCCGGGGCAGGGGCAGTGGCAGGAGCAGGGGCAGTGGGAGGGGCAGGGGCAGGGGCAGGGGCAGGGGCAGGGGCAGTGGCAGGGGCAGGGGCAGGTACAGGGGCAGGGGCAGGGGCAGTGGCGGGGGCAGGGGCAGGGGCAGTGGCAGGGGCAGTGGCAGTGGCAGGGGCAGGGGCAGGGGGAGTGGCAGTAGCACGGACAGGGGCAGGGGCAGTGGCAGTAGCAGGGGCTGGGGGAGGGGGGGCAGGGGCAGGGGCAGGGGCCGGGGGTGGGGCCGTGGCAGGAGCAGGGGCAGTGGGAGGGGCAAGGGCAGTGGCAGGGGCAGGGGCCGGGGCCGGGGCAGGGGCAGGGGCAGGGGCAGTGGCAGGGGCAGGGGCAGGGGCAGGGGCAGCGTCCGGGGCAGGGGCAGTGGCAGGAGTGGGGGCAGTGGCAGGGGCAGGGGCAGGGGCAGGGGCAGGGGCAGGGGCAGTGGCAGGAGCAGGGGCAGTGGCAGGGGCGTTCACCTTTTTTCGTTCCTCCTTCTTGTTCGGTTCCGGACTATCGGCTTCTTCCCCGGATGTTCAAGTCCAGGGCATCTGTCCGCATTTCCCCGGATGCTCCAGTCCAGGGGGCGGCGTTTGTTGTCTCCGAGGCCCCCCGGATGTTCCAGTCCAGGGGGCCGCCATCTTGCTTCTTGGCCTCACCCTGGATGTTCCCGTCCAGGGCCGTTGGCTGGCCCCCCGGATGTCCCAGTCCAGGGGCCGCCATCTTGCTTCTTGGCCAGGCCCCAGATGTTCCAATCCAGGGCAGTTGGCTGGCCCCCCAGATGTTCCAGTCCAGGGGGCCGGGCTGCCATCTTCCTTCTTGGCCTCCTTCGGTCCGCAGCCCCCTGGATGCTCCAGTCCAGGGGGCCGTTATCTTGCTTCTTGGCCAGGCCCCGGATGTTCCAGTCCAGGGCCGTTGTGGCTCACCCTGTGATCCTCTCTCCTTCGGTCCGCAGCCCCCCGGAGCTCCAGTCCAGGGGGCGGTTCATTTTGTCTTCGCGGGGCAGTGGCAGGGGCGGGCAGGGGCAGGGGCAGTTGCAGGGGCAGGGGCAGTGGCAGGGGCTGGGGCAGGGGCAGAGGCAGGGGCAGTGGCATTGGCAGGGGCAGGGGCTGGGGCAGAGGCTGGGGCAGGGGGGGCAGGGGCAGGGGAAGGGGCAGTGGTAGGGGCAGGGGCAGGGGTAGGGGCAGGGGCAGGAGCAGGGGCAGTGGCAGGGGCAGGGGCAGGGGCAGGGGCAGTGGCTGGAGCAGGGGCAGTGGCAGTGGCGGGGGCAGGGGCAGTGGCGGTAGCTGGGGCAAGAAGCAGGGGCAGGGGCAGTGGCAGTGGCAGGGGCAGGGGCAGGGGAAGAGGCAGGGGCATGGGGGCCATGGGCAGGGGCAGGGGTAGTGGCAGGGGCAGGGGCAGGGGCAGGGGCTGGGGCAGGGGCCGGGTCAGTGGCAGGAGCAGGGGCAGTGGGAGGGGCAGGGGCAGTGGCAGGGGCAGGGGCCGGCGCCGTGGCAGGGGCAGGGGCAGGGGGAGGGGCAGTGGCAGGAGCAGGGGCAGTGGCAGTGGCAGGGGCAGGGGCAGGGGTAGGGGCAGGGGCATGGGCAGTGGCAGGAGCAGGGGCAGTAGCAGGGGCAGTAGCAGGGGCAGGGGCAGGGGCAGGGGCAGGGCCAGTGGCAGGGGCAGCGGCGGGGGCAGAAGCAGGGGCAGGGCCAGGGGCAGGGGCAGTGGCAGTTTCAGGGGCAGGGGCAGGTGCAGGGGGGGCAGGGGCAGGGGCAGGGGCAGGCGCAGGGGCAGGGGCAGTGGCAGGCAGGGGCAGGGGCAGGGGCATTGGGAGATGCAGGGGCAGTGGCAGGGACAGGGGCAGGGGCAGTTGCAGGGGCAAGGACAGGGGCAGGCACTGGGGCAGGGGCAGAGTCAGAGGCAGTGGCAGTGGCAGGGGCACGGGCAGGGGCAGAGGCAGGGGCAGGGGGGGCAGGGGCAGGGGCAGGGGCGGGGGCAGGGGCAGGAGCAGGGGTAGGAGTAGGGGCAGAGGCAGGGGCAGGAGCAGTCACAGGGGCAGGGGCAGGGGCAGCGGTAGGCAGAGGGTCAGGGGCAGTGTCAGGTGCAGGGGCAATGGGAGATGTATGAATTTCTTTCTGGCGTGTCCACTCTTGGGCCGCCAGCCGCTTCTCTGCACCTAGGCTTTTATGGCAGGTATGTTTTCCGAAATGGTCCCCAATCGCCAATGCATGCCCCCATGTTGAGTATGTTGTTATTGTTGCCACGTTTTTTTGAAGGACATACATTCAGGATATCGTGTCTGTGTTCTTTTTTTCATAACAATCCAGTATATGTTAAATTTGTGCACAACAAGCATTGGCCCGTAGGCCGGGGTGTCATTGAGGTGCATTGGGACGAGCCAAATTTGGTTTGCCCCTTCGTCAATGTTTTCCAGGGTTTTTACTAATTAGGTTGATGTAGTCCTGCGTTGTTGTCCCGTCTATTCTATGTGTGTATTGAAAATCAGGCCGGATCTTTACCTATGGTTCAGCCTCTGCTGTTCTTCAGCCTCTGCTGCATCTCTGAAATGCCCAAGAGCTGCATCTCAAAGGAAGGCCCCGGAATTTTGGGTTCCTGTTACTTTGGTCAACAATCAAGGATGCCAGACTCAATCTTGAGGATGCGGAGAACCACTTGGAGGCCACTGCCAGCGTAGGGGGATCTGAATCTGATGCATTTGCCCGTGAGGTGCACTCAAAGCTCGGCAAGATGAAGAGATCACTCGCAGACATCAAGCCACAGCAGGAGGAGCTGGGTAAGAAGCAGGACAACCTGTCTTCTGCTTTCGAAGAGGCACGGGACTTGATCAGAAGCATGAATGATGACCTCGAGTCTCTCACTAAGAGAGCAAAGCCTGCCACTGTCACTGCCCCTGCCCCTGCTTGGCTTTGGCCGGGTGTGCAGCCGTGTATGGCCCAGAGTATGGAGCTGGCCTTGGCTCAGAACACACAGAGCGCACAGAACGCCACGCAGTGATGAACAGCTATGTGTACCCTGCTGACAGCATTTTGCTTTCCTGCTGTGTGCCATTGGGACAACATTTACGTGCCATTGCATGTGCCAATTTTTGAAATGTTGGGTGCCCCAATTTAGGCTGCCCCTTGGGCATCTTCACATTTGAAACAGGTTGAAAACCAGTGAATGAACAGGGACCAGAGCATTGTGAGGTAGACAGAGGCGGATGACTGCTGAGTGGGCCTATTCCACATTGGACGGTGCGATGGGGCAACATTTACCAGCCATGGGATGGGCCAACTGTGTTTCATTGACTTTTCCTGCGATAAGCACTAATTGAAACCTGTTTTTAACATATACGCGAAACCAACCCTAAAGAAAGGATAGAGTAGGTGCCAGAACATAGAAAAGACAGCATGACGTGGCGGGACATTTCAAACACCATTGGCTTGTTTCATGGGACCACATTTACTTGCCACCCTACGGGCCAACTTTTCTTTTTCAAAATACGGTAGTATGTTGAGTTACCATGAAACGAATGCATATGGCGCAAAATGATGGTGGTATGTGCTTCCCAAAACTGTGGCACTAATAGGTACAAAAACCCATGGGGGGCATTATTGCCCAATTTAGGAATTTAAGGAACCATTTAGGGAAAAATACCTGCCAAAAAAGCCTAGGTGTGTCAGTGTGTGTGTGAGAAGCTGCGGGAGTTGTTTACACACATGCGAATGGGAAACATACCCGGCGAATTATGCCTATTTTCTGGCTAGAAACATTTTGGGGAAACTTTGTTCCGGCCTTTCAAGGCGGCCAAATTCGGTTTGCCTGTGAAAGGGAGTTTCCTAACCCGTAGGATAGAAAAACACCAAGCAAAGGGGTGGGGGGATAAGAAATTTTGCCTTGCACCTGCATTCATTTTCTCTGCACGGTGGCCAGACCCCCCCCCTTACACACAACGCTTGCGTGGGCGCTTCACTTGGGCGCCGATAAAATAGCAAGAGTACATATGCTAACCTTAGTCTGGTTGATCCGATCTCTGTCTATCTCTGTCGTCTGTTTATTGTTCGTTGTTCTGTGTCAGATAGTCTGCAGTGAATGCGCTTTTCTCGTCTGTGGCACTGATGTTACGTTGTCTTGGTCTGGGTCGGTGACTGTTTCTTTTGTTTGTCAGACTGGTATTGCGTCGTTAAATTACAGTCTGCGCTAGCTGGCGCTATCCAGAGATCCGGCGTACTCTTAACCCTACCTGTCGTTTCTCCCTGTGCCCTTCTCAGCGTCCCCTTTCGCCTGTTTCTCAGAGAGGCACCGACGTAAGGACCGGCGGACAGGAGGGTGATTGGTGCATAAGTCCCCAGTCCAAAATGGGGCGCTGATCACAACCCTGAGTCTGAAGGTTTTGGGCGGTCAGTGACAGTCACGTCTCTGCCGGCCGGCTTCAACCTGTGTGTTTGTATTTGTGTTTGTAATTTCCTGAAGGCACCGTCCTTAGAACCGGCCAGCCTCCGGCTCACCACCACTGGGCGTCTTGGTCCCAGCCCTGTAGAGAGAGAGGACCGCGTCATCCGCCTCAACAATCATCATCGGGCGTCTTGGTCTCAGCCCTGCAGAGAGAGTGGACCGTGTCACCTGCCTCAACAACCACCATCAGTGCCATGGTCAGGTGGACGTCAGTGCAGATCACACTTAGCGCTCGACACTCGCGAAACCGAAGAGCCGTTGTGGTTTTGGTACAGTACCGTACCAGGCTGCACTATACGGTATTTCGGTACTGAGTTTTCACTGACTGTGTAGTACTGAGGTGGGCTGGCTTGGTACTGTTGTTTCTGTAGAGTGTGCTGTGGTTCAGGACTGTGGTATGTACAAGGAACTGTTTAAGCCGCTAGCTTCTGCCGTCAGAGAAGCTTGGTCGCTGCGCCTGTGTACCAACCCCTTTTCTTCTGGGTACCCATGGGTAAGGGCTGTATTGACAGCCCTGGATGACCTACGGTGACCAATGGACGCTGGAGTATCAGTAGAGAGCACTGGAGTTGGAGCAACAAGGGAATACTCAGTGCTGTGGCTAGGCAACGTGGTTTTGTTGTGAGGCCAACATGTGCTGAAATTACTGTCCAGTTTCCTCCGAGGTGTATTTACCCGTATGTCTCCTTGAGGGTGAGGGTAGAGGCTACACGCGCCTCTCGCTTTGCGCTGAGTTCCCCGTGCACCCTACAGACCAGACTTCTGTCCTCCCCAGTGGGGGGGGGCATGCAGAAATATTTTAGGCTTTGTGTGTTGAATTACCACTGAGTTGGATATTGTCAAACTTTGTGCTGGCGAAGGGAGCTGTTGTGTTATAGATGTAAGCGGAACGGGGGAAGCCCCCTTTCAGAGGTCTGTTTTATTTCTCAACTCTGGGTGTTCTTATGAATTTCTGGTTTTGGGCTTGTTAAGCCCTGATAGCGGGTACCTTTTCTTTATGACCCGTACGACCCAATAGGTCCCCCTCCGCCAAGCACCCCGTTTTGATACCCCAGCTTTTGGAGCGTTGCTCCCTGTGGGTTTGTATTGAATTCCCTCTGGGGGACGTTTGCTGAGTTTGTTGAGTGACTCATTATCACTCACTGTGCACCTTGTAAGGTGTTGACTGAGCTGTAGTTGGTTGGTTTTAGTGTGGCTGCTCGGCTCTCTCGAGATGTACCCTAGGCTGGCAAGGAAGGACTGGGAGCTGGTTCACAGTAAACCCCAGCTTACGGTAACCAGAGCGCCTTGGCATGCAGTACTATGTACCTCTGAGTAATACCTTGTTCCTGTTGTGTGATTGACTGTTTTGGTCTGTCGTGTACCTCTACTGCTTCCTGATGCCAGTCCCCTGTCCTTGCCTGATTCTGGTCGGGGACGGTTAGTTCATTTTGCCAAACGCGTCAAGGAACCTGAGCCCAGCCCTGGCTTATGCTCAGGTAATGCGAGGTTGTCTTAGATCACTGCTGCAGTGTTTCCGTGAACGGCCAAGTTGTCCGCTGTTGGCCCAGAGCCTCCAGCATTTCCCTGCTCGGGGTAAGGCAACCCCTGGCAAGGGTTGAAGGGGTGACCACCCTTCCCCAATTTGAATGTAACCCCAGTCCCTAAATGGCCTGGTGATTCGTCATCTAAGTTTACTTGTTCTGTTGATTACCCAAGAGGTCACCTTGAGTGTCTCTCATTGATTTCTCGTTTCTGAGGCTTTTCAGTCCTGTACGCCCTTTGTTTCCTTATGGCTGCCATCCTACTTTAGCTGTCTTCCTGATTTATTCTTGTAGGTTCAAATTTTTCTGTGCCAGTGAATGGGAGTGAACATGACTTTGGCTTTGCCCCCTTTCTTTAACATTATCAGGTAAACCCAGAAAACCGCAGTGGAGAAGGGACCTGTTTCGTCTGTTGGGGGACACTTTACAAGGGGTCATGACAACCATAATTAAATGATGTGGTTTTTGACACCGTCATTTCTGACTCATTCGTGCATGACAACCTCATGAAAGCCATCAATGACTGAGATGGTGCGTGACTCGCTCTGCCAATGTATTATGGGGTTTCATGTTACAGCCATGGCGTGCACCACTGAGTTCCCCTACGTCAGAATGAACCGGACATGCTGCCAGCTCTGACCTGATGAGCAGAATCTGTGTTGTTAAACCCAGGTGATGACCCCAGTCCTCTGGAGCAAGCATGACCCAAGTCCTCTCCCTGGTGCGTCCCCTACACACCCCCCAAGTCGCGTTGCCCTCTGGGCGATGTTACCTGTTGCAGTATGCAGGTATTACTTCTGCAGGCAGAGAGAGAGCTAGCGGATTCTGGAGAGGGGAGTCGAGCTTGCCTGCCATGCTTTGACGCAGCAATCCTCGGGAGGGGGAAAATGTCATAGAAACCGCCTTGGCGAGTATCCCCTGGATGTTGGGTAAGCGTTAGTAAACCCGACAGCACGTTTGCCGCATGGAACCTCCCACGTGAGTTGGCCGTCAGTAAACACTTGGTTATCTGGAGATGAGGTGTAGCGGTGTACAGCTTCGGGTGTGTTTTTCTTTGCACGTAGGCTGAGGTACTTACTCCACCAGAGCTGTGTTGTCCTGTTACTTTACTTTGAGGCCCTCAGTGTGATTCGCCTGCTGTAGGGTGTATGGTAACGCACTTACCTGCGGTAGTCCATTCGTCTCTGGGATTAAGGTGTATTCACTCTGTGCTGTGTGCCAGATGCCTACAGCAGGTTTACCCCCATGGGGCAGCCCGCTTACTCTTCCTGATGAGGGTATTTGGAGCCCTACTGTTCGTTGGTAGGCTCGTTTTTTTTTTTACTGGAGAGAAGATCAGGAGGTCAGGGTTTAAGTGAGTACGGATCCGACCGCGACTGGCGGGAGAAAATATTCCTTTACCCGCAATGTGAAGAGCTCCACAAGGAAAATTAAGCTTGTCTTGTATCCATAAGCTGGTTCTGTACGGTTGTGTAGTATTCCGCCCCTGTATACTGTCTTTGGTGCTGTCTTAGTTCTGATTTTCTGTGCTGACCTGAAAAGCGAAGATTGGATTTACTCGGTGTTGAAGGTAGAGATGAAGGTAGGAGGGATAAGCCAGGATTCAGGGCTGCGACTGGAGTTTCTTGAGTGGTTTTGGATGGAACTGAATTATCCAAGGGTTAAGGTTATCCTTAGAGTTCCCCCTGGGGCAGGGGTCTCCTACCTTGTCCTGAGCACTCCCTGAATTCCATACTGTTACTTTTTTTTTGATCCAGCCTTGAGGAAGTTGGCCCTCCTGAAGGAGTGGGATACCTCAGGCGACAACCGCGCGATATGGGGTAGATAAATTCCTTTCTTTCTTCTGTTTAATTCTGTCTGTTGTGCTCTGCACGTACCCTGTGATGTACTCTGTGTAACCCTTTCTCCTGGACATCCAGGATGACTGTGTAATTCCTTGACAGTACCTAGACGGTCCTGAGTTGGTGGATGTACACTACGTTCGCGTTTGAGTGTAGCGAACAAAACTTTTGCAATTGCGTCGAATGTTAGGTGTCTGCACCAATTCTTGGTGTTAGCCTCGTCCTTTTCCCCACACACAGAAGTCCTGAGCCCATATTCTGTCTGTGTACCTCTTTGTAGGTTATTTACTCTGCCGATATAGTTAGTTGCATTGACTTTGCGTTTGCCAGATTTTCCGTCCTTATCAGGTGTTCCCGTCCAGAGACATATTTTCTGATTTTTCACCTGACCTTGGGAGTCTGGCTGGACCTCTGCCTACGTTATGTGTCGCCCTCTGGGGCGGACTCCAGTGGTGTTCCTCTTCTTCTTCAGTTTTGGACCTGCCAACGATGTGCCTCTTCCTTGTGTGTCCCGTATGCTGTGTACAGTACCGAGGGAATCCGGGGTGAGACTTGACTGCAGTTACAGTTTCAGTGGACGTGACGCCCCTGAGACACCACCACCCTCAGATGTGAGTGTGGTCAGTACTCCAGGTGAATTCAGATTCAGATGTAACGCCCTGTCGGGTTGTTGTTTGGCTGTAACTGCAAGGTAACACCAGGTGGGACCAGGTGCAACTTCTGTGGTGATGTCCTGACAGGTTGAGCTTGCAGTCCGTAGGAGTTAGGGGGGGGTCATTCAACCCCCCAGGCAAATGATGCCTTGCTTGTTCCTTACTGCTACGTATAACCAGAGGGTGTTGTCACCAGGGACTTCTGCCAGACCTGGTGACCTGGCGTGCCAGACCTGCCTGCCGTGTCAGCTGACCATGTGAGGTTTGGTCCTCTGGAAATTTTCAATCTTGGGCGAATTTGTTCCAACTGTCATGTTGTTTTCTCCTTTGCCGTGGTGTTTGCCCGGGCACAGTGCTTGGGGCTTCCACACCCCTGTGCCCCTGACCAGAGCGCCGCCTAAGACATCCTTACCTTTGGTGCGTCGTCTGGGGGGGAGTTATAAAAACTGGAGGTACAGTGCTTGGGGCACTCTGCTTACATCTGTGATGCCGTCTGTTAATTCTTGCCTGTAGATAATGACGGTGGTCTGTTATCGTTTGGATGGCTGGCCTGTCGCCGTCGCCATTGCCGACGTCTCAGTTCTTAAGGAGACATTTAATGGTGATGGGAGTTTGTGGAATTATCGTCCTTATTTATCAATTTCCAAATGTCTTTTTATCAATAAAATTCTCTGGTGCCCGAATGTAGATTTTCAGGGCGGTATTTCAGTGCCGTGCGCATCTCATTCATGTGCATTCATTCAATGCGCATTATTAGCAATGTTCCGTGTCATGTGTGGTGAGTTTGGTGATTGGTTAAGCATACGAGTGGAATGGTTTGAGTATTGTGGTGCGCATGCATTCATTGCATTCATGCATGCATTCACATGTACCATGTGGGCAAGTAGCATAAAGGATATGTTGTGTGTTTAGTTGAAGCATAGCATTGATAGCCTCGTGATAAACACGCACGTGCATGCATTCACTGCATTCTTGCATGCATTCGTACATACCATATGCATTTTCCTATGCCTCCTTGCGTTCTTCTTTGTTGATACACCTTGCCATGCTTCTCAGTTTCGCATGGTAGGATGATCCGCCAACCTTGGTGACCCGGGACGAGGTTGAACCAGGTATGGTATGGAGAATAAAGATGCACTCATGCCATACTGTGGCTTGCATTACCTCATTTGCCTTTTGCTTTGTGCTTTGCTTCACTTGTGTGTAGTTCTGTATGCTTTGTTTGGTTGTTTTGGGGAATATGACCCTAGGAATATTTTTGCATTGAAAATAACCAGGGACATCAATCACATGAGATGATTAGATAAAATGCACCCCTCTCAAAATTACTGTGAGTTTTCTTTTGGGGTTTTCTAACCATAGTTAAATATGTTTGATTAGTTTAAAGGTCCTTTTTGCATGGAAGCTTTTTGAATCACAAAGGAGTCGAGCCCACGTTTTTATAACGTTTTCTTTTTGTCTGTGCTCGGACCTTTTCCTCTGTCTGCAAGCGAATTTTGGGCTGAAACACATGCAAGAAAACCACTTTCACCACGCCAGAAGACAATGGGGCCATACCTCCATCATCGCTGGTTCAATCGGTGCACAAGAGCGTATCCCGACACTCAGCGCACACCTGTTCCAACGGTCTCACCCACTGACCAGTTCTCGCGTCCATTAGGGCGGACCGGCTGAGACTTTCCTTCTCCGGGCTGTGTGCTTCGGACTCCACATCCTTAGGATCCACATCCTTAGCATCATCTGCTCTTCTCCGTGCTTCGACCTTTTCATCTGCCTGTAAGCAGATGGTCGGATGAAGTAAATGCAGGAAAATGACTTTAACGACATTGGTGCCATCATTCTATCACTGCATCATGGTGGTTCCATCAATGCACAAGAATGATCCAAACAGACAAACGAACCTGCTTCTTGGCATTTATTGTTTCGGCTTCCTCAGCCGCTCTCTTCTGCTTGGCGAGCTCTTCTGCTCTCCTCTGTGCTCGGACCTGTTCCTCTGTCTGCAAGCAAATTTTGGGCTGAAGCACATGCAAGGAAACCACTTTCACCACGCCAGAAAACAATGGTGCCATCATTCCATCATCGCTGCTTCAATCGGTGCACAAGAGCGTATCCCGACACTCAGCGCACACCTGTTCCAACAGTGCCACCCACTGACCAGTTCTCGCGTCCATTAGGGCGGAACCGCTGAGACTTTCCTTCTCCGGGCTGTGTGCATCGGACTCCACATCCTTAGGATCCACATCCTTAGGATCATCTGCTCTTCTCTGTGCTTCGACCTTTTCATCTGCCTGTAAGCAGATTTTCCGATGAAGTAAATGCAGGAAAATGAGTCTAACGACAGTGGTGCCATCATTCTATCATTGCATCATGGTGGTCCTATCAATGCACAAGAATGATCCAAACAGACAAACGAACCTGCTTCTCGGCGTTGGCTTTTTTGGCCTCCTCAGCCGGTCTCTTCTGCTCTTTCCTTTCTGCTAGGGCCGTTTCATCCGTCTGCAAATAGATGTTGGGATGGAGAACATACTAGAAAATGATTTTCAGGACACCAATGCAATGGTGCCTGGCTGCACAATCATTGTAGGTTCCATTGATGCACAAGAATTTTTCATACGCAAAAAGGATCTTGCCTCCTGGCGCTGGCTGCTTCCTCGGCCGCTCTGTTTTGCTCAGCGACCTCATCCGCTTTCCTCTGTACTTGGGCTTGTTCCTCTGCCTACAAGCACATGTTGGGATGAGGCACATGCAAGAAAAAGATTTTATCAAGGCCTGGTGCCACCATTCTATCATTGCTCGTTCCATCGATGCACAACAATTTTGCAAATACACAAAAGAACCTGCTTTTCAGCTTTGGCTGTTTCAGCTTCCTCAGCCGCTCTCGTCTGCTCTTTCCTCTGTGTTTGGGCCTTTTCTCCTGCCTGTAAGCAGATGTTGGAATGAATCACATGCAGGAAAATGAATTTAACGACAGTGGTGCCATCATTCTATCATTGCATCATGGTGGCTCCATCAATGCACAAGAATGTTCCAAACAGGCAAAGGAACCTGCATCCTGGCATTGGCTGTTTCGGCTTCCTCGGCCGCTCTCTTCTGCTCTTCGCGCTCATCCACTTTCCTTTGTGGTAGGGCGTTTTCCTCTGCCTGCAAACAGATGTTGGGATGAAGCACATGCAAGAAAATGACTTTCGCGGCACCAAAATACAATGGTGCCATCATTCCATCATCGTTGATTCCATCGATACACAAGAACGTTCCCTGCGAACAATAGAACCTGCTTCCTACCATCGGCTGCTTCAGCTTTCTCGGCTGCGTCGGCTTTCTCGGCGGGTTTGGCTTTCTCGGCTGCTTCAGCGTTCTCGCTGAGAGTTTCCTTCTCCGGGCCGTGTGCTTCCGACCCCACATCCTTAGGATCCCCATCCTTAGGATCATCTGCTCTTTTCTGTGCTTGGACCTTTTCATCTGCCTGTAAGCAGATGTTCAGATGAATTAAATGCAGAAAAATGACTTTAACGACAGTGGTGCCATCATTCTATCATTGCATCATGGTGGCTCCATCAATGCACAAGAATGATCCAAACAGACAAACAAACCTGCTTCTCGACGTTGGCTGTTTTGGCTTCCTCAGCCGCTCTCTTCTGCTCTTCCCTTTGTGCTAGGGCCGTTTCATCCGTCTGCAAATAGATGTTGGGATGGAGAACATGCTGGAAAATGATTCTCAGGACACCAATGCAATGGTGCCTTGCTGCACAATCATTGCAGGTTCCATTGATGCACAAGAATTTTTCATACGCAAAAAGGATCTTGCCTCCTGGCGCTGGCTACTTCCTCGGCTGCTCTGTTTTGCTCGTCGAGCTCATCCGCTTTCCTCTGTGCTTGGGCTTGTTCCTCTGCCTACAAGCACATGTTAGGATGAAGGACATGCAAGAAAATGACTTTATCAAGGCCTGGTGCCACCCTTCTATCATTGCTGGTTCCATCGATGCACAACAAGTTTTCAAATAGACAAAAGAACCTGCTTCCCAGCGTTGGCTATTTTGGCTTCCTCAGCCGCTCTCGTCTGCTTTTTCTCTGTGCTTGACCTTTTCCTCTGCCTGCAAACAGATGTTGGGATAAATCACATGCAGGAAAATGACTTTCACGATGCCAAAATACAATGGTGCCATCATTCCATCATCGTTGATTCCATTGCTGCACAAGAATTTACCATACGAACAATAGACCCTGCTTCCTAGCGATGGCTGTTTCGGCTTCCTCTGAATGGGCGGCGCTCTTCTGCTCATCCACCTCTTCCGCTTTCCTCTGTGCTTCTGTCTGTTCCTCTGCCTGCAAATACATGTTCGGATGTAGCACATGCAAGACTGAAGCGGTACCCAGAACCCCATGGCCAGGTTACGGCATACAACCGGTCTCCGGTCCACTAACCCCATGTACGGCGTGTTCCGTGCCGTGAAGCCCCGCATCGGCAACCGATGCACCGCCAGCGGAGATTTGTATATCAGAATGTCAGGAATCAACAGGGTTTTATTCTCATAATGTTTCCGTCAATTTTTACGCTTCCGTTCTGATATTCACTATTTTGACTGCTGGCGGTTGGATCGCGACTTTACCGTAACCGCCAGTTTAACTGTTTATAATGGAAATTTTAACGCAATCCGTCACGAAGGCTCCAAAGCCTTCAGGAACTGCATGGATGCTTCCGCAATTTTCATAATTAATACTCGCAACCTTAATCCGAATTTTTCAGGATGTCGAAATCGGATTTTCGACTTCGACATCCCCGCACTTGATTTGACCTCTTTCGAGTGGACCTACGTGCTTCCCCATGCACGAATCAACTTCCCTTTTATCCTGCCCTCCATTTGTCTTAAAGATATGGGCAAAACAAAGTTGATTCGTGAGGCCACTTGTGAGGGTCATATCTCGTGCCGCTTGCGAGTATTGACAATAAGTAAACGTGGGACGTATTCACAATACTCCCGACGTAATTTAGGAAGCCTTATATGCCTTGCGTTTCCACACGTGCGCGCTAGTGTAATGGATCATGGTCAAGAGGGTAGATTTTGCGTTATAACTCTTTGGCCATGACATTGCGTGCGTTAAGATAACTTTCGAGTGTAGCGCGCAAGTGTTGATGTTGCATAGGAACTCTCCTTGAGTTCCTATGAGCGATAGACACAAAGTTATGCCCTTGGAGGGGCATGACATATCGTGGTGGGAGCTACCTTTTGGGGCAATATGTGGTATGTGCCATGTGTTGTGTTGCGTGCCCATTTGGCGGGTCCATTACTCCAAGCCAAGCCCGCCAATGGACCTCATATTGTGCAAGCCCCTTCTCCATACTCCCTACGGTCAATTGCGAGCCTGACCTTCGTGAAGGAAAGCTTGTGTGCTGATCCCGAAGCGATACGTTGGGAGCAAGGTGTACGTTTTACAATTTTCCATATTTTCATGTGCCCACTTGGGAAGTAGCGCTCGTAACCTTTCAAGGCGCCCCAAGTGGAGCACATAAGTGGGATCGAAGGTCATTGGTGTCAAGTCATTGTGTTTAGAAGGATTAAGTGATTGCACGATCCAAGCCGAAGATATTATAATATAATTATGCACCTTTCAAGGCACTTTTGTGTGTGCTTGTGCCAATTTTGCCATTTTTCGCCCGTCATGATGTCAAGTGGCGACCGTGTATCTCAACGTTGCGCTCAATTGACATCATGACCCAAGTATGATATGGGGGTACATACTTCGGTGCCCAACATATCTTGGACCCGGCGAATAACTCTTCTTAGGCTTGGCATACTGTGGCCGCCATGTTGGCGATTTGGGACTATCCCAAATCATGGGCTCACTTGGCGACCCTGCCATACCCAATATCGGAGGAGTGGGGGGACGCCCAAAAGATATGTTGGACCAACATGACTTGATACGAATCCTATGGCACACTCCGGTCCGAGTCGGGCATGTGCCTCATTTGCCCCAACCATGAGTGTGCGCATTTTTGGCCATTTTGAGCATTTTTCCACTTTTGCTGCCCGCCGTGCACCGTGTTCTAACCTTCGTGCACGCCGGACGCTTGGACCAATGGACCATATATGACATGGGTGTTATGGGTAATGGTCCCCATGGTCCACACACCACGTGAGCGAAGCGGAGCCACCTTCGTTAAGGCGCTAGCCCAAAGTGAGTGTGGGAAATTTTGCAATTTTGACTTTTATGGACCCAATTGGGATCGTCACCACGCCGGGTGGCATGGAGATCTTTGAGAGCCAAGGGCATGGGGGTCTTCATTGGACTCCCGGTGGATCGCGTATGGGATGGCGGATCTGATCTCTAAGCCGGCGTGGAGATATACTATTGGGAGCACACCGAATTTTGGCTCATTTCAAGCAGCCAAAATGACCCCATTTTGGGACCCCAATTTCCCCCTTCCGTGTGGTCAATTGGCGGCCCCATTTCTCCCAGCCCATAGGGAGCCCGGACCCAATTCTAAGTTGTACACTCAGATATGAGTCCTAGGTCCTGCCTCCTACCCTGTGAGCCATTGGCCTTACCTTGGGCGGGCGAGCCACGCGTGGGGGTGACGCCAATTTTGGTGATTTTGGCATCATGACCCCACTTGACTCATCCGTGTTGCCCTGATGCCGGGACCTCAGAGGGAACCAGGTTGGGTGAGGGCTCCAAGGAGTTCGTACTCGGAGGGCATAGGGTCAGTTGCCTCGTCCCTACCTCTGACGGGTCCGGACGAGGGGTCAATTTTGGAGATTTTTGAGTTAATTTCAGTTTGGGCTGAAACAGCCCATTTTCAGCTACCAACTCCTGGGTGATAATGGCGGGGCCATATCTCTGGCTCAGATGGGAGTTTGGACCTGCCCTTAAGGGTGCATAGGAAGCGACCGTTGGTTGACCTTAGAGCTCCTTGTCTCCCAGGAAATCGCCTGTGGCTAGGTGGGACACCTCTCCCATTGGCAGGGTTTCAGGGTCCGGACTGAGCAGGGCATGGGTTGTGTTTGAGCCCCCGCCCCCACCAGCCACTGAGAGGGTCGGACCTGGGATTGGGATACAAGTTAGGATAGAGTGTCTTTTGTCTTGTAATGCCCTTACCCCAGTCCAGTCTTAACCCCATGTGTACATATCCTGATGTGTTGTTGTACATACTTTCGTTCCCTCTTTGCAGAGTGGCAAGGATTCTGAAACGCTTTGTCACATGACATGAGCGCATTGATGCCCTTGTGAGCGTAGTGCTTTGCCTGCCTGCTCACTTGCGCGTGTCCCGCAGCGTCCCGTGGCCGGCCCCCCACGGGAACGCGTCAAAAGCGTTTCACCGCCGCGGGGTTACCCAACCCTCGTGTGCCACTCGGGGCCACCAACCCCGAGCAGCGCGTCGCAGCAGCGCGGCGCAGCTCGCAGCTCGCAGCGCAGCGCAGCGTCTCGCAGCGCAGCGCAGCGGCTCGCAGCGCCACTCAGCGACAGCGCCGAGTTCGTCACGGAGCCCGCAGCGCCGTCCAGAGCACCGCCCTGACCGCGCAGCAGCCGTGAAAGAGGTGCACAGACCAGGACTCCTGCATCAGCCCCATCGGCCGACCCGGAGTCCCATCGGCCGACCAGCAAGGCCGCGTCAACCACCTCCACAACCACCGGCTGACCAGCACCAGCCGCACTTCCAATCCAGTGCTGCAGCACCCTCCTCAACAACCACAACCAGCTCGTTGAGTTGAACGAGTGCACATCAAGGACCTCAAGACCAACTACGCCCCCGCTGCCATGGTGAATTGGCAGGAAGCGGGCAGGACGTGGCCGCGGCCCCACCCCCATGCAGCACGCCTGCTGCGTGGGTTGGTTTGGGACCAGCACTACCGCCACAGCCACCCCCAGTGCGAAGGCGGCATGCCCAGGAGCTTCGAGCTCCGCACGGACATCGCCCCCGACCGCCTGCAGGCCGTCGAGGACTGGCTGCGGGCGGAAGGGTACGAGTACCGCCACCAGCAGAGGCGCTGGAGGACGTGGACCCGGCCGGACAGGCCTGGCGAAGGCCTGCGTCCCGACGGGATTGAGGAGGACGAGGAGCCCAACGTGTACCCGTCGGGCGCCTCGATCAACGTCTCCTTGTGGGACGTGATCGAGAAGAACTTCCCGGAACCGGGGAGCGAGCGCAGGCTGCAGGGCAGCAGCAGCGCGTCTCCGGGGAAGGAGAAGCGGTCCGCCGGGGACAAGAAGAGGGACCGGAGGTGGCGGGAGTACCAGGAGTCCCTGGCCGCCGAAGCCGCCCAAGGCGCCAAGGGCGGAACCCCAGCCCCCAGTCCCCAACGGGCCAATGGTGGTCACCACCCCGGCTCCACCACCCTTGGCGACTACATCCAAGTCGCCAAGCAGACCCAGGCCAAGCCCCGTCCGCTGCTCCTGAGGGCCCGGCAGGCCCCAGCAGGCCCCAGCAGCGACGTGGAGTCGGCCCACCGCGGGAGGATGCCGGCCGACCAGGCCAGCTCCAGCAGCAGCGTCGCTCCCGAAAGGGACGTGGCGCGCGCCTGTGAGCGCGCCTGTGGGGTGCCCTGCAACCGTCGGGTTGCCCGGCAACGGGCCAAGCAGTACAGCGCTGCCGCGGAGGGCGCCGCCGGCATCGCCCAGGAGGAGGCTGCGGAGTGGGCGCATGGCATGGCCATCCACACCCAGTCCATGGCGGCCATTGCGGCCGGACTCACGGCCGTAGCCGCCCATGGGGCAGCAACTGCCCAGGTCAACGGTGAGTCGGCGGCAGCCGACGAGGAAGCCCGCCTGACGCAGGAGGCCATTGCCTGCAAGGAGGCCGAGGTGAAGGCGCTGGAAGAGGCGCTTGCCCAAGGGAGGGCAAAGAAGGAGGCGGAGGAAAGGGCCCACGCCGAAGCGACGGCTAAGGCCCAGGAGGACGCCGCCAAGAAGGAAGCCATCGAGGCCGCGCGACGGAAGGTCGCTGAGGAGAAGGCCAAGACAGAGGCGGAGCTGGCGGCGTTGGAGGCGCAGAAGGCGCAGCTGCAGCAGGCCCGGGAAGCCGAGGCGGCTCGTGCTCGGGAAGAAGCCGAAGCGCGAGCTGCTGCAGCCACCGCCGCCGCCATGGAGGAGGCAGAGGCCAAACTCCGCCGCGATACTCCCCCGGGAGGATCACGAGTGGAGACCCTTCGAAAGCTTTTCGAAGGGGACGCCTCCTCCAGGATGAAGCTGGATGAGGCGGACACGGGCAGCAGTGGGAGCAGTGGCACCACCGCCCATCGACGGAGGAAGGGCAAGGGGAAGACCCCCGAGAGGCCGCGGAGGCCAACGGGTGGACACCCCCACGACAGTGACCCCTTCTTCACCGCCAGTGACGGGGATGAACGAGGCCGTCGACATCGCCAAGTGGTGGCTTGGACGGGCGGAGGCGGCGGAGACGTCCCCATGGAACCGGAAGGTGAGGATGAGGATCCCCCTCCTCCCTACCGGAGCTCCGAGTCCTCCGTGACCGAGACGCCCAGGTGGGGCGACATGGACGAGGATGACGACATGGAGTTCGGCATCACGAGGAAGCGCCCATCCTCGGACCCACCGAGGCGACCCGGCGGAGACCCACCGGGACCCCCTGGCGGAGGACCTTCTGGACCCCCTGGAGGACGCCCACCAAGTGGACCCCCTGGAGGCGGACCACCGGGCGGGGGAGGACCCCCTGGACCGGGCGGACCCGGCGGAGGCCCTCCTGGAGGACCCCCTGGGGACCCCGACGACCCACCAGGGAACGGCGACCCGGATACCACCTGGCGGTGGATTGTCTACCTCCGCAGGAGAGTCCAGTTGCTCGAGCTGGAGGTAGACACGGGCAAGAGCGAGATGGCTCGCATCTCCACGGTCGCCGCGCGCGCGCAGAAGGACCTGGACATCGCCAGGGCCGGGACCAAGTCGCTGACCAACGTCGTCAGCGGCCTGCAGGAGAGGCTGGACGCGCTGGAAGCCCGCGGGAGCGTCGGCAGCGACCACCCACCCCTGGAGTCTGGCTCGTCGGACGACGGCTGGGGACCCGGATCAGGTCCAGGCAGACCCCACGCCCCCGGCGGAGCTCCCAGGAGTCGCCCCAGTGCCAGTGCCCCCTCTCTCACCGCCCCCTCTCACCACAGCGCGGGCCACCGCAACGAGCGCGTGCCGCCCGGCAGTGGCAGTGAGGAATGGCGTGATTAGTGGCTCAGCGCGGAGTACCGCAACCGCCGTGCTCCACCGCGGACACCGGTACGCCCCCGGCGCCCCGCACCACCACCTGGGCCACCACCTGGCCCGGTGCCAATCCCAACGGCTGGAGGACGTTATGGTGGACTCAGGGACGAGGTCCCCAGAGGAGACGTGGAGTGGGATGTCGGCGAAGGTGAGGACCTGGACCTAGACCTGGAGGAGTTCGACATCAGCCCGCCGCGTGGTGTACGACGGGAGGCCGCTGAACTCAGCTGCCGGCGCCGTGATGAAGAAGCGTACATGGAAAGAGTACGGCGTGAACATTTTGGTTCAGCGTACGTGGAGGAACCGCGGCGTAGCCACAGGGATTCCATGGAGGAGATGGAGGTGGCGGCCGTGGGAGTCCGTGGGCGAGGCCGATGGGAACCTCGGTCGACCTCGCGGCCGGCAGTCATGGTCTCTAAGGCCGCAGACGCCGCCGTGTGGGAAGACTTGAAGGACATCAAGCCCCCCATGTACGATGGCAACCCCCTCAACCTCGACCGCTTCTTGGAGAAGCTGGACGATTGGGGGCTGACCGTCACTGAAGACCTGCCTCCCGCTGATGCGGAGAAGTATGTCTTCAAACGGTTCAGGTACCGCCTGCCGAAGGTGCTCGGAGAGCTATACTTCATGGCGACCAAGGAGGGGAAAATCAAGACCCTCAAGGAAGCCAAGAAGTGGCTCAACGAGCAGGAGCGGGTGGACGCTCCGCAGGTGGCGGCCAAGCGCTGGAAGTCCATCAAGCTTGAGCATGATGGACGGGAGATCCGCCTACGAGAGTGGCGAGACTTCCGAGGGAAATACACCCTCTTCCGCCGCAACGTGGATGATTGGAACGAGGGTGACGAGCAGGCTCGCCTGCTCTCCATGCTGCCGGAAGCATGGATCAAGAGGGTCACCAAGGAGGAATCCAAGAGGGCCAAGTCCAACCACACGGTCAAGATGATGCTCCCCAAGGAGTATCATACGAACGTGGTGGCTTGGGCGAAGAAGAACGTGGCCCGGGATGTCAAACGGCACTCGCTGCGGAACGCTCTTCTCATCACCGTCTCGGGCGATCGCGAGAAGACCGCGATGTGGCGCCTTGACGATTGTGAGTTGAGCGGCCAGACCATCCGTCTGCAGCCCATCCCGGCGCGGATGAGCTGCGACGAGATCCTGGAGTGGGTTGGCGAGGAAGTACTCTAGGAGTACCGAAACCTCCACCACACCCGCGGGTTGAGGCCCGGCGACCGCGACGTCAACTACGTTGGCGAGGGACCTGGCGGGGAAGATGCCATGGACCCAGCGGGAGCCGGCGGCGATGAGACTCTCGTCGACGATGACGACGACGATGAGCCCGCCGAAGTGGCCGTGTGTGCCTTCGTGGCCAGGAACCTGAGCGCGGGGAACAAGCCGGCAAACTGGAAGCCCCTGCAGCCAGGTTGGAGGAAGCAGGAGAAGAGGGACCCTCGCCGCATTGGCGACCCTCCGCTGTCCTTTGGGGAGTTCATACGAGCTCACCCTCAGGGCTGTTTCGTGTGTTATGGGAGGAAGAAAGGCTTCAACCATGACCACCGAACATGCCCTGTCCACAAGGCCGACACGGAGGCTTACAAGAAGGCGCACGGGTCGAAGAAGCGTGCGCCCGCGGGTATCCGGGAAGTCAAGATGGAGGTGGACAAGGACGAGCTGGCCAAGCTGATGTCGTCGGTGGGGACCGAGTTGGCCAAGGAGATCCAGGAGATCAAGCGGAACTGGGTCCCCAGGTCGGACAACAAGAACAAGGAGAACAACCAGAACAACCAGAACAAGGACAAGGACAAGAAGCCTACTCGTGGTGAGAGGAGGAAGAAGGGCGTCAACGACGTTGAGGCCGAGGAGAACACCCCCTCTTCCACAACCGACGCCCCCTAGCGGAGCCCCTGCAGCCAAGGGCCCCAGCTAGGGCGGTCGCGGGATGGTGACGTGGGAAGCGCCGAACCATCCCAGTCGGGAGTCGATAAGCACAAGGGGACTGCCGCGGGCGGAAGGCCCGGTCCGGCGCCCAGTCGCGGAGGCGGGGTGAGGGCAAGTGAAGGCACGAACCCTTGCACCCGTCCGTCTTTCGCGACCAAGAATGTGTTTGATGTACTACAGGATCTATCCGAGAGTATCGGAGGATCACCCGGACCGCAGCTGGATGCTGCAGATGGGCAGCCTGAGCCCATTGTCCACGACCTGCACCAGTCGCTTGTGGAGCTTCTGGAACGGCCGGAGATCCTGAGTTTGCACGCCGTGCGCCGTGTCGGTCGCGAGCGGCAGTTGCATCTTAAGGTCTGTGCCCTATGTGGGGAAGTGGAAAAGGTTTTCGACGTGTTGGTCGACATGGGAGCTCAAGTCAGCTTGGTCAAGGCTGGCCTACTTCCACCAGAGTGTCTGACCGACAGTCGGAAGCCTGTCAGGCTGAAGGTGGCGAACGGCCAGTACATGGTGGGAGGCACGAACGAAGCGGCCATTGGGCTGCAGTTCGTGAACCATCGTGAGCTGAGCCGCCCAGACCTCGGCAAGGAAATCCTCCTGCACGGTAGCTTCTACGAGGCCGAGATGGACTGGGACATGATCGTCGGGTACGACTTCATGATGGAGACGGACTCCGGCGTCCTCCCGGCCCAGGCTTCCATGACCCTGTACCAGGACGACCAACTCTCGTGGCTTTCGTCACCTGAGCACCATGTGGAATGCCAATGGATCCACCCCGAACGCAATCAGCTCGAAGTGGCGGCGCTGGACACTGAGCCCACTGGGCCAGCAAACCAGGAGTACGGCGTAAGGCCCGAAGTGGCGAACCGAGTGGTCGCGGACCTGGGAGCTTCGGATCTGGCCCTGGATGCGTTCTCTTCGTGAACCTCCGCCCATCTGCGGGTATGTGAGAAGTACTGGAGCGCCCAGGACTCCGCGTGGAAGAAGCACTGGGGTCCGCATCAAGGGTTGATGTGGACCCAATGCCCCCGCTGGGACATTCCAAGAGCGATAGCGAAGATTCGCAAGGACCGCTCCAAGGCAGTGCTGGTTGTTCCTATGGGATGCACCGAGGAGGAAAGTACCTGACATTGGGTTGCCTCATTGACCAACATGACCTTAAACAAGGTCGTCCTACCGGCTGGAGAGAGTGTCTATCAGGACGCTAAGGGACAGCCCATGCCGCCCCAGAGATGGCCAACAGAATTCCACTATGTGGATGGGGGCCTTGATCAGGCCGACACCACGGACTTCGTGTGTGTCAACCGCATCATAGCAGAGCCATGGCGGCAATGCTTTGCGGTTCCCCCTGTTGACATCGAAGAATCGGATTCGGAAGACCCCCTCACTGAAGAGGAGTGGGATCTGGTTCAGGGGTATATGGATCAGCCCTTTCACGACTGGGGAAACCAGCGTGAGGGCAAAGGCCAGGACAAAGCCTGGTGGGAAGTGGACTCAATCGTCTCTGGTTCCTATGACGGGAATACCTTCGTACAGAGGGTGCTGGATCACATGTCCAGCCAAGACGAGCCGCCTGGCGGTAACCCACCCACCTACGGCGATCTGTTCTGAGGCAAGACCAGAGATGGCCTCTTGGGCCACCTGGGAAGACCACCTGAGCCGAAAGCGAGCGGAGTAGCTACCCCTCAAGTAAGCTCCGTGGTTCAAGTGCCCGGAAAAGCCAAGGCGGAGTCCGATGACTGCCCCAAGATCCAGGCGTTGAGGGCCAGGCTGAAGCAGAAGTATGGCGAGACCTTCTTCAGCGGAAAACCTGTGTTCCCCCCACCGGTGCGTGGACCGTATGGCGAGGCCAAGATACGACTGAAGCAGGACCCCCGTGTGTACCGGCACCGGGAGTTTGCCCTGAGGGGCGAGAGGAAAGAGGCCATGGAGAAGATCCTCCGTGACTTCATCCAGAGAGGCTGGCTCGAGCCGTGCCACTCCGAATGGGCCTCTCCGTGCTTCGTCGTCCCCAAGAAGGTTGCCGGTGAGTGGCGGCTCGTGGTCGACTACCGCCGCCTGAACGCCCAAACGCAGCACGACAGCTATACGCTGCCCCTCATTGAGGACATGCTGCAAAAGCAACACCGGCGGAGGATCTTCACGGTGATTGACCTGAAACATGGTTATCATCAGATGCCTCTCGCCGAAGAGTCCCGTGCCTGCACAGCCATGAGCACTCCACTTGGACCTCTCCAGTGGAAGGTGATGCCCATGGGCGTCACCAACGGCAATGCGGCTTTTCAGCGGATGCTGGAGAACCTGCTTGAGCCGGTGCGCGACTGTGCGGACCCCTTTGTGGACGACGTGATCATCGCGTCCGGGGACCCCAGCATGAGCTACGAGGAGCTCCTGGAGGCACACGAGAGGGACGTCACTCGAGTGCTGGACCTTCTGGTTCGGCACAAGCTCACGGGCAGCAGTGACAAGGCCACCATTGCGGTAAGCGAGGTGGTCTTCGCTGGCCACGTAGTCGGGAACGGGCAGCGAAAGCCCATACCTGGCAAGGTGGCTGCGATTGAGCACTGGGAAAAGCCCAAGACGGTCTCTGAGCTACGGGCGTATCTGGGGTTCTGCAACTACTACTCGGGGTATATCAAGATGTATGCCGAGTATGCAGCCCCCATGACGACCATGCTCAAGGGCAACCGAGAGGAGACCAAGAAGGGGTCCAAGAAGGCTCTGGTCTGGACACCTGAGTCCGATCGTGCCTTTGAGGGGATGAAGCAGGCGCTGCTATCCGCAGTGGGTCTGCACCTCGTGGATCCCGACCGAGGGTTCGTCCTGCGCACCGACGCTTCCGACTACGCCATTGGCGCTGTGTTGGAGCAAGTGCTTGACGACGGGAGGCACGTGCCTGTAGCCTTCTGGAGCCGAGTCCTGGCGGAAGGCCAGAGACGGACGTGGACGCCCCGTGAAAAGGAGGCGTATGCCATCGTCATGGCTCTCAGGAAATGGGCTGGGTACATAGCCCTCCATCCCGTCACCGTCTGCACCGACCATCAGAGTCTGCAGTCGTGGCACAAGGAGCACGTGGACACCCCCTCAGGTCCCGCCTCCCGACGGGCAAGATGGCATGAGACCTTGGCCAAGTTCGACCTCACGGTTGTGTATATTCCTGGAAAGGATAACACCGTGGCGGACTGTCTCAGTAGGTGGGCCTATCCCGCCAGCAAGGGCATTCAGGACATCTCTGCCCATGGCGATGAGGCTGAGACCGCTGAAGCCAAGAGGATCATCGAAATGGAGCGCCTGATGAAGGAGGAGGGTGCTAAATGCTTCGTCGTCATGGCTGCAGATGCCCCCCTCGCTTCGAGGGTGAGCAGAACAGTCAGTGTACTCGCCCCTGTGGGTGCCGCGGGCGGAAGGCCCGGGCCGGCACCCCCTGTGGGAACTGAGTCCGACAAGCACCTCTTCCCGGAGTCTTGCCTCCAGGACGACTGGACCGACGATTACGCCAAGTCTGAGGCCTTTGCGGCCGAGTATAGGGCTGTGACCGACCCTGATGACGGGCAGAAGTGGCCAAAGTGGCTGACTGAGGAAGATGGCAAGCTCTACCGGAATGGTAAGTTGCTAGTACCAGAGTCCCGGGTGCTCGAGCTGTGTGAAGCTTGGCACCACCACATGCTGCACCCAGGGGTCAAGAAGCAAGCTCTTGACATGCAGCGTCGGTTCGAGATCGACCATATTGTTCTCTACACCGCCATCAAGAAGGTCAGGAAGGGTTGCTCGGTCTGTCAGGCCTGCAATCCCGATAACCGGAACGTCAAGGGGGAACCCCAATGGACCCCGGTTCCTGACCAGCCCATGGAGAGTGTGGCCATGGACGTCTTCTCCATGCCCGAAGTGCACATTGGCAAGGAGACCTTTGACTGTGTGGTTCTCTGTGTGGACCGCCACAGCGGCTACGTTGTAGCCGTTCCGGCACGCAAAAAGGGGTTGCTTGCCAAGGAAGTGGCAGTCATGATGATTCGTCATTGGCTGACCGTCTTTGACATCCCCCGCACCATTTGCAGTGACCGAGGGCCCCAGTTTACTGGTGGCTGGTTCAAGGCTATGTGTTCCCTCATGGGGATACGTCATGCCAAGAGCGTCGCCTATCTCAGCCGGTCTAACGGCCGTGCTGAAGTGGCTGGACGGCAGCTGTTCGAGAAGCTGCGCAAGATCCACATCACCAATCCACGGCGGAACTGGTTCGAGGAGATGTGGCCTGCTCTGAAGGCCCATCATGACACCCCCACTCCGGGCGGTTTGTCCCCTCACCAGATTCTGTTTGGCAGGGACCCCCTGGGTAGGGGACTTCCCTTGTCTGGTGATGGCATGGCTATGGATGCCAAGGAGTTCTTCGCGCGGCAAGAGCAAACGGCGCGGGACATCCGCCAGCAGCTTGAGAAGGAGCATGCTGAGCGTCAGAAGTCCGCCCCGAGCTCGACAGCGCAGAAGTTCAGGGTGGGAGACCCGGTGTGGGTGATCAGACCCCGCCCCATGGGCATCCACCGCACCAAGACCTGGTTCACACCCGGCGAGGTGGTCCGCAGGATTGGTGAGGACACCTACCGCATCAAGGTGGGTCACGGACAGTTCCGGGAGCGCCACGAGAGTCAACTCCGTGTGCGGGAACCCGACCTCCGTGGCCGACATGTGTCCCTGGACTACGCCAAACATGAGGCCGATTCGGACGACGACTATGCTGAGCAGGACGACTATACTGTCGAGAAGATCCTGGCTCAGCGTCCGAAGGCCTCGGCACCCGGAGGTCTGGAGTTCAAGGTTCGTTGGCGAGGCTATGGGCCGTCCCACGACACCTGGGAACCCGTCTCCTCATTCGTGCCGCGGGTCAATACTCCCTTCATGGAGTACATCCGCAAGCACAAGACCAAGATCCATGTCTCGGACTTGGCAGCACTCACCCGGGCGATTGCAGCCAGAGGTGCCTGATCAGCGCCCTGAGCTCTCCCCTGATGCGTTTTGAGGCGCTTGTGAGGCCGACGGATCGTCCCTTACTTGCTTGCTCTCTCCCATCTTTCGGTGACAGAGTGGCCATATACCCCCCCCTGCTGTATCCAGAGGAGGATGGCCCCTCTCTTTCAATTCTATTCGTCACTCCCCCCCCCTGCTGAATCCTTGGGAAACCAGGTAGGGCGACTGACCTTCATAATTCTGAGCTCTTGGGGCCTTGAAGGCCATACGACGTTGCGCAACGGATGCCGCTGTCATCGGCATTGCGATTTTTGAGTGTGTGGTCTGGTTCCATGGCATTTGCGGAATCCAGACCAGTCGACGTGTGTCAGCTGATCATATATGGCCTGAACTCAGGCGTTTTCCTGTCCACCCTCCTGCATTGCCTTATCCTGACCGTGGCGTGGTTTGGCGCTCTGTCCAGAGCGTGTTTACACGCCTATTTACCCAGATTATTGCTTGCTTTTCTGCCCTCCAGGATATGTGCATCTGTATGTTAAGTGTCGTCAGCCCATCGCTGAGGGATGGACTGCTTTTCACCACGAATCGGGATACAGAGGCGCCTTGAGTCGCCGTGTACATGTTCATACAGCCTGGTCCAGCCTGGACCAGTACATGATTACAGATTCTACTGTTTGAGTGCCCGTGATACCGTGTTGCCCTATTCGCTGTGTGTGTGGAGATCCTGATGGCGCCAGGCGGAAAGCCCAGTTGCCTGACTACACTCCCAGCGGTCCGCCACTCACAGTCCCAGTGTGAGCCTACCGATTCGCAGACGCACTTGCATTCGGATGGCGGCCTCCGGTGCTCCTGACCTCGGTCAGTCTGCCTGGGAAACTGGTGGTTTGAGGAGTCGACGCCTCCGCCCACACTGCATGAGGACTCCCTCATGTATGGCCTTCGTGGCAGTAGGGCGAGGGAAAAGACGGCCTTGATGCCCGATCCCTTCAGGAGGAGTTCCCTTAAGATTTGGGGTTCTTAAGGAGTTCGACTATGGCACTCTGGACTCGCGTCGTATGGATATGGACATGGTGCGCCCGAGGAAGGACCCGTGGGGACTCTCCCCAGTCGGCGGGCCTTGGGAAGCTTGGGGTAGCCTGATGGATCTTTGTGGTCGCTCTCGACTTGTGGGACCACCTCGGTCGTCGTGTGTCGCCTATGTTGGCCGTGTATGCCACTGCCACTGTGGTGGTGACCGTAGCAGCCGGCACCCGGTGCGCCTGGTATGGGTTAACGGGTCCTTTGGATGCCGAACAATCGCCGCCAGGACCCGGGACTTGATACTTGATACTCTACATGTGCTACGAGCTTATACAGCATCATACCTATCTTACTGTGACTCACTGAAGTGAGGATGTGACACCCCCCCCCCCTTTCAGGAAGTGGTCCTGGGTACCCGCTGCCATGCGTGGGTGTTATCGAGCCCCCCCCAGGGTTTGCTCTAAGGAGGGGGGTGAAGCGGTACCCAGAACCCCATGGCCAGGTTACGGCATACAACCGGTCTCCGGTCCACTAACCCCATGTACGGCGTGTTCCGTGCCGTGAAGCCCCGCATCGGCAACCGATGCACCGCCAGCGGAGATTTGTATATCAGAATGTCAGGAATCAACAGGGTTTTATTCTCATAATGTTTCCGTCAATTTTTACGCTTCCGTTCTGATATTCACTATTTTGACTGCTGGCGGTTGGATCGCGACTTTACCGTAACCGCCAGTTTAACTGTTTATAATGGAAATTTTAACGCAATCCGTCACGAAGGCTCCAAAGCCTTCAGGAACTGCATGGGTGCTTCCGCAATTTTCATAATTAATACTCGCAACCTTAATCCGAATTTTTCAGGATGTCGAAATCGGATTTTCGACTTCGACATCCCCGCACTTGATTTGACCTCTTTCGAGTGGACCTACGTGCTTCCCCATGCACGAATCAACTTCCCTTTTATCCTGCCCTCCATTTGTCTTAAAGATATGGGCAAAACAAAGTTGATTCGTGAGGCCACTTGTGAGGGTCATATCTCGTGCCGCTTGCGAGTATTGACAATAAGGAAACGTGGGACGTATTCACAATACTCCCGACGTAATTTAGGAAGCATTATATGCCTTGCGTTTCCACACGTGCGCGCTAGTGTAATGGATCATGGTCAAGAGGGTAGAGTTTGCGTTATAACTCTTTGGCCATGACATTGCGTGCGTTAAGATAACTTTCGAGTGTAGCGCGCAAGTGTTGATGTTGCATAGGAACTCTCCTTGAGTTCCTATGAGCGATAGACACAAAGTTATGCCCTTGGAGGGGCATGACATATCGTGGTGGGAGCTACCTTTTGGGGCAATATGTGGTATGTGCCATGTGTTGTGTTGCGTGCCCATTTGGCGGGTCCATTACTCCAAGCCAAGCCCGCCAATGGACCTCATATTGTGCAAGCCCCTTCTCCATACTCCCTACGGTCAATTGCGAGCCTAACCTTCGTGAAGGAAAGCTTGTGTGGTGATCCCGAAGCGATACGTTGGGAGCAAGGTGTGTGTTTTACAATTTTCCATATTTTCATGTGCCCACTTGGGAAGTAGCGCTCGTAACCTTTCAAGGCGCCCCAAGTGGAGCACATAAGTGGGATCGAAGGTCATTGGTGTCAAGTCATTGTGTTTAGAAGGATTAAGTGATTGCACGATCCAAGCCGAAGATATTATAATATAATTATGCACCTTTCAAGGCACTTTTGTGTGTGCTTGTGCCAATTTTGCCATTTTTGGCCCGTCATGATGTCAAGTGGCGACCGTGTCTCTCAACGTTGAGCTCAATTGACATCATGACCCAAGTATGATATGAGGGTACATACTTCGGTGCCCAACATATCTTGGACCCGGCGAATAACTCTTCCTAGGCTTGGCATACCATGGCCGCCATGTTGGCGATTTGGGACTATCCCAAATCATGGGCTCACTTGGCGACCCTGCCATACCCAATATCGGAGGAGTTGGGCGACGCCCAAAAGATATGTTGGACCAACATGACTTGATACCAATCCTATGGCACACTTCGGTCCGAGTCAGGCATGTGCCTCATTTGCCCCAACCATGAGTGTGCGCATTTTTGGCCATTTTGAGCATTTTTCCACTTTTGCTGCCCGCCGTGCACCGTGTTCTAACCTTCGTGCACGCCGGACGCTTGGACCAATGGACCATATATGACATTGGTGTTATGGGTAATGGTCCCCATCGTCGACACACCACGTGGGCGAAGCAGAGCCACCTTCGTTAAGGCGCTAGCCCAAAGTGAGTGTGGGCAATTTTGCAATTTTGACATTTGTGGACCCAATTGGGATCGTCACCACGCCGATTGGCATGGAGATCTTTGGGTGCCAAGGGCATGGGAGTCTCCATTGGACTCCCGGTGGATCGCGTATGGGATGGCAGATCCGATCTCCAAGCCGGCGTGGAGATATACTATTGGGAGCACACCGAATTTTGGCTCATTTCAAGCAGCCAAAAATGACCCCATTTTGGGACCCCAATTTCCCCCTTCCGTGTGGTCAATTGGCGGCCCCATTTCTCTAAGCCCATAGGGAGCCCGGACCTAATTCCAAATTGTACACTCAGATATGAGTCCTAGGTCCCGCCTCCTACCCTGTGAGTTGTTGGCCTTACCTTGGCCGGGCGAGCACGCGTGGGAGTGACGCCAATTTTGGTGATTTTGGCATCATGACCCCACTTGACTCATCCGTGTTGCCCTGATGCCGGGACCTCAGAGGGAACCAGGTTGGGTGAGGGCTCCAGGGAGTTCGTACTCGAAGGGCATAGGGTCAGTTGCCTCGTTTATACCTCTGGCGGGTCCGGACGAGGGGTCAATTTTGGAGATTTTTGAGTTAATTTCAGTTTGGGCTGAAACAGCCCATTTTCAGCTACCAACTCCTGGGTGATAATGGCGGGGCCATATCTCTGGCTCAGAGATGAGTTGGGACCTGCTGTTAAGGGAGCATGGGCAGCGACTGTCGATTGACCTTGGAGTTCCTTGTTTCCCAGGAACTCGCCTGTGGCTAGGTGAAACACCTCTCCCATTGGCAGGGTTTCAGGGTCCGGACTGAGCAGGGCATGGGTTGTGTTTGAGCCCCTGCCCCCACCAGCCACTGTGAGGGTCGGACCTGGGATTGGGATACAAGTTAGGATAAAGTGTCTATTGTCTTGTAATGCCCTTAGCCCAGTCCAGTCTTAACCCCATGTGTACATATCCTGATGTGTTGTTGTACATACTTTCGTTCCCTCTTTGCAGAGTGGCAAGGATTCTGAAACGCTTTGTCACATGACATGAGCGCATTGATGCCCTTGTGAGCGTAGTGCTTTGCCTGCCTGCTCACTTGCGCGTGTCCCGCAGCGTCCCGTGGCCGGCCCCCCACGGGAACGCGTCAAGACAATCACTTTATCTAGGCCACAATACAATGGTGCCACCATTCTATCACTGCTGGTTCTGTCAATGCACAACAAGTTTCCAAACAGACAAACAAACTTGCTTCCCGGCGATGGCTGTTTCGGCCTTCTCGGAGGCTCTCTTCTGCTCGTTGAACCCTTCCGCTTTGCTGTGTCCTTGGGCCTTTTCTTGTGCCCACAAGCACATATTGGGATGATGCTTCGTCTGCAAACTGGTTCAAGTCATACATCGCCCTCTCTGAAACCTCGGCTTGGGCTCGTGCACAAAACCAACTAACATTAGCGGTGGAGACTATCCTTCACACGAAGTTGGCATGACAAACCAGCTGACTCTTGGACATTGTCCATATTCCCCCCTCATGTGTGGATCCGTTCTTGTCGACATCCTGCAACAACACACAGCAGTACAGACTACCTCCAAATAGCTGACGGTGCGTGTTGCAAGCCGAGACGTGGGCAAGCCCGCCTTCAGTATTGTAGCAGGTTGTACGGATTACTTCTTCGGACATGCCTTTGAGTTACGTAACTTGGTTCAGAGTTCAACTCATCAAACCTTGGTGTAAAGGAACGTCGGGAGTTCAAATCTCGGTGAACGCAGTTGCCCACGTTGCACTTTCTTCTTCAATAGGTCAAGAAGTTGCTGTCGACCTTTAAATGAGAAGGAGATGCAAAGTCGCTTCTTGATGTCCAGTTGTGTCGTGGAGTTTGCGGACTCCAGCTCCTCGCAAAATTTTCTCACGTCTGCACCCGGCTGTTCGGCTTCTTGTGAGTAGTGAATCAGCGATGACTCGAGCTGGCTGGATGGCCATGAACGAATTCGGGGGGCACCTATAATGAGTCACGGACTGGTCACTGAAACTTAAGCTTCCGCCAATCTACACACCGTCGCCCCGTCTCACAGACATGCCGAGCCGTGCGTGCCCCCCCCCCCCCCCTGCGGCATAGCACAGACACCTATGATTTTAGATTGTTAAAGAAGGCGCGCGGCAAACAAAGCAAAACAAGAGCTGATCAATGGATCATAGCGGCAGTACAAGGTGCAAGCGGATGAACGTCCAAACACCAACATATTGTGCATCTACCTATCGCTTTCGCTCAACTTTACGCACCTTGCATGTAATCAAAACATTCTGCACTAACACTTTGCACATGCACTACATGGTACCACACCAAACCTCCCAAAAATCAGAACATAACGGCACGACACAGACCAGTCGGCACAGACCAGAGAAAATATATACCTTTTGCTTTCTTCTTTTCCTTGTCTTTCTCGTTGTCCTTTTCTTCATTGGATCTAATGGCCGCATCATATCCCACAAACACCACGCCGCCCCACGGGGCCGGCAATACCCACGTCTTTGGATACCAACCCTCATGTTCCACCTTTGATTTTACCAGGCAAAAAGTGGCCAAAACTATGAATGTCCCGCCGACAGGTTCCATTGATTTAGCTCTTAGAGTTTTATCAACCATTTTGTCAGCTGTACCAATTTTCTGTGTGTTTGTTCTTCTCCTGCACTATTATTGTAGGTAGTAGGCTATGAAACCTTTGGAATGTGCAACGGTTGGTTCAAACCTTCCGGTTGCTTTTGTGCATATTTGAATCATCTTTCCGACATCCACTGTGCGTCTCAGATGTTTCTGCCAAACAATACTAGATAGTGTCTTTCTGCATGCTTCCAGGCAGTTTTCACAGTGAAAAGATATGCCAGGGATCATCCAACCAAACCTCGCTCCAGTCGGCGCGACGATTGGTTCGACGTTTAGTTTCCGGTTGCTTTTGTTCATATTATTGGACTGTCTACAACATCCACTCTGTGTCTCAGACCTTTCTTCGAAGGAATAATAGAACTTTATTTTCCAGCATGCTTCGAGCCTGTTTGCAGAGTGAAAAAATGTGGAACCAATCGTCGAATCAAATGTGGCACCAATCGGTGCGACAATTGGTTCGACGTCTAGTTTCTGGTTCCTTTGGTTCAGAATGTAAGACTGTGCTACACATACCTCACACATCTCTCATACATGTGGCACAGACACACAAGGCAACCATTAGTCGTTCACATAACAATTTGCAGAGAATTTGGGATGTGCAACACAATCTGAAACTGAAATTGAGTAGAGGCACCCTTCTCAACCTTCCTCTTAGTCTGAAGCACTGCTCTTCTTCCTCTTTGCTGGTGGCAACATTGCAGCCGAATTGTCCTCAAGACAGCGCACACGTGCTTCCAGTGCGTCCAACCGAGCAGACAGTTCACCATTCTCCTTTTCCTTCTCCTTCTCATCATTATCCGTCTCAACTTTTACACAAGCGGGTGGATGAATCAAAACCAGATACAGACGCTGCTTGCGGTGCGGCCGGACCTTGAATACCATTGTCGTTGCGAGGTGCCATGCTTCGTGCGTGTGCAGCACTGTTTGCGTCGCCGAGGACACTGAAGGATGCAGCAGCAAAACTTTGAAGCCATTGGCTGGACGATCGTCGAACCAATCGTCGAACCAAACGTCTTGACGATTCAACACACCTTTGGGACATACTTCCAGCATCTTGCAAGAACCAACTACCACCACGGTGGTATACTCCAGCACGGCGTCGTCAATTACCACTTCAAACGTCTCCTCGGTGGTTCCTGGACCGACCCGCAAAGCAGTGCACTTGCTCTTGGACCTCACCTGATGTTTCCCATCATATTTTGCAATTGCATCAGTCAAGGTCTGTGGGATGCAGGAGAGCTCTGACACTGCACCTGAGACATCTGTCCATTTGCACATCGGCTGACGATGTAACACACTTGCAAAGGTGTTGAAGATTTTGCTGCTGTCCAAGGTCACTTGTGTAGGCGAAAGGTCGGGGTCCTCGTCTTCCTCGTCTTCTTCTTCCTGTTTCTCCTCTTCCTGTTCTTCATCTTCAGCTTCTTCCTTGGCGTCTTCAAGCTCTGATTCTTGCTCAGCTCGAACGTCGACCTTGACCTTTTCTGATGATGACGAAGAAGAGGATGTACTGTCGTCTGTACTGTCGTCAGAGAACATCCTTTGGCACAGCTAAGCAAAAAAAGCAGAAACAGGCGCAAATCAATCAACAGACCAATCGGTGCGACCTTTGATTGGTTTTCCTGACAGAACAACTGTAACGTTACAAGGAACCAGGATTATCAAATTGAATGTTAATTCAGGCGGAATGGAACGTTTCGGGCACAGGTGCTGACGTTGCGGCTGCAAATTCAAATGTCCTGTTGATTTGGTGCGACCATTTCGTCAATCGACGATCTGGCGACCAATTGTGCGGTATTTCAGTTATGGCCGGACTACTCCCCGTAAAATCATAGGTGCTTCATGGCCAAACCCAGCAGAAAATATGACTATCGCACCGTTGCGGTTGCAGCTCTTTAGTATGCCGTAATATGCACATGGTACGAGCTGACCTTCTACGTTGCTTTCTCCCCGCACAACGCCAACCCCTTGTCCTTTTTTCCAAGGGGATGTGCATTTTGCTAGAGTTGCAGAGTCTGGTGGCGCGTTTTTGACCACGTCACTGATGATTATTTGGGAGTTTTCGGGGTCTGCACTTGAAAATTGCCGTGCCCCAGACCAGGCAGCATCGGGTTGTTACATGGCATGGGGACACCTGTATACATGCAAAGAGAAACCCAACATGCATCACACTATGCAATCATTTTTGTCCCATAACTACCGCTGTAGTAGGCGATTTGGGGCAGTTGGGGTGTGGGGTTTTAGAAGGGCAGAGTGTCTACGCCTTCAACCATAACATGTTTATTCCTAGTTTTCGTTTACTCACCTCTCCACCCAAGAGGAAGTAGGGAGTGGCATGGGTCCTGACATACTCGAGGGCCAAACCATCGGGCATTGCAGCGGCACGCAAAAGCTGGTTAACCCTGGTTAGGGGCTGCTCCACATATGCAACACGGAAAGGCACCACAGACCCCTGGCCTTGATTTTTGCTTCAATGCACGACACCAAGCCACATCTAAGCAAGGAAAGAAAATTCAATTGCAATCAATATTTACCAGTACGATTCTCCATGTGTTTCTAACCTTTCGGGGAGCACTCTAGTACCCAAACCTCTAGACGGAAGCGGATTTCACTTACAAAAACCAAACACAAGCAATTTTTGCGCAAACATCACGTAGTTTGGTTGAAAGCACGACACCAAGGCACATCTAAGCGAGGAAATGAAGTTGCATTGCAATCATTATTTACCCATACCATTCTCAATGCCTTTTTGACCTTTCGGGGAGCACTCTAGTACCCAAACCTCTAGACGGAAGCTGATTTCACTTATGAAAACCAAACACAAGCAATTTTTGCGCAAACATCACGTAGTTTGGTTGAATGCATGATACCAAGGCACATCTAAGCAAGGAAACGAAGTTGAATTGCAATCATTATTTACGCATATCATTCTCAATGCGTTCTTAACCTCTTGGGGAGCACTCTAGTACCCAAACCTCTAGACGAAACCTTGATTTCACTTACAAAAACGAAGCATAGGTGATTTTTGCGCAAAAATCACGTAGTTTGGTTGAATGCACGACGCCAAGGCACATCTAAACAAGGAAACAAAGTTGAATTGCAAGCATTTTTTACCCATAACATTCTCAATGCGTTTTGAACCTTTTGGGGAGCTCCCTAGTACCCAAACCTCTACACAGAAGCTGATTTCACGTACCAAAACCAAACACAAGGAATTTTTGCGCAAAAGTCACGTAGTTTGGTTGAATGCACAACATCAAGGCACATCTACGCAAGGAAACGACGTTTCATTGCAATCATCATTTACCCATACCATTCTCAATGCGTTTTGAACCCGTCGGGGAGCACCCAAGTACACAAACCTCTACATGGAAGCGGATTTCACTTATGAAAACCAAACAGAACCAATTTTTGAGCAAAAAACACATAGCTTGGTTGAATGCACGACACCAAGGCACGTCTAAGCAAGGAAGCGAACTTCCATTGCAATCATATTTTACCCATACCATTCTCAATGCGTTTTTGACCTTTCGGAGAGCACTCTAGTACCCAAACCTCTAGACAGAAGCTGCTTTCACTTACGAAAACAAAGCATAAGTGATTTTTGCGCAAAAATCACGTAATGTGGTTGAATGCACGATACCAAGGCACATTTAAGCAAGGAAACGGAGTTCAATCGCAATCATTATTTATTCATATCATTCTCAATGCGTTTTCAACCTTTCAGGGGGCCACCCTAGTACCCAAACCTCTAGACGGAAGCTGATTTCACTTACAAAAACCAAACACAAGCAATATTTGCGCAAACGTCACGGAATTTGGTTGAATGCACGACACCAAGGCACATGTAAGCAAACCAAGTAAGTTCAATTGCAATTATCATTTACCCATACCATTCTCAATGCGTTTTTGACCTTTCGGGGAGCACTCTAGTACCCAAACCTCTAGAGGGAAGCTGATTTCACTTACGAAAACCAAACATAAGCAATTTTTGCGCAAAAATCACGTAGTTTGGTTGAAGGCACGACACCAAGGCACATCTAAGCAAGGAAACGAAGTTGAATTGCAATCAGTATTTTCCCATACCATTCTCAATGCATTTCTGACCTTTCGGGGAGCACTCTAGTACCAAACCCTCTAGACGGAAGCTGATTTCACTTACGAAAACCAAAAACAAGCAATTTGTGCGCAAAAATCACGTAGCTTGGTTGAATGCACGACACCAAGGCACATCTAAGCAAGGAAACGAAGTTGAATTGCAATCATTATTTACCCATACCATTCTCAATGCATTTTTAACCCTTCCGGGAGCACTCTAGTAACCCAAACCTCTAGACGGAAGCTGATTTCACTTACAAACACCAAACACAAGCAATTTTGCGCAAAAACCACGTACTTTGGTTGAATGCACAACGCTAAGGCACATGTAAGCAAGGAAACGAAGTTCAATTGCAATCTTTTTTACCCATACCATTCTCAATGCGTTTTTGACCTTTCGGTGAGCACTCTAGTACCCAAACCTCTAGATGGAAGCTGATTTCACTTACGAAAACAAAGCATAAGAGATTTTTGCGCAAAAATCACGTAGTTTGGTTGAATGCACGATACCAAGGCACATGTAAGCAAGGAAACGAAGTTCAATCGCAATCACTATTTACCCATACCATTCTCAATGCATTTTTGACCTTTCAGGGAGCACTCTAGTACCCAAACCTCTAGACAAAAACTGAATTCACTTACAAAAACCAAACACAAGCAATTGTTGCGCAAAAATCACGTAGTTTGGTTGAATGCACGACACCAAGGCACATGTAAGCAGGGAAACGAAGTTGAATTGCAATCATTATTTACCCATACCATTCTCAATGCGTTTTTGACCTTTCAGGGAGCACCCTAGTACCCAAACCTCTAGAGGGAAGCTGATTTCACTTACAAAAACCAAGCATAAGTGATTTTTGCGCAAACATCACGTAGTTTGGTTGAATGCAGAACACCAAGGCACATGTAAGCAAGGAAACGAAGTTCCATCGCAATCATTGTTTCCCCATATCATTCTCAATGCCTTTTTTCACCTTTCGGGGAGCACTCTAGTACCCAAACCTCTAGACGGAAGCTGATTTCACTTACAAACACCAAAAACAAACAATTTGTGTGCAAAAATCACGTAGTTTGGTTGAATGCACGACACCAAGGCACATCTAAGCAAAAAAACGAAGTTGAATTGCAATCATTATTTACGCATAACATTCTCAATGCGTTTTCGACCTTTCGGAGAGCACTCTAGTACCCAAACCTCTAGACGGAAGCTGCTTTCACTTACGAAAACAAAGCATAAGTGATTTTTGCGAAAAAATCACGTAATGTGGTTGAATGCACGATACCAAGGCACATCTAAGCAAGGAAACGAAGTTCAATCGCAATCATTATTTATTCATATCATTCTCAATGCGTTTTCAACCTTTCAGGGGGCCACCCTAGTACCCAAACCTCTAGACGGAAGCTGATTTCACTTACAAAAACCAAACACAAGCATTTTTTGCGCAAAAATCACCGAGTTTGGTTGAATGCACGACACCAAGGCACATGTAAGCAAGCCAAGTAAGTTCAATTGCAATCATCATTTACCCATACCATTCTCAATGCGTTTTTGACCTTTCGGGGAGCACTCTAGTACCCAAACCTCTAGACGGAAGCTGATTTCAATTACGAAAACCAAACACAAGCAATTTTTGCGCAAAAATCACGTAGTTTGGTTGAAAGCACGACACCAAGGCACATCTAAGCAAGGAAACCAAGTTGAATTGCAATCAGTATTTTCCCATACCATTCTCAATGCATTTCTGACCTTTCGGGGAGCACTCTAGTACCAAACCCTCTAGACAGAAGCTGATTTCACTTACGAAAACCAAAAACAAGCAATTTGTGCGCAAAAATCACGTAGCTTGGTTGAATGCACGACACCAAGGCACATCTAAGCAAGGAAACGAAGTTGAATTGCAATCATTATTTACCCATACCATTCTCGATGCGTTTTTAACCCTTCCGGGAGCACTCTAGTTACCCAAACCTCTAGACGGAAGCTGATTTCACTTACAAACACAAAACACAAGCAATTTTGCGCAACAACCACGTACTTTGGTTGAATGCACAACGCTAAGGCACATGTAAGCAAGGAAACGAAGTTCAATTACAATCATTTTTACCCATACCATTCTTAATGCGTTTTTGACCTTTCGGTGAGCACTCTAGTACCCAAACCTCCAGATGGAAGCTGATTTCACTTACGAAAACAAAGCATAAGAGATTTTTGCGCAAAAATCACGTAGTTTGGTTGAATGCACCATACCAAGGCACATGTAAGCAAGGAAACGAAGTTCAATCGCAATCACTTTTTACCCATACCATTCTCAATGCATTTTTGACCTTTCAGGGAGCACTCTAGTACCCAAACCTCTAGACAAAAACTGAATTCACTTACAAAAAACAAACACAAGCAATCGTTGCGCAAAAATCACGTAGTTTGGTTGAATGCACGACACCAAGGCACATGTAAGCAGGGAAACGAAGTTGAATTGCAATCATTATTTACCCATACCATTCTCAATGCGTTTTTGACCTTTCGGGGAGCACTCTAGTACCCAAACCTCTAGAGGGAAGCTGATTTCACTTACAAAAACCAAGCATAAGTGATTTTTGCGCAAACATCACGTAGTTTGGTTGAATGCACAACACCAAGGCACATGTAAGCAAGGAAACGAAGTTCCATCGCAATCATTGTTTCCCCATATCATTCTCAATGCCTTTTTTCACCTTTCGGGGAGCACTCTAGTACCCAAACCTCTAGAGGGAAGCTGATTTCACTTACAAACACCAAACACAAACAATTTGTGTGCAAAAATCACGTAATTTGGTTGAATGCACCACACCAAGGCACATCTAAGCAAGAAAACGAAGTTGAATTGCAATCATTATTTACGCATAACATTCTCAATGCGTTTTTAACCTTTTGGGGAGCACCCTAGTGCCCAAACCTCTACACGGAAGCTGATTTCACTTACAAACACCAAACACAAGCAATTTTTGCGCAAAAATCACGTAGTTTGGTTGAATGCACGACACCAAGGCACATCTAAGCAAGCATAAGAAGTTGAATTGCAATCATTATTTACCCATACCATTCTCAATGCGTTTTTTACCTTTGATGGAGCACCCTAGTACCCAAACCTCTAGACGGAAGCCGATTTCACTTACAAAAACCAAACACAAGCAATATTTGCGCAAACGTAACGGAATTTGGTTGAATGCACGACACCAAGGCACATGTAAGCAAGCCAACTAAGTTCAATTGCAATAATCATTTACCCATACCATTCTCAATGCATTTTTGACCTTTCGGGCAGCACCCTAGTACCCAGACATCTAGACAAAAACTGATTTCACTTACGAAAACCAAGCATAAGTGATTTTTGCGCAAAAATCACGTAGTTTGGTTGAATGCACGACACCAAGGCACATGTAAGCAAGGAAAACGAAGTTCAATCGCAATCATTGTTTCTCCATATCATTCTTAATGCGTTTTTAACCTTTCGGGGAGCACTCTAGTACCCAAACCTCTAGACGGAAGCTGATTTCACTTACGAAAACCAAACACAAGCAATTTTTGCGCAAAAATCACGTAGTTTGGTTGAATGCACGACACCAAGGCACATCTAAGCAAGGAAACGAAGTTGAATTGCAATCATTATTTACCCATAACATTATCAATGCGTTTGTAACCTTTTGGGGATAACCCTAGGTAGGTAGGTAGGTATCTTCGGGAGCTCGGGATGCCTCCTTTGACATTGCAGGAAGAAGGTCTTACCAAGGGGACGTCCTGTCCCTCCCACTGCCCTATGTCAGGTGCCTCTTGAGCCGCTCCCGCATGTGCTTGGGAAGGCATTGTCGCGGCCACCCGGTCCATGTGTCCCAGGTGGGAGGGTGTTCCCACATGTGTCCATGGGTAGGGCCACATGCCCCCTCCTTTGGGCGGCAGCTCTGGGGGGCTGCCCAGCCGTGTGGAGTATCTCTCACCACAAGGGGTATTGCTCCCGCTTGTCTACGGTACGACCGCCTCACCCTTGTGGCTTGAGTTGCGGGGCCACTCTGCTTGGCAGGTGACCCCCTCCTGGACTGTGTACCGGCTCGCCTGTCACCGGTTGCTTCCATGGCTCCGGGTGACGTTTGCCATGGTCTCCGATGCAGCCTGGCCGGGCTCGGACCAGTGGCCTTGTCGTACCGCTCCTGCCACTGGCCCGGTGGGTCGGCTGGGTCGCCCCAGTGCGTCCGACCCATGGGGTATTGGTTCTTTCCTGTCCCTCGGCCGCCCTACGAGTGTGCTGTGTCCTGGGCAGCTGGGCTCCTGTTCACCGGTGTGCCCGCGCGGTTTGCTGTGGTCCGTCTGCGGTGTCCTGGGCCAGCCGGCTCCTGTTCACCGGTGTGCTCGCTCGGTGTGTTGTGTTGCATGTGCGGTGTCCTGGGCCACTGGGCTCCTGTTCACCAGTGTGCGTGCTGGCTGCGGTGCGCGTGTGCCATGGGTGGTTGTGTCCCTCTTCCTCCCCCCCTAATTTTCGTTTTTTTTTTACTTGTGTTTTTTTTTTTTTGGGGGAAAAAAAGAAAAAACAAAAAAGAGAAAAACAGGGGCGCGCGTACACTGCAGGCACAGGCACGGGCAGCTGGTGCGGCGGTGCAATAGCGTTGTGTCCTCTGGCGTGTGTCGTCGGTGCTGTGGCGGCTGTGGCGTTCCAGGGGTGCGGCTCGCGCGTTCTGATGTACACGGGTATGGGTCAGGGTGGGTTTGGTTAGGTGTCTCTTTGCTTCTGGTGCTGGCTGGTTAGGCGGCTGTGTGGGCTGTGGCTGTGGGCTGTGTCTACGTATTTCCCTCAGCGGGCCTGGTTAGGAGTCAAGGGTTGACGGTTTCGGGGTGTGGCTCGGGTTTGATTTGTGTTGGGGCTTCGGCTCGGTTTGGCTTGGTTCAGGGTGGGTTTGGTTAGGTGTCTCTTTGCTTCTGGAGCTGGCTGGTTAGGCGGCTGTGTGGGCTGTGGGTGTGGGCTGTGGTTTCGGTGTTCCCTCGGCGGGCTTGGTTAGGAGTCAAGGGTTAGCGGTTTTGGGGTGTGGCTCGGGTTTGATTTGTGCTTGGGTTCTGGCTCGGTTAGGCGATTTCGCGGGGCCGGGCGTGTGGGTAGCGGCGTCCACGGGGTCGTGCGCCCGAGGCGAGTGCAGGGTGGTGCGTGCGGGCCGGCCGGTGGCCAGTGGCCTCACTGGGAGTCCCACACGGAGGGGTCGACGGGCGTGCCGGGGGCGTACGCAGCGTGCAGGTTGGGCAGCAGCGGGCGCACGTGCAGGGCGTCGGCGTGCCCGATGAGGACCTCACTGAGGACCGAGGGGTTGGCGGCAAGCAGTATGCGATGCCCGGGAGGGGGGGCGGCGAGGAGCGGGAGGATGTCCGCGGCCCGCGACGTGGGGGCGAACACGACGTGGGCGGGGTGCGGCCCCGGGAGCGGTGTCGGGGGGAGCGGGACCACAGGACGGCGGTCTGCTGTGAGGTGCCAAGTGGCGCGATGGTGGAGGAGCCGGACTAGGGCGATGCTGTGGCGCGGTGTGTGGGGCTGGGTGCTGGGCGGTGTGGGGACGTGCGGCGGGAAGGGGGGGGGGCGGGGCGGTGGCGTGGGAGGGGGCACGGCGGAGGAGTGACGCCAGCGACGTGTGTGTCGTGCTGAGGGTGGAGAGGAGCCCACGGTAGCGGGCCTGGGTTCGGCGCCTTTGGGCGTAGTGGTGCTCGTTGTCGTGTGTGTTGGCTTCCTTCGGCGTCCGGTTCGTTTGGTGACTTCTGGGCGGGGCCTGGCGTGGCGCCCCGTGGTGGTGGTTTGCTGGGTAACGGGGTTAGATGGCGGCACCGCTGGCCGGGGGGTGAGGCGCGTCGTGTTGTGTGGCGCACAGGGCTCCTGGGGTGCTGTGGGTGTCGCCAGTGTCGGTGCGCCGACGCTTGTGGGGTGGTGAGTGGGTGTCAGCGTGCGGGGCTGGGCTTTGGGTGATGTCCCACAGGCGGATGCCGTCTCCCTGCGTTTCCTGGAGGGTCTCCCGCAGGCGCCTGAGGACATACGGGTGGTCCTGGGGCGCGGGGAGGCTGCGGGGGTGGACTCCCAGGGGGTGGAGCGCATCGGCCAGCATGGCTTCCCATGCGGCCTGCGGCATCCACCCCCCCGCCCGTCGGAGGCGGCAGTTCTCCACCGACCCCTTGCGGGGCCGATGGACCAGGCCCTCGAGGGTGGGCTCTCCCCGGGCCCACTTCCGCAGCTCCCAGAGCTGCGTGTGGGTCCAGCACTGCCACCACTGTTCCTGGGCGGGCCTGCGGTCTTCGGTGGAGGAGTGGGCGTGGGTGAGTGTGACGTGGTCGTGGGGACCGGCGGCGGTGGCGGGCCTGGGGGATTCCTCGTAGTCCTGTTCCGTGGGGGTGCGTGGGGACCGGGGGTGCACGCGGATGTGGACGCGCGGGTGTGCGCGTACGGTCTCCGCCTCGGGGTTGGGCGGGGATTCGCGGCGGCGGCGGTAGTGGGGCATGCGTTGCATGTGGGCTGTAATCGAGGGCCGGTAGGGGGGCGGGGACGCTGCTGGTGGACCCTGGCGTTGTTCTGGCTTGGTCAGGAGCGGTCCGTGGGCCTGGGGTGCGGACTTTGGGAGGTGGCGGGACGAGGTGCGTCGCGCTTCGGCCGCGGCGCGCTCTGCCATTAAGGTGGTGGCGGTGGCGTCGGTGACGGTGGGGGGGCGCCGCGCTGGGCGCTGCTGCCTTCGGGCCTGGGACGGCTGGGGCCGGATGTCGTAGAGGACGTCCTCGGGGGGCCGGGCTCGCGCTGCTGTTGTGGCCCCGGGTTTGGGCTTGGGTTTGGGCTTGGCTGCGGGTTGACCCTTGGGTTTGGGTGGCCGTTTGGCGGCGGTCTTGGGCGTCGGCTGGGTCGTGGGTGTGGGCTTCGTCGGGGCTTGGGCCTTGGCGGCGGCGGGGCTGCTCGCGGTGGGGGCGGGTTTGGAGGCCCGTTTGGGAGGTGTCCCCCGCGGCCTGGGGGTGGAGTGCTGAATGAGGACGTGGTGGTGGTGGTGGATGAGGTGGTCGTGGTGGTGGAGGTTGTGGAGTCGGAGGCGGAGGAGAGGGCTGTGGGAGACGGCGGAGGGTCCTGGGCCTCGGGGGCGGGCGTATGATGCTGGGTCCTGTAAGTAGCGAGAACGAGGGTGCAGGTTCGGGCACCGGGCGTGTGCGCGCGTTTTCCCTGGTGATCCGTGCGTGCTGGTGCTGGCGTGGCGGCGTTGTCTCGGCTGCGCGGGCACGTGAATTACCCGGGGGGTGGCCATATCTGCTCCAGGACGTGCGGGTGTGTTTGCTGGAGGTAGTCAAGGGTCTGGAAGAAGCATCGCTGGATGCCGGGCATGTCCTCCTCTGTGAGGTGGGGGTAGTTGTGGGTGGGGGTGTGGGGGCCCGTCCATAGCAGCTTCATGAGGCGGGCTGCCACCATGTACGGGCATAGTTGTAGGGTGGTGGGGCGTGGGGGGGTGGGTCCCCTGCGGTTTTGGGGGGGCTTCCCTCTGCTGGGGGCGCAGCGTGACCACCCACACCCATCGGTCCGTGGGGATCCCCCAGGTCCGTTGGGTCCACTTGGCGAGGCAATACATCGCCCTACCAAGGCCCTGGTAGCCGCTGCGGATGGAGAGCAGCGTGTCCAGGGATTCAGGTTCCCATGTGCCCCAGATGTGGGGGTCGTCCGGGTCGTCCCCCCTGGCGTACGTGTTGGGGCCTGGGTTGTGTGGGGGGGGGGTGTAGTCGGCGGGGAGGAGGGAGTCGGTGCCGTGTACCACCCAGTGGTCTGTGGGTGCGTCGTAGGTGGTGGTGGAGAGGGTATAGTGCAGATTGTACATGAGGGTCATGTACGTGGAGGGGGCTGGCTGCTGCTCGTCGGGGGTGGGGATGTCCCCCAGGACGTGGTGCCGGAAGTTGCTCAGGGAGGCCATCCGGGCTACCCATGTTTCCCGCTCCCACTCTTTGGTGCTGTCGGGGGTGGCGTCGGGTGGGGGGTGGGCCATGTTGGGCTCGCGGTAGCGGGTGCGGCCCTGGGTGCTGTTTCGCTCCGGCACGGGGTGTCTGACCAGGTGTCGCCCCCAGTCGATGGGGGGCACCCAGATCCGGCTCCCCGTGGGGGGCGGGCTCTCGCCGTCTGGGGTGGCGCGTGGGGGGCGCTCGTGTCGGGCGCCGTGGAGGAAGGCGTCGAAGTGGAAGTCTCTGACGCCTTCCCCCAGGGTGGCCGCCTGGACCAGGGTGGCCGCCCGGATGGGGGTGCTGGTGCCGGAGGTGCGGAGGTACAGCACGACGTCCTGTTCCCCGAGTCCCCGGAGGTGCTGCCGTACCGCTGCGGGTTTGTGTAGGGCGTAGGGTTCGGCCGGTGCGGCGACTGGTGGTGCGGGGTGTGATGGGGGGGGTGGTGTGGGTTGGGGGGGGTGGTCGTCGTTGTCGCGCGTGGGGTCCGGTGATGGGGTCTCTTGTGGCGGTCGCGGGAGGGGGGATTCGCGGTGGCGTGTGTCGGCGGGGGTATCGACGTCAATCGGCTGGTGCTGGCTGCCGCGTGTTGTGTCCGTGGCCTGGTCTCGGGGGGGGGGCGGGGGAGGGGGGTGTTGGGGTGGCGCTGTTGGTGGTGGGGGGGGCGGGGGTGGGTGTTGTGCTGGCTGGGGGTCTGGGCGTCCCTGTGGGTCGTGTGGGTGTTGCGTGTGAGCGCCGTGCGGCCCTTGCGGTTCTTGACTGGTTGTGGTGCCGGGGTGTGAGTGGGAGGCGGCCGCTTGGGCGTCCGGGTGGGGCCATGGTCCGTATGTAATGGGTGGCTGCTGGTGGATGGTGCTCGCTGGTATGGGGTGTGGGTGGGGGGGCTGCTGGTGGTGGTGGGGTGGGGGGGGCGGGGGTGGGTGTTGTGCTGGCTGGGGGTCCGGGCGTCCCTGTGGGTCGTGTGGGTGTTGCGTGTGTGCGCCGTGTGGCCCTTGTGGTTCTTGACTGGTTGTGGTGCCGGGGTGCGGGTGGGAGGCGGCCGCATGAGCCCCCGGGTGGGGCTGTGGTCCGTACGTGATGGGTGGCTGCTGGTGGATGGTGCTCGCTGGTATGGGGTGTGGGTGGGGGGGCTGTTGGTGGTGGTGGGGCGCTTCTACTAGGCCCTGGTGTTGCTGGTGTGCGTGCGCGGCTCCTCGTGGGTCCATGGGGGTGTACCGTGGCTCGTATGTCGTGGGCCCGTGTAGCGGGGGCGGCGGGTGGTGCTGGACCGCGTGGTGGTGGTGTGGAGGGTGTGCCGGTTGTGTGTGATACCCCGGCGTTGGTGGGTGTGGTGGCAGGGGCTGGTGGTGGTGGAATACGTGATGGTGTGGTGCGGTGATGTGCACTATGTGGGGTGGGTGGTTCGCGGGGCCTGGTTGTGCTGGGGCGTGGTGGGGATGTAGCTGGTGGGGGTCGCTGTAGCATGGGGGCATTAGGGGGTAGGGGTTGGGAGGGACGGGGGCGTGGTGGTGGTGTTGGTGGTGCCATGTCCCCTGGCTCTGCGCGTACGGTGGTCCTGGCATGGTGTGGACGTGTGTGGGCGGTGGTGGCTGACTGGGCTGCAGGGTTTGGGTGCTGCGGTACGGTGGTGGTGGTGGGCGCTGGCGGTGGCGGTGTTGTTGGTGTGCTCCGGGGGTCTGGGCGTGGGGCGGTGCGGTGTGGCTGGACCCGGGCCTTGGCCGGGGCGTCGCGTCCTGCTGGCGGACGCGTTGGCGGGCCCCCTGACCTGTCTTGGTCTTCTTGGCCTGGTGGGTGTCGGGGGCGGGTGAACTCCCCTGTCCCTGTGGGGGCGACGGGGAGCGGGCGTGCCAGCGGTGTGCCTCTTGGAGGCTCGTCTTGAGGCCTCTGACGTAGGTTTCCTGGTCCGTGAGGCCCATCCGCGTGGCGGTGGCCTCGTCGGGGGCGGCCAGGTGGGCGTCCCGAAAAGACGCCCAGCCCTCCGGGGGCTTCTGTTGTGCGGGGTGGGGGTTGTGTGCCGGGTAGAGGAGTGCGCCGAGTGGGTAAGGTGTTCCCTTCCGTCGGCCGAGGGCGTGTTTGAACCGGCGGCAAGTGATTCGGAGGTATGCTGCTATCTCCTCTGGTGCCGTGTCGGCCCACGCTTCCGGCGTCAGGGCTGCTGCTTGGGGGGCCGGGAGTTGTGGGTCTGGGAGGTGTAGGTCTCGGTGGTGGAGGTACAGGGCGAGGAGGATGTGGCGGGCCGCCACGTTCAAGCCGCCTCCGCTGTGGCGTAGGGGTGGGCTGTGGGGGGGCAGGGGTGTGTTGCCCGTGGCCACGGCTATGGTCCATGCGTGGTCCGCCGCGTCCGCCACGTAGTACCCTCCCAGTTGGTCCCGGAGGGTGTCGGTGAGGAACCCGAAGAAGCTGGGGTGGCTGGCGGGGGGGGGTGCGGCTGGGGCTGCGGGCCGTTCGCGGTGGCGGGGGTTGAGGTCCCCGCAGTGGGGGCAGCGGGTGAGGCGGTGCGCGGCTCCCAGGCAGACCCAGTGGTCTGGGTTGCAGGGCAGGGCTGTCTGTGGTAGCCGCTGGCGAACGCAGAGGGGACACGCGGTGGCTGGTGGTTGGTGGTACCTGTGGACGGACGGCGGCGTGGGGGGATGGGGGCTGGTGGCGCGCGCATGCTGGTGGGAGCGTGTGCGGTGCCTGTGGCGCCCGTGTGTGCTGTGCCAGTGCTGTGCTTGGTGGACGGTGTGTAGACGTGGTGGGGGTTCCGTGTTGGTATGTCACGGGGTAGGTTCTCATGGTTGGTAGAACAGGAGTTTGAGGAGGTGGGCTTGGTCTGTTGGGGGCAGGGTTTCCGCATCCTGCAGGTATTTGTGGGTGCGGTATGTGAGCTGCTCCGCCGTCTTGGCAACGGCCGTCCGCTGCATGTGCGCCGCTGTGGCCTGGGGGTCCTCCGCGTGGGGGCGCAGCAAGGTGTAGACGGCAGTGGGGACGAGCCCCCTGCGGACTGCCTCGAGCACCTCTGTCTGCTTGAGGACAGTGGTGAGTTGCTGGGTCGCCGGGGACTGCGCCAGCCATCCGGCGTGCTGTGCGATGGTATGGGTTGGGTTCCAGTCTGTGAGGGTGTCCAGTCCTCTGTACAGGGGGCACGCCTTGAAGTGGTCCCATGTTTCTTCTTCCGCGTGGCTGCAGATGCATTTGGTGTGTCCTGCGGGGACGTGGATCGAGCGGCGCGTATACCATCGGTGGTATCGGGTGAGGAGGGGAAGTTGTTCGACGGCAAGTTGGAGTCGGGGCTTTTGTAGGTGTGCTGGGAGGCTATCCGGGCGCAGGGCGGAGTAGTAGAGGGGGGTGTGAACGGAGTCTTCGAGGCGTCGGAGGAGTTCGGTGTTCGCTGGGTGGCCCAGTGTGGTGGCCAGTTGCTGGATGGGTGTGGGGTAGTGGTACTGCTTGTCTCGATCCGTGTACGGCGTGTCCTCGGGCATCCATTGGGGGGGCTGTGTGGCCGGGGGTATCGGGGGCAGGTGCTGCAGGTGGCTGTGGTGTGGGGTGTCCAGTCGCACGCGTTCGAGCCCTGGGGTGTGGTTGGTGTTCTGGTGTTTGGCCTGCGTGTCTGCGCGTCCATTGCCGTATGCGTAGCGGTGTGACTCCTGCTTGATGATGTGTAGGGCGTCCTGGGGGTGCATGCCCTTGAAGGCCATCCATAGTCCCAACGCTTGTGTGGTGAGGCCGGATTCGAGTGCTTTGTGGAGGGGCAGGTCCGCAAGGCGCCTGGTGAGGTGGATGTCGACCGTGGCGTCCACAACTACCCAGATGTTGCGGCACCGGATCGTCGTGGGTGGCGGTGTGGCGGTGACGGCGTCTGCCATGGTGCGCAGTTCGCCGTGGGAGGACGCCCCAAAGATGGTGGCCCCGGTGTGGTGTTCCACGTGGAGGCCGTCCGCGTGCCAGGTGATGCGCACGGAGGCGCAACCGACCGTGGGGGTGCGTTGCTGGGTGCCGGATGCGTCAGTGAAGTAGATGATGTCGGTGTCGCTGGGTATGGGTAGGCGGGCGATTGCTGTGGGGTGATAGACGTAGATGGGGTTCCCCTGGGCGGTTCTGGCGGTGATTTGCGTGGGTTGCAGTAGTGGCGCTGCATAGACGCCTATCCCCTGGGTGATGATGGCCTGGGCTCGTGGGGTGAGGCGGAAGAGGCCCCTGTCTGGGAGTCCCTGGGTGATATACACGTACATCAGGTGGAAGAGGTATCCCGTGTTGGGGTGGAACTTCTGGCACGTGATGGTCTGTCGCCGCTCCTTGTCGTCTTTGTCGCCGCGGAGGGTGGGGCATTTGTGCTGTAGGGGGCGCATGGGTGCCTCCTGAGGTCCTGCGCGGTGTGGGTCGCAGCGGTCGTACTCCATGGCTACGCTGTCCGGGTCTGCCCGCTCGGTGGTGAACGTCCATGTCGCCGTGGGTGTTCGGGTCCAGGCTACGTGCGCCGGGTGGTCTGGGGGTACCGTGTGAAACCAGGGGGAGAGCCATGCCTGCTGGTCGGCGGTGGCGGCGGCGGTGGGGATGCGGTAGTGGGTGGGGATGAGGTGCAGCAGGGGCCACGGAGTGTCGAGGGCTGCCGGGCCGCAGTGCCAGCACGTGCGTGGTATGCCCTGGTCACTGTGTCTGACTGGTGGTACATCGGTCTCCGGTGCATTGTGTTTGGGGATGGACCAGGGGGCATGGTGTCGCTGGACACTGCGGGTAGCATGTTTGTGGCCGTTTGGTGCTAGTAGCTGGATGGTGGGTGGTGTCCAGCCTTCGGCTGACGGGGTGGGCTCCCCCTGCGTCGTGCCGCCGTCGTTGGGGGTCTCGTGCTCGCTCGGGCGGGGCCGGGGGTGCTGGCGCTGGAAGGCTGTGTACGCCGTGTCGATGTCCTTGGGCCCCGGCATGTCGCGCCCTGCCTTCGTAGCACATGCGCGGAGGTACGCTTGGAAGACGTGGCGTGCTGGCCATTGTGGGTCGGAAAGGGACGGGGCGTGGTGGGCGTCGCATTGGGCCATGATCTTCATCTGTGTTGGGGTGATGTACACTATGGTGATGGTGGCCCCTACGAGGCGCAGGGTGTCCACCTCGCCTGCCGGGCGTCGGTGGATGTCGGTGTGTGTGGCCACGAGTGGCCCCTGTTGATCGCAGTGGTGGTTTGTCAGGATGGCGTGTGTGTGGTATGGTAGGAGGAGTTGTAGCTGGGCCCAGATGCCAGTGCCCACGGGGGTGGAGACGCCGTGTTGCGCCAGTATCCACCAGGGGCAGGTGTTGCGGGCCATTTGCGCTTCTTTTATGCGTATGGCTGCCGCCTCGCGAACTTCTGGTTGGTGGTTGTGTGTTACCCTGTGTAGGAGGTGTGCTGCGTGTTTGGCATAGGCCATGTCGACCAGGGCGCCCGTATTGTCTCCGTAGTAGCGCCAGTGGGCCATCATGGCCTCCTTGGGGAAAGACGTGGGCCAGCCTCCGTGTTGCGCCCATGCCTTCGTCAGTTGCTGTCGAGCGTGGCGTAGTGCGTCTTGGGGGCGCGAGAGGTGCAGGGCTTGGTACCCGATGGCCGCGTTGAGCACTGCTTCCATGAAGTACGACAGGCCCTGCGTAGACAGGAGGTCCCCCCTGGCAATTTGGGGTAGCCGGGCGAGGCGCTCTTCTAGCTTGCTTGGGAGTGTGATGTGGTGGTGCCGCGTGGCCTGTGTGACTCCCAGGTGGACTGTGGTGTCTTCCAGGTGTAGGGGTTCGCCTTTCCGGATGTGGGGGGTGGGCGTCTTGGCGTCGGCCAGTCCGACCGATTTGCGGGGGTGCACTAGGAGCTGGTGGGCGTCCAGGTAGGTTGTGGTGAGTTGGAGAATGGCGGACGCTTGGTCGGTGGTAGTTGGTAGCCCTGCGTTCTCAGGGTCGCGGTGGCGGGTGGCCGTAGTTAGGAGGTTGTCGTCCGCAAAGTTGATGAGGGGGGACCGTAGCGGGTATGGGGCGTACCCCGGGTATACCCGTGCTAGCTCGAATGCCAGTGGCAGGGTGACGAGGAGGTAGAGGAAGAGGCCTTCGGCGCCTCCCTGGGGGAACCCGCTGTCTGTGCCGGTCCAGGGGGTGAGGCCTGCGGCTGTGATGACGGCGTACAGTCGGGTCTGGATGTACCCGGTCATGAAGGATAGGAATGGGAGGCCCATGGCATCCCATACCTCCGTGAGGAGCCGGTGTGGGGCGTGGGGGAACGCGCCTTGGACATCGAGGGAGGCGATGATCATCTCGTAGGGGTTCATGTCCAGTGCGGTGTCCTGGAGGAAGATGGCCTCGTGGGGGGACCTGCCAGCCATGGCTCCCCACATGCTGGCGGGCACGTGGGCGAAGACCGCTGGCGCGATGCGGCCTAGGATGAGCGTCCACACCAGCTTGACCTCGGTGTTGGCGCAGACTATGGGCCGCCAGTTCCCCGGCTGCGCCCAGTCCCCCTTTTTGTAGAGGGGGTGGACCAGGTTGGCCCACTCAATGGGGATGGGCCCGGCGCCCGTGACGATGTCCCACAGGCGGGCTGCCAGGCAGCGTTTGATGGGCAGGGTGAGGCGTTGGTACGCTTCGGCCGGCAAACCGTCGACGCCAGGCACGACCCCCTTCTTCAGGCGGTCTAGGGCGCGTTGCAGTTCTGAGATGCTGAAGGGGTCGTGTTCGATTGGCGCGTCGCTGTTCCCGGTTGAAGACCCTGGGCACATGCTCGCGGATGGTGTTTCTGGTGAGGGGGTCGAGCTCGGGGAGGGCGTCCCCGTGTTGTGCCTGGAAGCTGTCCAGGACTGCCTGGAGGACGGGGTCTGGGTCATTGGTGAGGCCTCCTTCGGGGGTGCGTATCGCGTGGATGGTACGGCGCCCCGTGTCCTCCAGGATGCGGCTGACGTACCGTAGGGACTTGTACGGCGTGTCGTTTCTGCCGTATCTTTCGCGTTCTTGGGCTGCGGCCGCTATGCGGTGGGCGTGCCATTCCTGGAGTTGGTGGCGGCGGGTGGTGAGGAGCGCACGGAGGTGGGCGTCCCGGTCTCGTGCCTCCGGTGTGCTGGGGCGTAGCAGGGTGGCGAGTTCCCCTTTCGTGGTCCAGATGTCATGGACGAGTTGCTGGAGGGTGAGGTCTGGTGGTGCTCCCGTGTGGTTTGTGTCACGCTCCATGCCGCATGCTTGTGCCGCCCGGCGCATGGCGGTGGTGAGTGTTGGTGCACCCGGGCGGCGCAGGATGGCGTGTAGGGCCCTGTTATACCTGTGCCAGGCGCCGTGGTCGTCCTCGGCCGGGAACTGCAGTGTGGGTGGGAGGGTGTCGTCTGGCAGGGTGGCCGCGGGTGGGGGTAGGTTGGGGATGATGAGGTCGATGTAGAGGGGCCGGTGGCCCGTGCCTGTTGGCGGGAGGTCCCCGTAGGCTGCTTCGTGGACGCGCACCGTGGTTGGGTCCACGTAGCACATGTCGATGCGGGATGGGTGGGTGCCGGCTTGGTGGGGGTAATGGGAGGGTGTGCCGGTGAGTCCTGCCGTGAGGTCGGTGAGGCCCAGTTGGTGCATGGCGTCCCGGACAGCTGTGTCGGTGGCTGTGGGTGGCCCGGTGCGGTCGTCGTCGGTGGGGGCGGCGTTTAGGTCGCCTATGATGATGGTGGGTGCCAGGAGGGAGAGTCGGCGGTACGCCAGGCTCAGGGTGTCCAGGAAGTCCTTGGTCTCCTCCCCGAACGGGACGTGCGTGAGTAGCACGTTTAGCTGCCATCCGGGCCCCACGCACTCGTACGCCCCGAGGCGACCATCCACTCCGAGTGTCTTGTGGTAGAGGGGTACCCCCCGTTCCCAGTGGGCGTGATATTTGTTCCCCTCCGGGTCCAGGATCGGTGCTGGTTCGGGTTGGTCCGCTCTGCGGAGGGCTTGCTCCAGGAACCCCAGGAGGTTTGCGCCTTGGGGGTGCGGCCCGGGCATGGCTTGCAGTGTGGCGGCCTTGCTGGGGTCGTAGGTGACCGCGGGCTCGTTGAGGATGTTGATGCGGGTGTGGGCTTCCGCAGGCGCCGGTTTCTGGGGACCGGTACTTGGGGGGGCGGGCCGTGTCCGGCCCTGGCCCCGTCAGGCGTCGAGGAGGTCGATGACGCCCTGAGCTGCGGGTGCCCTGCGGTTCCGCTTCTGGGGCTGGGGTAGGGCCCATGCATTGTGGACTTCGCCCGTGTACTCGGTGCCGGTGAGGTGCTCCGTGTCGGGGGTGCACAGCTGCATGGGGACCATCTCACGACCGGCTTGGTCTCGCCAGAGTTCGATGGTGCGCCCCAGCTTCTTGTCGTTGGGGGTGGCTGGGTCCCACTTGACGTGGATCTTGAACCCCTGGTGGTCCCCGGTGACAAGGTACCGGTGCTTGACGTCCCCTGCGGCCCATATCCACTTGGAGGGGCCCGCGGCCGTGGGGTACTCGAAGGGCAGCTGCACCCGGGTGTTGATGGCGTATTCGGGATACAGGGCAGCGGCTTCCTCTTTGGTCCAGCTCTTCGGCTTGGCCCTTGGCTTTGGCGCGGGTTTGGCCTGTGTGGGGGCCTTGCGCTTCTGCGCACCTTGGCGGCGCCGGGCAGCGGGTTGTCCCCGTTGGGGAGGTGCGCCCTGGGGCTGCTGTACGGGTGCGTGGCCCGGTGCAAACACAGGGTGTTCGCGGGCGGCTGGGACGTCGGGCTTGGACGTGGGGACGGGGTCCTTCAGCTGGAACACTTGCTTGGTCATGAGGCCAAGCACTTCCTCGGCCTCCTGCAGGGCGTCGGGCGGGTCTGTGGGCCAGGTGAGGAGCCGGTGCCCGGTGCCTGCCCCGTGGCGGCGCATGTGGGCCGTGTAGCGGGTGGCGTGGCGTGTCCACGCTGGGGTGCGTTCCGGGGGGAGGGGGCCTTCTGGCGCCCCCTGCGCCCAGTAGAGGGCGTAGTGCAGCGCTTCCCAGGCTGCCTCTGGGGCGTGGGGGATGCGTGCGGCGAGTCGCAAGCGGTCTCCTCCGCGTGGTGGGGGCGGGACTTCGCCGTCGGGGGCGTGTGCCGTTGCCCGTCTGACCTTGCCGTGGTCGTCCCATTCCACCGTCCACCAGGTGTCCCGGTGTTTGAGGATGTGGACCTCCGTGGTGGTCGGGGGGGCGTCCATGGCGTCCCAGCTGACGAGCTGGATGGGGCGGACCGCAGGGTGGGTCTTCGGGGGTGCTCGCATGTTGAGGATTTGGTAAATGTCCTCGGCGGTGGGGCCCGTGTCGGGGGCGTCCTGCACTGCTTGGGCTAGAGGTGGGGGGGGGCGGTCCTCCCAGAGGCGGGATGCGGACGCCGTGGCGTACATGGCTGCGATCAGGACGTGTTCCGTCAGCCCTTCCACCATGAGGTGGTTTTCCCCCTCCAGGTCTCGGGGGATGGCGGCTTCCGCCTTTAGGGTGAGGAGTGCGAAGGCACATCTACGCAAGGAGACGAAGTTGAATTGCAATCATTATTTACCCATAACATTCTCAATGCGTTTCTAACCTTTCGGGGATAACCCTAGTACCCAAACCTCTACACGGAAGCTGATTTCACTTACAAACACCAAACACAAGCAATTTTTGCGCAAAAATCACGTAGTTTAATTGAATGCACGACACCAAGGCGCATCTAAGCAAGCAAACGAAGTTGAATTGCAATCATCATTTACCCCTACAATTCTCAATGCGTTCTTTACCTTTTGTGGAGCACTCTAGTACCCAAACCTCTAGACGGAAGCTGATTTCACTTGCGAAAACCAAGCATAAGTGATTGTTGCGCAAAAATCACGTAGTTTGATTGAATGCACGATACCAAGGCACATCTAAGCAAGGAAACGAAGTTCAATCGCAATCATTATTTTGTCATATCATTCTCAATGCGTTTTTAACCTTTCGGGGAGCACTCTAGTACCCAAACCTCTAGACGGAAGCTGATTTCACTCACAAAAACCAAGCATAAGTGATTTTTGTGCAAAAATCACGTAGTTTGGTTGAATGCACAACACCAAGGCACATCTAAGCAAGGAAACGAAGCTGAATTGCAATCGTTATTTACCCATACCATTCTCAATGCGTTCTTTACCTTTTGTGGAGCACTCTAGTACCCAAACCTCTAGACGAAAGCTGATTTCACTTACAAAAACCAAACACAAGCAATTGTTGCGCAAAAATCACGTAGTTTGGTTGAATGCACGACACCTAGGCACATGTAAGCAAGGAAACGAAGTTGATTTGCATTCATTATTTACCCATACCATTCTCAATGCGTTTTTGACCTTTCGGGGAGCACTCTAGTACCCAAACCTCTAGACGGAAGCTGATTTCACTTACAAAAACCAAGCCTAACTGATTTTTGCGCAAAAATCACGTAGTTTGGTTGAATGCACGACACCAAGGCACATCTAAGCAAGCAAACAAAGTTCAATCGCAATCATTAATTCCCCATATCATTCACAATGCGTTTTCAACCTTTCGGGGAGCACTCTAGTACCCAAACCTCTAGACGGAAGCTGATGTCACTTACAAAAACCAAGCATAAGTGATTTTTGTGCAAAAATCACGTTGTTTGGTTGAATGCATGACACCAAGGCACATCTAAGCAAGCATAAGAAGTTGAATTGCAATTTTTATTTAGCCATACCATTCTCAATGCGTTTTTGACCTTTCAGGGTACACTCTAGTACCCAAACCTCTATACGGAAGCTGATTTCACTCACAAAAACGAAACACAAGCAATTTTTGTACTAAAATCACGTAGTTTGGTTGAATGCACGACACCAAGGCACATCCAAGCAAGGAAGTGAAGTTGAATTGCAATCATTTTTTACCCATAGCATTCTCGATGCGTTTTCAACCTTTGGGGGAGCACCTTAGTACCCAAACCTCTAGACGGAAGCTGATTTCACTTACAAAAACCAAACACAAGCAATTTTTGCGCAAAAATCACGAACTTTGGTTGAATGCACGACACCGAGGCACATGTAAGCAAGGAAATTAAGTTCAATTGCAATCATCATTTACCCATACCATTCTCAATGCATTTTTAACCTTTCGGTGAGCACCCTAGTACCCAAACCTCTAGATGGAAGCTGATTTCACTTATGAAAACCAAAAACAAGCAATTTTTGCGCAAAAATCACGTAGTTTGGTTGAATGCACGACACCAAGGCACATCTGAGGAAGGCAACGAAGTTCAATTGCAAACATTATTTACCCATATCATTCTCAATGCGTTTTTGACCTTTCGGGGAGCCCCTTTGTACCCAAACCTCTAGACGGAAACTGATTTCACTGACGAAAACCACACAAAGCATAAGAGATTTTTGCGCAAAAATCACGTAGTTTGGTTGAATGCACAACATCAAGGCACATCTAAGCAAGGAAACTAACTTTCATTGCAATCATTATTTACCCATACCATTCTCAATGCCTTTCTGACCCTTCGGGGAGCACTCTAGTACCCAAACCACTAGACGGATGCTTATTTCACTCACAAAAACGAAGCATAAGTGATTTTTGCACAAAAATCACGTAGTTTGGTTGAATGCACGACACCAAGGCACATCTAAGCAAGGAAACGAAGTCGAATTGCAATTGCTATTTACCCATACCATTCTCAATGCGTTTTTGACCTTTCGGGGAGCACTCTAGTACCCAAACCTGTAGACGGAAGCTGATTGCACTTACGAAAACCAAACACAAGCAATTTTTGCGCAAAAATCACGTAGTTTGGTTGAATGCACGACACCAAGGCACATCTATGCAAGGAAACGAAGTTGAATTGCAAGCATTATTTACCCATGCCATTGTCAATGCGTTTTTGACCTTTCAGGGAGCACTCTAGTACCCAAACCTGTAGACGGAAGCTGATTGCACTTACGAAAACCAAACACAAGCATCTTTTGCACAAAAATCACGTAGTTTGGTTGAATGCACAACATCGAGGCACATCTAAGCAAGGAAACCAACTTTCACTGCAATGATTATTACCAATGCCATTGTCAATGCGTTTTTGACCTTTTGGGGAGCACTCTAGTACCCAAACCTCTAGACGGAAGCTTATTTCACTCACAAAAACGAAGCATAAGTGATTTTTGCACCAAAATCACGTAGTTTGGTTGAATGCACGACACCAAGGCACATCTAAGCAAGGAAACGAAGTCGAATTGCAATTGCTATTTACCCATACCATTCTCAATGCGTTTTTGACCTTTCGGGGAGCACTCTAGTACCCAAACCTGTAGACGGAAGCTGATTGCACTTACGAAAACCAAACACAAGCAATTTTTGCGCAAAAATCACGTAGTTTGGTTGAATGCACGACACCAAGGCACATCTATGCAAGGAAATGAAGTTGAATTGCAAGTATTATTTACCCATGCCATTGTCAATGCGTTTTTGACCTTTCAGGGAGCACTCTAGTACCCAAACCTCTAGACGGAAGCTGATTTCACTTACAAAAACCAAACACAAGCAATTTTTGCGCAAAAATCACGTAGTTTGGTTGAATGCACAACACCAAGGCACATCTAAGCAAGGAACCTAAGTTCAATTGCAATCATTATTTACCCCTACCATTCTCAATGCGTTTTTGACCTTTGGGGGAGCACTCTAGTACCCAAACCTCTAGACGGAAGCTGATTTCACTTATGAAAACCGTACACAAGCAATTTTTGCGCAAAAAACACGTAGTTTGGTTGAATGCGCAACACCAAGGCACATCTGAGCAAGGAAACGAAGTTGAATTGCAATCATTATTTACCCATACCATTCTCAATGCGTTTTTGACCTTTCGGGGAGCACTCTAGTACCCAAACCTCTAGACGGAAGCTGAATTCACTTACAAAAACCAAGCATAAGTGATTTTTGCGCAAAAATCACGTAGTTTGGTTGAATGCACCACGCAAAGGCACATCTAAGCAAGCAAACAAAGTTGAATTGCAAGCATTATTTACCCATACCATTCTCAGTGCGTTTTTGACCTTTCAGGGAGCACTCTAGTACCCAAACCTCTAGACAGAAGCTGATGTCACTTACAAAAACCAAGCATAAGTGATTTTTGCGCAGAAATCACGTAGTTGGGTTGAATGCACGACACCAAGGCTCATCTAAGCAAGGAAACGAAGTTGAATTGCAATCATTATTTACCCGTACCATTCTCAATGCGTTTCGAACCTTTCGGAGAGCACTCTAGTACCCAAACCTCTAGACGGAAGCTGATTTCACTTACAAAAACCAAGCATAAGTGATTTTTGCGCAAAAATCACGTAGTTGGGTTGAATGCACGACACCAAGGCACATCTAAGCAAGGAAACGAAGTTGAATTGCAATCATTATTTACCCGTACCATTCTCAATGCGTTTCGAAGCTTTCGGAGAGCATCCTAGTACCCAAACCTCTAGACGGAAGCTGATTTCACTTATGAAAACCAAACACAAGCAATTTTTGCGCAAAAATCACGTAGTTTGGTTGAATGCACAACACCAAGGCACATCTAAGCAAGGAAACGAAGTTGAATTGCAATCATTATTTACTGATACCATTCTCAATGCGTTTTTGACCTTTCGGGGAGCACTCTAGTACCCAAACCTCTAGACGGAAGCTGATTCCACTTACAAAAACCAAGCATAAGTGATTTTTACGCAAAAATCACGTAGTTTGGTTGAATGCACGACACCAAGGCACATGTAAGCAAGGAAACGAAGTTCAATCGCAATCATTATTTACCCATATCATTCTCAATCCCTTTTTAACCTTTCGGGGAGCATTCTAGTACCCAAACCTCTAGACGGAAGCTGATTTCACTCACAAAAACCAAGCATAAGTGATTTTTGCGCAAAAATCACGTAGTTTGGTTGAATGCACGAAACCAAGGCACATCTAAGCAAGGAAACGAGGTTGAATTGCAATCGTTATTTACCCATACGATTCCCAATGCATTTTTGACATTTCGTGGAGCACTCTAGTACCCAAACCTCTACACGGAAGCTGATTTCACTTACGAAAACCGAACATAAGCAAGTTTTGTGCAAAAATCACGTAGTTTGGTTGAATGCACAACACCAAGGCACATCTAAGCAAGGAAACTAAGTTCAATTGCAATCATCATTTACCCATACCATTCTCAATGCGTTCTGAACATTTCGGGGAGCACTCTAGTACCCAAACCTCTAGACGGAAGCTGATGTCACTTAAAAAAACGACGCATAAGTGATTTTTGCGCAAAAATCACGTAGTTTGGTTGAATGCACAACACCAAGGCACATCTAAGCAAGGAAACGAAGTTGAATTGCAATCATTATTTACCCATGCCATTCTCAATGCATTTTTGACCTTTCGGGGAGCACTCTAGTACTCAAACCTCTAGACGGAAGCTGATTTCACTTACAAAAACCAAGCATAAGTGATTTTTGCGCAAAAATCACGTAGTTTGGTTGAATGCACAACACCAAGGCACATCTAAGCAAGGAAACGAAGTTGAATTGCAATCATTATTTACCCATACCATTCTCAATTCTTTTTTTTTTCACCTTTCCGGGAGCACTCTAGTACTCAAACCTCTAGACGGAAGCTGATTTCACTTACAAAAACCAAGCATAGGTGATTTTTGCTCAAAATCCACGTAGTATGGTTGAATACACGACACCAAGGCACATGTAAGCAAGGAAACGAAGTTCAATTGTTTACCCATACCATTCTCAATGCCGTCTCAACCTTTCGGGCAGCACTAGTACCCAAACTTCTAGACGGCAGCTGCGGCACCTTTTTTTCTTCCATTTGGACGTCTTTAGTGATTGGTGATCTAACACTATTAGCTATTAAACTAATTAACTTATTAAACTTGATAAAAAGCTGACGTAAAATCTGCAGAAGCTGCAGAAGCGGCAGGCAGAAGCGGGAGAAGCTGCAGAAGCGGCAGCGCGATCAGTGGAATCAGTTTTGTGACGAAGGGTCAGCTTAAGGATGACGGTGCTGACGAGATCCAAGGCCAAATCCAAGCTCCCTCCACAAGAAAAAGACAAGGAAACTTCCTTCCTCTACGTGGATTGGACAAGGATGTACAAGGATGACAGGTTCTTCGGGTCTGTATACCACAAATTAAATTTCGACAAGCCTTACAACTCTGAGGAGACGGCTGATTTCAAGATCCAAGGCGACAAGTTATTTTGGCAAGGACGGATTTGTATCCCTCACTGTCTGATCGACAAATATGTCAAACACTGGCATCAAAATGAGACATCCCACGGACATTCTCCTGTTCTGGAGCAAGAGCTTTGACACAGGGTGTACACTCGGGACCTCAAGGGAGCCTGTGAACAAGTTGCCTAAGGATGCAAGCAATGTCAGGCGAACATCTCTAAGAATCAAAAGGCAGAAGGACTACCAATTCCTGAGAGGTTGTTCGACAAGGTGACGGCGGATGTCTTCGAGTTGGGACAAATCCAAGAGGAATGTTTTTACCCGAGGAAGCCAATCGATGGGGTTTTGTCAATTCAAGGCTGCCAGAGTGGCTACATCCAGGTCCCCCCTTGTAACACGAAGCATCTTACCTCTGAAATGGCTGCCAAGTGGACTCCAAGTCCGTGGATGAGTAACTGGGATGTCCCCAGTGAAATTCTGACGGACAGTGGGAAGGAGTTCATTGGGACCTGGTGGGAGAACATGTGTGCTCTATTGGGAGTTCATCATCTCCGTGCCCGAGTCTATGACCATCGAGCCCTCCCTGCTGAACGCGCTGGAAGAATTCTTATCAACATTCTGAGAAAATTCCTGGCGACTGAAAAAGACTACCATTGGTTGGAGACAAGTTACTGTGTCTTGAGGAGATACCATCGTACCACGAATTACACTCGATTAAGCCCGAATGAGCTTGTTTTCGGTCGTGAGAAGATAGGTCCTGCACCAGTGATGCACCATCCAAGGCAGTGCTAAGACGCGTCACAATGGTTTGAGAGGATCAAGGAGCTAGATTTCAAGTGGATCCAAGCCAAAGTGGAGAGTCAAGCAGATTGGTTGAAATTCAAAAATCAAGCAAGAACGCAAGGAAAACCCTTCGAGAAAGGCCAGCAAGTTTGGCTTCGTAAGTCAGACGAGACCCTGAAGGACGACAACAAATTGTTACCTTTGTGGGAACGCCCATTCCAAGTCAAGAGTCAACCAAGTGAGACTACATTCAACATTGAAATTGAGCCAGGCAGGCATCAAGAAGTACATCGTGACTGTTTGAAGGCCGAAGTACCCTGCCCCAAGGGCAATTACAAGCCCCTCTATTGGACTTCGAAGTACCTGAGCGATAGGAAGATGGTCACAAGCAGTTTTGAGTTGGAGAAGATTCTTGATTATAAGAAGAATGCTCGAAACAAGTGGTACGTTCTGTGCAGATGGAAAGGATTCGGTCCAGAAGAGGACAAATGGGAGCCAGCTTCAAGCTTCATCCATGGGTACACAGACACTTTCATCAAGTTCCTGAAGAAACACCCTGGGACTGACCGTGAGCTCTGGCTGATCAAAGATTGTGTCACCAAGGAAGACTTACAAGCACAAGAAGAAGCTCCAATTGTGGCACAACCTATTCGAGACAAGATCTGATCAGAATTCAAATCGCTGAAAATTCCCAAGAAGTTTACGGCCTACATATACCCTTGGTTTTGAGACGTGACAGTCCTGGCGCAGTGTCCATGTGGTTCCACGAACAGATGATGGGACATTCTGGGGTCATCTTGGTCACCATGTCCATCGATCTCATCATGTGAATCATGTGAATCATGTGCTTCATTGTAGATGATTCTCCTCCAAAACTCCGAGAGGCCTTTATCTTCAACCACGACGACACCCTCCTGTTTTGCTGCCGGCTGGACCCCTCCACTTGCCTGGGGAAGGACTCGTCCCAGTTCGTGCTCATTTCGGAGATTCTGGCACATGACCAGGTCTGATGCAGTTCATGTCTTTGACGGATCTGCTGAGAATGTTATTTCAATCAGCTCTTACATTGAGACTGTTGGTTTGTTTTCCAATCGACCACTGTCAAAGGGCTTATAAGGACCAAGTGACGACGATGGTGTTCTTACTTGTGTCCACTCGCTGCTCATCTGTGGATTGTGTTGGAATCCCCCTCAGAATCAGCTCAAATTTGGCAAATTCCTGGTACCAAGCATTGGATGCTTGTACATTCTGGGACTAAAATGGGTCAGTTACCCCTGGTGACTCGTACTGGATTCAACATGAAGCCCTGGAGACGATACTTGCAGTGTGGTCATACCCACTAGGTTTTCTTGGCTATCATTACTTTTACATGATGGGATTTCCATCATTGGGATCATCATCATGATGAGAATTTGACCTGGATTGGCTATAAATGAGAACTGGATTTCGGTTCAGCGCAACACACATTATCTATCGACATTGAATGGAACCTATATCGGCTTGCTGCAGACTTAGCCGCCTTCAATCTGTGTGCAATTCACTGATTTTGGCCTCAATTCAGTCACATTTTGTACCATAATCTGGCATCTGATCTCATGACAGCAGATGACACTGACCAGTCTCATATATTTTGGACTCCATGGAAGGATACCCTATTTTTTGGACGCTCGATGACATGGCGCTGCTCGTGTTCTGTTTTCTGACAGTAGGATGTCAGATCCTGATTTCATCATGATCCATGGACCTTGGTCATGCATGTACATTCTTAACTCAGACTTTCAATTTTCGGGTTTGTGAGCTTGAACGACGCTGTTTGTATGTGCCCTCAGGTACCTATGCGTTTCATTCAAGGCGATGGCCATCGCGAAGCACAGATCTCAGCGCAATTTTGCTCAATTCAGCTCAATTTCTCACATTTCGACATACATTAGTGAGGTTTGGGCCACTCTAGCCGTTTCTTTCACTTCACTTTACCCGGTCTGACATACTGACGTGTGTTTTCAGAGGGGGAGTGTAACGGCATCAGTGTGACAGCACTCAATACATCATTGTGATCACAATTTCAATGATTCTCAGATGTACATTAGTGCAGTAAATTTTCCAGTTGTTTTCATGTTTTCTGTTCGCCGCCAGATGTCGCCTGTGAGCGCGCGTCGAGTCGCATTTTTCTTTCGTGATTTCCCAATCGGAATTATTTAAATTATTTCGAATGATTTCGCAATGAGTCATTATGTTTGATGAATGCACATTGAGATTCTATGTCTGCTCCATTTTTGTAGACCGGGTTTTCTGACTATTCATATTCGGACATGGAGTTCATCATTGACCTTACAAGTGCTTCGCATATGTCGCTCCTAGAGGCTGGATATGGGTCTAGAGATGGTCAGTCGGGTTCGAAGATATCAGGGGCAGTGTCTGGCGTTACGTCCCCTGGGGCATCAAGGGTACAGGCTTCGCAGTTACGAGAAAGATCCGCCACTACACAGCGGTTACACCCATTGACGCAAGGTCAGCTGCCAAGACCAAGTCCTGGAGGCGGTCATTGTCGACACGGCTTCGAGCCCTGTGACGGCAGAAGCGGTTCAATTCGCTCTGCAGGGCCCCCGCCGATGGCCAGTTTTTGCATCAACACCTCGGTCAACTCCAAGCAAACTCTCGAGCCAGCAGCCTCGAGGTCATTGACCGGTACGCCCTCGGCCCTGAAGTCCACGACGTCAGTGTCATCATCGTTGATGGGAGAGTTTGGATTGCCGACACGCCGTGGTGGCGAGTCGATACGCAACCTGGTTAGTTCTACCACAGCATGGCCGCTGGTACTGGATCGAAGAAAAAATATCGATGGACCACCGGCCGACATGACACGTCCTCCTTCGAGACCACCAATTGAATGGATTTGTGGAACCCTGACATTTGGCAACCGTCGAACCTAAGGGATTTCTATTCGACCAAGGCACAGACATTGGGACCAGGACAGTTTCGAGCTCTTGCCCATGAGCATGTCTTCGTATTCCAGTACAAGTGCCCCGTGGACGGCCAGCCTGGCGATCCCTTGCAGCAGACCAGTGCACTGCCCGCATCGCAGGTCGCGCATGCGCATTGTAGATAAATCGAGATCGCATTTTGTGTTGTAAATAGCGCATGTTTTATTATAAAACATTATCGCTTGTTTTAGGCACCAAATGTCCTGTTTGTTAAATCAGCTGTGATTACGGAGTTGTTCTGCATGGTGCCGCCTGAGGGATTTGGGATCTCAGGGTTAACGTCAAGTCGTGGTACGTTACAATTTAACAAACTTGACCAGAACGATTTCGTTAGGCTGCATTGAGACACGGGACGGAAATGCCGCGCCGCCGCTGTAAGATCAAGTCGGTTGACGAGATCAGGACCTTGGACAGCTCCAGTGTGCGCCGGCTGTGCAGTTCGTCAGTGCCCGAACGACGCGAGGAGGCGCTCCGTGAGGTTCTTCGTCGTGCGGCGCAGTGGGACATGGAGTGTCAGGATTATGCACGCAAACTGCGCGTGTGGCAGCCGCAAAATGTGCTTCGGTGCCTTGAGGGTGAGCCTAGGGCTGTGGGGTTTGTGCCTCCTTGCCGTGAATTTTGTGTTCCTTCGTTCATGCCTGACACTGTGCTGGAGGACAAACTGGTGGCGGTGAACGGGTCTTCAAGCAGTGTGTCGCCGGTGGAGGCCAGTCTCACGGAGCATGCAGGTATTCGAGCCTCCTCTGCTGAGCCTCAACATCATCTTGCGATCACCCTCGACGTCATCTTGGAGGAGGCTTTGGCTATGTTCGACACGGCCTCCGTTTCTGTTGACAAGGACACCGTGCCACCGAGTATGGCACCGTTGGCGCTAGATTCTTCGAAGCGCCGTGTTCGTGGCGGCAAGAAATGGCGCACGGCGCAGACGCGCCGCGTCGAAGAGGCGACCAGGACCGCTCAGTGACGGGGCGCGATAACAAAAAGAGCGTGTGGCAGGCGCTGAGAAGCGAGCTGCTCAAGGAGCAAGGACGCCAAGCGCAGTGACGACGGGTGAGCGTGGAGCAGGAAGGCCCCGCTCCGAAGTCAACCTGTGCAGGTACATGTCTTGTGTAGTGTGCGCGGCACGTGGGTGGTGCTGTTTTCTGCTGTGTTTCGTTCTGCTGGCGTCCTGTGTGCCCTGGGAGCAGTGCTCAGGAAGTCTACTTTGCATTTTGCTGTTGCCTCGCACTGCTTTGCATGCAGCATGTTACAGGACTGACACTGTGCAGTTTACTTTGCACTGGCCGATGTGATTTGGGTGTTTACTTTGCAGTTTTGCTGTTCACACGACGTCGCGCTGATGCATATATGGACGTGTTATTGTATCCTTTTTCCTCTTACTTCCTGTGTTTCAGGAACTGATTGGGGGGCCTCAAGCCAACAAGGCAGGCCAATTCCCCCGCCAAGTCCAGCCAACCAGCACCAGCCCCGACCAGAGATGCTCAGAAGTTTTAAGATAACTTTGATATATGGGGCTTAAGTCCCTTGGAGGACCAGCAGCGTTGTTCGTTAGCGTAATGGTTTGTACCCTGTGGGTCAGTCCACATGCAGTTTTATGGTCAATTTGCTGCTATGTTTGTTTGTGTTGTGTTGTTGTTTTTTTTTGTACAACCAAACTTCTGAGCAGGGGTTTTCTTTTTGGTGCAGGAAAAATGGCAAGGGGCAGTGAGTAGTTGCTAATTTTTTTTCCTGTATGGGGTCAGCAGGTAAATAGGAACGCTGCCCCGCCTAACCAGTGGGTGGCCACCATTGGGGGATGGGCAGCGGGGCCTGGCGAGCCTCCTTTTTAGGTTGACGCCACAGGATGCAAAAAGCTATTTTGTTTGTATACTAAACACACAAAGAGCCCCTGACACCAGGTGGGGTTCCATCGTTGGGCACCGGGGTGTTCTAGAAATTTTTGTGTGCTTGGTATTTTTTTCCTTTTTTTTCTGAGTGCCTATTTTTTTTGTGCTGTTTTTTTGGTTTCTGTTCTGATCCTGCCAGGCATGTCAGGTCTGCCATTGGTCGCTATGGGTTGTCAGTCAGACCCAGCCCCTGGTTCTGACTTGGAGGGGCGTGCAGCAGACCAGCAGGACCTGACCCAATGGGACCCTAGGATTGGCCTACGGCACTAGATAGGGCTGACGTGGACCTGGGGATTGTAGTTCGGATGCAATTGCAAATCGTTGGATTTTATAATGTAGGCTGATGCGCCTTTGTTTGTTCTATGGGTCTGTATTCTCCTTTTCATCACAGACCCCTCTGGTATGGATTTAATGTCCTGATTTGGCTTTGTTGCTCTGCCGGATTTGCGATCGCGCCGTTGCCGCTGTTATCTCTGCCTTATGGTAGCAGAGTCCCTACCTTCGATTGCTCAACCATTGATCTGGTATCCTGATTGAGAAACGTGCCCTTGAGAGCGACGTTCGTCGACACTACAGGGGTCATGACACCTTCAAGGTCATGGTCAGCGTCGAGACGCTGAAGGAAGTGCACGAAGTATGTCGACTCCAGGTGGATGGCTCGTCCACATTCGAGTGGGGCAAGGACTGCTGAAACGACAGTTGGAATGCCAAGTAATGGCTGATTCGACTGTCTCAATGCCGAGTAATGGCTGATTTGACACCCTGACTGCCACGTAATGGTTGATTCGACAGTCAGGACGCCATTAATGGTGTCGAGTGCCTTAATATGCCCTGTCAATCCCACAGATGTACAGTCGTGTTGGTTGTTCGTCTGCTGGGCACTCAGCTTCGATAGCTCTGCCCAATGTTATGGTATTTTGACGAGCCCACATCCTTGCTGTGGGTAGCCCCCGTGCACTGTGCCTGGCGAAGTTGTCTTCTGCAGCTTCCGCCAAGACACAGCCGTGGCAGAGTCGAACACGGCGTATGAAACAGGCATTGAGGACAGGTATACCATACACTGTAACCCAATCTGTGGGTTTCGACCACTAGTATGCTTCAGGAAGCCAGCACATGTGGAGGTCCAGAAACCAACTTTCCCTTGGGCCCGTCCATTCAGTTTCCACACTGTGACGCCCACCCAGACGAGTGAGACCTCTTCGAGGTCTCAGGGGGGGGTAGTGTTATGGTTTTGAGCAGCAGCAGCGCAGCGAGCGCGAGTCGCAATCGCAGTCGCAATCGCACTGCAGTCTTTGAATAAATCCGAAGCATCGAGACGCCAGTTGCTGTGAGCGAAGTGCTGTATGATATTTCGATATCTTTGAACAGGGTGTTTGTCTTCGAATTTGTGAAGTGTCTTTGTGTTGGTGCTCTGCCTAAAGATCCTGCGCAGAAGAGGTTTGTCGTATTTTGGGATTTTCGAGAAACAAGGAAAACAGGCGATTTCCCAAGTCAAACCAACACACTTGTTTGTGTGGTTTGCAGTGTACGTCGCGATACGTCTAATGGAACATTATAACGTTAATTCCGGTCCATTATAATCTTCCGCTAGACGTAACACCTGTTCCAAAAGACGTAAGTCAAATTTTGTACGTCTATCCGAACGTTATATGGGCCATTAGACGTAAGAACCAATCTTATGTATTCCGCAGGACGTATGCATGTATCAGAAACCAATTTCCATATTTTTCAACGAATACTAATTTCTGAACTTGTCAACAACATCAATTCTGACAAAAGCAAGTGGGGGTACAATACAAAAAGTTGCAAAAGTGCAGCAATTCAGTCCATGTGCATTTCAAGTAGCTTAATACTAACGATTTAACTATGACAGAACATCAATAAATGAGAAGGACAAAACAATTCAGCTTCACTGCGTAGTTAGTAATTAGATGTTAATGAGTGCAGCATTCAACCCTGGACAAAGCCGGCAGAATGAAGGTCCATTAGGGGAAGCCACAACACATTGTTTCTGGCTAAGAAGTACCATGATGACATTTGGAAGTAGGCATTCACCATTCATGCACAGGTATCAACAAGTAGAACATGCTGAGTCCTGCCTTTAGGAGCAAGAACTGTCCGCGGGATATCGAATTCAAAGCCTTTTGAAACCAGCCTCGTTCCGAAGATTTCCACAATTTTCAAAGCATGAAGTTACGGCAAAACGCTTCTTCGCGTCAACTGTCGCGCGGAAAAAATGCGGTGTGGTAAAGAGCCGCGACAGAGACAAGGAAATTTCACCACCGCGTCCGCTGTGCATATAGAAATATCCGAAGTCTGTTTTTGAAGGTGCAGGATCACATGTTGAAAACTGCAGCGGTTCGAGATGGCCTCATTGCGCATGTTGCACCTGCTGCAATTTGAAAAAGTGTTCCAGGGTCTTCTCACAGAGGCATAGACTTGTAGTCACGAGGAAACGTAGGTTGCCATCGGTCGAAATGCGAGAGTCCGCGGTGAAATTACGCTCACGGAATATCACAAGCTTGTCAAGGCTTTTCCCAACATGATTACTAACATGACTCTAGACATTGAATCGAAACTCAAAAAAGCGTGACCGATTTATTTGCGAATTTCTGTCTCCCAAAGTGCTCCCCACTATCTGCCAGCCAACGTGTGTGACCACTCAAAAAGCAAAAACATGGGTTCCAGAGGCTTGCTTAAGCTAACCATATTTCTGGGGATGCCGCTATTCGCTTGAGGACTCATGTTCAATCAGCACCGGTCTCTGTGTTCTTTTGCTTTGCCGGTGTTTTTTTTGTTTGTGGTTTGTGGTTTGTGGTGTGTCTGCGCTGCCTCGTATGTATGTGGTGCGGTGTTGCGCGACATGTCAGCGCCACCCGTCTCGGTTGACCTATTGGGTGGCTGTTCGGAGGAGCAGGTAGTGCGGTTTTTGTTTTGCGTGGACAGGGTTGGAATGCAAGTGAGGGATTCCATCGCATGCACCCGCCTTCCGCTTGGGCCCGCACTGCAGTAAATTGTACATGTCAAACGTGGCCACACTGCATTTTTGTGTTGGGTTGAGAGGGTTGCGTTATCACGTCTATTGAGCACGTGGCTGTCTGTTGACCTTCCCGCGGCTCTTTGGGTGCATCAGTTTGCTTGCAGAATTTCTTTGATTTGTCTGTACTTCCGAATGATCTGCATCTCAAAGGAACAGGGACCCTAACCCGAAGTCCAGAAATTAACCACACTCGTATCTGCCACTTCCGCGTATGGAGAACAGCCCACGCCCATTCTGATGCAAGTCGAATCTTTTGTTGTCAAACGACACCACCAACCTGATCAGCAACCTTCCCAACTCATCGCTGCAGCTTGAGCCCTTGCCCCTGTGCCCTCCTCCGGTCTGCTGTAGGGATTTCCGCGATGGATTGGGCCTGCCAAAGGGGAGACAGAGGCAAGTAGGCCGCCGCAACCACGACAAAAGAAATATATAGGCCAGCCAGCGCTACAGATTCAGGCAGGTACAACCGTTATGGACGGTTGCATCGCCATGATTCCACTCCCCACATGGCGCCGTACTGAGGAGTAGCGGAGGGTAGCAAAAAAAAGGAATATGTGCAGTCACACGCTGTGACAGGTAAGCAAGCTGAGACGCTGGGAGGTAAAAGCTACACCAACAAGGATGACCTTACTTGAGGGGGATGATTGAAAACAGGTATTTAGGGGGAATAAGGAGTAAAGGGTTGAGACACAGTGCATGCCTCCAAGCTTGGTTCTAGGCTAATGTGAGCAAATGAAGTGGATTTTGCTTAGACCACTCCGTTTGCCAGCAGACCAGAAAAGTTTCAGATGTTTTCTCTCTGTTGTTTCAGTGTGTCTGTCTGATGACTTTGCATGTTGTTTTGGTGCTGCTGCCTCATGTTGTTTTGGCATATTTTTTTGCGATTGTTTTTTGTTTTTTTACAGGCAACACTATGAACCAGAAACAAGCAAGAAGGTTGTCAAATCCATTACAGAGGCGCAAGTTTACTGGGAAGACACAGGAGTTATAGAGATTACTCACGTGCATGCCTAATGCCTGTGTGGGAGTGTTTGTAGTCGCGGGAGGGGGGACAGAGGGAGAGTCTTTGCACGTCACAGGGTAAGGTGGCGTAGGAGGTTGTTGTGCTGTAGCTCACATTACCGACCTTCAAACAAACCTCACGAAGGAGAAGGAAATTAGAGACAAAGACCACAAGCTAGCACATTGACATTCACGAGGCACATTGATATTCACGAATATTTTGCACCCTGAGAGAGGCCAAGTCCACACCTGTGATTTTAGCAGCTGTTTTTTCCCAAAATTCAAAAAGTCAGCAAAAAGGGGATTTTCGCGAGAAATGACCTATCTTTTTAGTTTCTACGGCCCCAAAATAGGGGGGGGGGGGTCCTCCTACCCGGCCTTTGTCCAAAAATATCAGAAACCCTAAAACCTGGCCTATTTTGGGGTATTTTTGCCTGCTCTGGGCTGGTTCTGCAGAACAGTGCTGCGGACCAGTGTACCTGCCTATGGAAGATTTTCGACAGAAATTGCCCTTTTGTTGGGATTCTCTTGCCCTAAAATACGGATGGGGGGGTTCTTCCCACCCGAGCTTTCTCCTAGAACCATCAAAAACCCTGGAACTCGGCCTATTTTGGAGTACGTTTGTCTGTTGTGGGGTGGTGCTACAGAACAGTGCTGCAAACCAGCGTACCTGTATCCTATAGTGTAGGCACAAAAATACCATGAAAAGAGGTTTTGTACCCAAAAAAACCAAAGGAAATTTTTTCTTTTTGATTCTGCACGCTCAAAATAGGAGAGGGGGGTTCCTCCTACCACATTGTTCTCCAAAAATACACTGTTTTTGGCCAAACTAACTGCAAACACGTTTCAGTGGGTCCTTCCCCGACCCCGGCGGTCGTCAATGATCTCACAAACCGTTCGTGCAGTCTTTTGTTAAAAAGTTGGCAATTGTTGGCCATTTTTCGGCGAAAACTGATTTTTTTTTATGCTGGCGGCCCTGCAACCCCCGATATGTTGCTCCAATGCAACTGCAAACACGTTTCAGTGGGTCCGTCCCCGACCCCGAGCCCTGTAAGGCCCTCTATATGGCCTCCATAGACCCTAAAACCATGTAAAAAAGTGGTTTTTGGGTAGAGAAGCGTGAATTTCTCCAACTCTGTGCCTGCCAATCTGGACTTTTTTTAGGTCAGCAGCAAGGTATTTATCTCGGGAACACGCTCATGCCTGTACTTTTCTTCCAACTGCGAAAAAAAGTGGACTTTTTGGCGATTTTCTTTTGCGCACGGCGGTCGGGAATCTGAAACTCGCGTACGCGGCAGTTGCTGACAGTTTATCTGCGGCTCCAGCTTCAGCGACCGCATCATTTTAATAAAAATTTGAGAAAACATAAAAACAACAGTACTACTGTGTACAGTTTGATATTGCGGTTCTGAAAATGCATGATTTTGAATTTTGGGGAAAAACAGCTGCTAAAATCATAGGTGAAGAGACACACGTGGCTTTCTGCAGTTGATTCGCGGGTAATAAATCTCTGGTCGCTGCATTTTGCTGATGCACAGACGTCGCCAGGCTGCGGTCCGCGGTGCCGTGGTTTTCTGCTTTTCTTACTGACGAGCCTCCTGGCACGCCATGGGAGACACCAGTCCCAATTATAAGTTATTCGCTCCTAACCGTATTCTCACCCCTGTTACTATCGGTGCGCCTTCTCAGATACTATGCGAGGGAAGGACCAGGATCCCGAGCTGCAAGGTATCATTCCTCGTGTGGACCGCTACATCTATGAAGAGAAGGCCATGAATCCCAGCGTCCAAGTCAAAATTGCGAATGTGCATCCGCGACCTTTACATTGTGGGGCAGCGCAGGATGGACGCAAGTCGCAGACTGATGATTGTATCGGAGGCAAAGGAGACAGTTCTTGCGGGGTTTGACCAACAAAATTTGGAGGGTCTGTTCGGACTGCCCCGTTCTGGTTGCCAACAAGATTTCTTTGTTACTGCCTCTCAGGTGTGTGCAGCTATACCTGGGCAAACCCAGAGATCTGCTCAATTTTCGTGAAGACGTGCAGCCTGAGTTCCGAATCATCGATGACGAGTTAGAGTTTGTCGGCGTCACCTGGGAATCGGCCCGGAATGTCACACAATTCATTGAGCTGGCGGACGGAGCCAACAACCACAACGTGCGCAGTCTGCAAACAGGATCAGCTGATCAGACGACACGCTGTGGTTGGACTGTCCACACTTGCCCAGAGAGGCAGTAACCTCTCCTTTCGTGCAGGTGGTGCGGGCAACTGCAATGAATCCGGACAGTAGCCGAGGACACAGTGCTATGGTGATTGACATCAAGAAAAGCGCCAAAAAGGGTGGTGCTGCCAGTATCTAAGAGGGAAAGCTGTTCTTGTTGGATTTCGAAGGTTAAGAGCAGGTTGCCTTGATTGGCAGTGACGGAATGGTGCAGCAGGAGACGAAGCACATTAACGAGAGCCTGTTGGGGCTTAGCAGGTCGATTTGGTTTTTTGTGCTTCAGTAGCACCTTGGGATGCCTGCAGGCGTGGCAGTTCTTGCTGCATCTTCTGATTTCAAATTTGGCCCATCCTACCTACTGTCACGTCTGCTACCACATACTAAGCTGTGGAGTGCTCTGATTCCTGATTGCCAGCATTCTCTTGAGTCCTGTCTGGTGTGAGGGTTTTGCCACCTTACCAAGGTTTGCCCCCCCCCCCCCCAAACAAATTCAGGGAGCTATGGTGGTTGGAAGATACCTGGGCCCCCGCCGCAGCTTGAGGCTGAACCACCCTGGTGGTCTGTGTAACTATGGTGGCAGCCAAGCCTGCAGCAGCTGGGCCCATGTCTGTGGAGAGATGTTTTCTCCACGCTTGAGCTCCATGCCCCGAATGTCTCAAGAGACGCTGTTACCAAGCCTTGTGACTCCCAGACCTCTGCATCAAAATAACACTGTGCACCGAACGTAGCCCCTCATTGCCCTGAGCCAAGACTGAGACAGCAGTGTTCCCAGTCCCATAGTCAAGATTGACCAACTAGGGCTGAAAGTTGTCTCCCTATCCCTGTCTGATGCTTTTATTTGTATGCAATGCAACCAGCTGTTTCTTCTCAGCCTTCAGCTTTTTATGTGCTTCTTTAACACCTTGGGATGCGTGCAGGCGCCGCAGTTCCTGCTGCCTCTTCTGGTTTCAGATCTGGCTAATCCTACCTACTGTCACGTCTGCAACCACATACCGAGCTGTGGACTGCTGTGATTCCCGATTCCGAGAATTCTCTTGAGTCCTGTTTGGTTCTGAGGGTTTTGCCAGCTTACCAAGGTGTGACCCCCCCCCCTCCCCGAAACAAAAATCAGGGAGCTACGGTGGTTGGAAGATATCTGGGCTCCAACCGCAGCTTGAGGCTCCCCCACCTTGGTGGTGTTTGTACCTATGGTGGCAGCCAAGCCTGCGGCAGTTGGGCCCATGTCTGTGGTGAGAGGTTTTCTCAAGCACCATGCACCGAGCATGGTCTCAAGAGACGCTCTCGCCAAGCCGTGTGACTCCCAGACCTCTGCATCTAAATAACACTGTGCACCGAACATAGCCCCTGATTGCCCTGAGCCAGAACTGAGACAGCAGTGTTCCCGGTCCCATGGTCAACAGTGAACAACTAGGGCTGAGAGTTGTCTCCCTATCCGCCTTTGGGGGCGCACCATGCGTTACGCGCGCGCTATGCCTGGGCTGTGCTGTGCGAAAAGATGGCTATTTTTCACCACCTGTACCCACGGGTCCCAACGTCCTGAATTCTGCACCCTACAGCCCCTGCTGTTGCACCAGAAACGTTTTGTTCTAGTCTGATGCTTGCCACCGGTCCCAGGGTCCTGAATTCTGCACCCCCAATACTGTTTTGAATGGATCATGCACGCTTATGTACGTTGGTGGTTTTCAGTGGTTTTTCAAGATAAACAACATAACAATTGGCGTTGTGCCTGCACTGTGTGCGCGCTGTGCGAAAACGCCTCCTCTCATGCTTTTATTGTATGCAATGCAACCAGCTGGTTCTTCTCAGCCTTCAGCTTTTTATGTATTTCAGTAGCACTCTGGGATGCCTGCGGGCGTGGCAGGTCCTGCTGCATGTTCTGGTTTCAGATTTGGCTCATCCTACCTACTCTCCTGTTTGCTACCCCACCACCACATACTGAGCTGTGGACTGCTCTCATTCCTGATTCCGAGAATTCTCTTGAGTCTTGTCTGGTGTGAGGGTTTTGCCAGCTTACCAAGGTGTGACCCTCCCCTGCCCCCCTCCCCCCTCAAAACCAATTAGGGAGCTATGGTGGTTGGAAGTTCTCTGGACGCCCAATGGTTCAGGTGGCAAAATTGGAATGAAAATGGGCGCCCATTGTTTTCGGGGTATGCTATTTTAAGGCGGTTCGGTAGTTTGGCAATATGGTAGAAGGTTCAATGCACAACAAATTGGCAGTGTATGAATAAAACAATGATGTAGACGCGAATACAAAGATTGTTTATGGGCAGGTGCCCCAGGAAGACATCGCAAAAGGTGAATGGCTCATTGTTCGCCTCTGACGTGTGCAAGGGGGATGGGTGCATTGGGCGATGGATAATTTGCAATGCAAATAATAGGGGAATCTTAGGCGGCTCAAGTTGCATGGTCAAAATGCGCCCAAAACTGCCTCTCCACGGCACTGCGAAAAAATAGTCCTTCTGGGGGGAACCTAAAACACAAGAACCGAAAATCCTGTGAAAAGCAATTAACTAATCCATTTTCCTTTATTTTCAACGAAACCAACTGCCCGGGAAAATGATTTATTTCCACCAAAATGAAGTTCTTTTTTGGGAAAACCACGACTTTTTGTTTCCTATACCACTTATGCTTTGCAATAAAAACACCCATGAGCTTTCAATCTTTTGGAAAACCAGTTTTCGAAAACCATCTTGCACGCTGCACGACAAGAAGCATTTTTTGGCACCCCTTCTTTGCGCGAGGCCTCGCGCAAACACCAACACAACAGCGCAAGAAAATGCATCACAGAGAAAAATGTGCCGCACAAGGTGACAGCATAAAGGTCGTCGAAGAGGAATGCATAGCGCGAGCCCTCGCGCATAATATATCAGAACAAGCAAAGAAATTACTTTTTCTTCGGAACAGTTTGCATCTTAGAACCCAATGCCTTAGCAACGGACGTCTTATGCTATGGCGGTGGCTTTGCGGGCTCGCCTCTTGGTTGGGACTGACGGGCTGGCTGCTTGAATGGAGCTCGGGCCCCGGTTTCCTCGGACCTCGGCTTCACTGCCACTTTCTTCGCTGCCTTGCCCTGGGAGACCTGCGCTTCGTCCTCCTCTTCTTCCTCGCTCTCCTCCTCTGCATCCCCATTGCTCTCGTCGGATTCTGCACCGGTAACCGACTTTGCTGCCTGAGGCTTGGAGGCAGTCTTCTTCTTCTTAGGGGCTGATTCCCCACCAGTACACTTCAGCTTTGCAGGGGCCAGTGCTTCTGCAGCTTGACCTTTCTCAACAGTCTCTTCCTCCTTCAGCGACAACGCATCAGAACCCACCTTGTCTTCGCGAACCCAAAGGGGAATACCACGGTTTGACCAGCCCGCCTGCTGGTCCCAATCACCAGACGGGTCCAGTTTCGACCCTTGTGTCAAGACGTGGTTCAACTGAGTCTGCACTCTGTTGACCCAATCGGAGAGATTGTCGGTGGTAACACCAAGAAGGTACATGCGAGAATCCGGCTCGATGGACGTGATCTTGCACACCAGATCCGGCTGATGATCAATGAACACAAACGCAGGCTTGAAGCTCTTACCCTGCTTCAGGTAAAAGGGGTGAGTGTCGAAATACCACATAACCGTCGTTATCGGAAGGTGGCCGCCAAATTCAACAGGATCCATCTCCTCTACTTGAGTAGGTCCAAACGTCAGATAATTGGGAATCTGCACTGAAGGAGAAGTTATTGCGCGAGGCCTCGCGCAAAGAGCGGACGTAATGAGGGAATCATACCTTTCTCGACCAGCTATTCGGTGACGAAATCAGCAACCAGCGAACGTCAAAGGTTGTACGATCCCCTGCATGCTTCGGTTTGACTGGCCAACTGAAGATGGGAACACGCAACATGTTAGCCATGCGCGGTGCGCTGAAATCATCGTCGAGACGCCTATCTGTTTCCGTCTCCAGCACGTCGAACATGTTGTCAACAACAGTTTGAGAGCCGCAGATAAGGGTATCGGCACGCGCCATCTCTTCATACAGCCAGGCTGGGCACATCATCTCAGGAGCAAGATGTTCAAATATGTTGCCGTTGATGACAATCAGGTTCTTGTCAATCTCAATAAACCGCCTCGGGGGATCGTGGGACAACGCTGCAATTCGGGTCGCCTTAATTGTGATAGTTTGACTTGACAGTAATGGATCCTGCTGTTCCACTGTCTTGAAATCACCAGTAACGCCAGCAGCTGGGGGGACCACACGGCTCCTGGTAGGCTCTTGACCCAGGAGTTTTTGGACGTTGAGGATTTTCAGGGAGGCGGGTTTGCCTTTCTCTGCCACCTGCCACAGTGGTGCGCGAATCATGGATTTCCATGCGGGCCATGGACCGCGACTTTTGCCTTCAGGTTCCCGCCAATAGCCCCATGTACCATGAGTCACCTTCAGGGCAGGCCTTCCAATGCAGCAACCTCTTTGCGGGTCCGCATGTCTTTGGCTAAAGAACAGAAATGGAGAAAGTGCGGCGCACCAATGCAGAAGTGGAACCCACGTCGGGTCGATGGTACACACCTTTCTCAGGTCGAACGTACTGGCCGTTGTGCGGGTGGTCCAGATGCATTGAGACCCACTGGTCAAGGATGATGTCGTCAATCGAATTCGGCAAGGATTTGAGGGTTGTTTTTTCTTCCTGCATCACTTCTGCCACTTTCTTGTAGAACTCCGGCAACAGGATCCCGTCCAGTTTCTTCAGCGCGTTCTTCGTGACTTTCTCCCCTTTGTTGTGGAACTTCTGCAGACCTTTCACAGCTTCTGGACCAGCATAGTAGGCAAACGTCATAAAATCTTTCCACAATTTATACGTTTTGTCCTGAAAGTGACAATGTTATGCGCGAGGCCTCGCGCAACGAACAGCATCGAAACCACGATTAATGAACATACGAATTGACCAGGCTGCTTCAGTTCAGCGGTTGGAGCCAGGGCACTCATCTGCACAGCATCCACAATGGCGATCTTGAGATTGCTGTACGTGTCAGCCAGGCCTCGCCGCCGCTGATCTTCAACACATCGAATGAGGTTATCTGCTGCCTCATACAGCGGTATTGGGTCAACCATCAGCAGTTAGAAATTTCGGGGTCTGGGCGCCTGATTTGAGGTGTAAGACCATCATCAGTTAGGAATTTCAGGGTCCGGGCACCTGTTTTGAGGTGTGAGACCATCTGCGGTTAGAAATTCCAGGATCTGGGCACCTGTTTTGAGGTGTGAGACCATCAGCAGTTAGAAATTTCAGGGTCTGGGCACCTGTTTTGAGGTGTGAGACCATCAGGAGTTAGAAATTTCAGGATCTGGGCACCTGTTTTGAGGTGTGAGACCATCAGCAGTTAGAAATGTCAGGGGCTGGGCACCTGTTTTGAGTGAGACCATCAGCAGTTAGACGTTTCAGGGTCTGGGCACCTGTTTTGAGGTGTGAGACCATCAGCACTTAGAAATTTCAGGGTCTGGGCACCTGTTTTGAGGTGTGAGACGATCAGCAGTTGGAAATTTCAGGGGCTGGGCACCTGTTTTGAGGTCTGAGACCATCAGCAGTTAGAAATTTCAGGGTCTCGGCACCTGTTTTGAGGTGTGACACCATCAGCAGTTACAAATTTCAGCGTCTGGGCACCTGATTGGAGGTGTGAGTCCATCAGGAGTCAGAACTTTCAGGGTCTGGGTACCTGTTTTGAGGTGTGAGACCTTCAGGAGTTAGAAATTTCAGGGTCTGGCCACGTGTTTTGAGGTGTGAGACCACCAGCAGTTAGCGATTTCAGGGTCTGGGCACCTGTTCTGAGGTGTGACACCATCAGCAGTTAGAAATTTCAGCGTCTAGGCACTTGTTTTGAGGTGTGAGACCATCAGCAGTTAGTACTTTCAGGGTCTGGGCACTTGTTTTGAGGTGTGAGACCATCAACAGTTAGAAATATCAGGGTCTGAGCACCTGTTGTGAGGTGTGAGACCATCAGCAGTTAGAACTTTCAGGGGCTGGGCACCTGTTTTGAGGTGTGAGACCATCAGCAGCTAGAAATTTCAGGGTCTGGGCACCTGATTTGAGGTGTGAGACCATCAAAAGTTAGAAATTTCAGGGTCTGGGCACCTGTTTTGAGGTGTGAGACCATCAGCAATTAGAAATTTCAGGGTCTGGGCACCTGTTTTGAGGTGTGAGACCATCAGCAGTTAGAAATTTCAGGGTCTGGGCACCTGTTCTGAGGTCTAAGATCATCAGCAGTTAGAAATTTCGGGGTCTGGGCACCTGTTTTGAGGTGTGAGACCATCAGCAGTTAGAAATTTCAGGGTCCGGGCACCTGTTTTGAGGTGTGAGACCATCAGCAGTTAGAAATTTCAGGGTCTGGACACCTGTTCTGAGGTGTGAGACCATGATCAGTTAGAAATTTCAGGGTCTGGGCACCTGTTTTGATTTGTAAGATCATCAGCAGTTAGAAATTTCAGGGTCTGGGCACCTGTTTTGAGGTGTCAGACCATCAGCAGTTAGACATTTCAGGGTCTGGGCACCTGTTTTGAGGTGTGAGACCATCATCAATTAGAAATTTCAGGGTCTGGGCACCTGTTTTGAGGTGTGAGACCATCAGCAGTTAGAAATTTCAGGGTCCGGGCACCTGTTTTGAGGTGTGAGACCATCAGCAGTTAGAAATTTCAGGGTCTGGGCAACTGTTTTGACGTGTGAGACCATCAACAGTTAGAAATTTCAGGTTTTGGGCACCTATTTTGAGGTGTGAGACCATCAGCAGTTAGAAATTTCAGGGTCTGGGCACCTGTTTTGAGGTGTGAGACCATCAACAGTTAGAAATTTCAGGGTCTGGGAACCTATTTTGAGGTGTGAGACCATCAGCAGTTAGAAATTTCAGGGTCTGGGCACCTGTTTTGAGGTGTGAGACCATCAGCAGTTAGAAATTTCAGGGTCTGGGCACCCGTTTTGAGGTGTAAGACCATCAGCAGTTAGAAATTTCAGGGTCTGGGCACCTGTTTTGAGGTGTGAGACTATCAGCAGTTAGAAACTTCAGGGTCTGGGCAACTGTTTTCAGGTGTGAGACCATCAGCAGTTAGAAATTTCAGGGTCTGGGCACCTGTTTTGAGGTGTGAGACCATCAGCAGTTAGAAATTTCAGGGTCTGGGTTACTGTTTTGAGGTGTGAGACCATCAACAGTTAGAAATTTCAGGGTCTAGGCACCTGTTTTGAGGTGTGAGACCATCAGCAGTTAGAAATTTCAGGGTCTAGGCACCTGTTTTGAGGTGTGAGACCATCAGCAGTTAGAAATTTCAGGGACTGGGCACCTGTTTTGAGGTGTGAGACCATCAGCAGTTAGAAATTTCAGGGTCCGGGCACCTATTTTGAGGTGTGAGACCATCAGCAGTTAGAAATTTCAGGGTCTGGGCACCTGATTTGAGGTGTAAGATCATCATCAGTTAGAGATTTTAGGGTCTGGGCACCTGTTTTGAGGTGTGAGACAATCAACAGTTAGAAATTTCAGGGTCTGGGCACCTGTTTTGAGGTGTGAGACCATCAGCAGTTAGACATTTCAGGGTTTGGGCACCTGTATTGAGGTGCGAGACCATCAGCAGTTAGAAATTTCAAAGTCTGGGCACCTGTTTTGACGTGTGAGACCATCAGCAGTTAGAAATTTCAGGGTCTGGGCACTTGTTTTGAGGTGTGAGACATCAGCAGTTAGAAATTTCAGGGTCTGGGCACCTGTTTTGAGGTGTGAGACCATCAACAGTTAGAAATTTCAGGGTCTGGGCACCTGTTTTGAGATGTGAGACCATCAGCAGTTAGAAATTTCAGGGTCTGGGCACTTGTTTTGAGGTGTGAGACCATCAACAGTTAGAAATATCAGGGTCTGAGCACCTGTTGTGAGGTGTGAGACCATCAGCAGTTAGAACTTTCAGGGGCTGGGCACCTGTTTTGAGGTGTGAGACCATCAGCAGCTAGAAATTTCAGGGTCTGGGCACCTGATTTGAGGTGTGAGACCATCAACAGTTAGAAATTTCAGGGTCTGGGCACCTGTTTTGAGGTGTGAGACCATCAGCAGTTAGAAATTTCAGGGTCCGGGCACCTGTTTTGACGTCTGAGACCATCAGCAGTTAGAAATTTCAGGGTCTGGACACCTGTTCTGAGGTATGAGACCATGATCAGTTAGAAATTTCAGGGTCTGGGCACCTGTTTTGAGGTGTAAGATCATCAGCAGTTAGAAATTTCAGGGTCTGGGCACCTGTTTTGAGGTGTAAGATCATCAGCAGTTAGAAATTTCAGGGTCTGGGCACCTGTTTTGAGGTGTCAGACCATCAGCAGTTAGACATTTCAGGGTCTGGTCACCTGTTTTGAGGTGTGAGACCATCAGCAATTAGAAATTTCAGGGTCTGGGCACCTGTTTTGAGGTGTGAGACAATCAGCAGTTAGAAATTTCAGGGTCCGGGCACCTGTTTTGAGGTGTGAGACCATCAGCAGTTAGAAATTTCAGGGTCTGGGTAACTGTTTTGACGTGTGAGACCATCAACAGTTAGAAATTTCAGGTTTTGGGCACCTATTTTGAGGTGTGAGACCATCAGCAGTTAGAAATTTCAGGGTCTGGGTTACTGTTTTGAGGTGTGAGACCATCAACAGTTAGAAATTTCAGGGTCTGGGAACCTATTTTGAGGTGTGAGACCATCAGCAGTTAGAAATTTCAGGGTCTGGGCACCTGTTTTGAGGTGTGAGACCATCAGCAGTTAGAAATTTCAGGGTCTGGGCACCCGTTTTGAGGTGTGAGACCATCAGCAGTTAGAAATTTCAGGGTCTAGGCACCTGTTTTGAGGTGTGAGACCATCAGCAGTTAGAAATTTCAGGGACTGGGCACCTGTTTTGAGGTGTGAGACCATCAGCAGTTAGAAATTTCAGGGTCCGGGCACCTGTTTTGAGGTGTGAGACTATCAGCAGTTAGAAACTTCAGGGTCTGGGCAACTGTTTTGAGGTGTGAGACCATCAGCAGTTAGAAATTTCAGGGTATGGGCACCTGTTTTGAGGTGTGAGACCATCAGCAGTCAGAAATTTCAGGGTCTGGGCACCTGTTTTGAGGTGTAAGATCATCATCAGTTAGAGATTTTAGGGTCTGGGCACCTGTTTTGAGGTGTGAGACAATCAACAGTTAGAAATTTCAGGGTCTGGGCACCTGTTTTGAGGTGTGAGACCATCAGCAGTTAGACATTTCAGGGTTTGGGCACCTGTATTGAGGTGCGAGACCATCAGCAGTTAGAAATTTCAGGGTCTGGGCACCTGTTTTGACGTGTGAGACCATCAGCAGTTAGAAATTTCAGGGTCTAGGCACTTGTTTTGAGGTGTGAGACATCAGCAGTTAGAAATTTCAGGGTCTGGGCACCTGTTTTGAGGTGTGAGACCATCAACAGTTAGAAATTTCAGGGTCTGGGCACCTGTTTTGACGTGTGAGACCATCAGCAGTTAGAAATTTCAGGGTCTAGGCACTTGTTTTGAGGTGTGAGACCATCAGCAGTGAGAAATCTCAGGGTCTGGGCACCTGTTTTGAGGTGTCAGACCATCAACAGTTACAAATTTCAGGGTCTGGGCACCTGTTTTGAGGTGTGAGACCATCAGCAGTTAGAAATTTCAGGGTCTGGGCACTTGTTTTGAGGTGTGAGACCATCAGCAGCTAGTATTTTCAGGGTCTGGGCACCTGTTTTGAGGTGTGAGACCATCAGCAGTTAGAATTTTCAGGGTCTGGGCACCTGTTTTGAGGTGTGAGACCATCAGCAGTTAGAAATTTCAGGGTTTGGGCACATGTTTTGAGGTGTGAGACCACGAGCCGTTAGAAATCTCAGGGTTCGGGCACCTGCTTTGAGGTGTAAAACCATCATCAGTTAGAGGTTTTAGGTTCTGGGCACCTGTTTTGAGGTGCGAGACCATCAGCAGTTGGAAATTTCAGGGTCTGGGCACCTGTTTTGAGGTGTGAGACCATCAGCAGTTAGAAATTTCAGGGTCTGAGCACCTGTTATGAGGTGTGAGACCATCAGCAGCTAGAAATTTCAGGGTCTGGGCACCTGTTTTGACGTGTGAGACCATCAGCAGTTAGAAATTTCAGGGTTTGGGCACCTGTTTTGAGGTGTGAGACCATCAGCAGTTAGAAATTTCAGGGTTTGGGCACCTGCTTTGAGGTGTGAGACCATCAGCAGTTAGAAATTTTAAGGTCTGGGTACCTGTTTTGAGGTGTAAGACCATCAGCAGTTAGACATTTCAGGGTCTGGGCACCTGTTTTGAGGTGTGAGACCATCGAGAGTTAGAAATTTCAGGGTCTGGGCACCTGTTTTGAGGTGTGACACCATCAGCAGTTAGAAATTTCAGGGTCTGGGCACCTGTTTTGAGGTGTGAGACCATCAGCAGCTGGACATTTCAGGGTCTGGGCACCTGTTTTGAGGTGTGAGACCATCAGCAGTTAGAAATCTCAGGGTCTGGGCACCTGTTTTGAGGTGTGAGACAATCAGCAGTTAGAAATTTCAGGGTCTGGGTACCTGTTTTGAGGTGTAAGATCATCAGCACTTAGAAATTTCAGGGTCTGGGCACCTGCTTTGAGGTGTGAGACCATCAGCAGTTAGAGGTTTCAGGGTCCTGGCACCTCTTTCGAGGTGTGAGAACATCAGCAGTTGGAAATTTCAGGGTCTGGGCACCTGTTTTGAGGTGTGAGACCATCAGCAGTTAGAAATTTCAGGGTCTGGGCACCTGTTTTGACGTGTGAGACCATCAGCAGTTAGAAATTTCAGGGTCTGGGCACTTGTTTTGAGGTGTGAGACCATCAGCAGTTAGAAATTTCAGGGTCTGGGCACCTGTTTTGAGGTGTGAGACCATCAACAGTTAGAAATTTCAGGGTCTGGGCACCTGTTTTGAGGTCTGAGACCATCAGCAGTTAGAAATTTCAGGGTCTGGCCACGTGTTTTGAGGTGTGAGACCATCAGCAGTTAGAAATTTCAGGGACTGGGCACCTGTTTTGAGGTGTGAGACCATGAGCCGTTAGAAATTTCAGGGTTTGGGCACCTGCTTTGAGGTGTAAAACCATCAGTAGTTAGAAATTTTAGTGTCTGGGCACCTGTTTTGAGGTGCGAGACCATCAGCAGTGAGAAATTTCAGGATCTGGGCACCTGTTTTGAGGTGTGAGACCATCAGCAGTTAGAGGTTTCAGGGTCCTGGCACCTCTTTCGAGGTGTGAGAACATCAGCAGTTGGAAGTTTCAGGGTCTGGGCACCTGTTTTGAGGTGTGAGACCATCAGCAGTTAGAAATTTCAGGGTCTGGGCACCTGTTTTGACGTGTGAGACCATCAGCAGTTAGAAACTTCAGGGTCTAGGCACTTGTTTTGAGGTGTGAGACCATCAGCAGTTAGAAATTTAAGGGTCTGGGCACCTGTTTTGAGGTGTGAGACCATCAACAGTTAGAAGTTTCAGGGTCTGGGCACCTGTTTTGAGGTGTGAGACCATCAGCAGTTAGAAATTTCAGGGTCTGGGCACCTGTTTTGAGGTGTGAGACCATCAGCAGTTAGAAATTTCAGGGTCTGGGCACCTGTTTTGAGGTGTGAGACCATCAGCAGTTAGAAATTTCGGGGTCTGGGCACCTGTTTTGAGGTGTGAGACCATCAGCAGCCAGAAATTTCAGGGTCTAGGCACCTGTTTTGAGGTCTGGGACCATCAGCAGTTAGAAATTTCAGGGTCTGGCCACGTGTTTTGAGGTGTGAGACCATCAACAGTTAGAAATTTCAGGGTCTGGGCACCTGTTTTGAGGTGTGAGACCATCAGCAGTTAGAAATTTCAGGGTCTGGGCACCTGTTTTGAGGTGTGAGACCATCAGCAGCTAGAAATTTCAGGGTCAGGGCACCTGTTTTGAGGTGTGAGACCATCAGCAGTTAGAAATTTCAGGGTTTGGGCACGTGTTTTGAGGTGTGAGACCATGAGCCGTTAGAAATTTCAGGGTTTCGGCACCTGCTTTAAGGTGTGAGACCATCAGCAGTTAGAAACTTTAGTGTCTGGGCACCTGTTTTGAGGTGCGAGACCATCAGCAGTTAGAAGTTTCAGGGTCTGGGCACCTGTTTTGAGGTGTGAGACCATCAACAGTTAGAAATTTCAGGGTCTGGGCACCTGTTTTGAGGTGTGAGACCATCAGCAGTTAGAAATTTCAGGGTCTGGGCACCTGTTTTGAGGTGTGAGACCATCAGCAGCTAGAAATTTCAGGGTCTGGGCACCTGTTTTGAGGTGTGAGACCATCAGCAGTTAGAAGCTTCAGGGTCTGGGCACCTGCTTTGAGGTGTAAAACCATCAGCAGTTAGACGTTTTAGGGTCTGGGCACCTGTTTTGAGGTGTGAGACCATCAGCAGTTAGAAGTTTCAGGGTCTGGGCACCTGGTCTGACGTGTGAGACCATCAGCAGTTAGAAATTTCAGGGTCTGGGCACCTGTTTTGAGGTGTGAGACCATCAGCAGTTAGAAATTTCAGGGTCTGGGCACCTGTTTTGAGGTGTGAGACCATCAGCTGTTACAAATTTCAGGGACTGGGCACCTGTTTTGAGGTGTGAGACCATCAGCAGTTAGAAATTTCAGGGTCTGGGCCCCTGTTTTGAGGTGTGAGACCATCAGCAGTTAGAAATTTCAGGGTTTGGGCACGTGTTTTGAGGTGTGAGACCATGAGCCGTTAGAAATTTCAGGGTTTGGGCACCTGCTTTGAGGTGTGAGACCATCAGCAGTTAGAAATTTTAGGGTCTGGGCACCTGTTTTGAGGTGCGAGACCATCAGCAGTTAGAAATTTCAGGGTCTGGGCACCTGTTTTGAGGTGTGAGACCATCAACAGTTAGAAATTTCAGGGTCTGGGCACCTGTTTTGAGGTGTGAGACCATCAGCAGTTAGAAATTTCAGGGTTTGGGCACCTGCTTTGAGGTGTAAAACCATCAGCAGTTAGAAGTTTTAGGGTCTGGGCACCTTTTTTGAGGTGCGAGACCATCAGCAGTTAGAAATTTCAGGGTCTGGGCACCTGTTTTGACGTGTGAGACCATCAGCAGTTAGAAATTTCAGGGTCTAGGCACCTGTTTTGAGGTGTGAGACCATCAGCAGTTAGAAATTTCAGGGTCTGGCCACGTGTTTTGAGGTGTGAGACCATCAACAGTTAGAAATTTCAGGGTCTGGGCACCCGTTTTGAGGTGTGAGACCATCAGCAGTTAGAAATTTCAGGGTCTGGGCACCTGTTTTGAGGTGTGAGACCATCAGCAGTTACAAATTTCAGGGACTGGGCACCTGTTTTGAGGTGTGAGACCATCAGCAGTTAGAAATTTCAGGGTCTGGGCCCCTGTTTTGAGGTGTGAGACCATCAGCAGTTAGAAAATTCAGGGTTTGGGCACCTGTTTTGAGGTGTGAGACCATGAGCCGTTAGAAATTTCAGGGTTTGGGCACCTGCTTTGAGGTGTGAGACCATCAGCAGTTAGAAATTTTAGGGTCTGGGCACCTGTTTTGAGGTGCGAGACCATCAGCAGTTAGAAATTTCAGGGTCTGGGCACCTGTTTTGGGGTGTGAGACCATCAACAGTTAGAAATTTCACGGTCTGGGCACCTTTTTTGAGGTGCGAGACCATCAGCAGTTAGAAATTTCAGGGTCTGGGCACCTGTTTTGAGGTGTGAGACCATCGGCAGTTAGAAATTTCAGGGTCTGGGCACCTGTTTTGAGGTGTGAGATCATCAGCAGCTAGAAGTCTCAGGGTCTGGGCACCTGTTTTGAGGTGTGAGACCATCAGCAGTTAGAAATTTCAGGGTCTGGGCACCTGTTTTGAGGTGTGAGACCATCAGCAGTTAGAAATTTCAGGGTTTGGGCACGTGTTTTGAGGTGTGAGAACATGAGCCGTTAGAAATTTCAGGGTTTGGGCACCTGCTTTGAGGTGTGAGACCATCAGCACTACAAATTTTAGGGTCTGGGCACCTGTTTTGAGTGCGAGACCATCAGCAGTTAGAAATTTCAGGGTCTGGGCACCTGTTTTGAGGTGTGAGACCATCAACAGTTAGAAATTTCAGGGTCTGGGTACCTGTTTTGAGGTGTGAGACCATCAGCAGCTAGAAATTTCAGGGTCTGGGCACCTGTTTTGAGGTGTAAGATCATCAGCAGTTAGAAATTTCAGGGTCTGGGCACCTGTTTTGAGGTGTGAGACCATCAGCAGTTAGAAATTTCAGGGTCCGGGCACCTGTTTTGAGGTGTGAGAACATCAGCAGTTAGAAATTTCAGGGTCAGGGCACCTGTTTTGAGGTGTGAGACCATCAGCAGTTAGAAATTTCAGGGTCTGGGCACCTGTTTTGAGGTCTGAGACCATCAACAGATAGAAATTTCAGGGTTTCCGCACCTGTTTTGAGGTGTGAGACCATCAGCAATTAGAAATTTCAGGGTCTGGTCACCTGTTTTGAGGTGTGACACCACCAGCAGTTAGAAATTTCAGGGTCTGGGCACCTGTTTTGAGGTGTGAGACCATCAGCAGTTAGAAATTTCAGGGTCCGGGCACCTGTTTTGAGGTGTGAGAACATCAGCAGTTAGAAATTTCAGGGTCAGGGCACCTGTTTTGAGGTGTGAGACCATCGGCAGTTAGAAATTTCAGGGTCTGGGCACCTGTTTTGAGGTGTGAGATCATCAGCAGCTAGAAGTCTCAGGGTCTGGGCACCTGTTTTGAGGTGTGAGACCATCAGCAGTTAGAAATTTCAGGGTCTGGGCACCTGTTTTGAGGTGTGAGACCATCAGCAGTTAGAAATTTCAGGGTTTGGGCACGTGTTTTGAGGTGTGAGAACATGAGCCGTTAGAAATTTCAGGGTTTGGGCACCTGCTTTGAGGTGTGAGACCATCAGCACTACAAATTTTAGGGTCTGGGCACCTGTTTTGAGTGCGAGACCATCAGCAGTTAGAAATTTCAGGGTCTGTGCACCTGTTTTGAGGTGTGAGACCATCAACAGTCAGAAATTTCAGGGTCTGGGTACCTGTTTTGAGGTGTGAGACCATCAGCAGTTAGAAATTGCAGGGTCTGGGCACCTGTTTTGAGGTGTGAGACCATCAGCAGCTAGAAATTTCAGGGTCTGGGCACCTGTTTTGAGGTGTAAGATCATCAGCAGTTAGAAATTTCAGGGTCTGGGCACCTGTTTTGAGGTGTGAGACCATCAGCAGTTAGAAATTTCAGGGTCCGGGCACCTGTTTTGAGGTGTGAGAACATCAGCAGTTAGACATTTCAGGGTCAGGGCACCTGTTTTGAGGTGTGAGACCATCAGCAGTTAGAAATTTCAGGGTCTGGGCACCTGTTTTGAGGTCTGAGACCATCAACAGATAGAAATTTCAGGGTTTCCGCACCTGTTTTGAGGTGTGAGACCATCAGCAATTAGAAATTTCAGGGTCTGGTCACCTGTTTTGAGGTGTGACACCATCAGCAGTTAGAAATTTCAGGGTCTGGGCACCTGTTTTGAGGTGTGAGACCATCAGCAGTTAGAAATTTCAGGGTCCGGGCACCTGTTTTGAGGTGTGAGAACATCAGCAGTTAGAAATTTCAGGGTCAGGGCACCTGTTTTGAGGTGTGAGACCATCAGCAGTTAGAAATTTCAGGGTCTGGGCACCTGTTTTGAGGTCTGAGACCATCAACAGATAGAAATTTCAGGGTTTCCGCACCTGTTTTGAGGTGTGAGACCATCAGCAATTAGAAATTTCAGGGTCTGGTCACCTGTTTTGAGGTGTGACACCATCAGCAGTTAGAAATTTCAGGGTCTGGGCACCTGTTTTGAGGTGTGAGACCATCAGCAGTTAGAAATTTCAGGGTCTAGGCACCTGCTTTGAGGTGTAAGATCATCATCAGTTAGAAATTTTAGGGCCTGGGCACCTGTTTTGAGGTGTGAGACCATCAGCAGTTAGAAATGTCAGGGTCTGGGCACCTGTTTTGAGGTGTGAGACCATCAGCAGTTAGAAATTTCAGGGTCTGTGCACCTGTTTTGAGGTGTGAGACCATCAACAGTCAGAAATTTCAGGGTCTGGGTACCTGTTTTGAGGTGTGAGACCATCAGCAGTTAGAAATTGCAGGGTCTGGGCACCTGTTTTGAGGTGTGAGACCATCAGCAGCTAGAAATTTCAGGGTCTGGGCACCTGTTTTGAGGTGTAAGATCATCAGCAGTTAGAAATTTCAGGGTCTGGGCACCTGTTTTGAGGTGTGAGACCATCAGCAGTTAGAAATTTCAGGGTCCGGGCACCTGTTTTGAGGTGTGAGAACATCAGCAGTTAGACATTTCAGGGTCAGGGCACCTGTTTTGAGGTGTGAGACCATCAGCAGTTAGAAATTTCAGGGTCTGGGCACCTGTTTTGAGGTCTGAGACCATCAACAGATAGAAATTTCAGGGTTTCCGCACCTGTTTTGAGGTGTGAGACCATCAGCAATTAGAAATTTCAGGGTCTGGTCACCTGTTTTGAGGTGTGACACCATCAGCAGTTAGAAATTTCAGGGTCTGGGCACCTGTTTTGAGGTGTGAGACCATCAGCAGTTAGAAATTTCAGGGTCTGGGCACCTGTTTTGAGGTCTGAGAACATCAGCAGTTAGAAATTTCAGGGTCAGGGCACCTGTTTTGAGGTGTGAGACCATCAGCAGTTAGAAATTTCAGGGTCTGGGCACCTGTTTTGAGGTCTGAGACCATCAACAGATAGAAATTTCAGGGTTTCCGCACCTGTTTTGAGGTGTGAGACCATCAGCAATTAGAAATTTCAGGGTCTGGTCACCTGTTTTGAGGTGTGACACCATCAGCAGTTAGAAATTTCAGGGTCTGGGCACCTGTTTTGAGGTGTGAGACCATCAGCAGTTAGAAATTTCAGGGTCTAGGCACCTGCTTTGAGGTGTAAGATCATCATCAGTTAGAAATTTTAGGGCCTGGGCACCTGTTTTGAGGTGTGAGACCATCAGCAGTTAGAAATGTCAGGGTCTGGGCACCTGTTTTGAGGTGTGAGATCATCAGCAGTTAGAAACTTCAGGGTCTGGGCACCTGTTTTGAGGTGTGAGACCATCAGCAGTTAGAAATTTCAGGGTCTGGGCACCTGTTTTGAGATGTGAGACCATCAGCAGTTAGACATTTCAGGGTCTGGGCACCTGTTTTGAGGTGTGAGACCATCAGCAGTTAGAAGTCTCAGGGTCTGGGCACCTGTTTTGAGGTGTGAGACCATCAGCAATTAGAAATTTCAGGGTCTGGGCACCTGTTTTGAGGTGTGAGACCATCAGCAGTTAGAAATTTCAGGGTCTGGGCACCTGTTCTGAGGTGTGAGACCATCAGCAGTTAGAAATTTCAGGGTCTGGGCACCTGTTTTGAGGTGTGAGACCATCAGCAGTTAGAAATTTCAGGGTCTGGGTACCTGTTTTGAGGTGTGAGACCATCAGCAGTTAGAAATTGCAGGGTCTGGGCACCTGTTTTGAGGTGTGAGACCATCAGCAGCTAGAAATTTCAGGGTCTGGGCACCTGTTTTGAGGTGTAAGATCATCAGCAGTTAGAAATTTCAGGGTCTGGGCACCTGTTTTGAGGTGTGAGACCATCAGCAGTTAGAAATTTCAGGGTCCGGGCACCTGTTTTGAGGTGTGAGAACATCAGCAGTTAGAAATTTCAGGGTCAGGGCACCTGTTTTGAGGTGTGAGACCATCAGCAGTTAGAAATTTCAGGGTCTGGGCACCTGTTTTGAGGTCTGAGACCATCAACAGATAGAAATTTCAGGGTTTCCGCACCTGTTTTGAGGTGTGAGACCATCAGCAATTAGAAATTTCAGGGTCTGGTCACCTGTTTTGAGGTGTGACACCACCAGCAGTTAGAAATTTCAGGGTCTGGGCACCTGTTTTGAGGTGTGAGACCATCAGCAGTTAGAAAACTATGGATAATGTGGCTCGCATATGCGCACTGTTTGTCGAAGAGCTTCACAATACTTGTCAACGACATTCAAGCTTCACTGTTGCATGTGTGCCGTGATGGCAAAGATCAAGGTAGATTTTGGTGTTTTTTGACAAGGCACCTAAAAGAATCATACGATGACCTGAATGCCAAATTTGGATTTATTGCGTAATTTAGGAGATGTGCTATCATTTGACCCAACGACATGAAGAAACATCTGATGTTCGAGTTTTTACGAAACAAATAAGATGGTGTAGATACTTACGTCTACTGGAACATCCACCTCTGTTACTTACGTCTAATGGCCCTTATAATGTGCCGGTATACGTACAAAATTCTACTTACGTCTAGCGGAATAAGTGTTACGTCTAGCGGAATATTACAAACGGAACAAATTTAACATTATAATGTTCCGCTAGACGTATCGCGACGTAGATCCGTGTGGACTGTGCTGTGGCGTGTCGTTTGTGTTGTTGTGTGTTGTGTGTTGTGGTGTGCGGCCCTTGCTCCCACATTGGCTCCGCACCGCGTCTCTTGGCGGCGTTGGCTCCCTATGCGTGCGGCGTGCGGGGGTGGGCATATTCTCTTGGTTACACCTCTTGGTTACACTTGTGGGCGCGGTTATCGTTGCGCTTTTTGGCGCGTTCGTTGCGTTTTTTGGCTCCCTCTCTTCTTTAGCGTAGCGTAGCGTAGCGCGGCATGTAACATACTTGTACTTGTGTCTCCGCGGCCGGCGTATTTCCGAGGCGTTTATGCCTTTCTTTGTTTGTTTTTGTTGTTTGTGTTTTATTTTTCTTTTTACGCCTTTGTAGTTGCAGCACGCACAGGTCCCTAGTTCCTACAACACGCACATTGCTAGGTGTTTTGGGGCACGCAGCTTTCAACTTCGCCGTCGTTGTGGCTCTTTTGTTCATGGTTTTCTGTGAGTGTCCTAAGTTTTGCGACCGCGCCAAACAGCGGCGGAAATATTTTTGGGAAGGTTTCTGAGGTCGGTAAAAACGATTTTTCCATTTGTTTTTTCTAGCTGTCCGTCTTTTTCTTGGTTTTTTTTTTTTTCTGCTATGATCGCGCGCGACCAACACGAGTGCGCATCTTAGTCGTGCCAAGCATTCAGGTAAGGTCCCATGCATGTGTAAGGACAGTCATTCAAGTGCCAGCTCCTGTTTGAGATTTTGTTGGTGAGCGTCAAATGAGAAGGCAGGTTCATTTGGTGAGAGACATTCATGAGTGGACTAGCAAGGGCTTGGACTCAAACATTGCGTATATGTAGAACATGTTGTTCAATCGTTGAAAACTCCCAGGGTGCATTGTCATGTCCGTCCCTTCTCATGGTTGATGCAATTACAAAGCAATTTGTCTTTATCGGAATCACGAATGCGAGGTCTCAGGGGCATGTTGCCTGAGTGGGGTAAGAATTTTTTACATGGTTCGTATCCTCACGGGGACCCTTTAGCAACATCTCTGGGAAATCAGGGCCAAAATAGGGCACAAATGCGATTTTTGGGTCATAGCCGGGCTCCAAACCTTGGAGTAAGTTGGCATGAAGCGTTTATTCAATCTACATAGGTCCAAATGTTGCATTAGACTCTATCCCACCTTAACCCTATGATGTCCGCCCCTTGGCCTAACGTAGGGGTAGTGTTGGCAGACATAGTTTTGCGAACAGAAGAGCTACAGAATGCCAGGAAACGCACATCCCTTAAAATGGCACGTGATGCATCTGTCCTCCCTGTCAGAAATGTACTGTGATAAAAGGAAAAGGTCTTCACGTCAAAATTTGACGGTGGATGCGCATGCGCAGTGTGGGCAGATCCTTTAGTCCTACACTTACTCCTAAGCCGTAGTGCTGCATAGCCATTCCGGTCTCCTGTCCGGCTGCCCGGAAGCACCAAGAGTCTGACGACAGGTCTTCTGTTGCCGGCTTGTTAAGATTTTTCCTTTGGGCCCGCGGCCCACTCCCTTTTCCGTCTGTGGGTTGGGTCCCGGCAGCCCGACAGGAGACCATCACCATATAGCTCCCCCGAGCGATCATCGAGCGATTTCTGTGGTCCCATCGAGTATTGTTCACATATTTCAAAATGCGACATTCTGAGTGATATGAATCAGAAGCGTCTATGTCACAAACCCTTTTGGTTAAAAACACCTTTTTGCTTATGCGCGACAGCGCGCTGGTAGATGCGGTGGCTGGGAGAGGGCCCCGGCCGCCACGGACCACTGAACCATCTGTATAGAAGTGCGTACCCCCTCCTGGAGCAAGTGGGGTAGATTTTTTGAGTCTGAAAGGCAACGAAAATATGCAACAGACTCGGAATCCCAATCCGCACAAACTGATGTGACGTGAAAATCGTAAAATTGCTACTAAAAAATTGACTTTTTAGCAGCAGGCAAATTCCGACTATGGCGCCGGTCGAACTGTCGATATTTTTCGAACCGTCGAAAATTGATTCTCATTGTCCGAATTTGAACATAATTAATTTGACATAAGCAATAATTGATTCCTTATTCACATCTTCACAACTGATGAGCAACATGTATTCGTTGGTTTCAGCTTTAGAGTTAAGAAAAAATCAACTCATCGGTTTCAATTATGTAGAAACGGAAAAAGTTTCCGAGAATGGAAAATGTTGCACGAAGGGTATGAAATTGCTTGTTATTCATTCAATCGGTTTGTTATGGTAATTTCGCATGGCGGTTGTGCGATGCACTGAGCACTTTCGAATGCAAAAGCAAGCCTTTGCATGGTTTTGTATTCTGCACATTGCCAAAGTACAAATGATGTCACCTTTAGCATTGTTTTGCGACATCGAAGTGTGTCACAACGTTCTTAAAATTTTTCGTACCATTGTACATTGTAATGTAAAGGTGCAAAGGCTAGAAGTCGTCCAGTAATCGTAGTTCCGCTCCGAGCAATCAAATATTCTTCATTCAGGCATTCAGGTGCAAGTATAACAAAGCCACTAGAGTAAAAACTATCGAACATCGAAGCCATCGAGAAGCAAGGAGAACAATCAAGGATAGACCTGTGTTTTAGGAACGTTTTGTTAGAAAAAAAGTGAAATGCTCGAAGTCTTGGTTAAAATTATATTATGTCTTTGTTTATGTTTCCATTACCTTTTTGTATGTGCACTAGTTGTCTCAAACAACCTACTATCGCATGCAAAGCTATGATACGTGACTTGGGCACAGAAAAATAAATATTGTAGGCAGAAATATCCAAAGCTGGAAAAATAGGTCGCCAAAGACCGTTTTTGAGACAATGTTTGTGGTTTCTGAATTTCATGCTCAAAAGGTAGACTCAAAGCTTACCCATATGGCAGAGTTGAGAATGGAGACCTAGCCCATAGAAAATCTCTGCATGGGAGCCGAAGACAATGCAAAGGTTAATTTGGTATTTTTAAACGTGCCTGTAGCAAAAGGCAAAGCATTGGTGAAAATTAAAAGTTTTCTTTGGCAGCTACAGTGCTACAAATGTGGGTTTTCATCGAGGCTCGTATGTTTGTTACTAAACTCCTTCTTCAGCTAGCAAGGCAGCAGACACATATAGATAGCAAAGATGGAGCCGGTTGGGGGGGCGTAAAGAGCAATCGGTCACTACTACCATAATGCCGAGGGCGAATGAGTTGCGCTTTGCTGAAAAAATGCAGTTTCGCTGTTTTTTGTAGCCTTCAATCGGAAACATTGTGTCGAAACATGTTGTCTTTTCCACAGCAAAGTAAGGTAGGCCATTGTATCAAAGTGTGCAAAACGCAGTTACTAAACATTGCATTCAGATCGTTGAACTTCATGTTTGCCAAAGTAGGGTTGTTTTGAACAATTTTGAACCGCGAAACAGCTATTTTTTCAATATTTTTATCGTTTTTGCACATTTTGAGCCCAGAAGAGAGGCCTGTCTGAGACCAAACAATGAAAGGATATGCTAGGCTTGGTTGGGGGGGCGCGTAGCATCCCGGCAACCAAGCCTAGCCATGTAACATGCATCAAACCTATCTTTTTTTCTTAGAATTGCTTAATGTATGAAGTAACCATGCCTATACATATGTAAAGGGGCCGCATACTTCAATGTTGCCTTCATTTTCTTCATCTTCTTCATCTAGATAAAATTTTTCATCCTTAGTGTCGGTGTTACACTTGAAACAATCTTGCTGGCTAACTAGAGCCACATACATGCATAGAAAAAAATTGCTTCTATTCACGAAGGTTACAATTGTCTAGGGCTGCCTTTCTAATCTATGCTTCTGAGCTACGACTCAGCTTTGATGCATTTGCTTGATTACGCTAGTAGGTAGGCTATACCTCGTTTAGATGGTGTTGCATGCATTGTGAGCATGGACTCTTTTTTTATAACTGTACCCCTAGGCTTAGCGACAAAATTCCTCATGGTTCCACCGAGAATGATTCGAGCCTGCTTCTCCCCTTCCGCCCTTCCTTGTTGCCAGGAGAGCAATTCGTGCGGGCGGCAAAAGCTGGACTGCGCGCGTGCAAGGCTGCCTGGTGGATTGGATTTGTGCAGCAGCCACTACAGCACCAGCTGGACATAAAGTCGATTCGGGTTCTTGCACGATCTGTGCATATATCTATATAGAGAATTTTAATGCGGATCGATTCATGCTAAATTTCTAGCACTTTCGTGGCCGTTTTGATGGATTTCGTAATTTACAGGGTTGTCGAACCTCGAATTTTTTGTGTCGATTGTATCAATTAGATGACTGTTAGTTGTTTGCGAGCGTTTCTGGCACCATTTGTCGTGTTTCGCAATGAATGACTGTATAGCAGAGCTTGTTTTCATGTGTCGCCTTTGGTTGTGCTTGGCACTTGGTTTCGTAGCTTTTCTGGCTGTGGCGCACTTCACCAATATGTCCGAAGATATGGCCTGTGCTTACCATATGTTCAAATCTAGCAAGGTCAAGTTGCGATTTCAAGGGTAATTTGTGATTTTGGCATGAATGATGACGTTATGGTCCTGGTTTGTGAGGGTTGTCTTTGTTGTTCAATTTGAATCACGATTGTCCAAGGCATTGGGAACAGTTTTGTGAGATGCTTCCTTGTGCATTTCCGATTTCGTCATTGCCACAATTTAGAGTTCCAATTTGTTGTGTCCTTTTTGTTTGCAGGTGGTGACAAGCCAACCTTCAAGACCACCGCAGGTTGGTGTGTGGCTCACCGCAAAGGGTTTGCTTGGAAGGAGTGCCGTGAGTTGACTCCTAGGGAAAGGAACATTGATTTTGCGGATGGTGTTGCCATGGCCACAGCCAAGAAAATTACCAAGTTGCTTGTAATTTGTAGGCAATGTGATTTGAACTTGCCACAAAGGGTGCCTACCACTCCTGAGGGTAAGAACTCCGAGGTTTGGGACACCCAATTGTCCTCCAAGCGCCCTTTGGAGCCTTCCCCTTCCCCAAATGAGCCCTCTCAAAAGAAAATCGCCACACCTTCTTCTGATTCTTCTTTTTCCACCCCTCACAAGGCCATCGCCCCCAAGGCATTACTTTTTGCCACACCCTCTTCCAACTCCAAATCTAAGGAACCATCTAAGGAGGCCTTGCTATCTCAACTTGAAGAGTGGCAAATGGCCGGGCCGGAGGCCGATTTGTTAGAGGATTTGGAAGAGGCTAAAGAGGTGGATTGGCCCATTTTGGCATCTCAAAAACTGCCTATTTTGGGCATGCCTACATAGGCAAATATTGCAAGCTCCTTTGCACACAACGCATAGCCGTAGCCATTAGTGAGCCTTGCTTGCGGCGGTGGTCGGAACAACGGAGAAGAGTTGTCGCTCTCCGTGGACGAATTAGTTTTCTAAAGAACCAAATCCGCAAGGCCAAAAGGCAAGGGCGGTGGGATGGTGTTGCGGATCTTGAGTTCCGGTTGCAGGACAAGAGATTTGCATATGCATTGGTTGGGTCTAACCTTAAGCGCGATGTGGAGTACCAAGCTGCCTTGCGAGTTCGGCAGAGATGGGTGCACCGATTCACAAAGTGGGCGGCTCTGCAACGCCTGATGGGGGGTAGCATTGATTACACGGCTAACCCTCACCTCATTGAAATGCTCATTTTTCGCGCCGCCAGCTTCTCGGGTTTCTTTGCATGCAACTTCCCGAACGAGAAGCCTACCCCTAAGCTTTACCTTGCCCTAACCCATGGGATCCAATTCATCATGCACCACAAATTTTGCGGGTATGCTGATGAAGAACCCATGGAATCCCAACACGCTGACCATGACCGCATCCGTGTACGGTCGAGGCATTGCGTGAATCAACAAGTTGCTATGCTTCATGGTGTAAACACTTTGTTGGTGCGCAACAATGTCAATTGTTGCATTACTGCTGGCAAGCTCCGGGACGAGCGCAACGAGCTTGGGTGAGGTGGAATGAGCCTAACCCTGAACTGGAGCCAATGTGGTGTTGCGGAGGGCCCAACCCTAGCCCTAAATGATGGTTTCCTACTCTTTTCTTTGGTACAAGGGAGAACTCTATGCTAATGGTGGGCCCTTGGGATGCAGCGTTCTAGGGCGTGGTGCGGAACCCCCCCAATTTTGGGTGTTGTTAATATGGTTGGAACCCGGAATTTCACATGTTACATGGGTGCACTATGATGCAACAATGTGCCTTCCATGTTTCGTTTGCTCGATATTGCCCGTTTTGCACTTTTTGCGATTTGATCTTTGTGTGCTCTAACTAGTTATCGCGGGGTTAGAACGGGGTTAGAGCACTAGTTATCGCGTGGGTTATCGCGCGATAACCTAGTTATCGCGGGGGTTATCGCGGGGGTTATCGCGCGATAACTAGTTATCGCGTGGGTTATCGCGTGGGTTATCGCGCTTCATTTTATGTTTCCCCTTTTCGCTTTAGCTCTCAAAGCTTTCATATTCTTTGATAATGGCCCTTGCTGCTGCCCACGCTTGGTGCGAGCACCATCAAAAGCTCCTTGTGGGATGCAGCGTTCTAGGGCGTGGTGCGGAACCCCCCCAATTTTGGGTGTTGTTAATATGGTTGGAACCCGGAATTTCACATGTTACATGGGTGCACTATGATGCAACAATGTGCCTTCCATGTATTGTTTGCTCGATATTGCCCGTTTTGCACTTTTTGCGATTTGATCTTTGTGTGCTCTAACTAGTTATCGCGGGGTTAGAACGGGGTTAGAGCACTAGTTATCGCGTGGGTTATCGCGCGATAACCTAGTTATCGCGGGGGTTATCGCGGGGGTTATCGCGCGATAACTAGTTATCGCGTGGGTTATCGCGTGGGTTATCGCGCTTCATTTTATGTTTCCCCTTTTCGCTTTAGCTCTCAAAGCCTTCGTATTCTTTGATAATGGCCCTTGCTGCTGCCCACGCTTGGTGCGAGCACCATCAAAAGCTCCTTGGGGTCCGTCGCCTTGGCGGTCCTGAGGGGTTTACGATGGGTGATGCCAATGTGAGGCGCCCTGTGGCGACCCGCTTTGAACATGGTGTGGACTTTGGACTCCTTGTCCATAAGTCCCCCTTCATGGCGGACGACCGAGACCCCCTGGTTCTCAGCAACTACATCTTCGAGTTGCTAGAGGTAAATCCAGGGGTTGCTGGATTTTTGATCCAGCTTCATCCGGACGATGTGGACGCGGTGGTGGAGTCCGTCACCGCCCATGCCGAGAAGGGTGCGGGGACGAAGACGACCCTCTATGTGGGTCAGGAGGAGGAGGAAGTGGAGGAAGTGGAGGAGGAGGAGGAGGATGCGGGGGGGGTGGGGGCTGGGGGGAGGAAGGAGAAGCCCCACAACCCCCTCATGATTAGTGTCCAGAAGGTAAGGATCCGACAGGGTAAGGGGAAGGGGCAGTCGGATGGTTGGTTCCCCCAACCCCTCACCCACAACACCCGCCGGGTCTGCACTGACGACCCCGAAAACAAGCTCCCCATGCACTCCCTTTGCCCCACAAGGGAGTGGGAGCGTGAGTGGTATGGGGTCACCACTCCCAACATTGTTTCGGGGCAGGGGGTGATTCTTTTTCCATTTGGGGCAACACCCCCCCTTATTGGGGAGGCGGAGGAGGTGGTTGCCGCCGAGCCCTTGGGGGCCTTTAATAGGGACCCCAATGACCTTGTGCTCACGGTGGGGGGGAAGCTGGTGGTCAACCACCTCCTGGAGCACGATTTTTTGAGTGCTGTGCAGCTCCAAAGTCTTTTGGATGATTTGGATAGGGTGCCTCTCTCAGAGAAGGCACCCATTTTCAATGAGAACCCCCCCATTGTCGGCAGGCCCCAAGATTCTGGGACCCGCCGTACATTGTACGGCAACTATGGGGGTGCCAACCACCACAGGCACAACCCCCACAAGCTCCATGATCTGCCAGTCCTCAAAAGGGTGGCAGATCGTGTGCTTGAGACGGCGAAGAAGACTGTGGTGGGGGGGGTTGGATGGAGCTGCACCATCCTTGACATGGCCGGAATTCGAGCTATGACCACACCCCCCAGCACCTCCATCGCGACGCCCCCCCCTACACCATTCCTGAAGGCACATTGATTGTCAATTGCCTTATTATGCTAACCCATAATCATGAGGAGGAGGATGGGTCACATTTTCTTTTTGTGCCCTCCAGCAGTTCGGGGTTCCCTGACCCTTGGGTGGAGAGGGCTGTGCCATTCAAGAGGGGCACTGCCTTTTTTTTTAATGCCCTTGATGTCCACAGGGGGTCGGGGATTCCCAAGGCCTCCCCCACGGGGGTGTCCCACCCCCGCCTCATGGCATTTTTTGCCATTGAGCTTACCGTGGGGGGGGAATCTTCGATTCCCCAACCTGCACGTGACCCAGTCCATTAAGAGGCCCCAGCTGGGGGCACCTGGTGGCCGGGTGGCCAGGACAGTCCAGTGTGATGGGGCGGTTAGGTGTAGGGGGAAGGTGGTAGCCAATTGCTACGGATGCAATCGGCTGATTTTGTGCACCGCCCACAAAGATGGCCTTTGTGTGCCATGCCAGGAGGGGGAGGAGGTGGAGGGGGGGGAGGAGGAGGAGGTGGTGGTGGACCCCAATGGGGTCAGCATTGAGCAATCTGCTCAGTGCTTGCTCCCGGTGGGAACAACCACCGGGCATTTTTTGTTGTCGGGGTGGGGGGTTGGGAGGGAGGTGATTGCCCCCCTCACTAATGAGGAGGCGGGGGCGGTCGCAGGCCACCCCGATCAGTGCCCCTTGGCCAAGGTGTGCCATGGGGAGGCACTGCCCTGGCCCACCCTGCAAGGGCATGTTGGGATGAAGGTGCCGGCGGGCACCATTTTGGTGGTGAGGAGGGGGTTGTATGGGGGAGTGGCAAGGGTGGCCCCTGAGGCGGAGGGGGTGGCCCAGGTGGTGGAGTGGCGGCAGGTGGGGGAGTATGCGGCCGTCACGGACTTCGTGTGGCTGCGGAGGCTGGGCCTGGTGCTAGACGACGCCAAGAAGGAGGGCCAAGGCATGTGTCCATGTCACCAGGTGTGAAAACCTCCCACAACACCCTGCTCTAACCCCTGCTCTAACTAATTATCGCGCTAGGTTATCGCGTTCTAACTAGGTGCTCTAACTAGTTATCGCGCTAGGTTATCGCGTTCTAACTAGTTATCGCGGGGTTATCGCGGGGGGTTATCGCGGGTGTTATCGCGCGATAACCTAGTTATCGCGGGGGTTATCGAAGGTGGCAAAGGTGGCGGCAGCCCAGCCCCCCCATGAGGCCCTGGACGTGGAGGCCTTGGGGGCCAGTGTGGCCACCCACGTGACGGACGCTTGCCAGGTTTTGGTGGAGCAGGCGGCCGCCACGGGGGTCGAGGCCGCACTGGCCAAGGGTCGGTCGGCCGACCACAAGTCGGCCTTGGCAAAGGCCGAAAAGGCCCAGGGCAACACCCAGCGTGCCCTGGACCAGGCCCTCAACCTGGCCGCCAAGAGGGGGGAGGAGGTGGAGGCGATGAGGGAGGCCCTGAGGGAGGCCCAGGAGGGGAGGCGGAAGGCGGAGGTGGAGGTGGCCCAGCTTAGGGTGGAGGTGGAGGGGCAGCGGAGGAGGGGGGATGACCTTGGGCAGCGCTTGGGGGTGGCTGAGGCGCAGGTGCGCAGCCTCACCTCCACCCTCTGTGCCTCCTTCGGGGCGCAGCAGGCCCAGCAGGGGCTGGCGCCGCAAGGGTTGCAGAGTCAGGGTAGCGGGAGTAGGAGTGGGAGCCAATGACTAGTGGATTTGCTCAGGGGGTTGCCCAAGGGCATTTTTCGTGGGGAGGAGCGATATGGGGCCCAAGTGGACATGTGCCACTTTGGCCTCGTGGGAAGTGGAAACCCCAACCCCTCTAATTTTAGGGCGACCCACATGGCCGCTGCTACCCTCAGGCCTGCCCTCACCCCCTTGGTAGCAGACCTCAATGGGTATTGCACCTCCAATGCTCCACCATGGTTCACATGGTGTAGCATCCAAATTGTTCGCCCCCAAGGGACGGACACCATGGGCCTCCACTCCCATTTGCGGGATGGGGCGCCCATGGCGCTTATTGTGTGTGTGGGGTCTTTCACGGGGGGTGAGTTTTGGGTGGAGAGTGGTGGCCTGCTGAATCCCTCCTTGAGGGAAAAAAAGCGGCACACCCGTGTGTGCAAGGGTAGGGCGGTGGAGGGTTGGGCATGCACCGCCACCCCCCAAGCCCCGGTGTTGTTCAACACCAGGGCACTACACGCTCCATTGCCATGGGAGGGCGAGCGATGGAGCGTGATTTTTTATAGTGCGGGGGGGGGTTCTGCACTGCACGCCTGTGTGGCGGCAGCAGCTGCTGTCCATGGGTTTTAGGGTGCCCAATGCTTCCTCTAACCCCTCCAGCTGATTCGATTATTGTTCACTATTTCTATTACTGTACTCTGTGGACTCTGAGGAGGGGCAACTAGCCCGGAACATGTCCATTTGACTGATTTGAGAGGCACCCTATCCAAATCATCCAAAAGACTGTGTGGCTGATTTGAATTTGTGATTGTGGCGCCATGTACCCCGTGCCTGCACATTGTTGACATCTCCAAGGTTTCCTGGGTGCAAAATCAACGTTTGTGAAGGTTTTAGGGTGCCCAACGCTTGCTCTAACACCACCAGTTAGTGCGCACTAACCCCTGCTCTAACTAGTTATCGCGGGGGTTATCGCGCTCTAACTGGGTGCTCTAACTAGTTATCGCGGGGGGTTATCGCGCTCTAACTAGTTATCGCGGGGGGTTATCGCGGGGGTTATCGCGCGATAACCTAGTTATCGCGGGGGTTATCGCGTGGGTTATCGCGTGTGTTTTTTGGGCCCTTGCTTCAAAACCCTCCCTCATTTCGCGCCCAGGTCCTCTTATTCTTCATGGACAATGCTGTCAATGAGGCCCTGCGGGCTCTCAACACAGCCAACCTGCGGCGGTACACCGATCTGCAGTGCCCCAAGGCCCGGCGGCGGCGTTTGAAGGCGGTTCAGCGGCTGGTGCGAGTTCTATTGGGTGACCCAGACGTCGTGTGTGGCACCAACACCAAAGGCGAAGTTTGTTTAAGTGGTGGGGCGTGCACTGCCCTGTCTGGCCCACTTGGCGGCCATCTTGCATTAACAGCTCAGGAGCATGAGGCCCTGAGCATGCTACGCATGGCATGCAGCATGCATCTCTCCCAACGGGCCCTTTTGCGAATGCCCCGCCGTTGCACACAACGGGACCTAAGGACCGTTCGGCAACGGATCATGCCCTACTTTCCCCAAACCACCATTGTAAAGTCTACCACAGGCCGCAATAGGGCAGCTGCCCATGTGCCTTTGCAATCAATTGTGCAAAATGCAATATCTATGGCCCGAGTTATTGGGAAACCCCCCCCTAGTGGCGTTGCCATTATTGTTATTTCAGTTGATGCGACTTCCTTGTGGAAGGCATCCTCTACCCGTGCGGATGTATGGGTTAATGTATGGGGGGGGGCAAAATATGCTTCGAAGGTGAAGCTATGGGCCTCATGGTTTTGCATGGATGGCGGGGATGAACAGGCTTTTTTGAGAAGCCTGGACATCTCCGCCAACCTCAACCAAGAGGTGAGGGATGTGGAAGAGGACGTTGTCCTCTTTCAAAACCAATTTTTGACTTGCACTGTCATTTTGACAGGGGATGGGAAGGGGATGCAAGCAATGGGGGGGGCTGGGTCTAAGTGTTGGTTGTGCAAAGACCCCAATGGGATTGTTGAGCAAATGGGGGTGGAGTCCACCTCAAGATGGGGGTCATTCTTGAGAAGTGTGACCCCTGATAGGCGGCCGGGGGACTACCAACATGCAGCATGCCGCATCCTAAACGGCATTGCAAAGCGCATTGAGACCACCCTTCAGGCCCTCCCCCCTAGTACCCCTGGTAAGGCCCAAGCTCTTGCAGCTTTGCAGGCCTTCGAACAAGCCCTCAAGGATGAGACCGCAGGCATCCCTCTTAGGGAACGCCTCCCTTCGGCCTCGAGGGCCACAGAAAAAGATTTCGATCTAACCAGCACCAAAGTTTTCCTAACCTCCCCCCCCTTCCAAAGGCAATTTGTGGAATGCCTCAAAGAGCATGTCCCCACAGTGAGGACCCCTGGGGGACCTATGTTATGGGTTGTTGTGCATGTCATGGTGAAATGCATTGAGGGTTTGTATGAGCTTTGGAGGGTGAGGGAGTTGTACACTCTAACCCAAGTGGAACGCCACCGTGCGTTGACCACAAAATTTTCAAAAGCGTGGGGAGACTCAGGTTGGTCCCCCACCAGGTGGATCCATTGGTGCTTGGCACATTCCACCTTTTTTGCCGAGAAATGGAGGAACATTTTTCAGTTTTCCTCCATCCCAACGGAGTATCGGCATGGGCCTTACAAGAGGAGGCTCAAAAATTGTTTTAAGGGTTGGACTTTGGTGAGGCCAAGTATGTCCCTCCGCCACATGCACCATTGCATGTCCATGAACGCCCTGGAGCAAGGGCTTTTGGGACTGGAGGCAGCCAAGGCCTCAGACATTGATGACTTTGTATGAAAAACGACCACAGATGCTTTGTGCCAAGTGTTTTGTGTTGTTTGTCCTAGGGAGGGAGGGAGGAGGGGTGCGCGATAACTACCCGCGATAACTGCGCGATAACTGAGTTATCGCGCGATAACTAGCGCGATAACTAGTTAGAGCAAGGTGCTCTAACTGCGTTCTAACTCTGTTCTAACTGTGCTCTAACTCTTTGACCCCCCCCCCAAAAACCACCCCCATGATGCGGGTTATGTGGGGAAAGAAAGGGGATGGGGGGTTTTTGAGGGTGCTGAATCCATTTTTTTAGGTGGTTTGCCCCAAAATTGAGGGTAGGTGGGTGTTCCAGAAATTGCGTTCTAACTAGGGGTTCCGCACCACGCCCTAGAACGCTGCATCCCATGGGGTCCGTCGGTCCTGAGGGGTTTACGATGGGTGATGCCAATGTGAGGCGCCCTGTGGCGACCCGCTTTGAACATGGTGTGGACTTTGGACTCCTTGTCCATAAGTCCCCCTTCATGGCGGACAACCGAGACCCCCTGGTTCTCAGCAACTACATCTTCGAGTTGCTAGAGGTAAATCCAGGGGTTGCTGGATTTTTGATCCAGCTTCATCCGGACGATGTGGACGCGGTGGTGGAGTCCGTCACCGCCCATGCCGAGAAGGGTGCGGGGACGAAGACGACCCTCTATGTGGGTCAGGAGGAGGAGGAAGTGGAGGAAATGGAGGAGGAGGAGGAGGATGCGGGGGGGGTGGGGGCTGGGGGGAGGAAGGAGAAGCCCCACAACCCCCTCATGATTAGTGTCCAGAAGGTAAGGATCCGACCGGGTAAGGGGAAGGGGCAGTCGGATGGTTGGTTCCCCCAACCCCTCACCCACAACACCCGCCGGGTCTGCACTGACGACCCCGAAAACAAGCTCCCCATGCACTCCCTTTGCCCCACAAGGGAGTGGGAGCGTGAGTGGTATGGGGTCACCACTCCCAACATTGTTTCGGGGCAGGGGGTGATTCTTTTTCCATTTGGGGCAACACCCCCCCTTATTGGGGAGGCGGAGGAGGTGGTTGCCGCCGAGCCCTTGGGGGCCTTTAATAGGGACCCCAATGACCTTGTGCTCACCGTGGGGGGGAAGCTGGTGGTCAACCACCTCCTGGAGCACGATTTTTTGAGTGATGTGCAGCTCCAAAGTCTTTTGGATGATTTGGATAGGGTGCCTCTCTCAGAGAAGGCACCCATTTTCAATGAGAACCCCCCCATTGTCGGCAGGCCCCAAGATTCTGGGACCCGCCGTACATTGTATGGCAACTATGGGGGTGCCAACCACCACAGGCACGCCCCCCCCTACACCATTCCTGAAGGCACATTGATTGTCAATTGCCTTATTATGCTAACCCATAATCATGAGGAGGAGGATGGGTCACATTTTCTTTTTGTGCCCTCCAGCAGTTCGGGGTTCCCTGACCCTTGGGTGGAGAGGGCTGTGCCATTCAAGAGGGGCACTGCCTTTTTTTTTAATGCCCTTGATGTACACCGGGGGTCGGGGATTCCCAAGGCCTCCCCCACGGGGGTGTCCCACCCCCGCCTCATGGCATTTTTTGCCATTGAGCTTACCGTGGGGGGGAATCTTCGATTCCCCAACCTGCACGTGACCCAGTCCATTAAGAGGCCCCAGCTGGGGGCACCTGCTGGCCGGGTGGCCAGGACAGTCCAGTGTGATGGGGCGGTTAGGTGTAGGGGGAAGGTGGTAGCCAATTGCTACGGATGCAATCGGCTGATTTTGTGCACCGCCCACAAAGATGGCCTTTGTGTGCCATGCCAGGAGGGGGAGGAGGTGGAGGGGGGGGAGGAGGAGGAGGTGGTGGTGGACCCCAATGGGGTCAGCATTGAGCAATCTGCTCAGTGCTTGCTCCCGGTGGGAACAACCACCGGGCATTTTTTGTTGTCGGGGTGGGGGATTGGGAGGGAGGTGATTGCCCCCCTCACTAATGAGGAGGCGGGGGCGGTCGCAGGCCACCCCGATCAGTGCCCCTTGGCCAAGGTGTGCCATGGGGAGGCACTGCCCTGGCCCTCCCTGCAAGGGCATGTTGGGATGAAGGTGCCGGCGGGCACCATTTTGGTGGTGAGGAGGGGGTTGTATGGGGGAGTGGCAAGGGTGGCCCCTGAGCAGGAGGGGGTAGCCCAGGTGGTGGAGTGGCGGCAGGTGGGGGAGTATGCGGCCGTCACGGACTTCGTGTGGCTGCGGAGGCTGGGCCTGGTGCTGGACGACGCCAAGAAGGAGGGCCAAGGCATGTGTCCATGTCACCAGGTGTGAAAACTTCCCACAACACCCTGCTCTAACCCCTGCTCTAACTAGTTATCGCCCTAGGTTATCGCGTTCTAACTAGGTGCTCTAACTAGTTATCGCGCTAGGTTATCGCGTTCTAACTAGTTATCGCGGGGTTATCGCGGGGGGTTATCGCGGGGGTTATCGCGCGATAACCTAGTTATCGCGGGGGTTATCGCGCGGGTTATCGCGTGTTTTTTTTTGTTTCTTTTGTTTTTTTCAGGCTACCATCTTGCAGCTGCCCCGCATCTTCGTCAAGGACGACGCCCAGGCAGCCGACGCAGCAGGCGGACCGGCAGAAGCAGCGGGGGCACGGCCCGCCAACCCGGTGGCGGCCCGGTTGGAGCTGGAGGGGGAGAAGAGGCTGCCGGAGGGGGCGTCGTGGCGGTTTGGGGAGCCTGGGGATGAGGCCTGCAGGATGGGGGGGACGGGATGGTACCGGCAGGTCACCATCACAGAGAAGGAGGGGGGGGTGGAGAGGAAGACCAACCTCACCCTCCCCTCCTATGTGTGGGTTGGGGGGGAAACGGCCAAGTGGCCGCAAGCCGCAGAGGGGGAAACGGTTGCGGCTTTTTTGTGTTTGTTTGGGATGAGCGACCCCCCCCAAAGGAAATCTTATTTCCTTTTGAGGGTGTGTTTTTTGTGGGAGGGGGAGTATACGGGGAGGGAAGTGTGGCAGAAGCTGCACAGGGGGGGGGGCATCCACCAGGTTGGTGGGTATGACCCCCCCCCTTCTGTGGTGGACGCCACTGCCGATTGGGTTCGGCAGTATGCACCCAAGGGGGGAAGGCCGGGAAAAGGCCAGACGAAGCGGGGACCAGATGTGGTGGTGGTTGAGCCGGATGCCCCCCCCCCCCTTAGGGGTAAGGGCCAAACCCCCGCCCCCAAGCCCTCCCCCAAGCCATCGAAGGTGGCAAAGGTGGCGGCAGCCCAGCCCCCCCATGAGGCCCTGGACGTGGAGGCCTTGGGGGCCAGTGTGGCCACCCACGTGACGGATGCTTGCCAGGTTTTGGTGGAGCAGGCGGCCGCCACGGGAGTCGAGGCCGCACTGGCCAAGGGTCGGTCGGCCGACCACAAGTCGGCCTTGGCAAAGGCCGAAAAGGCCCAGGGCAACACCCAGCGTGCCCTGGACCAGGCCCTCAACCTGGCCGCCAAGAGGGGGGAGGAGGTGGAGGCGATGAGGGAGGCCCTGAGGGAGGCCCAGGAGGGGAGGCGGAAGGCGGAGGTGGAGGTGGCCCAGCTTAGGGTGGAGGTGGAGGGGCAGCGGAGGAGGGGGGATGACCTTGGGCAGCGCTTGGGGGTGGCTGAGGCGCAGGTGCGCAGCCTCACCTCCACCCTCTGTGCCTCCTTCGGGGCGCAGCAGGCCCAGCAGGGGCTGGCGCCGCAAGGGTTGCAGAGTCAGGGTAGCGGGAGTAGGAGTGGGAGCCAATGACTAGTGGATTTGCTCAAGGGGTTGCCCAAGGGCATTTTTCGTGGGGAGGAGCGATATGGGGCCCAAGTGGACATGTGCCACTTTGGCCTCGTGGGAAGTGGAAACCCCAACCCCTCTAATTTTAGGGCGACCCACATGGCCGCTGCTACCCTCAGGCCTGCCCTCACCCCCTTGGTAGCAGACCTCAATGGGTATTGCACCTCCAATGCTCCACCATGGTTCACATGGTGTAGCATCCAAATTGTTCGCCCCCAAGGGACGGACACCATGGGCCTCCACTCCCATTTGCGGGATGGGGCGCCCATGGCGCTTATTGTGTGTGTGGGGTCTTTCACGGGGGGTGAGTTTTGGGTGGAGAGTGGTGGCCTGCTGAATCCCTCCTTGAGGGAAAAAAAGCGGCACACCCGTGTGTGCAAGGGTAGGGCGGTGGAGGGTTGGGCATGCACCGCCACTGCCCAAGCCCCGGTGTTGTTCAACACCAGGGCACTACACGCTCCATTGCCATGGGAGGGTGAGCGATGGAGCGTGATTTTTTATAGTGCGGGGGGGGTTCTGCACTGCACGCCTGTGTGGCGGCAGCAGCTGCTGTCCATGGGTTTTAGGGTGCCCAATGCTTCCTCTAACCCCTCCAGCTAGTGTTATTTGTGATTCGATTATTGTTCACTATTTCTATTATTGTACTGTGTGGACTCTGAGGAGGGGCAACTAGCCCGGAACATGTCCATTTGACTGATTTGAATTTGTGATTGTGGCGCCATGTACCCCGTGCCTGCACATTGTTGACATCTCCAAGGTTTCCTGGGTGCAAAATCAACGTTTGTGAAGGTTTTAGGGTGCCCAACGCTTGCTCTAACACCACCAGTTAGTGCGCACTAACCCCTGCTCTAACTAGTTATCGCGGGGGTTATCGCGCTCTAACTGGGTGCTCTAACTAGTTATCGCGGGGGGTTATCGCGCTCTAACTAGTTATCGCGGGGGGTTATCGCGGGGGTTATCGCGCGATAACCTAGTTATCGCGGGGGTTATCGCGTGGGTTATCGCGTGTGTTTTTTGGGCCCTTGCTTCAAAACCCTCCCTCATTTCGCGCCCAGGTCCTCTTATTCTTCATGGACAATGCTGTCAATGAGGCCCTGCGGGCTCTCAACACAGCCAACCTGCGGCGGTACACCGATCTGCAGTGCCCCAAGGCCCGGCGGCGGCGTTTGAAGGCGGTTCAGCGGCTGGTGCGAGTTTTATTGGGTGACCCAGACGTCGTGTGTGGCACCAACACCAAAGGCGAAGTTTGTTTAAGTGGTGGGGCGTGCACTGCCCTGTCTGGCCCACTTGGCGGCCATCTTGCATTAACAGCTCAGGAGCATGAGGCCCTGAGCATGCTACGCATGGCATGCAGCATGCATCTCTCCCAACGGGCCCTTTTGCGAATGCCCCGCCGTTGCACACAACGGGACCTAAGGACCGTTCGGCAACGGATCATGCCCTACTTTCCCCAAACCACCATTGTAAAGTCTACCACAGGCCGCAATAGGGCACCTGCCCATGTGCCTTTGCAATCAATTGTGCAAAATGCAATATCTATGGCCCGAGTTATTGGGAAACCCCCCCCTAGTGGCGTTGCCATTATTGTTATTTCAGTTGATGCGACTTCCTTGTGGAAGGCATCCTCTACCCGTGCGGATGTATGGGTTAATGTATGGGGGGGGGCAAAATATGCTTCGAAGGTGAAGCTATGGGCCTCATGGTTTTGCATGGATGGCGGGGATGAACAGGCTTTTTTGAGAAGCCTGGACATCTCCGCCAACCTCAACCAAGAGGTGAGGGATGTGGAAGAGGACGTTGTCCTCTTTCAAAACCAATTTTTGACTTGCACTGTCATTTTGACAGGGGATGGGAAGGGGATGCAAGCAATGGGGGGGGCTGGGTCTAAGTGTTGGTTGTGCAAAGACCCCAATGGGATTGTTGAGCAAAGGGGGGTGGAGTCCACCTCAAGATGGGGGTCATTCTTGAGAAGTGTGACCCCTGATAGGCGGCCGGGGGACTACCAACATGCAGCATGCCGCATCCTAAACGGCATTGCAAAGCGCATTGAGACCACCCTTCAGGCCCTCCCCCCTGGTACCCCTGGTAAGGCCCAAGCTCTTGTAGCTTTGCAGGCCTTCAAACAAGCCCTCAAGGATGAGACCGCAGGCATCCCTCTTAGGGAACGCCTCCCTTCGGCCTCGAGGGCCACAGAAAAAGATTTCGATCTAACCAGCACCAAAGTTTTCCTAACCTCCCCCCCCTTCCAAAGGCAATTTGTGGAATGCCTCAAAGAGCATGTCCCCACAGTGAGGACCCCTGGGGGACCTATGTTATGGGTTGTTGTGCATGTCATGGTGAAATGCATTGAGGGTTTGTATGAGCTTTGGAGGGTGAGGGAGTTGTACACTCTAACCCAAGTGGAACGCCACCGTGCGTTGACCACAAAATTTTCAAAAGCGTGGGGAGACTCAGGTTGGTCCCCCACCAGGTGGATCCATTGGTGCTTGGCACATTCCACCTTTTTTGCCGAGAAATGGAGGAACATTTTTCAGTTTTCCTCCATCCCAACGGAGTATCGGCATGGGCCTTACAAGAGGAGGCTCAAAAATTGTTTTAAGGGTTGGTCTTTGGTGAGGCCAAGTATGTCCCTCCGCCACATGCACCATTGCATGTCCATGAACGCCCTGGAGCAAGGGCTTTTGGGACTGGAGGCAGCCAAGGCCTCAGACATTGATGACTTTGTATGAAAAACGACCACAGATGCTTTGTGCCAAGTGTTTTGTGTTGTTTGTCCTAGGGAGGGAGGGAGGAGGGGTGCGCGATAACTACCCGCGATAACTGCGCGATAACTGAGTTATCGCGCGATAACTAGCGCGATAACTAGTTAGAGCAAGGTGCTCTAACTGCGTTCTAACTCTGTTCTAACTGTGCTCTAACTCTTTGACCCCCCCCCCCAAAAACCACCCCCATGATGCGGGTTATGTGGGGAAAGAAAGGGGATGGGGGTTTTTGAGGGTGCTGAATCCATTTTTTTAGGTGGTTTGCCCCAAAATTGAGGGTAGGTGGGTGTTCCAGAAATTGCGTTCTAACTAGGGGTTCCGCACCACGCCCTAGAACGCTGCATCCCACTTTGGGAGTAAAAGCAAATTTAGCAGACCCTAACCCTAACCCTAACCCTAATGACACATGTGTGGGGGGCAAATCGGACTCCCGATGTGATTGCAATGGTTGAAAGACATTGGATGATCATTTATGTGCACTAAATCGAAGAAATCGACATTACATTGTGTCCTACATTGTTGCGTGATGTGAGCATTTGTCATTTCAGAGGGATTTGGACAGAGCAGGGTGCTGGGATTGCCATCCGTCACGATTTTGCCCGAAAAAACACCCCTAACACTAGGCAAGTGTGAAGAGATCGCATTTTTGTCATCCCGTAGGGTCCCTTGGGCCATCCGCATCATCTCTTCACACTTAGACTTTTTGTCCGGGATTCCTTGATTTGGTGGGGTAGTGCAGCGAAGGTATGGGTGCGTTTTTTGTATACTTAGTAAAATAATTGCAACGGATCTAGATCTGCGAGATTCGATGGACTGGACTGGACGAAAGTTAATTAGGCAGTATTTGGGCGTCGCCGTCGCCCGAAAGGAACATGTTAGATATGCTTCATGTGTAAGTGCCTTGCCTCCGTTTAGCAGAAAAGTCGTCCTCATGCACCACGCGAGACTGGTGATGTTTGTTGCCCTTGTTGCCATTGTTGCACGTCTACATGCGTGTGGATTTGAATGGTTCGACATGCGTATGGATTTCAATCGTTAGTTGTCGTTGGTAGAATATTGTGCTTATGGTTTTGCGGTTTGGTGCCTCTTTTGCAGAGTAACACAAGGGAATAGTAGAACAGTAGAATAGAAGTGGAACGCAAAGGTGTGGTGTATTGGGAATGTAGTGCCTATGTTCGTTGTGTGGCTGTATGGATCGTTGCCTGAAATGCATTGCCGTACGCACCAGCAACGCGCGACAATTGTCTTCGATGCCTCTTTTGCAGTGTGAGCAGGAAGGGGATTGCGTTGAAAGTTTCTAGTAGAAAGGTGCGATGCCCTAGAATGAAGTTACATTGGGATTTGCAGTGAGAATGACAATGCCAATGTCAATGAGTTGGGGCATTTAGTTGTGGAACAAAGTAGTGCTTTTTTGATCATTCGTCACGATGTAATTGATCCTTCGTCACGATGTAAGGTTGCGATTCTACAATGTTGTTGCTTGTAATTAACGTATGCTGAGGAGAGGTACATTTCGAGGTTAACAGTGCCTTGTCACGTTGCGATTCCACTTGGGTCACCTCCCAAATCCCAATTCCCAACGTCCACTGCCTTGGTCCAAACTTGTGGTGATAAACGATACGGTACCATGAATAAGCAAGAAACATGCCCAAACACGGCAAATCACCATGATTCACAATACACCACAGAAACATACTCTTTGTGTTTTGCGCAGGTGAAGTGACAATGAATTTGCAAAGAGTGCTGTCCATAGGGGAAGAATGGAAGTATGTGCGAATGTTTTTGCTTTCTGAGGGTTAGCCCGGAAGTTGCCTAAAATGAAGTTGGGTATGTAAAGGTGGTTTGCGGTTAGGCTAGATCTTGCCCAAACGGGAGTTGGGTATTATAAAGGTGGTTTGCGTGCATAATAGAGGTATGCGGTTGGCTATGTCGGTGTTTAATGTCTCACACTATGATTGTTTGTGTTCTTTGGTTGTGTTCTTTGGAGGGTATGTATAGCACTTCGCAGTTAAATTGTTCTTGGACCGTTGTCACGAAATGGCACGCGCACTTTGCCAAATTGCGTAATTGAGCCCGGGACAAATTAAGCCCGGAACTCGTGTTTTGAGCTTGCTCAAAACGCTAGTTTAACTTAATACATCTACATTAGGCATTTGTCCGTTTGTTTCTCATTTGCCATGTCCGGTCTCAATGGAAGCAGTGGTATGCAAGAGGATATCGTTGTGGTTTCGGATGATTCGGCGGTGGGTTCCGACACGGCAAAGGAGTTAGCCGAACTGAAAATGATGTGGCGCAAGCAAGATGCCAGGATGGAGAAATTGCGATCACAATTGGCGGCGACGGAAATTGAGAAGCGCAAAGAGGAAATGATCCCGGATTTGAGTTTGGAAGATATTGAGCGATTTCTGAAAAAGGAGCGCGTGACGGTTTGGATGAAAGATATGTCTGAGGTCTTAAAAAATTATGTTGCTGCGGTGCCGAATCCATGTAGACCTACCGACGTGGGTGGCAGACAGGGACAGCAATTGAGTTTGGGCGATGTGTTGGCTTACAGGGTTTGGAAGGTTTTGAACGTTGCGCATTCTGCTTATGTCAAAAGGTATTCTCATGGTGAGAAGTCAGGACCGAAAGGGGCATCGGAGACCTTTGAGCAGGCTATGGCGGCGGGCGGAGATGCGTGGCGTTACAAGAGCATTCAATTCAAGCGCAAAGATGGCGTGGCCTATTGGTTATCAAAGGCTGGAGATTGGATTCCCGTAGACGCGTCGCCGAGTGAGGATTGCCGGAGATGTGCTGCTGCTGGGAAAACGCAAAACTTGCGCCATTGGTGTTTCAGGTGCCCACTTTGGTCATGAAAGAACAACCCGTGGCGGTGCCGGGACGCCGTCACGGGAATACCAGCGCCAGGAGAAGAGAGGCCGGCGTTCCGGTGGTTGGCGATGGAGTTTGACTCGCTCCGACGCGAGGAAGAACCCACTACACCGGTGGGTATTGCAATTCGGAGCTGGAAGGCATCCACAACGGCAGGGTATGCAACTCATCTTCGGGGATTGGCGGATGTCGAGGATGAATTGGGAGAAGAAGGGTGGTTGCCCGAAATTTTGTCGCGCCGGCTTGCGAGGCATGTGCAACACGGAGGCAGTGCGAGTGCGGCCAGAGGCATTATATCAGCGGTCCGTGCGTGCGAGGATTTACAGTGGATTGCAGGAGTGGTGCAGCCGCTCCATTGGAGATTGGCCAAAGCTGGAGCGCAGTCTGGTGCCCAAGAGTATGCTAGTCCTGTTATGCTACGGCATTTGGTTGAGGCGGCGAAGTCAGCAGATGATAGGGCTGTGGTGGCTATGGCATTGGTTTCGTATGTGTGCTTTTTGCGAGTGGCGGAGGCAGCTAGTGTTCGTGCTGGGGATGTTCGTGATAGTTGCTACGTGGTTTTCTGGAATAGCAAGACCGGGGATGAAGGATGGCAGCGGAGACCTGTGCCGGAGTGGCTGCGGCCTTATGTGGAGTGGCTTCTCGAATGGGCCGAGGACAGAGGGCTGGCCCGGGATGATCTCTTGTTCCCTGCAGGGGCAGCTCAATTGGAAAGGTCGTTGGCGGACCTGGTGCGCGGAACGACTTGGACTCATCACAGGTGGCACTGCTTCCGCAGAGGCGGTGCAGCGGCTTGCTGGAAGAGAAGTCCGGAACTACCGCATTTCAAGTGGTGGGGCCGGTGGGCAGCCACGGCCACGGCAATGGCCTACGCCCTGGGATATAGGGATGAGGATGTTGTCGCCCCGCTTTGCTTGCCGCAGGTTTGGAGTACGGAGCCGAGATCCCTGTTTGTGAAGCCCCAAAAAGTGTGGGGTGATATCATGTACGAGGGTCAACGTCGCGACAAAAACAAGCCGGTTTGGGGACGTGGCGAACGAAGGAGGGCAGCACCAAGCATGTTCAAGGGCAAGAGGTATGCCGGTGAACCGCGGTCTGATGCAGCGGATCTGGGCAGCTCGTCGGACGATTCCGACTCTGGGGTTTCGGCGGACGAAGGTGTTGTGCAGCGTCCAGGTGTCCGACAACCTCCGGGAGTTGTTCAAGCGGCAGCGGGAAAGAGAGGCTCCGGGCGAGGCGGCGGCGCAGGGGCCAGAAGTGTGGGTGACGGTGCCCAGCGGGGTGCCGATCCAGACCCCCGGCGTGCAGGACAACAAGCGGAACAGTCAGGTGCGGGGTCAAGCAAACAGCCGACAAGAGATGGTGCGGAGTTCAAGTTCACAGCGCCGCCCTCGGCCAAGCCCAGGGCCGGGGAAATCCGGGATCCATGGCGTTCTGCGCACGCTGTTCAGGGAGTCCCAGGAGCCAGGAAGAGACCAAGGGCTGGCCGAGCCTTGTCAGTGCCACCAAGGAGGACGCGTGGCGAGGCGTTGGAGGTGGCGCAAAGTTCTGCGCGGGGAGCCGGTGCCCGAAGGGTGGAGAGACCCCAACGGCGAGACCGGACGAGCGATGGCGAATCGGGACCCCAACGAAAACGATCGAGGACTCTACCCCGTGGCCCCATCAAGTGACAGCGGAGTACGCGTTGTTTTGGGCGATGAGGGAGCGGGGTCCGAGATGAAGGTTTCGGGTGTTTTGGAGAGTGTTGTTGGCCTCGGTCCGGGGCTACATTATAAGGGAGGCGTTTTTGTCACTATAATGGCCGAGCTAACTCGGCATTTTGTTTGGATGGCTATTAAGCTGGCTTGTGCAGAGGCCCTTCTAGTGCACAGGCTCTGGATTTTTTTGCTTAGATTGACCAGTGTATGTGAGGATTTTAGGCTTGATGAGCCGATGGCTGTATGTCTCATGGCTGTGCGTTGTCTTTCACCGGAGGCTTGGGAATCCTTGAATCATCTTTCTACCTCCCCCAAGCCCAAACTGGCTAGGGTTACACCTGAGATCTTGGCGGCAGGCATAGGGGGGGTCGGGTGTTATCAGATGATCGAGAGGGAGTGAGACGAGATTGTTCCCCCGAGGCTTCTGCGGTTCATGGAATTTTTTGATCTGCGTGAGATGCCCAAGGGTAATGGTAGGGTGAGGAAGCCAGTCCTGGGTATGATCGATGCGATTCGCAGGACGGGTGTCTTACACGACGAAGACCCTTCGATGACCCCAACGTGCTTCCCCTTTGTGATACCCAAAAATTCCGTGAAGTGTTCTTTGATCCTGAGTTGTGTGGGTATACACGAAGGCTTGCCTCTGAAACCCCCAAAGTTCTCTTTGGCGTCGTGGGAGTTGATAGGGCGGTGGATGGCAGAGCAAGACCCTTCCAGAGAGTTGTACGGGACACATGTGGATCTATCGAATGCGTTTTGGTCATTCAAATTACCACGAAAGGCCAGCAGAATTTTTAGGTTTTATACCAGGCAGGGGGGGGGGCTGGTGTCACTAGACCGGTTGCCTTTCGGTTGGGCTTTTTCGCCTTTTATCTGCCAGGAGTTGCTGGGCAGGGTTGTCCGTGGCATCGTGCCGGAGGGTGTTTATTTGGTGCATTATTTAGATGATTTTATATTATTGTCTTGCGATCGTGATTTGTTGGAGGGTGTGACGGAGACGGTGGCGGTGCGGATTCGGCAGGCAGGCTTTTTAGTGAGTTCTAAAAGTACCCTGAGTCCTGTGCAGGTGCTGCAGGCGCTGGGAAAGGTTGTAAATTTGCGAGAGCGGTTTATCCAGGTGCAACCGTTTGTCTTCCTGCAGCTTATGGTGGCTTGGATTCGATTGGCCACGTGTGGTTATTCCAAAAAGCGTTTGGATAAGTTGTTGGGAACCTTGCAGTGCCATCTTCGGCCTCGCAAGGGTTTTTCTGGGATTCTTGCTGGGGCGTATGCCTGGTCTCGGTTCGGACCTGTGCGCGCCGGGGCCACCCCCCTGAAGGTGCTGGAGGGATTGGTTACAGCGATCACGCGTATAGGGCACAGATGGAGGCCCATTTCCTGCTACAGAGTTGAGAGGGTGAGGCATTTGGGAGGGTGGTGCTTGCAGGAGCGACAGGCGACGCCGTCTGATTTTTTGGGTAATCTGGTTTTCGTTGATGCGGCAAAGGACGTGCGCCGGTATAGAGTAGGGGGTGTGCTGCCTTTCTTGCATGCGGTACGAACCTAGCTGTGTCCGGAGGGGCTGTGCAATCAGCAAGTAGCCGAGCTCATGGGAATTGCCTGGGCGATTCGGCTGGCGGTGCGCCTGGGCTGGAAAACAGTCACGATTTTTGCAGACAGCTTGGTCGGTATTTCACAGACGGTCCGGTTGCGTGCGGCGTCTTACATCAAGACCCAATTGCGTGTGTTACGCGCGCTTACGTGGGTTTTGCATAATTCTGGCCTGATTGCTAAGCTGATATGGGTGCCGTCCATTCTGCACCCGGCTGATCCCATGGGGCGGGTAGACGCTGATTCTGAGGGCAGTCTTTTTCGGGCGGAAGAGGATGCGTGGAACAGGTGGTATGTGATCCAGCGATACTCGGATTTGTGTTGGGTCCGGGGATGGGCCTATGTTTGATGTCTGTGGGTCATCGAGCTTCGGGTGAAAGACGTCTGTAGGGTAAAGTTAACCGGAGAGCCTGAGGCAAGCATTTTCGGTTTGAGTCAGCCTGGATTTCGTGCATGCCCTAGGGTTAAACTCGTGTTTTGAGCTTGCTCAAAACGCTAGTTTAACTTAATACATCTACATTAGGCATTTGTCCGTTTGTTTCCCCCCCCCCCCACCCCCGGCCGCTTTTTCACGGCGACCGGGGCTGAGGCACAGCGTTGTTTTGCTGAGTGACCATGTCAGCCCCCCACAACAACCACATGGGAGGGGGTCGTGGGCACCCGTACGACTGTACCCCACCCACCCCCCCCCTGCGGCGACAGTGCAAGGGATGAGACAAGCGGTCCTGTATGTTACGTGCTTGATTCGAGAATGACATGAGACCCGCCGCATGCGAGTGTAGAGTGTGTATGAACGTGTAGGGTAAGGTGGGGTCCCCTGCGGGGAGGCGGCGGAACACATGTGCAGTATCGAAGTACTATTAGCCACTGCGAGTGGCAACTGATTGGGCCGGAGAGCCTGAGGCAAGCATTTTCGGTTTGAGTCAGCCTGGATTTCGTGCATGCCCTAGGGTTAAACTAATGTTGCCTACAATGAACCAGAGTTGGGGACAAAACGAGAGAGTTGGGGATAAAAACGCCACCAAGCATGAAAAAAATACCAAAATGTCTTCAAAGAACACAAACAATTGTAGTGTGAGAGATTGAAGATTGCCATCCATCACGAAAACAAATTCGAACTAAAAAATGGTTGCGCAAATTTATGTTGTTCATCACCTTCCGTATGCCTCTATGCACAGTGACCTCGCAGCAGGTGGTGTAGGTTACCATGGTTATAGGTTACCAATAGGTTACCACAAGTTACCAATCAACCGATGAAACTACGCTACTGCTATGAGTGTTTGTTGCTAGGTTGGCAATGGTATTTGACAGAGAGTAATTAAAATAAAGTGATGTGGATTTTCTAAACCGTAGTGCCCCGTACCTTTACTTGTTAGTTGTTACGCATGCGACATGCTTAATGCGATTGGGATTTTTGCAGCATAGTTGAGCGGTAAAACACTTGACTAACAACTCGACGACCTGAGTTCGATTCCCGAACAGGAGAGTCATACTTGACCCACTCGTGTGCAGGCACTGGAAGTGTGCTCAAGACCATACGAGATAAATCAAGAAGAGACAGGAGCGAGCAAAGCCGCGACGACCAAGGGGGATGGTGCCCTACAATACACCACGGACTGAGACAGAACAACGGACGACGAAGCGAGGAAGGGGATATCAACACACTGGGGGCAAGTCAGAGCCTAAGAGATTGGGTGGTGCCGCGCCAACAGCATGTGTTTTTATCCCTGGAGCATAGTTGAGCGGTAAAACACTTGACTAACAACTCGACGACCTGAATTCGATTCCCGAACAGGAGAGTCATACTAGCCCCCTGGAGATGGTGGTGTGGTCTTGTGGTTTGGTCCACTCTTCCTCCTCGGATGGTTCTCTAGAAGTATTCATGTAATGTTTGTTTTGCATTGCTTTGCACATCACATGTAGCGGAATTGGAACTGCGAGGTTCGATGGACTGGATTGGACGAAAGTTAATTAGGCAGCGTTTGTGCGTTGCCGTCGCCGTAAAGGAACACCTTTGATATGCTTCACGTGTAAGTGCTTTGCCTTGCTTTGGCAGAAACGTCGTCCGCATGCACCACGCGAGATGGGTGATGTTTGTTGCCCTTGTTGCCGTTGCACGTCCACATGCATAGGTAGGTAGGTAGGTAGGTAGGTGCACTCGGTCGTGGAGAGGCGCCCCATGGTTCCCGCTGGCGTTGCCGCTGTGATGAACAGGAAGAGGCTCCGCGCTTGTCGTCGACATGCATATGTGTTTAAATCGTTCGTCATTGTAGCTAGAATACTGTGCTTATGGTTTTGCGGTTTGGTGCCTCTTTTGCAGAGTAACACAAGGAAAGGGTAGAATAGTAGAATAGAAGTGGAACGCAAAGGTGTGGTGTATTGGGAATGTAGTGCCTATGTTCGTTGTGTGGCTCTATGGATTGTTGCCTCAAATGCATTGCCGAACGCAGTAGAGCACAGTTGGCCGTTGGGACAGCGACAGCAGCGTGCGACATTTGTCTTCAATGCCTCTTTTGCAGTGTGAGCAGCAAGGCGATTACGTTGAAAGTTTCGAGTAGAAAGGTGTGATGCCCTGCAGTGAAGTTACATTGGGCTTTGCAGTCTGAATGAGAATGCCAACGTCAATGAGTTGAGGCATTTAGTTTTGGAGCATTTGCGGTGCAAAGTAGTGCTTTTATGATTATTCTCCATTGTGACACGATGTAAGGTTGCGATTCTACAATGTTGTTGCTTGTAATGAACGTATGCTGAGGAGAGGTACATTTCGAGGTTAACAGTGCCTTGTCAAGTTGCGATTCCACTTGAATCACCTCCCGAATACCAATTCCCAACGTCCACTGCCTTGGTCCAAACGTGTGGTGACAATCGATACGGTACCATGCATAAGCCAGAAACATGCCCAAACGCGGCGCAAACAACCATGATTCATAATACACCACAGAAACATACTCTTTGTGCTTTGCGCAGGTGAAGTGACAATAAATTTGCAAAGAGTGCTGTCCAAAGGGGAAGAATGGAAGTATGTGCGAGTGTTTTTGCTTTCTGAGGGTTAGCCCGGAAGTTGCCCGAAACGAAGTTGGGTATTGATATATAAAGGTGGTGTGCGGCTAGGGTAGAACTTGCCCAAACCGCAGCTGGGCATTATAAAGGTGGTCTGCGTGCATAGAGGTATGCGGTTGGCTATGTCGGTATTTAATGTCCCGCACTATGATTGTTTGTGTTCTTTGGTTGTGTTCTTTGGAGGGTATGTATAGCACTTCGCTGTGGAATTGTTCCGCTGTCACGAAATGGCACGTGCACTTTGCCCAATTGCAGAGTCCGGAACGAATGTTGCCTACAATTAACCAGAGTTGGGGATAAAAACGCTACCAACCATCGAAAAAATACGAAAACGTCTTCAAAGAACACAAACAATTGTAGTGTGAGAGATTGAACATTGCCATGCATTAGTAACCCAAATTTGAAACGAGAAATGGTAGCGCAAACTTATGTTGTTCAACACCTTCCGTATGCCTCCATGCACAGAGACCTTGGGGCAGGAGTTGTAGGTTACCATGGTTATAGGTTACCAATAGGCTACCATAGGTTACCAATCAACCGATGAAACTGCGCTTGGTGCTTGTCGTGCATGCCTGACTCGTTCACCTACTGCTATGAGTGTTTGTTGCTAGGTTGGCAATGGTATTTAACAGAGAGCAAGTAAAATAAAGTGATGTGGATGTGGATTGTAGTGCCCCGTACCTTTACTTGGTTGTTCATACGCATGTGACATGCTTAATGCAATTGGGATTTTTGTAGCCCCCTGGAGATCGTCGTGTGGTTTTGTGCTTTGGTCCATCCTTCCTCCTCGGATGGTACTGTAGAAGTATTGATGTGCTGTTTCTTTTGCATTGCTTTGCATGTCACATGTGACGTAACATTTGAACTGACTGATTGCCTCAAGTTCCAACCCTGCACCAAGCAGCTTACCAAGCAAGTCAATGTCCAACAACATGGTGCTACATATTTCTTTCCAATAGTCCATTTCATGTGGCTACTTGGAACGGTCCTTCCATTTGTTTTCCTACTTCAACCCACTCTGCACACCTTTGCAACGCATGAAATGTGATCGTTGATCTTATATCCGGGGCATGGGCCCGAGGATATCCGCAGATATCCGGGGCATATGACCCGGGATACAGCAGCGGTGATATCCTGGGTCATATGCCCCGGATATCTGCTGATATCCCTGGGGCATGTAGCAAATCATCAAATTTGTAGATTAATCACCGCGAACAACAGAATCACCAAGGGTTGTGACCAATCAATGAAACCGCCTTTCCGAGGCGGTTCCAATGAGCTAAGGAAGAGAAGGCCTCTAATAGTGCCACTTTGTCACCAAAGCGTGAGGTCGTGTGTGTTCGCCTCAGTCCAGTCAAAGTGGAGAAAAAACGGAAGGATAGGACACCTTCTCCATCCTCTCCGAAGATCGTCATTGATCTAACAGCGGAGGAGGAGTATGCCACCTTCCCATTGACACAATTGAGTGAGAAAGAACCTTCTATATATGTGCTCAATGAGAAAGAGAGCATTGTATATGAACGTGAGATGTATCGTTCTCGTGCATGGGCTGCCCCAGCAACACCTGCCAAGGCCCTAGTAAGTGATTAATTTGTCCAGTATTCCATCTGCTTTTGCCCAGGCTGCATTTGAAGAGCAACCCAAAAAAAAGGTGAAAAAGGAAGTGCAGGTGAAAAAGGAAATGCAATGTTACCGTTGTGGTTATGCCATTAAGAAGAATGCAGTTGGTGTCCAACGATGGGTCACGTGTGGCATTTGCCATGCTGTGTACCATATGTCTTGTGCCAAGCTTAGGTTTCCTCCGAAGTTTGGTTCCTGGGCTGTGAATCTTGTGTCAGCGACATGATTGGCTCCCAATAGACCATCAATATGTGCCTATATTCCATGTTTGTAGAGAGCTTACTTGTAGCACCATGAGAGAAAGTGTGTCTCGGATTTGTTCCACTTGGAGTGTTGAGGCATCAAGGGCGAGGGAAGGGTTGCGCGCAAGGATCCCGGGTCATATGCCCCGGATATCTGTGGATATCCTCGGGCCCTAATGCCCCGGATATAAGAATTGGGCCTAATGACCCGGATATTCCTTTGGCTACTAGCACAACGGTCTTGTCCGGTCTGGATTTTTATGCAAAGTGTGACTTTTGTGTGAAGGGTTGGGTCAGGGGTATTTGCATGTGGCGGATCTTGTGGTTTTGGTGTTTTTTGATGATTTAATGAAGGTTTAGAGTTTTGCATGTAGACCAGTTTGGCAGACCACAAGACCGGTCTAGACCGGTCTTTGTACCAACTCAAACGAACTGGGCGGTCCGATCAGTTTGCGCAGCTCACCACACTTCACACAACATGCACATTCGACACACCTACAGAGCGTGCACACACATACCACCTGCTCCGCATGTTGCATGGATGTTTCCCTAGGGTTCTCAGGGTATTACAACACCTTAACATTGCATGATGGTCATGTAAATGTGGAGCCATTGTGACAGATCACCTTATGCAGTTCGTCCAGGGACCCGTCTGCACCGGTCCAGACCGGTCTCCGTGTCAACTAGTATGAACCGAGCGGCCCAACTACTTGGACAACCACACTGCAGTTTATGATGGTGCAGGTGTCTTGCAGTCTCCCTGCTATGCCATGCTTGTGTATGCATACTCCCCAAAGGACCTTAGGCCACCATGATGGTTTAATAGGCTTTGTCGTGTAGCACAATCCGTTTATGACATTTCGCGCAGTTGGTACGCAGACCGGTCCAGACCGGTCCGGACCGGTCTTCATCTAAACTGAAATGAACGGGCCGGTCCGACCGGTTCGTGCAGTTCGTGCAGTTTGTGCTTTTTTCTAGTGTTCAACATGTTTTTCCACCTTTTTGCTTTAGTTTCTTCCTTGCCATGCCTGTGGAAGGTCCCGGTCACGCCCTCCCCCATGCCACCAAGGATGATAAGGTGGTCCCCCACGGCTTCAAGAACATCGAGAGAGGGCAATGGGTCGTTTTCTTGAAGAAGGGCTCGCACGGAGCCCGTTTCAGTGCGTTGGTGTCCAAGGTGGAAAAAGGGAAGGTGACACTCACAAACACCAAGGAATACACCCAAGACAAAAATGGAAACGTCAAGAGGCAACAAAACAAAGGGGATGTAGTGTTTGACGTTGAGACGGTTGTGGGGAGTTGGTTGATTCAGAAGGGAGGTGCCAAGGCAAAGACCCCCAAGGAGAGGGTGCAACAGCGGGCATCTGGGAGTCGGGCAGAGAGGTCCAAACGGCCTTTGGATGTGGACGAAGGTGATGAGGAGGATGGTGATGAGGAGGAGGAGGATGAAGAGGGGGATGACGAGCCCGAGGGCGAGGAGGGGATTGTAGATGAGGACCCGTCGAGCGAAGAGGAGGAGAAACCAAAGAAACAGCACAAGGGGAAGGGTAGGCGCAAGAAAAGTTTGGCACAAGAGTTCTTCCAGGAGGCGGATAGCGAGGAGGAAGACCCCCATGGGAGGCGGGAACCCAAAAGGCGGCGGAAGGCGCAAGGGTCACAGGAGGACGACGACACCCTCACCAACAGGGAGGTGGTTCGGGTCAACAATGGGTTGGAACAATACGGGGTTTCGATAGACTCCGTGGGGACCCATGTCAAGCTGTGCCTCAGGAGCAACGTCCACGCAAAGAAGCAATTGGCGGCCGCCCTGAGATTGCTGCTGGAGGTCCCCAACAACCTGCTGCGGTGGCACTTCTTTCTGCGGAGCGAGTACATCCCCGCGCCAGCAAGTGTGGTGTCCACGCTCCGCAGAGAAGCCTACAAGTACAAGGATTATGCAGGTTTGCACTTTCTGCGTCAACTGCGTAAAATGACACGAACTGATCGAACCGACCGGCTGATGCGCGACCGGGCAGAGGAGTTGGAGCGCATGAAGCGGGAGCAGCAACGGCTGCAAGATGAGTTGGACGCTTTGAAGAAGGCGAAGGTTTGTTGCCATGTTGCGGGGTTGTGGTTTTCATTTCATGGGCCAACATTACGTTGTCAATGTACAACATCACACCGCAGGTGCGAGCCGCCGGCTCAGGCAATGGAGGAAAGACGGAGGTAAAAGAAGAGGAGAAGGAAGAAGCCCTCACAGAAGAAGAAGAAGGCCAGCCAGGCCTGCAAGAAGAGGAAATTGAGGAAAACGAGGAAATCAACCCGGAAACCGACCCCGAGCCCCAGCCACAGGTGTGAACTGCATCAACTGCATAAACTGCTCGAAATGATCGGACCGGCCCGTTTAGATCGTTTTACGCGGTTTGTTCAAGGACCGGTCCGGACCGGTCTGTACCGGTCTTCTCGTAAACTGTAACGAACCGCGCGGTCCGGCAAGATCGTGCAGTTCGTGCAGTTCGTTGCATTTTTCCCCAGGCCGAGGACGCAAGCACTCAGGGGTTGAAGCTGCAAGTTGCCTCTGTGCGCGGGTACACGAAGAATGGGTCCGCTAAGGTCAACCCCATGTTCCTGCAGAAGCAAAGGCAAATGGAGGCCCAGCTACAAGCTAAGTTGGATGCTAAGAAAAAGCCCGATGATGATTCCGGGCCGGGTCAGGTTGGTGGTGATGCTGGCCTCGGCTCTGATGTCCCAGGCACAGCCTAAAGCGCCCCGGACCACTTTTCCATGGTGTTGCCGTGGTGAGCCGGGCCGGTGGTGGTGTTCGCTTCTCCAATACTTTCTTCAAACATTCGGACCGTCTCACGTTGTTTGTTCGACAAATTGCAACAACGCCCAGTGCATGCGACCTTCTCAGTTTGTGAGGAAGAGGCCACCCCCTGCCCCTCCATTCCCCCCCCCCCCCGTCCCAAAGGAATAGAAATAGAAATAGAAATAGAAAGTAGCCAATGGGGGGACAAAAAGGTAAAGAATAGGAAAAATCAACAAACAGCGTAAACTGCATAAACTGCTCGGACCGGACAGTTTAGATGAGTTGATGCAGTTTGTCCAAGGACCGGTCCGGACCGGTCTGTACCGGTCTTCTCGTAAAGTGAAACGAACCGCGCGGTCCGGCAAGTTCGTGCAGTTTGTGCAGCTTGCGCAGCAAATTTCCTTTTCCCTCTTTTTGCAGTCAAATCACTATGCAATCGGATTGGGAACCACGTCCCTTGGATCCTGATGAGGCTTTGTATGACTTCACCAAAGGTGTTCCACGAGGCACAAGCCTATTGGAGGGTACATGCGCCGCGGACACACCGGTCACAGTGTATGAGTGCATGATGCGGCCCATCATGGAGTGCATGGACATTTGCCTCCGCGCCAAGGGGCATGCCGACTTGGTCTCCTTGCTTCCCCGCTACATCCTTTTCCGACTAGGTCTCGGAATGCTACAACCCCGCCGCATTGATGACCTATGGGATAGGGATAGCATGTACTACAACCCCTACATGGAGTACCTCTTCCCGGACCGTGGGGCGTTCTACAAGTTGCAGCGCTTCGCGGATCCGGATGTGGATGCCCTGATTGAACTGTGCACCGAACAATGGCAGAATGGGTGGGTATTAGGTGACATTGTGTGTGGCGATGACTCTATCGTCCCACACAAGGGCCTATTCCTATTTAGACAATTTATCCCTCGGAAACCCCATACCACGGGGGTAAAATTGTATCTGCTGTGTGATGCTCAGGACCGGTACATTTGGCATGTTTATTTGTACCGTGGTGCGATGCCTCGTGACAACCCCCCACCTCCAACCACCTATGCTGGCCATTACACCCCCACGGAGATTGTGCAGCTCTGGCATGATGTGGCACCCAGCAACCGGGTGTTGGTGGCGGACACCTACTTTGGTTCCCATGGTACAGCTAGGTCTCTAGCGGCACAGTCTCGACCCTTCTTGATGCTAATCCCCAAATCAGCGGATCTCGTTGAGCAGGGGGGCAAGGGGCTGCACCCTGGGAAGGTGAACACCGTGGTTCACAAGGAGGATGGGTATGCCTTGAGCATTTTCAAAAGCCCAAAGGTGGGCAAGAAGGCGGCACGTGCCGTGCCCTTGGTCACCAACTGCCACCATGGCCCCCATGTATGGCGGAAACGTAGGTATCGCCTACCCGGCATTGTGGCCAACTACCGCACATTTGCACCCGGGGTCGATGTGTGCAACCAGCTGTGCTTGCAGCACCGGGAGGAGCGGCGGTTCCCAAACTGGTGGAAGGCCTTGAACGGCATGTTGCTCCGCATGGCATCCACCAACGCTTTTACCTCGTGCAAAGCGTTGAAACTTTGTGCCCCGGGGGAAACCATGCACAATTGGCAGTGGCGTCTCATGCGGTACATCTTTCCAGCCGGAACAATTGAGGTGCAGGCAAAGCACCTCCCTATCCGTGCCAAGCGAGGTACATGCGTGTGCTGTCGGGGCGGCACATCGGTGTACAAATGCCAAGCTTGTGGCGTTTCGCTGCACGTTGATTGCTTTGCGAAGTACCATCAGTAGGGCTGAAGGGCGGTCATATGGCATGGGGGGAAGTGCCCCATTGCGAAGCTCCCGCCGTATAATAGAGATAACGACCCCGAATGCGGCCACCCCTCGACGGCTCTGGCTGGGGATGGAAGGCATTGGTATGTGGCACAAACAAACACACACGCGCAAACACACAAACACACGTACACCACACACACACACACACACACACAAACGCACATACACTATGACGTGAAATGAACTGCGCAAACTGATCGGACCGCTCGGTTTAAGGGGTTTTATGCAGTTGGTACGGAGACCAAACCAGACCGGGCGGACCGGTCCGGACCGGTCTTCCGTGTTCCCGCACGAACTGCATAAACTGCTCGGTCTGCATAAACTGCATAAACTGCGTAAACCGGCGTAAAGTAGAAGTTTTGCTAGAATAAACTGCGCGAAACGGGAAGACCGGTCAGACCGGAAGACCGGACTTTATGAAATGCGTACCTGTAGCCAAAGGAATATCTGCGCTGTATCCCGGGGCATATGCCCCGGATATCTCCCTACGGTCGATATCCGGGGCATATGCCCCGGGATACAGCGCAGATATCCGGGTCATAGGCCCAATTTTTGTATAGTATATGCAACCGCGCTGCACTGATCCAGTGCACCCCACACAAGTGTGTGTCGTATACGCCTGTATAGTTTGAGGGGGCTAGAAGATAGGAAAGCAGAGGAACACACGGATCACACGACAAGTTGATGTTATGTCAAGGAGTTAAGACACTCAAGGATGGTGTACGCTCAAAATCTCAACACCCGCGTGAACATTGTTAGGTGCCATTATTTTCCAAATTCGCATGGAAAATAGATAGCGCAAGACGTTGTTAGGCCATGCAAGGTGTATAGTTACGCTTTGCAAGGTATATTGAAGCATGTGAGGTAACAACATCAGGGACCGTACCCAACGGCCAAGGAGGTAGATGAAATGGGGCACCTTGATCACCCATAACACGGGGGTCAACATCATTATCTACTATATGCAACATCTACTATCTACCGAGATGTTGGGAATGTAGGAGACATGTCGTACACCTTTGTGGTCCCGACAATGTCTGGTTGACCCTCATTAGCAGTGTTCCCGGCATTGTCATAATGAATGTCACTGTCACTGACATTGCCATTGTTATCACGGTGGAGGAAATTTCTTGTAGCAGCCGCTGCGGGGAGTTAGTACGGTCTTCGGAACGGAGAATGCAACCCAGAGTTTTAGGAGGTGTACCTCTTCCGTAGCCCGGGTATAGAGGGTTAGGTAATTTAGGAAGGTTGTTGTTCGTCATGTTAGGACGGGGGGCGGAGGCCATCACGTGGTCCTGCGGTGCATGCACTTCAAGGTTTGCAAGGAGGGCTGTGGCATTTGCATTGTGTGTCCCACTGCAGACGTTGGTGATGTGCATGTCCTTCTTTTTTTGGTGCTCCTTGTGGTGGCCATTTGTTTTTTACAATGTTGGCAATGGAGGCCACGGAAGATGGTTTGCAGGGAAGTGCGAGGTAAGAAGAGTTGTCGATGGGCCAGGATGTACAAACGGGGCCGCAAATGGCGATGGAAGGGCAAGGTATTGAAGCGGAAGAAGGAGAAGAAGAAAGGAAGGCGCAGACGACGTTGTGAGAAGTGGATGGGAAGAAGGATCGCTGGGCATCGGTCGTTGCACAGCTGGAAGCATTAGGTACTGCTTGTGGTGTGGGTTGTCGTGGCCATGCAACAGGAAGCAAACCTGATGCTTGTTGAGAAAGCATTAGTGGAAGGCGTCGTTGGAGACCGTCATGTAGTGCTGTTATGTAGTTTTGGATGCGTGCGCGATTTAGCGAGCGAAGGGTTGCCTCTGCACCCTGGACCTCAACGTGTTGTGGAGTTGTGTGGTGGGTGTGCACGAAATGGCGCATTTCGTGTCGTATTTCATTGTTGCATACCTGTGGAATTCACGTACACACATGCGCACGGCTCGCAACACAATTCCATCTTCCACGCATTTTCTACTGTGCCGACTTGCCACATTAAAAAATCGGTACATGTGCCGTATCTTTGGTTGAAGTGTTTCCCACAACCGCATTGCACTCTCACCTTGCTTTCCCAACGCACATGCAACACGTGATGGCAAGGAGTACCTCCACCACTTCTTCCAATTTGACTTCAACACTTCTCTATACGTCTCATCAAACCACACAGAGCACTCCATGCAGGACTTGTTCCTTTGTATGCACGCCGCACTCCCATGAACCATTTCTTTCCTTGCTCGCGCATGCATTGGCCTCAGAGTACCCATTTCAACTAGGGACTGTACCCTTCGTGAACCGGCCGTTTGAATCCGAGATTCACGGTACCGTGAATTTCACCTATCTTTGCTGTTTTTTGCTCGTAACTTGGTGCCATTGCGTGCTTTTGTCGTGCTATCTTCGCCCAAAGTAAGATCCAACAAATGTGTGCAATTTAGAGGTTTGAAGTAGTCGCATGGTTCAACACATTTGGTGAGATTTGCGTGAATGTGAAATTCACGCACCCAAATTCACGCATAAATTCACGCTAGATTCACAGATCCACGAGAATGTGAAATTCGCACGAAATTCGTACGAATTTCGTACGAATTTCGTGCGAATTTCGTGCGAATTCGTACGAATCGGCCCCAATTTTGTCTTGTCACTGCTATTTGTTGCACACATTGGATATTGAACAATTTGTTTTGTAGATCCCTAGATACACGCTAGCACGCACAATTTCGTTCTAGCCTAAAACGACATCGCGAGGGCATTCTACCCCACAACATCTAGCTAGAACGTAGACTAGAACAGGAATCATTCTAGCCTAGATGTATTCTACACCAGAACACAAATAACAAATCAAAACAATACACATTACATTTCTTAATCTTTGTTGCATTGCTCACAAATTTGTTGGGAAGGGCATAGGTTATAGGTGATAGTGGATGCAGTGGTGGGGGGGTCCGTTGGGGTCAAACCATTGTTGCATTGCTCACACAGTTGTTTGGAAGGGCAAAGGTTATAGTTGCTAGTAGATGCATGAGGGTGGGGTGGGGGGGTCCATTGGGTCATACCACAGGAGCGTAATCAACCACGTCTAGGGTTGGGAGGGGGGGGGGGGCAAGGAGACCCCCCACTTACAGCCCCTGAGTGTCTGGGTGTGGGGTTATGAGGGTGTCTTGCTTGTTGCAGTGCGGTTGAGGTTAGGGAGGGTATCCTTTTTCTCTTCACAGGTTTTGTGTATCCCCATGGCTGTCATGTGCTAGTTGCTCATGCTTTGGCAGCAAATAATCAAGTCAGCGCCGACTTTACAGTATGCTCCCGTGTCTACTCGGAACTATGTACTACGCAGGGGAATCTGACTGTTTAATTGAAACACAGCTTTGCGATGGGACCTGCTGGCTGGTTCCGCGAGGTGACTTCTGCCCAGTGCTCTGATTGTCAATGCAAAGAGATTTAGCCAAGCGCGGGTAAACGGCGGGAGTAACTATGACTCTCTTAAGGTAGCCAAATGCCTCGTCGACTGATTATTGACGCGCATGAATGGATCAACGAGATTCCTGCTGTCCCTAGATGCTGGCTGGTGAACCAACCGCCAACGGAACGGGCTTGGGTGTTCCAGCGGGGAAAGAAGACCCTGTTGAGTTTGACTCTCGTCTGATAGAGTGCAGCAGCATGGAGGGTGTAGCACAGGTGGGAAGTGCGCGCCAACTCATGGCATTGATCATGGCCTTCGCGGCCATCTCGACTGTCGGCTCTTCCTTCTGGATGAGGCTCCGCGCTGCTACGCGCAAGCTTGCAATGAAATACCACTACCTCCACAGCCGCTTTACTAATCACATGATTCGGGTATGGGTGTGTATGGGTGTGTGTGTGTGTGTGTGTGTGTGTGTGTGTGTGTGTGTGTGTGTGTGTGCCGGGGGGCAGGTGTAGGGAAATGTGTGTGCTTGGTTCTTTGGTCACCTCACGCCGTGTGTGTGTGTGTGTGTGTGTGTGTGTGTATGTCTGCGTGTGTGTGTGTGTGTGTGTGTGTGTCTGTGCGGTGTGTGTGTGTGTGTGTATGTGTGTGTGTGTGCCGGGGGGGCAGGTATAGGGAAATGTGTGTGGGTGTGGGGACTTCGGTACATGCATAGGTGGTGTTGGTGTGGCTCTTCGTGCAGTGTCCTGCAAAAATGGTACGAAATTCGTACGAAATTCGTACGAAGTTCGTACGAAGTTCGTGCGAAATTCGTACGAAATTCGTGCGAAATTCGTACGAATTTCGTACGAAAAGTGCCTCACAGATAGGTACTGTGAATGTGGTTGTTACAAAATTCGTACGAATTTCGTACGAAATTCGTACGAACTTCGTACGAATTTCGCACGAAGTTCAAACAATTTGCATGAACTTGTGTCATTTTTGTGTGTGTGTGGGTGTGCCTGGTCAGAGGGGTTGTTGTTTGTGTGGGCGTGGGGGCATGGTGTGTGCGTGCCTGGGTAATATGTGCATGCATTGGTGGTTCTTGGGTTCTTGGGTGGTTTTGTTGAATCATGTGGGACGATACTTTTGTGCTGTTTGTAGTTTGTGACTGTCTGTCGTTTGTGTTTGTTGCTGCTGATTGTCATGATGTGTGTGTAATGCCTGCTTTTCGGCTGTGTTGGTATCGCTGTTTTGCTTGCTACTTGTTGTGCTTCGTGTGTCTGCTGCTTCTCACTGGTGACTGTTGCTGATGACCTGACTGTGTTGTTCTTTTGTGTTGTTGTTGTGTTGCTGTGCTGTGTGCTATGGGTGGGTGTGGATGGTTGGATGGGTGGCTGCCTGTTGTTGAATCATTTGGGACAACACTTTTGTGCTGTTTGTAGTTTGTGTCTGTCTGTCGTTTGTGTTCGTTGCTGCTGATTGTCATGATGTGTGTGTAATGCCTGCTTTTCGGCTGTGTTGGTATCGCTGTTTTGCTTGCTGCTTGCTGTGCTCTGTGTGTCTGCTGCTCCTCATTGGTGACTGCTGCTGATGACCTGACTGTGTTGTTCTTCTGTGTTGTTGTTGTGTTGCTGTGTTGTGTGCTATGGGCTGAATGTGTTGTTCTTCTGTGTTGTTGTGGTGTTGCTGTGCTGTGTGCTATGGGCTGAATGTGTTGTTCTTGTGTGTTGTTGTGGTGTTGCTGTGCTTTGTGCTATGGGCTCGGTGTGTTTGTTCTGGAGAAAAATGATACAAATTCATGCAAATTGTTCCAAATTCGTACGAAATTCGTACAAAGTTCGTACGAATTTCGTACGAAATTCGTAACAACCACATTCACAGTACGTATTCACGGTACTTTGGGGGCAAATTTCGTACGAAATTCGCACGAATTTCGTACGAATTTCGTGCGAACTTCGTACGAATTTCGTACCATTTTTGCAGGACACTGCACGAAGAGCCACACCAACACCACCTATGCATGCAACAAAGTCCCCACACCCACACACATTTCCCTGTACCTGCCCCCCCGGCACACACACACCCACAAACACACGCACACACACACACACACACACATACACACACACACACACACACCCATGCACAAAACACACACATACCCTCGATGAAAGCAAACAGCCCCCCACTCGACCCACACCCACACACTGCCCGCCCACACACCCTCATACGTACCCGGACAGTGGATGTGTCACGGTTAGATGTTTAGGGGGGGGGGTTTTGTGTGTGTGTGTGTGTGTGTGTCTGCCTGTGTGTGTGGATGGGTTTCTGTGGACGGATATGTGTGTGTTTTTCTGTGGGTGGGTCGGTGTGTCCATGTGTAGTTGGGTGTGTGGTTGTGTGTGTTTGTGTGTAGGCGCGTGTTGCTGTGAGGTGCGGGAAGGGTGTGTCTGTATGTGTGCGTGTGTGTGTGTGTGTGTATGGCTTGTGCGTATATGTGGTTTGGTGCTCCTCACATCCTCACCCCCCCCACACACACAGGCGCACGCCCACACGCAGAACCAAAAAGACAGTCATGCACCCCCCCCCTCCACCCACATACCATCAATGAAACGTACCTGGACAGTGGATGTGTCACGGTTAAATGTTTAGGGGAGGGGGGTTCTGTGTGTGTGTATGTGTGTCTGCCTGTGTGTGTGGATGGGTTTGTGCGGATGCGTGTATGTGGGTCGGTGTGTCCATGTGTAGTTGGGTGTGTGGTTGTGTGTGGTTGTGTGTGCGCGTGTGTTGGTGTGAGGTGCGGGAAGGGTGTGTGTGTATGCGTGTGTATGGCTTGTGCGTATATGTGCATGGTTTGGTGTTCCTCACATCCTCACCCCCCCCCCCCACACACAGGCGCACGCCCACACCCAGAAACAAACAGACAATCGTACATGTACACCCCCCCCACACACACACACACCCACATGCCATTAGTGGAATGAAGCCGCCCTGCCACCCCACCCACACCCACACCCACAAACTGCCCAGCCACACATACGCACACACACCTGCATAGTGGATGTGTCGTGGTTAGGTATGTGGGGCGGGATAATTGTGGGTGTGTCTATGTGTGTGTGTGTGTGTGTGTGTGTGTGGATTGGTTTGTGCGCGTGGGTGCGTGTTTGTGTGTGGGTGTGTATCCATGGGTCCGTGGTTGTGTGTGTGGGTGTGTGGGTGTTGGTGTGAGGTTTGGGACGGGTTTGTGTGCGTATGTGGTTGGGTGGCCCCCACATCCTCACACACACCAACACACAGACGCATGCTCGCACGTAGACACAAACAGGAAGTCATGCATCCACCCACATGCAAACCCAACCATACGCCCATACACAAACCCACACAAATCCACACACCCCACACAAAGGCACACCCACACACATGTGCACATGTTGCATGTAGCCAAGGTGCCTGCAGGGGTGCATTGGGGGGGGGGGGTACCCCGGGTGTTAGCACAAATGAGGGGGTGCACAAGGGTGAAATTTGTATGAATTCACGTGAATTCACGTGAAATTCGTACGAAATTCGTACGAAATTCGTGCGAATTTCGTACGAATTCACGTGAATTCACGCTTGTGAATCGGCTACAGGCTTGCCGGGTTTCGGCACCTCTTGTTTTGGGCACGGTTCGGACATGATGGATGCTTTTGGGGCGGGACTTTCATTGGATGATGCCTAATGAAGCCGGGGGAAGAATTTTGGCCCCTCAAATCCCTCGGAAGGATCCAAAAATATGGCATTTTCCCCCAAAAACCTCAAAATTTGGGTAAATTCACGTGAAATTCACGCAATTATTCAAACGGCCACTTAACCCCCGTTCACGAAGGGTACAGGGCGTACCCACTTGATGAGGTGTCGGCGACAGTGCCACACCACATGTTTGATCTAGGTGGGGAAAAGATGTGGAATATAGACAGGATGGTGAAGTGTGGGGCGCCAGGTTGTGAAATTACATGTGAGCGTGGCTCCACGATGTGCACTGTGCACGGGGGAGTGGGGGTTTCGACACGTGGAATGCGTCAAAGGACGCGGAGGGAAAGGCAGGGCCCGAACAGTGAGGAAAGTGAAGAAGAAGAGGAACATAGTCAAAGGCCCGGTGCATGTTGGGCGCCTAAAGCAAGAGGAGACTATTCTTGCAAGAAAGTTCCCCCAAGGGGACAAGCGAGGTGCAATTTTCACCAGAAGAAAATTGTCAAAGAATGGCTGCGGAACGTGACTGTAGTTGGTTGGTTGCAGCAAGTGGTCACAGGGTGGCTGGGGGATGAGCAAGGAGTCAGTGTTGGAGGGGAGGAAAGGGGAGGCTCTAATGGAGAGGGGGGTGCAACTGAGGGTAGCGATGATGAAGATGACATTGGATTAGAGGGGGGGGGCGGAGGAAGACCAAAGTGTTGGGCCATCAAGAAATGAAGGCAAGGGTAAACGGCTTGCACAACTAGCTACAATGTGGGAAAGGAAGACACCATTTGCACTTGGGTACGACATTTGGACCAGGGTTGTTGTAGACCCGACCGTAGGGTTGGGGTTTATGGTGTGCAAGGGGTCCCATGAAAATCCTAAGTTACGACATTTTTTCGGGGTTGTTTGGCCACATGAGGCATTGATGCGGGAAGAGGCCATCATGGATCCCAATTTTTGTGAATCGCGAGGCAGTGGTGTGCATTTCAACGTGCCGTCACATATGAATTTGTACATATTGAATCCGGCACGGTTGCATGATGCAGTGATCAAGGGGGGAAGGGTTTGTCACCGGCCAAAGGGAAAGGTGGGGAACACACAATTCAAAGTGTTGTCGGTTGGTGGGGATCGTAAGGGAAGCTCGACGCAATACGTAACGTTTGGACACCATGAGAGCGGAGCTTGGCAATATGCACCAGCATCGGTGAAGGACATCCTGCTGTGGGAGGACATGCTGATGCACTGCCGAAAGCATTTGAGAGAATACTTCCGGAACCGTAGGCAGGCAGGCAGGGAATGGATTCCCAGCAAAGCAGCGCGAAAGTTAACAGAAAGGTTTGTTTGTAACAAACAAGAGGGGCAAGGTGTGGAAGAGGTGAAAGCTAAGCATCCTGAGATAGCAGGTGAAAGAGTGCCGAACCGAGTGACATTGTCAACGGGGCCGGAAAGGTGGATATGTCTGAGAAATTTGCCATTGACACCACAAAATGCGGTAACGGCGTTGGTACATGTGGTACTTGGGGTGCACGCGATAAGAGCACATGTGGTGCGCTGTATGGATGATGGTACATCACTGTGCATGGCTGTGTCGCGTGGTGTAGTCGTAGATCCATGGCAAGGGAAGGGGCCGACGGTAGCGCAGCTCAAAAGTTTGAGCAAGGAGGTTGGGAAAGCAGCAGTATTGGATGCATCCAATTTTATGCAAGTGTTAAGTTTTGTGGTGGAATCTTTGTTGGGGATGGGGGTCACGTATGGTAATTTGCATGTAGGTGAAGGGGAAAATGTGGAGGAAATTTTTCTCCGGCAATTAAGGGAACAATTTTTTGGCCGGATCATTTTGTCGGATGTTTGTTTTGTAGAAGTAGTCAGTGAAGGGGAATTCGAGGTGGGTTTAAATGAGGTGCAAATTGGGATCTTGGAATTGCAAGGCGTCGCACATATGGTTGATGGAATGTGGGAAGTTGTTGTGCAGAGACGAAATATTCGAAGGAGTTGGAGATGGTTTGAGTGTTGCCCCACCATTGTTGTGGAGCATCTTCTTGATGTGCGACAAAAGATACGCAAGGAGGGATGAACGGTATTGGTATTCGCGAGGCGTGGCACATTGGCTGCGGGGGAAGATTTAGGGCAGGCGAATGGTTGTAGGAATAGGTGTGGTGAGAGGGAGGACGTAGTAGAGGTAGGGTAGGGTAGGTCATCTCGGGACTGGGGTTGCCCCCGAGGGGGGTCTTACCAAGGGGCTTTTGCTCATCCACCCACGGCCTTACTACACGTGCCCCCACAAAGCGGTTCCCCCACATGGGGGAAGGGCGCGGTCGCCGCGAGCAGTACCCTATAGCGGGTTCTGCCCAGAGAGGTAACCCATGTTCGACCGAAGTCTCACATTCCTCTCCTTCGGGCGGATGATGCGGGGGGAGGGTCCCATCGCACATCCTCATCAACCTCCGGATTTTGGGGCCCAGGGGCCCGGAGCCAGGCCAAAGGCCTTGTCCTGCAGGCACCCCCACCCGGGTTGGTTTTCAGTAGGCGTGAGGCGACTTGAAGAAGCACGTGCTACGGGACTCGCATGCCGTGGCGCACACTCACGCCTCCTTACTCGGTCGAGCTTGCGCTCCCCCGGAGGGCCAGGGGTTCGAAGTACGTCGTTGTGGTTGGTTGGTCGGCCTTTTAATGGTTTGGTGTAGTTTGTTAATTTTCGTTGGTCAGTTGCGTGAAGGTAGAGTGACGATGTTCTGTTTTGTTCGTGGGTATGGTCATCGGCGGGCGTTGCGCACAATGGTGTGGCCAACCCCTTGGACGCTGTTCCCGTTTTGACCCATGCACGCCTGGCTGGTTTGGCGGTGGCCGGCCTGCGTGTGGTCTGTTTACGGTTAGGTCGCGGCTGCGGCTGCGGTGTGGTTGGTGCGCGGTTCTCTTGGCCGCCTCATGGTTGGCTTGGTTTGCAGGGGTTCCGTCGCGCTGCTGCCGGTGGTCGTATAGCCTAATGTTGTTGGTGTAGCCGGCATGTCCGTTTCGGTGCTGGTTAGTTGCGTCTTGGTTTGTCCCAGTGTAGTGTAGTGTAGTTTGTTAATGTTGGTTGGTCGGGCTCGTAATGGTAGAGTTGCGGTGTTCTGTTGTGTTCGTGGGTATGGTGGTCGGCGGCCGTGGTGCATCACGGTGTCGCCAACCCGTTGGACGCCGTTCCCGTTTCGACCCATGCATGCCTGGCTAGTTTGGTGTTGGCCGGCTTGCGCGTGGTGTGTTTCTGGCCATGTCGTGGCTGCTGCAGCGGTTTTGTTGGTGCACCGTTGTCTTAGCCGCCTCATGGTTGGCTTGTTCGGCGTTGGTTCCTTGGCGCTGCAGCGGGCGCTTGCGCGGTCGGATGTTGTTCGTGTCGCTGTCATGCCTGTTTCGGTGTTGGTTGGTTGTGCCCGGGGCGGCCTTTGTACGACGCGTCGTGTTACGTTGCCCGTTGTCGTCCGGCGCCGTGTAGCCGCCGTGTTCTGAGTTAGGAAGGCCCGCGCGTGCGCAGCCGGTTGCGTTGAGTCGTTGTCGTTTGGGTCTTGTTGAGGGCGGCCTGTCGGGTGTGGGTTTCGTTGTGCTGTGATCGGAGTGTGCCCGGCGCATTGTGTTGGTGTGCCGTCGTCTTAGCGGGGTGGTGCTTGGCTTGGGTTGTTTTCGTCTGTGCCGCATGCCGGCGGGCATCGTTGGTTTCGGGCTGGTGGTGTTTTGGCCGGCGCCATGCGCGGCTTGTTTTGTTGGTTTGGCGTCGTCTTCGCCTCCTTTCGGTCGGCGTGTTAGGGTCGCTTTGGTCGGTTGTTGGGTAGCGGTTGCGTTTGTGTTGTTCGCCTAGCCGGAGTTGGTGTTGTGTTGGTGCGTGGCCCCCCCTCATGGTGGGGCCTATTGTGCTGTTGCGTGGTCCCCCCCATGGTGGGGTGTGCCGTGTTGGTGCGTGCCCCCCCCCATGGTGGGGCGTGATGTGTCGGTGTGTGCTCCCCCCCATGGTGGGGCGTGACGTGCTGGCGCGTGGCCCGCCTCATTGCCGCGCGTGCTGCGTTGTTGTGGGGCCCCCCTCATGGTGGGGCGCGCTGTGTTGGTGTGTCGCCCGCCTCAGGGTGGGGCGTGCGGTGTTGGTGCCTGCCCGCTGCGATGGTTCTGCGTGGTTTGGTGGTGCTGGGCTTGGGTTGTCGTGTGTGCCGCCTGGCGGCCGGTGTCCTTGGATTCGGGTTGGTGGTGTTTTAGCCGGCGCCATGCGCATCTTGTTTTGTTGGTTTGACGTCGTCTTCGCCGCCTTACGGTCGCCGTGTTTGGGTGGCTGTGGTCGGCGGTCGGGTTGCGGTTGGGGTTCTGTTGTTTGCTTGGCCAGGGTTGGTGCTATGCTGGTGCGTGGCCCCCCTCTTGGTGGGGTTTGCTGCGTTGGTGCGTGGCCCTCCCCATGGTGGGGCGTGCTGTGTTGGTGCGCGCCCCCCGCCCACTTTGGGGCGTGCTGTGTCGGTGTGTGGCCCCTCACCTGGTGTGGCGTGCTGTGCTGGCGTTTGGCCCGCCTCTTGGTCGGCCGTGCTGCGTTGTTGTGTGGCCCCCCTCATGGTGGGGCGTGCTGTGCTGGTGCGTGGCCCCCCTCAGGGTGGGGCATGCTTTGTTGCTGCCCGTCCGCCGCGGTGGTTGTGCGTGGTGTGGTGGTGCTTGGCTTGGGTTGTCGTCGTGTGTGCCGCCTGGCGGCCGGTGTCATTGGGTTCGGGTTGGTTGTGCTTGTGGTGGTGTTTTAGCCGGCGCCATGCGCGGCTTGTGTTGGTTGTTCGGTGTTGTCTTCGCCGCCTTACGGTCGGCGTGGTCGGGTTGCTCTGGTCGGTGGTTCGGTTGCAGTTGTGGTTGTTTTGATCGCCTGGCTGGGGTTGGTTCTGGGCTGGTGCGCGGCCCCCCTCATGGTAGGGCGTGCTGTGTTGGTGCGTGCCCCCGCCCACGGTGGGGCTTGCTGTGTTGGTGTGTGGCCCCCCCCATGGTGGGGCGTGTTGCGTTAGTTTGTGGCCCCCCTCATGCTGGGGCGTGCTGTGTTGGTATTGGCCCCCCTCGTGGTGGGGCGTGCTGTGTTGGTGCTCGTCGGCCGCGGTGGTGGTGCGTGGCGTGGTCGTGTTTGGCTTGGGTTGTCGTCGTCTGTAGGGTTGCGGTTGCGTTGTTTGCCTGGCTAGGGTTGGTGCTGTGCTGGTGCGTGCCCCCTCCCCCTGTTGGGGCGTGCTGTGTTTGTGCGTGGCCCCCCCATGGTGGGGCGTGCTGTGTTGGTGTGCCCCCCCCCATGGTGGGGCATGCTGCGTTGGTTTGTGGCCCCCCTCTTGGTGGGGCGTGTTGTGTTGGTGCGTGGCCCCCCTCTTGGTGGGGCGTGCTGTGTTGGTGCCTGCCCGCCGCGGTGGTGGTGCGTGGTTTGGTGGTGTTTGGCTTGGGTTGTCGCCGTCTGTTGGGTGGGTTGCGGTTGCGGTTGTGTTGTTTGCTTGGCCGGGGTTCTTGCTGTGCTGGTGCGTGGCCCCCCCTGTTGGGGCGTGCCGTGTTTGTGCGCCCCCCCCCCCCCCTTGGTGGGGCGTGCTGTGTCGGCGTGCTCGGGTTTCGGTTCGTGGTGTTGTACCCGGCTCGATGCTCGGCTTGTTTTGTTGGTTCGCTGTTGTCTCCGCCGCCGTACGGCCGGCGTTGTCGGGTGTTGGTTGTCTATGGTGTTTGCCTGGCCGGGGTTGATGCTGTGCTTGTGCGTGGCCCCCTCCCGGTTGGGGCGTGCTGTGTTTGTGCGTGCCCCCCCCCAATGGTGGGGCGTGCTGCGTTGGTGTGTACCCCCCCCATGGTGGGGCGTGCTGCGTTGGTTTGTGGCCCCCCTCTTGGTGGGGCGTGCTGTGTTGCTGCGTGGCCAACCTCTTGGTGCGGCGTGCTGTGTTGCTGCGTGGCCGCCCTCTTTGTTGGGCGTGCAGGGTTGGTGCCTGCCCGCCGCGGTGGTGGTGTTTGGCTTGGGTTGTCGTCGTCTGTTGGGTCGGTTGCGGTTGCGGTTGTGTTGTTTGCTTGGCCGGGGTTGGTGCTGTGCTGGTGCGTGCCCCCCCACCTGTTGGGGCGTGCCGTGTTTCTGCGTGCCCCCCCCCTGGGTGGGGCGTGCGGTGTCGGCGTGTTCGGGTTTCAGTTTGTGGTGTTGTAGCCGGCTCGATGCTCGGCTTGTTTTGTTGGTTCGCTGTTGTCTCCGCCGCCGTACGACCGTCCGTTGTCGGGTGTCGGTTGTCTGTGGTATTTGCCTGGCCGGGGTTGGTGCTGTGCTGGTGCGTGCCTCCCCCCCCCCCCCCTGTTGGGTCGTGCCGTGTTTGTGCGTGGCCCCCCCCTTGGTGGGGCGTACTGTGTCGGCGTGTTCGGGTTTTGGTTCGTGGTGTTGTAGCCGGCTCGATGCTCGGCTTGTTTTGTTGGTTCGCTGTTCTCTCCGCCGCCGTACGGCCGGCGTTGTCGGGTGTTGGTTGTCTGTGGTGTCTGCTTGGCCGGGTCGGACGAGCCGGCCTCCCGAGCGCGTGTGGTGCGCCACCCCTTTGTCCTGGCCGGATCAGACGGGCCGGCCTCCCGAGCGCGTGCGGTGCGCCACCCCGTGTTTTTGTTTGGCAGGTGTCGTCGCCCTGCTGCTCGTGTCCCCTTGCTCGCCCTCTGCTTTCTCGTGTTTGCGCGGCTCCTGGCCGCGCGCTGCTGTTTGTCGCCGCCTGCTGCTGCACCCCCCAACCCCACCCCACCCCAGCTCCGCTTGTTGTCTTCTGCCCCCCCCTTTGCTTCTTGGTGTCCCACCCCCGCCGGCGGTTGTGCCCCTCCCTCCCCCGGCGGATTTGCGTTTCGCGCTTGGTGGCGTCCTGCTCCGCGTTTACCCTTGTTGCCTCTATGTGCGTGGCTCCACGATGTGCAGTGTGCACGGGGGAGTGGGGGTTTCGACGAGTGGAATGCGTCAAAGGACACGGAGGGAAAGGCACGGCCTCAACGGTGAGGATAGTGAAGAAGAAGAGGAACATAGTCAAAGGCCCGGTGCATGTGGGGCACCTAAAGCAAGAGGAGACTATTCTTGCAATAAAGTTCCCCCAAGAGGACAAGCGAGGTGCAATTTGCATAAGAAAAAAATGGTCAGAGAATGGCTGCGGAACGTGACTGTAGTTGGTTGGTTGCAGCAAGTGTTCACAGGGTGGCTGGGGGATGAGGAAGGAGTCAGTGTTGGAGGGGAGGAAAGGGGAGGCTGTAATGGAGAGGGGGGTGCAACTGAGGGTAGCGATGATGAAGATGACATTGAATTAGAGGGTGGGGGCGGAGGAGGACCAAAGTGTTGGGCCATCAAGAAATGAAGGCAAGGGTAAACGGCTTGCAATACTAGCCACAATGTGGGATAGGAAGACACCATTTGCACTTGGGTACGACATTTGGACCAGGGTTGTTGTAGACCCGACCGTAGGGTTGGGGTTTGTGGTGTGCAAGGGGTACCATGAAAACCCTAAGTTACGACTTTTTTTGGGGGTTGTTTGGCCACATGAGGCATTGATGCGGGAAGAGGCCATCATGGATCACAATGTTTGTGAATCGCGAGGCAGTGATGTGCATGTCAACGTGCCGTCACATATGAATTTGTACATATTGAATCCGGCACGGTTGCATGATGCAGTGATCACGGGGGGAGGGGTTTGTCGCCGGCCAAAGGGAAAGGTGGGGAACACACAATTCAAAGTGCTGTCACTGGGTGGGGATCGTAAGGGAAGCTCGACGCAATATGTAACGTTTGGGCACCATGAGAGCGGAGCTTGGCAATATGCACCAGCATCGGTGAAGGACATCCTGCTGTGGGAGGACATGTTGATGCACAGCCGAAAGCATTTGAGAGAATACTTCCGGAACCGTAGGCAGGCAGGCAGGGAATGGATTCCCAGCGAAGCAGCGCGGAAGTTAATGGAAAGGTTTGTTTGTAACAAACAAGAGGGGCAAGGTGTGGAAGAGGTGAAAGCTAAGCATCCTGAGATAGCAGGTAAAAGAGTGCCGAACCGAGTGACATTATCAACGGGGCCGGAAAGGTGGATACGTCTGAGAAATTTGCCATTGACACCACAAAATGCGGTAGCGGCGTTGGTACATGTGGTACTTGGGGTGCACGCAATAAGAGCACGTGTGGTGCGCTGTATGGATGATGCTACATCACTGTGCATGGCTGTGTTGCGTGGTGTAGTTGTAGATCTATGGCAAGCGAAGGGGCCGACGGTAGCGCAGTTCAAAGGTTTGAGCAAGGAGGTTTGGAAAGCAGCAGTATTGGATGCATCCGATTTTATGCAAGTGTTAAGTTTTGTGGTGGAATCTTTGTTGGGGATGGGGGTCACGTATGGTAATTTGCATGTAGGTGAAGGGGGAAACGCGGAGGAAAGTTTTCTCCGGCAAATAAGGGAACAATTTTTTGGCCGGATCATTTCGTCGGAAGTGTGTTTTGTAGAAGTAGTCAGTGAAGGGGAATTTGAGGTGGGATTAAGTGAGGTGCAAAGTGGGATCTGGGAATTGCAAGGCGTCGCACATATGGTTGATGGAATGTGGGAAGTTGTTGTGCAGAGACGAAATATTCGAGGGAGTTGGAGAAGGTTTGAGTGTTGCCCCACCATTGTTGTGGAGCATCTTCTTGATATGCGACAAAAGATACGCAAGGAGGGATGAACGGTATTGGTATTCGCGAGGCGTGGCGCATTGGCTGCGGGGGAAGATTTAGGGCAGACGAATGGTTGTAGGAATAGGTGTGGTGAGAGGGAGGAAGTAGTAGAGGGTGTTGCAGATGAGGAAGATATAGAGGACTTTGGTTCTGACACAACATCCATTGGGAGTGATGATAGTATACAATCAGGGCTTGGGGTGTGGGGTGAGGACACGCAAGTTGATGCTGAAGATGTTGAGGAGGCAGCAAACCCGGATGAGTTTCCAATGCAGACGGCCCTAGTCGAGGAAGAGGGAAGTAGTGAGGGTGTCGGAAGCATGGATTTTGTCGCGTCTGCCTTGGAATATGTGCAAGCAAACGAGAGGAACACAGCCTTTGTCTACCACGCGCAGAACGGAATCAACGTTTTTTGTTCGTCAAAAATGAATCCATAAAGTTTTGTTGTTCCGGGGGGTTTTCGAACGTGCCGGACGTCATGGAAGCATCCGTTTTGTTCATTTCCACCGTTTTCCATGTGAGAAGCGTATCGTGCCGTTGCCTCTACCTTGGCTTTCGTGCTCCGTGTGCCGCGCGTGTTACGCGTGTTACGTGTTCTAAGCGTTCGCTTCTAGGTGTGCCTCTGGAACTCGAATAACTCGTGTCGCATATCCGTGCAAGGCGTGTTCCGCGTTCCGCACGTAACCGACATCACGCTTCTGGAGGGCGGAACCCACGTTTTGCGCGAGCTACGCGTCCTCCTGTACCTCAGCCCTTTCTTTATGCCCGCACCGCTTTTCCCGGATAGCCACAAGCAGTGGCTCGCCAAGGGGGGCCACCTGGGCAGTTGGGGGAGCGCGGCCACGCTGAAGCACAACGCGTTCATCGTGTTCCAGATCAAACAACAGACATGTATGTGATTGTTCAATGGGGTGGAGTACGGGTGTTGTGCCTTTCGATGTCCCCCACGTCGATGTCGTTCGTTTCACATTTTTTTTTTCTGTTCCTGGGCCGTGCCACACATTTCTGCACAGCTGCGTGGCACGCAGCCTGGGTCAACCGCAAGAAGCCCGGCAGCAAGGATCGCCGAGAAGATGAGATGTACCTCACCAACGTCACCGCATATCAAGTATGCATGCATGACAAGTGCCATTATGTTCCGTTTCGTCGCACCGTGCCGGTCCCTAGTCTCCATTTTCGATAAGCTGCTTACCCCACCAACTGCCTGCAGATCAAGACGAAGCCAAGCAAGCCCCGGGATCCCGCAAAAGTCCAAGATTGCCGCGCTAAGCCGGATGGATGGTTCGAGTACACAAAGGTTGTTCTGGGCGTGCTGCGTGTTGCATCTGTACGTGATTCTGCCCCCTGTTCTACGTGTGTTGCGCGTGTAGCGCGTTCCGCACGTTCCGCCGGTGTGCCTCTCGCTCCGCCTCTGGGGGCACCACCACCGTGTTACGCGTGCTGCGCGTTCTGCAGATCCAAGCGAACCGGTTGTGGACCTGGTTGGAGGGCGAGGCAGAAGAGAGTGAGGAGGAGGAGGAGGAGGAGGAGGAGGCAGCGGACGATGGAGACGAGGAGGAGGAAGAGGAGGAAGAGGAGGAAGACGACGACGTGCCATTGACACCCCATGGCAAGGAGCAGGCCCGAGGCACAGTGAAGAGGGAGCATTCAGAGGACGAGCCAGATGATGTGCCGGAGAAACACTCCTCTTCTGCTGCAAAGGCTTCTGGAAAGGCAGCACGGTCCACCATGCTGGAGGTCAAGCAGGAGCCGCAGACAATGGCAGAGAAGAAGAAGCGGAAGGCAGAGGAGCGGAGCCCGCCCAAGGTGCCACCGAAGAAGTCCGAGGCCGAGATGCCCAAGAAAAAGAAGGACAAGGACAAGCCGGCCCGTGGGAACGTGTCCTTTGCGATCAGCGGGAAGGGCCCGCAGAAGAGCATTAGCGCCGCACCGACAAGAGCAGAGAAGTTCCAGCATGAAGGCGGGTACGACCGTGATCTGGACACAATGCAGAGAATCTTGGAGACGGACTTCAATGCGACCGTGGGTCGCCTGGTGATGCACTACAAGGAGTGCCTGTCGGGGGAACCCAGGTCCAAGCAAGAGCTCGGGTTGGCCCTGCTGCTGCACACCAGTGTGCGGGCCCTGAGCGTGCAAAGCGTGCTGAGATGCGGGACCAAGAACGCACAGTCGGCTGCAGCAGCCCGTGAGCACTTCGCCGATGTGGCAGAGAGCAAGAAGGTGCGTGGGCGGCTGCGGAACCAACCCGATCGTACGTCCTCCGTTGCGGCTTTCAATGCGTGGTTTGTACGGAGCCGTGAGTCACATGTATGTGGAGCCCCGGTCTCGTCTGCCAGATGTTCTGCCACTTGGTTGCCCCCCTCGTGTTTCCACAGGATCCGCAGGAGACGGGCGAGACGCGGGACGATCCCCAGAGCATCAAAACAGAAGGATCTGGCGCCGTTGGGATGGAGGTGGAGCAGGTCGCTGTGCTGCGTGTTCTCCACGCGTGCTTCTTTGTCGCCTCTAGAGGCTGGTACGCTCCGTGTTGCGCGTGGTGCGCGTTCTCCGCGTTCTACATGTCTTGCCTCCGCCGTGCCTCTGGAGGACCGACATCACGTCGTTCGCGTTCTGCAGAAGCCTCCCCCAGAGACGGAAGGTCACGGGGCCAAAGAAGGACCCAAGGAGCCCGCAGAAGGCGCTGCAGAAGGCGTTGCCGCACGCACAGAGGTCTCAGCAGGGGGCGATGGTGGTCCGGCAGGTGAGCAGGTGCGCGTTGCGGGGTCACTGCTGTTTGCGCGTCATGCCCGTATGGTTTTGTTGTGCCTCTGGAATCCGCCCTGGCATGTGTTGCGCGTTCTGCGCGTGTTACGCGTTACACGTGTCTCGATTTTGGCCTTCCTCTGGAGGACAGCACCCCGTTTTCCGCGTTCTGCAGGCGCCTGTGCGAGTGAAGGAGGAGCCCCCCGACTCCCCGGAACGCCATGCCGAACCGGAGACGGCAGCCGAGGGCAAGATGACGGACGGCGAAATCCAAGAAGTGTAGAGGGTTGGGAGGGCTGGGAGGGGGAGGACGGGTGGGAGGGGGAGGGGTTCCAGGGGTTTTTCTCCCCGCTTGGGGAACCGAGTCCGGGATGGCCGGACCCCGACGAGTCCCGGGGGCGGCAGAGTTCGCAGCCTGCTTTGCGGGTCCCCCCTTGGGAAGTTTCAGCGCAGACAGGCGCTTTTTCTCAACAGGCGCCGGACTGGTGGCGTCGTAATATGTGGTAGCTATACCCGGTTTCTTGGCTGTACGATAACGGAGTATTATGGCGATCGGACATGTAGTGCCCGGCGCCCAGCACAAGCGAACTGGTGGTGTCCCGCAAAAAAAGATACCACACCTGTTGCCTATTGCTCTGCGGTCGGGGAATCGAGGTTGAACCCCCCCCCCTCCGCTGCAGGTTGCTGTGTGGTAGGGGAATTGAGGCTCAAACCACCCCCCCCATGAAAAAAACACCCACAGTGCCCTGTGCTACGTGTGCTGCGTGTTGCCTCTGACTGTGCCTCTGGACTGCGTGTGGCGCGTTCTGCGCGTGTTGCGCGTTCTCGGCGTTGCCTCCGGTTCTGCCTCTGGAGTTTGACTGGCAGTGGGACCTTATCCGGCGCCGCTTTTGTACAGTGGCGGTGGCCAAGCCCATCCACGTGCCGGTGCGGATGCCGGGCCGCCGGGTGGGCGCCCATTGCAACCGGGGCAAGACCCACTACGTTTGTTGTGGGTGCGGCAAGTGGTACCATGTGAGGTGCTTTGCCGTGGCGCATGGGGTGACCGGGGTGGTAGAGGCGGATGTGGAGGAGGAGGGCGACGAGGCCGAGGAGGATGGCAGCGAGAGGGAGGAGAGTGAGGATGACACGGAGGAGGAGAGTGAGGAGGAGGGGGAGGAGGATGAGGAGGAAGAGAGTGAGGAGGAGGAGGAGAGTGACGGGGAAGAGGACGAGGACATGGAGGTTGACGAAGATTAGGAAGGAGAAGGTGGTGGAGGGCGGACGTGGTGGAATTGTGAACTTCATGGCCGCCAAGCCTCTGCCATCCCTACCCATGGGACCAGTGCGAACCCTCGGGGACAACCGCGTAGGCTGGATACCCAAACTGTGAGGACGCGGCCCCCCAAAAGTGCGCGCGTGTGCAATAGTGACGTGCTACGCGTGCTACGCGTTTTGCGCGTGCCGGAAGTCTGCTTCTAAGTCTGCCTCTAGAACTCCGTGCTGCGCGTTCTGCGCGTTCTGCGCGTGATGCGTGTGTTGTTTGCGTTCTGCACGTGCTGCGCGTGCTGCGCGTTTTGAAGCAACACGCGCAGCACGTATTGTGCCGCGCAGAGCGCTTCCGGACAGAAACGTCCCCTCTGTAGACAATGGAATATTGAATCCGGCACGGTTGCATGATGCAGTGATCACGGGGGGAAGGGTTTGTCGCCGGCCAAAGGGAAAGGTGGGGAACACACAATTCAAAGTGCTGTCACTGGGTGGGGATCGTAAGGGAAGCTCGACGCAATATGTAACGTTTGGACACCATGAGAGCGGAGCTTGGCAATATGCACCAGCATCGGTGAAGGACATCCTGCTGTGGGAGGACATGTTGATGCACAGCCGAAAGCATTTGAGAGAATACTTCCGGAACCGTAGGCAGGCAGGCAGGGAATGGATTCCCAGCGAAGCAGCGCGGAAGTTAATGGAAAGGTTTGTTTGTAACAAACAAGAGGGGCAAGGTGTGGAAGAGGTGAAAGCTAAGCATCCTGAGATAGCAGGTAAAAGAGTGCCGAACCGAGTGACATTATCAACGGGGCCGGAAAGGTGGATACGTCTGAGAAATTTGCCATTGACACCACAAAATGCGGTAGCGGCGTTGGTACATGTGGTACTTGGGGTGCACGCAATAAGAGCACGTGTGGTGCGCTGTATGGATGATGCTACATCACTGTGCATGGCTGTGTTGCGTGGTGTAGTTGTAGATCTATGGCAAGGGAAGGGGCCGACGGTAGCGCAGTTCAAAGGTTTGAGCAAGGAGGTTTGGAAAGCAGCAGTATTGGATGCATCCAATTTCATGCAAGTGTTAAGTTTTGTGGTGGAATCTTTGTTGGGGATGGGGGTCACGTATGGTAATTTGCATGTAGGTGAAGGGGGAAACGCGGAGGAAAGTTTTCTCCGGCAAATAAGGGAACAATTTTTTGGCCGGATCATTTCGTCGGAAGTGTGTTTTGTAGAAGTAGTCAATGAAGGGGAATTTGAGTTGGGATTAAGTGAGGTGCAAAGTGGGATCTGGGAATTGCAAGGCGTCGCACATATGGTTGATGGAATGTGGGAAGTTATTGTGCAGAGACGAAATATTCGAGGGAGTTGGAGATGGTTTGAGTGTTGCCCCACCATTGTTGTGGAGCATCTTCTTGATATGCGACAAAAGATACGCAAGGAGGGATGAACGGTATTGGTATTCGCGAGGCGTGGCACATTGGCTGCGGGGGAAGATTTAGGGCAGACGAATGGTTGTAGGAATAGGTGTGGTGAGAGGGAGGACGTAGTAGAGGGTGTTGCAGATGAGGAAGATATAGAGGACTTTGGTTTTGATGCAACATCCATTGGGAGTGATGATAGTATACAATCAGGGCTTGGGGTGTGGGGTGAGGACACGCAAGTTGATGCTGAAGATGTTGAGGAGGCAGCAAACCCGGACGAGTTTCCAATGCAGACGGCCCAAGTCGAGGAAGAGGGAAGTAGTGAGGGTGTCGGAAGCATGGATTTTGTCGCGTCTGCCTTGGAATATGTGCAAGCAAACGAGAGGAACACAGCAGGGTTGCGTGTTCTGATGGCTACGCTGGCCGAAATAAATAGCAAAAGCCAAACCGGGGCCAATCGGGTGAGGAATCTTGCCGCAAATGTTACCAGCAGGTTCCCTGGCATCAACAACCCCGCAGAATATTTCGAGGCATTTTTGCATGTAGGACACTTTCCGGTGTACGACGAAGAAAAGGAACATTTTCCTGGATGTATGCCCCTACGGATGTATTCTAGGGAAACGCATGAGAGGAGAACAAATCCATTTGTTAATTTCGCGCAGTATGTGCAAAATGTGCTGCACGATTGCAGTAGCACGCGGGCAGACGATCCTACATGGGCGGCGTTTGCATTTAATGTGTTATTGAACAAGCAGCTAGAGCAAGCAGGGGGTGCCGTGGTGAAACGGGGGTATGGGACATCGTTGCACAACAAGAGTAGTCAAAAAGAATATTTACAAAAGTATGGGGATAGGCTGTTAGAAAGCCTGTTGTATGATGCTAGTAAGGCACGGCGGCACGTGGATGAGTTGTTTTCTGCCATCCGGAAATTCGGCATACCCACGTATTTCTTAACATTCACGTGCGATATGACACAATTTCCAGGGGTTCGGGAAGTATACGAGGCAATACAAGCAGGGGGGCATGATGTAAGATATTTCCATGTGCACTGGGAGCGTGTGTGGTATCGTGTGCAAAACTTGTTTGTGCGGTATTTGCAAGAGGATCCGGAGCAGCTGTGTGGAGAAGTGGTACATTTGTGGATGCATCGAGAGTTTCAAGAGGACCCTGGAAATTTTAATCATGGGCATGTGATGGTGATTAGGACAAAGTGGATGATAAGGATATTGCCACTAGGGAAAGAGCTTTCCAAGAGGCATTAGGACGCATCACGGCCCATGTTTTGGGGGCATTTGAGCATGTTGGGGACCAAACAGCGACAGGGTATGTTGGTGTTCATTTGACCAAGGAGTCATAATTGGAGAATAGGGCGAGGCAAGTACAACGGCACAAATGCGGGAGTAAGTGTGAAATAGAAGACAACAATGGAGTGAAACGATGTAGGTTCAATGCCCCTTGGGAGACGCAATTGTTGCCCAATTTTCGGCCGATCAATGTACATGTGCCAGGTGGGTAGAAAGTTTATTGGTTGAGCATGGGTGTGCTGTATATGACGAGGAAGGGAAGTTGATGCTTGTTGATGCACTTTGTGGAGGGGTGTACGAACCACCACGCGGGGAAGATGATGGGCGCACCAGTCCATTTAGTCCACGAATTTTTGAAGCCATAGGGGGATGTCACATGAACATACAAGTGGTTTACGGGAGCAGGTGGGTCTTGTCATACCTTGTAAAGTATTTGAGTAGCGAAGAGGAAAGGGCATTGGTGAAGGTCACACAACAAGGCCCAACAATAGCGAAAGTGATTGTTGTTGATGAGCATGCACGGAAGCGGAAAAAGGGCATTGATCTAGGAACCAAAGGTTCCAAGGGAAAGCAATAAGCGAGTGTGAGGTTGTGTTTCATTGTTTAGGATTTGAGGCCATCTACAGCACGTTTGATGCTGTGCATGTGAACACTGGAGCACCGGAGCAGCGGTTTGTGTCACTGCGATCTAGTTGGAAACCAGATAGGCATGCATCACCGGTGTTTGGGCCAGAAGCAACAATGGGGGATGGCACCTGATGTGGAAGGACAGTAGATGGGCATGTGAGGTTTGCGGAAAGGGAGGCATCCGAAGAACAGTGGGAAACATATGAAGATTGGTTTTATAGTAGGTTCTCAGCAGATCGGGTAACGGGATATTGCCTCTGTCCTCCGGAGATGCTTGGACGAACACTACACGAGTAATACGAGAAGGCGGTGTGCACAGCACAGGAGTTGCGTTATCCGAACTGTTGGTATGTGGTTGCATGTATACAAGAACGACTCAGTGCATGGAGGGATAACGGATTATATGACATGCGGCTAAGGAGGGTATATATTACCCCTGAGTTTGTGCAGGACACGCAGTTGCTGAGGGACCTTTTGGTGCGCCGGCTAGGCGGGACAGAAGCGGAGGTGCATGCGTTACGACGCGCACTATGCGATCCATCACTGGGGTTGGCCTGGATGGATGCCATTGTAGTTTGGGATGCGGCGCCTAGAGTTCTTGTGACACCTAGGTTTCAGCCAAGTGTGAATAACAATTGGATTACGACAGAGATTCTCAAGGCAGCAAGGCCATTTGAGAGCGAGAGAAGATTGTTTGAAAGGGTGCAACGGGTGTATGGAGTGAATAGTTCTCGGGAGTGCCGAGTTGAAATGTTGAAGGGCCTTTGCATGAGACGATTTGTGTTGGAGGATCTAATGTATTGGCCAGTTGGGTTTCGCACAATTTTTTCTATCATAGGCAAGGTTTGGCATGCCAAGGAGGGCAACACAACATATGAGATTGCACCCCTAGCGGTGACGGAGGGCGAGATAGAGGCAGGGGTCGAGCAGAAGTGGAGGTTGATGGAAAAAAGTGTTGCCGAGCGGCATCACCATGTGCTTGCAAGCCTACCAGCGTGGCAACAGGGAGTGGACCAAACGGATGCATCATGGGGCAAACAGGTTGGGGCATTAGAGTGTATTACGAAGCCACTAGATGTGGTCCAAGTTTTGTTGCAAACGCTACATGGCCGGGTTGTGTACCATGGGATGCAATTTGTGCGGCCTTTGTACATAGATGGACCCCCTGGAACGGGCCGAACGTTTATTGGGTTGCATGCAATGAGGTTAGTGGCGAGCAAGGTGTGCGGTAGTGACATGCAATGGGAGATAACAGCCGTATTCGCGCAGCGGGCAGCGGTGTTAGGGGGGGAGCACATACACGCCTTGTTTGGTTTTGTACTAGGGCGGTCGTGTTTTTATTTGTCATATCAACAATCGGCTGCAACTAGCTTGGCTCATTTGCAACTGCACCCCGAGAAAAAGCGACGGTTGCACCAGCTGGAAGTGTTGTTTATTGATGAAATGTGCCAAGTGGGTTGCCCTTTGCTGTTGGCCATAGATGCGGTGTTGCAAAAGGTGAAGGGGAACGATATGCCGTTTGGGGATGTTTTTGTGTTGGGTGCAGGGGATCATTATCAAAATGAACCCATTAACGAAATGCCTCCATTGCAAAGTCGATTTGTCCAAGTGCATTTTGATGTCTTGAGCCTCAAAGCACTGTTCCGAAGCAGGAATGACCCTTTGTTGCAACAATTGATAGGGAAGATGAGGGTGGCAGAGATGAGGGCAAGGGATGTTGAATGGGTGTTGGACATGCTGCAGTGTGATGAAAAAGACTGCCATTGTAATCAACGAGGGCGGGACCACTACCATCACATTGAGGATGCAAAGGATGCCCCACCGGATGCCATTTGGTTGTTGCCCAAGAAGGTTGCGGTCAATGATGCACGGCGGGAATATTTTGAAAAAGCAACAGAGAGGAAGGTTTTTTTCACAACTAGTGACCACGTTCTTGTGTCAGGGGCATGTAAGGCAACAACCGAGCGCACAAATGTGCGTATGTTGAACAAGCACTCAACCCTAGTTGATCAATGCTATGTGGTGAGGGGGGGGCGAATGCAAGTGACACAGAACACATGGGTTAATGGGCGGTTTGTGTGTAATGGGGCATCTGGATGTGTCACCGCCATAGGGCATGATTGAATCACGGTTGATATGTCGCACCCGATCCGTGTAGGAGAAGTAGAGTTTCACCGTGTGGATAAGCCGAATGTGGTATTCGGGAGTGTGCAATTGAAAAGGGTGCAATTTCCGTTGGAGTTGTGTGTGGCCACAACAATTCATGATATTCAAGGAACAACAGCCCAACGCATTGCGACGCATGGGGATGCAAATTGGAGACCCCTAATATGGTCACGGTTGATGTTGTTTACATTACTAACACGAGTGCAGCGGCTAAGTGATATCACCATATGTAATTTTGATCGGGGTATTGTGCGGGCTTCGTTGCAGCATCGTACAGCGTGGCACAAGGAGGTGGATGCATGGTTAGTAGTGGCCAATGTGCTCCCACAATATGTGGGGGCGCACATGAATGTAGATATGGAGGAGGTGTGTGAAGCATTAGACGTGATGGGAGGGGAAAGATTTTTTGAAGGATTGGTGATGGAACTGCCCCCAATGCATACTTTTTTGCCGTATGTCACTCAATCAGCGAAGAGGAAGGGGTTGTATGTGGGTTGGACGGATAATATGGCAGACAGGTTACGCAATCACAACCGAGGAAAGTGTACCATGACCATGCACAACAGGTATTGGGAGTTGAAGGCCTATGTGTATGGATTCTGCTGAGAATTTTGTGCTCCAATTTGAGGGTGCATTGCAGCACAAGAGGTGGAAACGACACACAGTGTTAGACTTTGTGCCGTTAATGTCATATTTGATTAGTAAAGGGAAGGAGAAGGGGGTAGCGGGGTGTACAAATTTAAAGATTCATTGTCAATAGTGGTGGGCGCTTCTGTGCTTCACGTGCTTTGTTTTTTTGCATGCGGGAGTGTTAGGGGAAGTGGAAGGGATAGGGTTGTACGGAATGTGAAGGATGTGGCTATGCCATTTGCTGCACAGGGTATTTGTTCTTTCAAATGGAAGGGGTGCAGTTTGCCCATGGCGCCGCATTTTTGAGGAGCCTTCGTTTGTGCACGATAGATGAGGCAATGCAGGTGAGTCGCAATGTGGAGTTTGGGTGTGAGCTATTCATTGTGCATACTTTTGAGAAGAAACTTGATGTAGAAATGGCCCCATCAGCTCGTTGGGCTGATAAACAAAAGGGTGCCAAGAGGCACCGGGTAGGTGAGAGGCAAGTGAAGGGTTGCACAATGGTATTGTGCATGGATCGGGCAGCAGATGTATGTGTTTTGGTGTGGGATGCGGAGGGGCAGTTTGGGACACTGGCAGCCAAAACAGAGGGGAGGTTGTAGCCAAGACATGCGTATATTGTATATCCTGTTCGGTTTGGCAAGGTTTGGAAGGCAACAGGGGCCGAAATGATTTTGATGGAGAAGGGAGAGATGTTGTATAGCTTGGAGCTGTTGATTAAGAATTTTAATGTGTTTGAGCACTTTGGCAGGGCACTACGGCCTGATGCACAGACAGAGAATGCTCCATTCCGGGCAATTTGCCTTGCCAAATGTGTAGTTGGGGAAGTTGATCGTACAGAAACACGGGTTTATAGGGAATGTGGGAACAAACGTTGTGAAGCTCGGGCAGCAATGGATGGCAATTGCGTTACGTGCAGGGATGAGGCTTCACACCCTCGTTGGTTTTCCTCGTGGGTGGTGGATGCAGATGCCGCATCCGGAGTGCAAGATGTAGCCTTAGAATTTAAGGGGCGTAGTGCACTAAAGAAGGTGAAAGGGGTGTACCTCCTTCCCAATGCGGCCCAACCGGAGCGAGTTGAAATGAATGATGCGATATGTGATCAGTTTTATGAAGGTCGGGAAATGGATCTTATTGGGTCGAAGAGGCCCATGGAGAGCACGGAGGGGATCTTGAGTGATCCAGTTGTGCACGTGGTGGTGTGGCGTTGGTCAGGGGAGGAAGTCGCCGAAAGTAGCCCAGTGAAAGTTTTTGGTAGCACATTGGGTAGCCGGTATGATCCCGTGCACTTTCGTGATTTCGCTGGTAATGCCAATGAGGGAACAAATGTTGGAGGAGGGAACCATCTCCCCCCACCGTTGCCAAATCTGGGGGGGAGGTGTGCGACGAATAGCATGTTGCGCATGTTGTGTGTAGTAGAGCCGCTTGTCAAGGAGGTCACAGGAATGGATGCATTGGCACATGAACCTGAAGTTAGGCAATTTTTGAAGGCCTTGCAGCATTGCCTTAATAGGATTATTCAAGGGAAGCCACCGGTCCGGCAACATCAAGTCCTTGTTGACACACTTGTGAAGCAATGGCTCACAAGAGAGGAGCGTGAAGATGTGTGGGGGAACGGGGTTACGTATGTGCGGCATATTGCGAGGCATTTGGCACTTTTTTGTTGCGAAATGCAGTGCACTTGGCAAAGGACATGCAAGGTATGCAAGGCAGAGCAACGGGTACCAGATGCGGTAACACATTATGTGCTTGAAATGCATGCAGTATCAGGGGATGAGGGAGGTGCATTATACTTTTGCAGTACGTTGGCAAACTTGAGTTACGAAGGAAGGGAAATATTGTGTGCTACTTGTGAGGCAAACACAGCACACGCATGTGTGGCATCACATCGCATTCTCGGAAGTGTATTGTTTTTATCAGTGAACTACCCGGAGAGGTGTCAGGAAGCTGAGCAGTGGGAGCCCAGGATGCACGCCGTTGAAATTCCTGACATTTTTTTGAGTTTAGCAATTCGGCATGGCAGACACGTGGGGTCATGGAATACAGTGGAACAAACCATTGGTTCAGCTTTGTGCATCTGGAGGGCAAAGTGTGGAGGTGCTCGGATACGGAGGTAGCAGAATTGCCCGACAAAGGGTTTCCAGCATGCCATCCTTTTTTGGTTGTGGCAACCAAGGACGAGACAGCCGTCGCCTTTGCATTTTAGCATGGTTAGAAGGGGTAGAGTCTTTGTGCAAACTATGGTAGTCGTACTTTGTAGTGATGCCCCCCCCACACACACACCCAGTCCCATTCTCTTAATAAGGTCTCAACCCCCCCCCCCTAGCCAATCCACACTCAATAAGGAGGTTACCCCCCCCCCCCTAGCCCCGCTGGATTGCCTAGGCCATTGGAAGTGCGTATGGTGTTGAGCTGTGTTTGCAAGGAATTGTTTCGACTGATAGACCCAAAGTCGTACCCTCACACTGTGAGTGTCCCACATTAGTGTTACTGTCACGGTAGTTGTCGGTGCTTAGTATCACTATGTACCGCATATTAGATGTCTGGAAGGTAGGAGACATGCGGTAGACCTTTGTGGTCCCAACAAAGTCCGGTTGACCTGCATTAGCAGTGTCCCGTAGGACTGGTAGTCCCTGCCATTGTCATAGTGAATGTCACTGTTACCGTCATTGGCACTGTCAGTAGCAATGTTATTGTCAGCACCCCCGTCTATTGGAATGGTATCATAAAAGGGGAAACCTACTATAGCAGCGGCGGCGGGGCGTTAGTACGTTCTTCGGAACGAAAAACCCAGCCCAGAGCTCTTCAGGAGGTGTACCTCTTTGTTTGCACGGATATATAGAGGGTACTTTAGGGAGGTCGTCGTTTGTCACTGTCATTGTCCACTATGCAATGGAAGGGGGGCGGAGACCATCACGTGGTCCCGACGCAGCCCGGTTGACTTCCATTAGCGGAGTCCTTTATGACCATCCCTCCCGATGTCTTAGAGTGTGTAACATGGGTCTCCCACGCAGCAAGCAAGCCAAAAAGCAAGCGTTGGCACGGGTATAGAGGGTGATTTAGGGAGGTTGTCATTTGTCACTGTCATCGTCAGCTATGCAATGGAAGGGGGGCGGAGACCATCACGGGGTCCCGACGCAGTCCGGTTGACTTCCATTAGCGGAGTCCTGTATGACCACCCCTCCCGATGACTTACAGTGTGTAACATGGGTCTCCCACGCAGCAAGCAAGCCAAAAAGCAAGGGTTGGCACGGGTATAGAGGGTAACTTAGGAAGGTTGTCATTTGTCACTGTCATCGTCCACTATGCAATGGAAGGGGGGCGGAGACCATCACGGGGTCCCGACGCAGTCCGGTTGACTTCCATTAGCGGAGTCCTGTATGACCATCCCTCCCGATGTCTTAGAGTGTGTAATGGAAGGGGGGCGGAGACCAACATGTGGTCCCGACGCAGTCCGGTTGACTTCTATTGGTGGAGTCCTGTATGACCTTCCATCCTGTTGTCTTAGAGTGTGTAACATGGGTCTCCCACGCAGCAAGCAAGCCCAAAGGCAAGCGGAGCAGCAAAAGCAGAGGAACAAAAAGGACCGTGAACGGTACTGGAAGCGTCACAGTGCACGCTCGTCATCCCCGCCGGCGGCGAAGCGTCGCTGCTCACGGTCATCATCCGTGACAACTGCAGCGTCGCGCCAAAGTCCGCCTTCCGCATCGCCATCACCGTCGCCGGGAGTACACTTCCGGAGTCCCTCCCCTCCCTCCCCGCCCTCACCCAGAGCACCATCACCGTCGCCGGGAGTACACTTCCGGAGTCCCTCCCCTCCCTCCCCGCCCTCACCCAGAGCACCATCACCAAGGGCAGAGGGGCCGGTTGCGCGTCTTGAGCTCACCCCCCACCCTGTAGCAGGGCTCTACAACCCTGCTCGGTATACGCGTCCCCCTGCGGTGACACATCGCGTGCTCCCGGTCCCACTGTTGACGTGTCCTCCGCGGATGTACGTGATGCATGACTTTGTGTCGATGGAGTTGCAGGCAAGGCTGGTTGCCTTGGCCCGGGAGCAGACACACTATAACACGTTTACGAGGCGCCGGGAGGCCCAATATGGGTCGCAGTACAAGAAGGGCAGAGTAATCCCTCTCTGCCCTTTGCATGATGCTGCGCCGGGCCTGGTGTTGCGGCTTGCCGAGGACATCAGCGAGTTGCTGGGGGCTAAGATGAAGCAGGCGATCATCAACGGGTACACGAGGGGAAGGGGGGTTGGGCCCCACATCGACCTGCTGGTGTTTGGGGATTGGGTTTTATTGTCAGCCTGCTTCGGGACGTGTGGCTGCGGTTCAGGCATCCCACATATGGAGAATGCCCAGTCTATTTGCCTCGCCTCAGTTTGTTTGCCATGGTAGGCGAGGCACGGTGTGAATGGCAGCACTACATCAGGGACGAGGAATGCACGGGGAGAGGTGGTCGTTTACCTTCCGCGGGTAGGCGTGGGCAAGGGGCAACAGTGGTTTTGACTCCCGCAGACCTTGTCCCCATGACCTGAGTCCCTGTTGGCAGACTCGGGTCGGGCTGACGATGGTCAGGTAAGTCAGCGTGCAATTTTGATTGCTGCAGACCTTGTTGCCGGGACCTGAGTCGCTATTGGCGGACTTCGGGCTGGGCGACGATGGTCATCGTACGCTTTCGACTCCCGCAGACCTTGTCCCCAGGACCTGAGTCCCTGTTGGCTGACTCGGGTCGGGCGGACAATGGTCAGGGAAGTCACCTGGTTGCACAATCCCCGAAGGCCAATATTAGGCGGCAGCCATAGGAGGAGTCCCCCCCCCTCCTGGACCAAAGGGAACATTGCGGGAAATGTGCAAAAGGGAATATTTGATTGGGACACATTTGGGACACGAACCTTTGGGCCCTACCCCCCCCCCCTTCTCCATTAGCCACGTGTGGCGAAGCCTCTTTCGTGTTTGCACATTCAAGGTGGAATTTTTGTGGCAGCCATCTGGTTTCGTTCAAGGATGTGGGGACATTATACAGGTTAGGGTTAGGGCCCAGGGTGTGGGGTGCAGATACAACCCCTGTGGATGGTGCTGGCAGGGTCAGGGTCCAGGTGGCCCCCCCCCCCGTGCAGGGTACCAGGCTGTGTCACAGTGGTCATGTTATGTGGATACTCTCATCAGGTCAGCCCTCTGTGTTCGCGTGCGGATCTGTTCTCATCCCTCCTTTCATTTGCAGAGGTTTGAGGTTCGAGTGTTGAAGCCATGAAGCCAATGACATTGATATTCAGGGTGACAGGGGAGGGGGGCGCTTCTTGTGGTGATTGTAATGCACCGTTGCTGTCACTGTCCACTGTTACTGTCGCACCACTGTTACTGTCACTGTTACTGTCGCGCCACTGTTACTAGTACTGTCACAATGCAGTCACTATCCTGTCACCATTGCGGTCCACTGTCCACTGTCCCGTGTCCACTGATCCTTTTATTATTATTGTCACTATGCCGTCAGTATCCTGTCACTGTCCACTGTTATTGACACAGCACCACTGTTCACCCTAGGATCACTGTCCACTGTCCACTGTCCACTGTGCACTGTCCACTGTCGCTTTCACTATTCCTGTGACTATGCAGTCAGTATCCTGTCACTGTCCACTGTCACTGCCACACCAGTGTCACTGTCACTCCTAGCTGTCACTGTCACTGTCACTGTCCACTGTGCAGTGTGCCTGTCACTGCTACTGTCAGTATGCAGTCACTACCCTGTCACTGTCCACTGTCACTGTCACACCACTGTTCCTCGTACCACCACCATTGCAGTCCACTGTCCACTGTCCCTTTTACCATTGGCACTGTGCAGTCACTATCCTGTCACTGTGTACTGTCACTGTCACACCAGTGTTTGTTGCCATCAGTATTGCACTCCACTGTCACTCCTCGATGTCACTGTCACCCCCCCCCCCCCCCGGCACACACTGCAGGGCTGCTATGCAGGGAGTTCATCGCAGAGGATCACAGAGAGTTCATCGCAGAGGATCACAGGTACTATCCAAATGTTGTAAAGTAGGGTACCCAGCCACTTTGGCCAGAGTCCATGTGCACAGATTCATCTCCTCAGAGAACAGGGGTCTTCGTTCGCTGGGGGACCTATGCAGAGAGTTCATCGCAAAGGATCACAGGTACTATCTGAATGTTATAAAGTAGGGTACTCAGCCACCTTGGCCAGAGCCCATGTGCACAGATTCATCTGCTCAGAGAACAGAGAGAACAGGGGTCTTCCTTCGCTGGGGGACCTATGCAGAGAGTTCATCGCAAAGGATCACAAAGGATCACAGGTAGTATCTGAATGTTGTAAAGTAGGGTACTCAGCCACCTTGGCCAGAGCCCATTTGCACAGACTCATCTGCTCAGACAACAGAGAGAACAGGGGTCTTCCTTCGCTGGGGGACCCATGCAAAGAGTTCATTTCAAAGGATCACAGGTAGTATCTGAATGTTATAAAGTAGGGTACTCAGCCGCCTTGGCCAGAGCCCATTTGCACAGACTCATCTGCTCAGAGAACAGGGGTCTTCCTTCGCTGGGGGACCTATGCAGAGAGGTCATTTGAACGGATCATACATAATGCCTGAATTTTGTGAAGTAGGGTACTCAGGGACCTTGGCCAGAGCCCGGGGGCACAATTTCAAGGGTTGGGGTAACGTGCTCGCAGTGGAGGGCTCTGAGCGCACGATCAAGTGGCAGACAGAAAAGAAAGCCAGTTCTCATTGTATTACAGATGTGTTTCTTACTGCTTTTCATAGCATTAGTTCGGATAGTGCAATCAGAGGCCCCTTTGTAACTGGAGACTGAGCACGAAGCTACTGACCCAAGAACGTCGCTACGCTCAGCTGCCCAGCAGAATACCCAGACGCAGGGTGATCCAGCAAAGCTGTTTCTGCTTATTTCTTCTGAAGTAGCACGGGCCACCCATGTGGCTGTGCTGCAGTGTCTGACAGCCATAATTATCAACTCCTTACAACCCTGCATCCCAGCACAAAATTTCGTGCATTTTCTGCGGCTTTCGTAGTCTGCCTAGGCAGTCCCAAGTTCCAGATTCCTTGCTCAGACTATTATTCGGTGCACAAAGACGAGTGGTTTTGCCTCTGAGAGGTGGCTTTCAACCACGACTCAGTCAGTGCACAATTTTGCCCGTAATTTCATGCTCAAGTGTTGTTGTTTCCAACTGTCAACCAGGCCGACCAGGGTGCACACAGGGAGGGATGCTGGTTGTGTATTTGTTCGGGTCATGTCCAAACATCCATGGCACTCCAGCCCTTGTGCACAACAAAGGCGTCTTGTACATCAGTTGCACAGTGACAGGTTCCTACGCCATCAAGTGGGTTGCATTATCCATCATCCTCACGTGATCTAAAGTGTACTGCAACAGCACGTTCGGAAAGTGGATCTGGCATCACGCAATCTTGTTGGGAGTGGTGTCATGCTGGGCGTCATGTTTTCACTAGATGCAACAAACAGTGTGAATCAGTGGTCTCCATTGCATGTTTCTTGTAGGGCCAGGGCAGGGACTTGGGCGTAGCGTTATCCGTTGTTTATTTTTTTTAGATGCGGATTTTTTTTAGAGGTTGTATTTTTTCCTAGATCCCAAAGCCTGCATAGTGGCAGTAATAGTGAAAGCGATAGTGGACAGTGGACAGTGGACTACAATGGTGATCCTAGGGTGAACAGTGGTGTGACAGTGACAGTGGACAGTGACAGGGTAGGGACTGCATAGCGACAGCGATTGTGACAGCAACAGTGCATAGTGCACAGTGCACAGTGACAATGAGAGCCAGAAGTGGCTGGAGTGCAATACTGATGGCAGGAGGAACACTGGTGTAGCAGTGACAGTCGAGGGTACCAGGATAGGGACTGCATAGTGACAGTAATAGTGAAAGCAACAGTGGACAGTGGACAGTGGACAGTGATAGCCAGGAGTGACAGCACTGCAACAGCGATAGTAGGTGAAACAATGACACCCAAACCTTCCCTCTTTCATGAGGAAGATGAGAACGACGGTGACAGTGACAGTGGTGATGGTAAACGAAGACAGCAGGCACAGGTGACTGTTGTGGGGCAAAACATCCTTCTCGTTTATAGAAGGCCGTTTTGCAAGTGCGTGAGGAATGGTCATTGTGGTAGGGTTGTAGGGCGGCAGGGAGTAGGGCTGTCGGCAGGGGAAAAAAACCGTTTTTGGGGGCAAAGAATTGTAAAAAACGGCAGTTTTTTGTACGCAAGACGCGTGTATTGAGTTGCACCCCCACGCCCTTTGCAAGTGCGGCACTGGAAAAAAATGTGTGTTTCAGAATATTGTAGCAGAAAAACAGGTGTGTCAAGGTTGTGACAATCCATAATTGGCAATTTTTGGTGCCCAAAAAGCCATTTACTTAGACGCAAACGAGGCTCTTTGTAGCCTCGGTGCAGGGTGGCAACCCAACCCCTTTGCATTTTGAGCGAGGAAGCACGGAAAAAAGGTGTGTTATATCTAATTGAAGCGGGAAAGCGTGTGTTTCAAGGGTGCTACGTTTAAACACAGCAGGGTTAGAGGAAGAAAGTGCGAAATAATGCCCGGTTTTTTTTGTACCGCAAAGTGGTATGATTGAAGCCTAGATGGAGGGTGGAACCGTCTTTTGCCTTTTATCAGGGATATGGACTGAAAAGAATGCGTGTTGCACGACATGGCAACACGAAATCAAAAAGGTTTTAAGGTTGTCAGCACCTAAAAGTGCCGTATTGTAGCGCAAAAAAGCAGCTTTGGACCAAAAACATGCTGCTTTGAACATAGCAGCACAGTGGAATCAAGTACCTCCCCATTGTAAGGGTACAAAAAAAACAATTATTGCATGAGAATGCAGCAGAAGAACCAACGTTTCACGCCGCCAGCACCAAAGAAAGGGCTTTTTGTGAGACAAAAATGCCCCCTAGAGGCAACATTTTAGATCCCAAGCCGGGATGCAGAGTTGACATCCCTGCTCCCCATTCAGGACAATGTGGATAGAAACAAAAATGTGTTGCACAATCTCGTAGGTGTTTCAAAGTTGCCAGCTTTCAGAAATGCCATTGCACCAACATTTTGTTACCAAAGCAAAATTTTATTCACTGTGCACTACAAATGGCGCTCGTCAAGGAGGCATGGAAAATGTATGTATAGCATTTTCCCTGTTCAGTCATAACGCCTTCACGAAAAGACATCTGCATTTTGCCAATTTGCACAATTGAGCCCGGAACTAATCTAGCTCGCAATTAACGGGAGTTGATGATCTAAAGGTGGTTGATGCGCATTGCGGTATGCGGATGGTTATGATTAATGGAAGTTTGCGGTGGCATTTCTTAATTCAAATGTAGTTTATTGAGCGATGGCAATGTAATGTAACAGAATTCCACCTATAATAGAGAGGCACTAAGTAAGTGTCGTGGAATTTGTGAACTCTAGTGCCCAATATTGGTACTGGTTCTAAATGGGTGTCATACATGTGGGATTTCATTCAAATTTGTGCCGTTGGTGCTATGGCAAGACGGTGTCCATGCTCTATGTAGGTATTACCATCATGTTTGCCAGCTCGAAGAATTAGAAACTTAGGAGATGAATTGGTGTCTATGAATTTTATAACCGGAATGGCAATGGTGATGTACTTTGGCGGCAGTCTTGTGCACAGTGCAAAAGAAATGCATGCCCTGTTGCAACGGATTGGGACTTCAGGAGTCACATTTACTGTGTTACTTCTTGGAGCGTCTTCTGGAAACATGATGTGTCTGCTCCACACGGTTCACGTTGTTTCACGGAACTGTTTCAAAAGTCATTTAATCCTTGGAGTTATACACGAGGCCGCGGTACGCAAAAATGCCACGAATGGGAGGTTGTGAGACATTGCCAAACCTAACACTTAAAGATTTTTGGTGATTGGCCGGAGAACGTATGGCGCAGTCCCGGAGGTGATGGTCCAGGATGGTGAATGGTTTGATGCCATGAAAGCCTCACGCAGAGATATTTTGAGCCGTGAAAACATGGTGAGAGATACCAATGAATAAAAATAACATTTAGCAAGTTCGGAGTGTAGTATGGTGCGGTGTTCGCAAGAAAGAAAATTGAGCAACATTGAGTGTGTCAAGGTTGCCGACACACAAAAATAACTTTTTTGCGGAAAAAAAAGGGTCATTTTAGGGCCCTAAATAGGGTGTTTCTGGTCTGGTTGAAGAACATCTTTATGCGATGTTGATGGTACTAGACCGAGAAAATATGTTGTGAGACGCTGCACCGCTGGCAACCCTCACGACGGCGCCCCTGGCCTCACCACCACTTGGATCGTCACACCACCAGTAGCGCACACCAGCCCCACCGCCACAGCATGCAGCACCCTAAAAATCCACACGACCGGCAGCACCATCACCATCGGCACCACCGGTAACTCCGCCACCCACGACACCACCCGCAGCACCCTCCCCACCGGCAACGCCAGCGGTACATCACCCTCACCATAACCAACACCAGCGTCACTGATGCCCATTCCACCACTAGCGGCACCACTGACGCCGCAAAAAAGCGTCCGCCCACCCCAACACCCGCTGCGCCCTCACCGGCGACGTCACCCGCAGCGCTCTCCCTCTGCAGCCCTCCCATCACCCGCACCACCCATTCCACCGTCGCCATTACCGGTCTCACAGTCGCCCGATGAGCCCCCACATTCCCCGTCACCTACGACACCCCCACCATTGACACCGCCAGCGACGCCCCCAATGCATCGCCCCACCCTCACGGTCGTCAGAGTGGCCAGCGGCGCCACAACCCGTAGCATCACCCACACCACCCCCGCCATGGACGCCGCCCACATCGCCATCACCCGTGACAACGTTTGTGGCACCCTCACCACCGACATCGTCAACGACACCATCACCCGTTGCATCACCGGCAACGCCCTCACCATCAGAATCACCCACAGCACCCTCGCCATTGGCATCGCAGGCGACAACACCTACCACTGCGCCGCCTACAGCACCCTCACCATCGGCCGTTACACCACATGCAACACCCTCGCCGCCGGCACCATCAGCCTCATCAACACCCCCCCCCACCGCCATCGACATCACCAACAACACCGTTGCCCGATCCATCACCTGCGACACCCTCGCCACCGGCATCCGGAACGCCACCATCGCCCGTTGCACCAACAGCAGCCCCCTCTACGGCCCCCCACCACCCATTCCCAATGCATCACCTACGGCACACACCGGCCCCACCGTTACCCAGTGCATCGCCTGCGCAACCCTCGCCATCGGCACCACCGACAACACCACCGCCCACAGCATCCCCGGCAACACCCTACGCTCAGGCAGTACTAGCGGCGCTAGCAGCCGGCACACTACCTGCAACACCCCCCATCAACATCGCCATCAGCCATGACGTCACCCGCAGCGCCCCCGCCATCGACGTCACCTGCAGCACCCTCACCGCCGACATCACCAGCGACGCCACCACCCATTGCACCGCCTACGGCGACCACCGGAACCGCCGGCCCCCCAGCACCCGCCCCGTTGCCTACGACACTGTCACCATGGGCATCACGAACCCCGTCACCGCCCGGCGCATGGCCTGCAGCACCCACATCAGTGACACCAACCCGTTGCAGCGCCTACAGCACCCCCCCCCCCGTAGGCATCACCAGCATCTCCACCACCCATTGCATCGCCCACAGTGCCCCAACCCAACCCACCACGCCTTCTGCGCACACATACCCAACACCCCGCCCCATCCCACCCACACAAACCAGCCACGCCCACACGAGCCGTCCCGCACCGAGAAGTGGGGTGCCCACCGCCCAAACGGCCCACGCCATGAACACACCCACACGCACGCCCGCGTCCGGCCAGGCCATTCAGGCACTACCCAGGAGCCGCGACCGCCCACGCAAGCACCACGCCACCACTGCCTCCAACCACCCGCCGCCGGGGCCCCCCGGACCGGCGCCCTGGAAACCGAAAGCCTCCAGGTGCCTGAGGGCCGACACACACACAGGGAACCCAGAGCCCAACAGCCACCCATCGCCCACGACACCCACACCCACACCAACACCGGCACCGGCACGCACCCGCACCCACACCAAGCACCAAAAACGCCTAACCACACCCACCCTCCCGCCCCCACTAAAAAAAAACGAACATGCACAAAGAGAGAGGCAAGGGAAAGGCAGAGGAAGAAACCGCGGAGGGAGCAGAGGGCGAACACACGAACCCACACACACACGCGCCCCCTCCCCCAACCATCGCGACTCCGCATGTCCCGCACCCTCCCAGGAACCACCAAGCCCAAGACCACCCCCCATGCACCGCCACAACGGACCACCATGAGGAGCCGCCAAGGACAACAGGAGACACACCGCCGCCGACCACACAGACGACACCGACACACGCCCCACCCCCACAACCCACTGCGGCACGCCAACACACAGTGGTTCCCCCATGGATGCGGTACACCCCAAAAACCCCCCTCAGCCAGCCGACCAGGGGCCACCACGGGACGCACCAAGGAGACAACGCGGAAGACCCGGCCACAGTGAGGCCCCATCACCCGCTACCGGCCGGTAGCCTACCACGGACCCGCCCCACATCCGAGCCCATAGCCCCCCCCCCACCATGGAAACGATACACCCCAGCCACACACCACCACTCCCCACCCACAGCCGCCGCATCGGGGCCACAACACGCCCAAGATGCCGCGACCCACCGACCCGTGGACCCCACAAACGTGGCAGCCCGCGCGTGGCTCATACACAGCGCTCCCTGCACCACTCGGCCCACTCACCGGTGGGCCGACACCCCCAAGCACCACGCGACCACACCCCCCTGGTTGCGACACTCCAATCCCACAGACCCCGCCCCAGGGGACCCCAGGCCCCACACCACAACGACCCCGCACGGCCCACGTATGGAAACACACCAGATGGACGACCAGGAGACCGCACGGGGCTGCCCCACACCGCCCGAGGATCAGCCACGAGCGACCACCCACCCCACCAGACCTGGACACGCCCCCCCCCCCCTCCACCGGGAAGGCCACAACGCAACCCAGCACCACCATGCCACACCGCACCCCCCTCCCCCACCCGGGGACATGAGACACCACAGCCCACCAACACAGGAACGACGCCGCGCCACACCGGCTCCGCACCCCAACCCCCCCCCCCCGGCACCACCCCTGGAAACCCCGCACACCACACGCCAGCTCAACTTCCACCACCGGCCACAACCCGAGCCTCGCCCACGGCGACACCGCCGGCCGCGACAGCCACCAACGAGCAGACGCACGCCACAACCACGCCAAACCGCGCGCTTCCCCGGGCACGGGCGCACGGATCCACTGGCCGCCGCACATACGCCGAGCACCAACATAACGCACCCACCGCACCACGAAGCAGCACCCCAGCACGCCTACAATGACCCCATGGCCCTTGACATCGACAGCCTGCTAGAGCTGGAGCTCCAACACACGGAGGACACGGAACAGCGTATGGACCTAACCCTGCCGGAACCCGAGCCCGCAGCAAGCGACCCCGCGGACCCCGGCCATCCCGGCCTGCAAAAGGCCCCCCCGCAGCCCCCGACCCGCGAGCGGGCGCCCTGGACACACCTGTGCAACGCCCTGCGGCGCCACCACCCCACCCACGAAGCCAGCAAGGGCCCCACCGAGTACCGGGCGTCCCTCGAGCACGACCTGCCCAACGTCACGGGGCCGGGGCTCCACGGGTATACCACCACCCCCCCTTCTCCAGACGCCCCCACACAAGAATGGGAGGAAGAGTACACCATCGACGTCACCGACATGACGGCGTACCTTGAGAGCGTGGAGGACCCGGAGCAAGACACCATCCTCAGCCTACTCGCCTACCACAGCTGGAGATGGGGCCACCAAGTCACCCTCCACCGGCCGCAGAGCGGACCCCACCAGTGGTCCCCAGAGCAGACGGCGAAGTGGGACATCGTCCTCCAGTTCAACCCAGAGGGCTTCTACATCCTCACACACAGCGGATTACCCAACACCACACCCACTGCACAGGCGCTGCCGCTGGCCCAGCCCCAGGAGGACGACGCGGACGCACCCCCCCCGGAGGAATGTAATTGAGACCCCCCCACAGCCACCACCGAACACATGCCGCACCGGCTCACCAAGCGTCACCTCCCCCACGACTACCGTGCCACCAGCGACTCGCGGGGACGCCGCACACTGCCCCTGCAGTGGACATCACCCGAGGGCACCTTCACGTGGGGGGAAATCCTCCCTGGCACCATGGCGCTCACGTACCTGTGGCTCCCGGACGCGGAGGCACACACGCAGGCCCCTGGCACACACCTCCTCCTCATACTGGAAGCAGAGGCCGCCATCGAAAACGTCCACACAGCGGAGGGGGAGGACTACGTGATGGCGAACGCAGAAACCGCGGTATGGTTACACGCCCACGAACACACCACACCCCCCACCGTGGTACCAGGGTCACACCCCTGGCACGTGATCATCGTACAACTGCCCACAGGGACAGGCACGGGCGACGCCAAGCAGGGATGGGCGGTCAGGTGGGCACACGTGTGCACCTCCATGCATGATGGGCTGCACAGGCCCTTCCTCACCAGTCACACCCTCGAGCCGGCCCCCACCATGGCGGAATCCCACACCGGGGCGGCCCCCTTCACCGGGGTCTGGGCTCACACGCGCACCCTTCACCGCAAGGCAGCGGAAGCCCTGAAGACCGCCACCTCCAACCACCAAGGCCTCGTGCACACCCCCCAGGATAACGGGCAAAAGGGCTACACCCTATGGTGGCACCACCCCGCACCGGAAGGGGGCCTACAACCCCTGGCAGACGAGCCTGGCATCTGCCCGGACCTCACAGCGGTCGCCCACGCCGTCGCCGCCGTGGCCCAGCAGGTTGGGGCGCCACCCCACGGGCACCGTCCGTCATCAAAGAAGCGGCGGCACGCCACAACCCAGCTTTGGCACACTTCCAGAGACGGTGCATTCATCCACCCCTACCGGACCTCGACCTCCCTGCCCACGAAGCGTGGGCCGTCGACATCCTCGTGCCCCACGACACCGCGCCCAAAACGGGGGACACAACGGCACACGTTACCAAACAGCTCCCCAATACCGCACTCCACTACAACATACTGACGCCCAACGCCATCGTCACCCACAACACGGGCCACGACCACTACTACCTCCACGCCACGCATGAACGCTCCCCCATCACCACATACACCTTCACCACCTACCCTGGCCTTCAGCCGCCACGACACCACCCGCGTCCAGCGTGGAAGCATCCACTACACATCGCCCCGACCCCGCGCAAAAGGCCCGCCCACCACGCACCCCCTCCAGCCGACAGCACCGCCCTCCACGCAGCCCGCAGACATGCCACGGCACAACACCAAAACCACCTGCTCCCACGCATTAGCGCTGGACCCCGCACCGTCACTGAAGCCACCCACAAAAGCACCTTGAACCTACTGGCCCGCAAGCTACGCCCCAAAATCGCACTGGACGACACACTCTGGATATACTATGGCGAAAGCCGCACAGCACGGCTGGCGGTCCTCCGCACCATCATCCCCCGCCACATCCAGCGCGCGGTAGGGCCCTTCACCGTGTACGCGGTACCAGACCCCACAACAGCCCAGTGCACCCACTGCAACCCTCGCCGTGCGCAACCATGCGCGGGCGCTCTGCAACAACCCCTATCCACCCCTACCTACAGGGGGGGCATATACCTCGGCACTATACCCGGGGACCCACATCCCTACCTCCTGCTTGCGGCGGACCGCCACCACGCCATACCGCTACACCTTGTTGAGCTCCTGGCGGTGGGACCATCCCCCTTCCAGCAACGCCCCCCCCACACTCCATCCGACGGACCCCCGCCAGATGAGCTGACGCATGCCACGCCTGGACCCAAACGCGCCATCGCACTCCTCATCCTAAAGGCGGAAGCCACCATCCCCCGAGACCTGGAGGGGAAAAACCACCTCATGGTGGAAGCGCTGACGGAGCACGTCCTGATCGCGGCCATGTACGCCGCGGCTTCCGCCTCCCGCCTCTGGGAGGACCGCCCCTCCCCACCTCTAGCCCAGGCAGCGCAGGACGCCCCGGACACGGGCCCTACCGCAGAGGACATCCACCGAATTCTCAGCACACGAGCACCTCCAAGACCAACCCCCAGGTCCGCCGCATCCAGCTCGTCAGCTGGGACGCCATGGACGCCCCCCCCGGCCACCACAGAGGTCCACATCCTCAAACAGCAGGACATCTGGTGGACAGTGGAATGCGACGACCACGGCAAGGTCAGACGGGAAACGACACACGCCCCCCACGACGAAGGCCCGCCCCCACCACGCGGAAGGGACCGCTTGCAACTCGCCACCCGAGTCCCCCACACCCCAAAAGCTGCCTCAGAAGCGCTGCACTACGCCCTCTACTGGGCGCAGGGGGCGCCAGAGGGCCCCCTACCCCCGGAATGCACCCCAGCGTGGACACGCCACGCCACCCGCTACACGGCCCACATGCGCCGCCACGGAGCAGGCACCGGGCACCGGCTCCTCACCTGGCCCACGGACCCGCCCGACGCCCTACAGGAGGCCGGGGAAGTGCTTGGCCTCATGACCAAACAAGTGTTCCAGCTGAAGGACACCGTCCCCACGTCCAAGCCTGACGTCCCAGCCACCCCCGAGCACCACGTATTTGCACCGGGCCACGCGCCTGTACAGCAGTATCAGGGTGCACCTCCCAAACAGGGACAGCCCAATGCCCGGCGCCGCGCAGGTGCGAAAAAGCTCAATGCCCCCGCACAGGCCAAACCCGCACCCAAGCCAAAAGCCAAGTTCAAGAGCTAGACCGAAGAGGAAGCCGCCGCCCTGTATCCCGAGTACGCCATCGGCACCCGGGTGCAGCTGCCCTTCGAGCACGCCACAGCTGCGGGCCCCTCCAAGTGGATATGGGCCGCAGGTGAGGTCAAGCACCGGTACCGCGTCACCAGGGACGACCAGAGGTTCAAAATCCACGTCAAGTGGGACCGAGCCACCCCCAACGACAAGAAGGTGGTGCGCACCATCGAACTCTGGCGAGACCGAAACGGTCGTGAGATGGTCCCCATGCAGCTATGCACCCCGGACACGGAGCACCTCACAGGCACCGATTACACGGGCGAAGTCCACAATGCATGGCCCCTACCCCAGCCCCAGAAGCGGAACCGCAAGGCACCCGCAGCTCAGGGCGTCATCGACCTCCTTGACGCCTGACGGGGCCTGGGCCGGACACGGCCCGGCCCCAGGACTACCGGTCCCCAGAAACAGGCGCCTACGGAAGCCCAAGCCCGCATCAACGTCCTCAACAAGCCCGCGGTCACCTACGACCCCACCAAGGCCGCCACACTACAAGCCATGCCTGGGCCACACCCTTAAGGCGCAGACCTCCTGGGGTTACTGGAGCAAGCCCTCCGCAGAGCGGACCAGCCCCAACCGGCACCGATCCTGGACCCAGAGGGGAACCAATATCACGCCCACTGGCAACGGAGGGTGCCCCTCTACCACAAGACGTCGGTCACGGTACATGCCCGACCCGAGCTCGGAGTGGACGGTCGCGTCGGGGCGTACGAGTGCCTGGGGCCCGGATGGCAGCTAAACGTGCTACTCACGCACGTCCCATTCAGGGAGGAGACCAAGGACTTCCTGGACGCCCTGAGTCTGGCGTACCGCCGCCTCTCCCTCCTGGCACCCACCATCATCATAGGCGACCGAAGCGCCGCCCCTACCGACGACGACGGCACCGACCCACCAACAGCCACCGACACAGCTGTGCGGGACGCCATGCACCAACTGGGCCTCAGCATCCTCACAGCAGGGCTCCCGGGCACACCCTCCCATTACCCCCACCAAGCCGGCGCCCACCCCTCCCGCATGGACACGTGCTACGGGGACCCAACCACAGTACGCGTCCACAACGCAACCTACGGGGACCTCCCGCCCGCGGGCACGGGTCACCGACCCCTTTACATCGACCTCATCATCCCCAACCTACCCCCAGCCGCGGCCACCCTGCCAGACGACACCCTCCCACCCACACTACGGTTCCCAGCCGACAACAATCACGGCGCCTGGCACAGGTATAACAGGGCCGTACACGCCATCCTGCGCCGTCAGGATGCGCCATCACTCACCACCGCCATGCGCGGGGCGGCACAAGCATGTGGCATGGAGCGCGACACCAGTCACACGGGAGCACCACGGGACCTCACCCTCCAACAGCTCGTCCATGACATCAGGACCATGAAAGAGGAAATCGCCACCCTGCTGCGCCCCAGCACACCAGAAGCACGAGACCTGGACACCCACCTCCGCGCGCTCCTCACCACCCGCCGCCACCAGCTTCAGGAATGGCACGCCCACCGCATAGGGGCCGCAGCCCAGGAACGCGAAAGATACGGCAGAAACGACACACCGTACAAGTCCCTGCGGTACGTCAGCCGCATCCTGGAGGACACGGGGCGCCGTACCATCCACGCGGTGCGCACCCTCGAGCAGGGCCTCACCAACGACCCCGACCCCATCCTCCAGGCAGTCCTGGACAGCTTCCAGGCACAACACGGGGACGCCCTCCCCGAGCTCGACCCCCATACCCAAAGCACCATCGGCGAGCATGTGCCCAGGGTCTTCAACCGGGAACAGCGGCGCGCCATGGAACACGATTCCTTCAGCATCTGAGAACTGCAACGCGCCCGGGTCGACGGTTTACCGGCCGAAGCGTACCAACGCCTCACCCTGCACGTCAAGCGCCGCCTGGCAGCCCGCCTGTGGGACGTCATCACGGGCACCGCGCCCATCCCCCCTGAGTGGGCCAACCTGGTCCACCCCCTCTACAAGAAGGGGGACTGGGCGCAGCCAGGGAACTGGCGGCCCATAGTCTGCGCCACCACTGAGGTCAAGCTGGTGTGGACGCTCATCCTAGGCCGCATCGCAACGGCGGTCTTCGCCCACGTGCCCGCCAGCATGTGGGGAGCTATGGCCGGCAGGTCGCCCCACGAGGCCATCCCCCTCGAGGACACCTCTGCTGGACATGAACCCCTACGAGATGATCGTCGCCTCCCTCGACGTCCAAGGCGCGTTCCCCCACGCCCCATAACGGCTCCTCACCGAGGTATGGGATGCCATGGGCCTCCCATTCCTATCCTTCATGACCGGGTACATCCGGACCCGGCTCTACGCCGTCATCACAGCCGCAGGCCTCACCCCATGGACCGGCTCAGACAGCGGGGTCCCCCAAGGTGGCGCCGAGGGCCCCTTCCTCTACCTCCTCGTCATCCTGCCGCTGGCATTCGAGCTAGCACGGGTATACCCGGGGTACGCCCCATACCCACTACGGTCCCCCCTCATCAACTTCGCGGACGACAACCTCCTAACTACGGCCACTTACCACCGCGACCCTGAGAACGCAGGGCTACCAACGACCAGCGAGCAAGCGTCCGCCATTCTGCAACTCACCACAACCTACCTGGACGCCGACCAGCTCCTGGTGCACACCTGCAAATCGGTCGGGCTAGCCGACAGCGGGACCCCCGCCCCCCACATCCGGAAAGGTGAACGGCTACACCTGGAGGACACCACAGTCCACCTGGGAGTCACACAGGCCATGCGCCACCACCACATCACACTCCCAAGCAAGCTGGAAGGGCGCCTCGTCCGGCTACCCCAACTTGCCAGGGGGGACCTCCTGTGTACGCAGGGCCTGGCATACTTCATGGCAGCCGTGCTCAACGCAGCCATCGGGTACCAAGCCCTGCACCTCCCGCACCCCCAAGACGCCCTACACCACGCTCCACAGCAAGTGACGAAGGCATGGGCGCAACACGGAGGCTGGCCCACGTCTTTCCCCAAGGAGGCCATGATGGCCCACTGGCGCTACTACAGGGACAATACAGGCGCCCTAGTCGATATGGCCTATGCCAAACACGCAGCGCACCTCCTGCACAGGGTGACACACCACCACCAACCCGAGGTTCGTCGGCGGCAGCCATACGCATAAAAGAAGCGCAAATGGCTCGCAACACCGGCCCCCGGTGGATACTGGCACAGCACGGTGTCCCCACCTCCGTGGGCACCGGCATCCGGGCCCTGCTGCAACTCCTTCTACCGCACCACACGCACTCCATCCTGACGATTCACCACTGCGATCAACAGGGGCCACTCGTGGCCACGCACACCGACATCCACGGACACCGGGCAGGCGAGGTGGACACCCTGCGCCTCGTGGGAGCCACCATCACCATAGTATACATTACCCCCACGCAGATCAAGATCATGGCCCAGTGCGACGCCCACCACGCCCCGTTCCTTTCCGACCCGCAATGGCCAGCACACCGCGTCTTCCAAGCCTACCTCCGCGCATGCGCTACGAAGGCGGGGCGCGAAATGCTGGGGCCCAAGGACATCGACACGGCGTACCAAGCTTTCCGGCGCCAGCACCCCCGACCCCGCCCGAGCAAGCACAAGGCCCCAAACGAGGGCATCACGACGCAGAAGGAGCCCATCGCGTCAGCCGAAGGCTGGGCAATACCCACCATCCTGCTACTAGCACCAAACAGCCACAAACACGCTACCCGCACTGTCCAGCGACATCATACCCCCTGGTCCATCCCCAAACACAACGCCCCAGAGACCGATTTACCAACGGTCAGACACAGTGACCAGGGCATACCGCGCACGTGCTGGCACTGCGGCCCGGCAGCCCGCGACACTCCGTGGCCCCTGCTACACCTCATCTCCACCCACTACCACACCCCCACCGCCGCCGCCACTGCCGACCAGCAGGCATGGCTCTCCCCCTGGTTTCACACGGTACCCCCAGACCACCCAGCACACGTAGCCTGGACTGGAATGCCCATGGCGACATGGACATTCACCAACAAGCGGGCAGACCCGGACAGCGTGGCCATGGAGTACGATCGCTGCAACCCACACCGCGCGGGACCTCAGGAGGCACCCATGCGCCCCCTACAACACAAATGCCCCGCCCTTGGCGGTGACAAGGACGACAAGGAACAGCGACAGACCATCAGGTTCCAGAAGGTCCACCCCAATACGGAATACCTCTTCCACCTGATGTACGCGTATATCACCCAGGGGCGCCCAGACAGAGGCCTCCTCCGCCTCACCCCACGGACCCAGGCCATCATCACCCAGGGGATAGGCGTCTATGCGGCGCCGCTACTGCAACCCACGCGAACCCCTTCTACGTCTATCACCCCACAGCAATTGCCCGCCTACCCATACCCAGCGACACCGATATCATCTACTTCACTGACGCATCCGGTACCCAGCAACGCACTCCCACGGTCGGTTGTGCCTCCATGCGCCTCACCTGTCGCGCGGAGGGCCTCCACGTGGAACACCGCACCGGGGCCACCATCTTTGGGGCGTCCCCCCACGGCGAACTACGCACCCTGGCGGACGCCGTCACCGCCACACCACCACCCGCAACGATCCGTCCTCGCAACATCTGGGTAGTCGTGGACGCCACGGTCGACATCCTCCTCACCAGGCGCCTCGCGGGCCTGCCCCTCCACAGGGCGCTCGAATCCGGCCTCACAAGACAAGCGTTGGGGCTATGGATGGCCTTCAGGGGCATGCACCCCCAGGACGCCCTACACATCGTCAAGGAGGAGTCACACCGCTACACATAAGGCAATGAACGCGCAGACACGCATGCGAAACACCAGAGCACCAGCCACACCCCAGAACTCGAACATGTACGACTCGACACCCCACACCACAGCCACCTGCAAAACCTACCCCCGATACCCTCGGCCACACAGCCCCCCCAATGGATGCTCCAGGACACGCCGTACACAGAGCGAGAGAAGCAGCACCACTACCCCACATCGATCCAGCAGCTGGCGCACCACACTGGGCCAGACGGCGAACACCGAACTCCTCCGACGCCTCGAAGACTCCGTCCACACCCCCCTCTACTACTCCGCCCTACGCCCGGATAGCCTCCCAGCACACCTACAAAAACCCCGACTCCAGCTTGCCCTCAAAAAGCTTCCCCTCCTCACCCGATACCACCGATGGTACGCACGCCGCTTGATCCACGTCCCTGCAAGATACACCAAATGCATCTGTGGCCACGCAGAAGAAGAAACCTGGGACCACTTCAAGTGTGCCCCCTTTACCGAGGACTGGACACCCTCACAGACTGAAAACCAACCCACAGCATCGCACAGCATGCCGGATGGCTGACGCGGTCCCCGGCAACCCAGCAACTCACCACCATCCTCAAGCAGACCGAGGTACTCGAGGCGGTCCGCAGGGGACTCGTCTCCACAGCCGTCTACACCTTGCTACGCATCGGCGCAGAGGACCCCCAGGCCCCGGCGGTGCACATGCAACGGACGGCCATTGCCAAGACAACGGATCACCTCACATACCGCACCCACAAACACCTGCAGCATGCAGCGACCCTGCCCCAAACGGACCAAGCCCACCTCCTCAAACTCCTTTTCTACCAGTCATCAGAACCTACCCCATGACATACCGCCCAACACGGGACCCCCACAACGCTTACACACCATCCACCGGGCACAACACTGGCACGGCACACACGGGGACTACAGGCACCGCACACACGCCCACCAGCATGCGTGCGCCCCCAGCCCCCATTTTCCCACGCCACCGTCCGTCCAAAGGTACCACCAACCGCCAGCTACGGCATGCCCCCTCTGCGTACACCAGCGGCTACCACAGACGGCCCTGCCCTGCAACCCAGACCACTGGGTCTGCCTGGGAGCCGCGCACCAACTCACCCACTGCCCCCACTGTGGGGACCTCAACCCCCACCACCGCGCGTGGCCCGCGGCCCCAGCCGCACCCCCCCCCGCCAGCCACCCCAGCTTCTTCGGGCCACTCACCGACACCCTCGGGGACCACCTGGGAGGGTACTACGTGGCAGACGCGGCGGACCACGCATGAACCATAGCCCTGGCCACGGGCAGCACACCCCTGCCCCCCAGCAGCCCACCCTTACGCCACAGCGGGGGCGGCTTGAACATGGCGGCCCGCCACATCCTCCTCGCCCTATACCTCCACCATCGTGACCTAGACCTCCCAGACCCACAGCTCCCGGCCCCCCAAGCAGCAGCCCTGACGCCAGAAGCGTGAACGGACACGGCACAGAAGGAGATAGCAGCCTACCTCCGAATTACTTGCCGCCGGTTCAACACCGCCCTCGGCCAACGGAAAGGAACACCTTACCCACTCAGCGCGCTCCTCTACCCGGCACACCGCCCCCACCCCAGGCAGCTGAGGCCCTCCGAGGGCTGGGCGTCCTTTCAGGGCTGCCCAGCTGGCCGCACCCGACGAGGCCACCGCCACGCGGATGGGCCTCACGGACCAGCGCGCCTACGTCAGAGGCCTCGAGACGCGCCTCGGAGTGGCGCACCGCTGGCACGCCCGCTCCCCGTCGCCCACACGGGGACAGGGGCGTTCACCCGCCCCCGACACCCACCAGGCCAAGAAGACCAAAACAGGTCAGGGGGCCCGCCAGCGCGCCCGCCAGCAGGGCGCGACACGCCGACCAGGGCCTGGTTCCAGCCACAGCGCACCAACCCAGACCCAGACCCTCGGGGCACACCACCAGCGCCCACCACCACTGAAGCGGTGCCCAGAACCCAAGTAAGAAATAGTCACTGCCTTGTCTTTCTTGGAGGGCTTGATCCAGGCCAAGCCCCCCTTAAAACCCTTCTGTTGATGCTAAGACAAGCTTAAGTCTTTTTATCTCTCTTTTGTTGCCTAAAGTACACTTTCTCAAAGTAACTAGGGTTGTGACCCTAGCCCCCCATGAAGTTCACCCCTACCACTCAACTCAGCGGAGGTACCTCCCTTCATGGAGGATATACCGAAGTAAAATAGGCATTTCATGCTTTAGGCCTTGGAGGTTAAGCCTAGTGGTCTCCCACCCCAAGACCCCTATACTCAATTGTTTCTACCACTTATTGTGGTCCTACTTTGTAACTGTTTCTGAATTCAGTTGCTTGGCCAAGTCATTTTCTGTGTGGTCCTGACATCTATGCCCCACATTCCTAACCAGCACCATTTCACCCAAAACAGTGCACATGAAGTGCCTAATGCTATCTCTGAGGCAAGAGTCAGACCGATTTTCATATAAAATCTTTTTAATTATCCATTTGTGATTGAATCTTTGTGTATAAACCTGCTTTGTCTATCTGTAGCCCTTCTGTGTTACACTGGATTCCAAAACCAATCATTGATTCGATCCACATCCTGTTCTTGCTCTACTTGCTGCTTTGGTTTGGGTTTTCAACTACAAAACCTGCAGGACTTCATCAAAATATCTAGGGCATAAATCAAGGACATCTTTCCGGTAGCAGAGACAGTCCCTTGTGACCTTTTGAACCGACCCTGAGAAGAAGTGCAGCACACAAAGCTCAACAACAAGTTCATCATGCCCACGCCAAGCGTCAGGACCTGGCCCATCAGAACTGTCCAAGTGCAAATGGGCAGCATGGCCCACCCTATGAGTGAACCACCTTACCGAGGTCCACAACATCTCAGTGGCCCATCTGGGTCCCAAGGAGATCCAGAACGCAGAAGGGCGGAAGAAAATAAAGGCCTTACCACCGAGGCCTTAGCAGCCCACGGTGGAGACAGCTTCAGTCATCTCCACATACGTGTAGCAGCCTCAGTATCCAGATCCAACTGTCCGGCTTCATCCTCAACAGCGATTGAAGGCCCTGAGGAGTATGAGGAACTGAGGAGGAAGATGGATGAATACATCCTACATGAGGAGTACTACAAATCCATTCGTGGGGAAGATGAAGAGGAGCGATTGGCAGTACATGGATCCAGACCACGTACAGACCTAGGGTCCTACGCGCACTCTGGCCCGCTGTCCGACAGAGCCGAGACTGCATCCCTGCCAAGACGACGAAGCCCTGAGTATCCAAGAGCATGTTGTCCAACCCCAAGGGCTCCCGAAGTGGGCCCGACTCGAGCTGAGGAACAACATCATCCAAGGCCAACCTACGGTGCCCTGGATCATACGGCCGAACTGTTGGCCAAACTCCTGTCTGGATCAGAAGATCCAGATGTGACGGCCCTATCGGAGGCCATCAAGGCTAAACTGGGTATTGCAGAACCCTTACCCAAGCCAGAGTTGCCCTCTCTCTCTCGAGGACTGAGTACCCTGGCCGAAGATCTTAAGAGATCAAGGGTCTCAAGGCTGTTGCCTAAGGTCACCTGCCCCAGCCCCTTTCACCCCCGTGCGAGGACTGTGCCCATGGCTGAACTACAGGACGTGCCTGTCACAGAGATTGAGAAAAGAGGGCTGTCAGCCCTGGCACCTCTTGCCGGCGTGTCGCCTTCAGGCCTAACTCCGGGGGTTGGGAAGACGGGCAGACCTATTGCCCAGGCGAATATCCAGCTGGAACTGCCGGAGTTCGACCCCAAAAATCTGCTCGAATGGGCAGAAGAATTTGCAGAGCTCCTTTTGCTGACTGGCCAATCCCATGTGGATGTGGCCACCAAATGCTCACTGCTGAAACGCTCATGCAAAAAGAAATTTTTGCAAAAACAGGTGAAACAGATTGTGAAAACCTGTTCTACCTGGGCAGAGGTACTCCTGAGGTTGGAGAAAACATTCCCAGTCTATGAGACTGACCTCAGCGTACGCACACAGATCAAGGAGCTACCTATGCTCCCTGAGTTTCCATCCGCTGCCCGAATTTCTGAATGTGTGTGCGACATGGAGTACCTGTTTTCGAGGATAAACGTGGGCTCCTACGGAGCCACTGAGCCCCACCTGTGGCTCATGAGTAAGATCCCCCGACGTACGTGGGATGATTGCCGCTCCACCTCTGAGAGGAAGAGCAGGACCCACTCGTACGATGAACTGGTGGACCTCTTGATTGAGCTAGCTCTTGAGAGAGAGAATGACTCCCAAATGGAGAAATTCCTCATGAAGCATTTGGGTCGAGGTGGTACCCCTGACCCCGAACGTGGCGAAGGGAAAGGGCCTAAAAATCCCACTAACACCAACCAGGGAGGTGGTAAAGGGAGGGGTAACCTACGTGCCATGAATGAGGTTAAACCTGATGCAGGTACACCCCCCCTGTTCTACTGCAAACCTGTCAATGACAAGGGGGGACCTTGTCATGCCTCTGACTGCGATCTCCGCAGTGGCTGTATGCTGCAGATGAAACGTCAGCAGCATACCAAACATGGGAAAACTGTGACCCATCAGGACCATTTCAGGTGTACCATCACCTGTGGTTACTGTGGCAAACGTCGTCATTACGAGGACGAATGCCACATCAAGAAACGCGAGAGTGACAAACTCAAGCGTCAGGAGGCGGAACGCCAGAAGACCCAGACGCCCGCCAGAAACCCCCCGAATGGGGATAAAGGTGGTAAAGGAGGTGGCAAGGGGGGTGGCAAAAATGGACCCCCTAACCCCCAGAGGCGCTCATCAGCGCCCGTTGCTACACCCACTCCTGCTGCTACACCCGCTCCTGCCGCAGGTGACCCCAAGAAGCGCCCCCAAGGGGATAACGCTACCCCTGAGGGGAATAATTCCAAGAAGAGGCGCTTGGCCTGGATGGCCAAGTCCCTCATTGCTGCAGGGGTGGATGTCAAGTTCCCTGATGAAGAGTAGGGGGGCGGCTCCGAAGAGGAGGACTTGGTTTTCTGGATCCTCGTGAAAATCGGGGATCAGGTTTTTCGAGCGGTGCTTGACAGGTAGGTAGGTAGGTATCTCCGGGAGCTCGGGATGCCTCCTTTGACATTGCAGGAAGAAGGTCTTACCAAGGGGACGTCCTGTCCCTCCCACTGCCCTATGTCAGGTGCCTCTTGAGCCGCTCCCGCATGTGCTTGGGAAGGCATTGTCGCGGCCACCCGGTCCATGTGTCCCAGGTGGGAGGGTGTCCCCACATGTGTCCATGGGTAGGGCCACATGCCCCCTCCTTTGGGCGGCAGCTCTGGGGGGCTGCCCAGCCGTGTGGAGTATCTCTCACCACAAGGGGTATTGCTTCCGCTTGTCTACGGTAGGACCGCCTCACCCTTGTGGCTTGAGTTGCGGGGCCACTCTGCTTGGCAGGTGATCCCCTCCTGGACTGTGTACCGGCTCGCCTGTCACTGGTTGCTTCCATGGCTCCGGGTGACGTTTGCCATGGTCCCCGATGCAGCCTGGCCGGGCTCGGACCAGTGGCCTTGGAGTACCGCTCCTGCCACTGGCCCGGTGGGTCGGCTGGGTCGCCCCAGTGCGTCCGACCCATGGGGTATTGGTTCTTTCCTGTCCCTCGGCCGCCCTATGTGTGTGCAGTGTCCTGGGCCGCTGGGCTCCTGTTCACCGGTGTGCCCGCGCGGTTTGCTGTGGTGCGTCTGCGGTGTCCTGGGCCGGCTGGCTCCTGTTCACCGGTGTGCTCGCTCGGTGTGTTGTGTTGCATATGCGGTGTCCTGGGCCACTCACATAGGTTTTTAATTTCCAATTTGTCTGTAAATTCAGAAATGTAGCATTTTCGTTTTCAAGTTATCAGTCCTGAGGTGATTGTCCTGAAAATCGGGAAACGAATCGTCAATTTCTTATTTCCTAAATCACTGTGGCTTGAGTTCCATCGCCAGACCCGGACTGTACCCGCATGCAACTGCCGCGGCACCGATCGCCGCAAAATGAAAGTCAAAGAAATGCCATTTTCGCAAAATCTGCCACTGGGAGAGCAGCAGTGAATTGCTGAATAGTATTGATCGTAGCGCATCTATAGATCTGAGTATTCACATTCCCCCGAATCCAACCTCCCAGTGGATTCTTGACGAAAATAAGCCCTTTTTGAGCCTTTTTGGCCTTCTCGGGTGGTCAATTCAACATCCCCCCACCCTATTTTGCAGGTGCCCGACAAAAAAAAACATGTGTTGCAGGGTTAGAAACCTAGAAAATGGGTGATTCAGGGCCGCTCCCCCTAAAAATGCCCATTTTTGCCCAAAAATGGCCTAAAAACGCCAATTTTTGGGCAAGAAAACATTTTCTTTTGGGCTCTGATGGCCAGTACAAGCCCTCCCCACCCTATTTTGCAGATGCCTGACGCAAAAAAACATGCATTCAAAATTATTGGAGCCAGCAAATAGCTTTTTCAGGGCCTTTGCGACCTGAAAAAGGACATTATGTGTCAAAAAATGGCCTAAAATTGCCAATATTTTGCAAAAAAATCTGTATGTTTTAGGCTTGGGGGCTCCTTTCAAGGCCCCCGCACGCTATTTTGCAGGTGCCCAAAGCACCAAAATAGCTTTCGCACCATGTTTGGCATGATATTCAAGCCCCAAAACAAGTCACTCCGCCATTTTCTTAGTTTTCAGAATAAACTAACACTTTTGCCTTTAAAAACCTATGTGTGGGCTCCTGTTCACTGGTGTGCGTGCTGTGTGCGGTGCGCGTGTGCCATGGGTGGTTGTGTCCCTCTTCCTCCCCCCCTAATTTTCGTTTTTTTTTTTTTACTTTTTTTTTTTTACTTGTTTTTTTTTTTTTGGGAAAAAAAAAGAAAAAACAAAAATCAGAAAAACAGGGGCGCGCGTACACTGCAGGCACAGGCATGGGCAGCTGGTGCGGCGGTGCAATAGCGTGGTGTCCTCCGGCGTGTGTCGTCGGTGCTGTGGCGGCGGTCGCGCCCCAGGGGTGCGGCTCGCACGTCCTGATGTACACGGGCTTGGGTCAGGGTGGGTTTGGTGAGGTGTCTCTTTGCTTCTGGAGCTGGCTGGTTAGACGGCTGTGTGGGCTGTGGGTGTGGGCTGTGGTTACGTTGTTCCCTCGGCAGGCTTGGTTAGGAGTCAAGGGTTAGCGGTTTCGGGCTGTGGCTCGGGTTTGATTTGTGCTTGGGTTCTGGCTCGGTTAGGCGGTTGCGACGTTAGCGGGCCTGGGTTCGATGCCTTTGGGCGTAGTGGTGCTCGTTGTCGTGTGCGTTGGCTTCCTTCGGCGTCCGGTTCGTTTGGTGACTTCTGGGCGGGGCCTGGCGTGGCGCCCCGTGGTGGTGGTTTGCTGGGTAACGGGGTTAGATGGCGGTGCCGCTGGCCGGGTGTCAGGCGCGTCGTGTTGTGTGGCGCGCAGGGCTCCTGGGGTGCTGTGGGTGTCGCCGGTGTCGGTGCGCCGACGCTTGTGGGCTGGTGAGGGGGTGTGTTTGTGCGGGGCTGGGCTTTGGGTGATGTCCCACAGGCGGATGCCGTCTCGCTGCGTTTCCTGAAGGGTCTCCCGCAGGCGCCTGAGGACATACGGGTGGTCCTGGGGCGCGGGGAGGTTGCGGGGGTGGACTCCCAGGGGGTGGAGCGCATCGGCCAGCATGGCTTCCCATGCGGCCTGCGGCATCCACCCCCCCGCCGGCCGGAGGCGGCAGTTCTCCACCGACCCCTTGCGGGGCCGATGGACCAGGCCCTTGAGGGAGGGCTCTCCCCGGGCCCACTTTCGCAGCTCCTAGAGCTGCGTGTGGGTCCAGCGCTGCCTCCACTGTTCCTGGGCGGGCCTGCGGTCTTGGGCGGAGGAGTGGGCGTGGGTTGGTGTGACGGGGTCATGGGGACCGGTGGCGGGGGCGGGCCTGGGGGATTCCTCGTAGTCCTGTTCCGTGGGGGTGCGTGGGGAGTGGGGGCCCACGCGGATGTGGACCCGCGGATGTGCGCGTACGCTCTCCGCCTCGGCGTTGGGCGGGGACTCGCGGCGGCGGCGGTAGTGGGGCATGCGTTGTATGTGGGCTGTCATGGAGGGTTGGTAGGGGGGCGGGGACGCTGCTGGCGGACCCTGGCGTCGTTCTAGCTTGGTCGGGAGCGGTCCGTGGGCCTGGGGTGCGGGCTTTGAGAGGTGGCGGGACGAGGTGCGTCGCGCTTCGGCCGCGGCGCGCTCCGTCATGAAGGTGGTGGCGGTGGCGTCGGTGACGGTGGGGGGGCGCCGCGCTGGGCGCTGCTGCCTTCGGGCCTGGGACGGCTGGGGCCGGATGTCATAGAGGACGTCCTCGGGGGGCCGGGCTCGCGCTGCCGTCGTTGCGCCGGGTTTGGACTTGGGTTTGGGCTTGGCTGCGGGTTGCGGTCGAGGCGTGCTGACGGGTTTGGGTGGCTGTTTGGCGGCGGTCTTGGGTTTCGGCTGGGTCGCGGGTGTGGGCTTTGTCGGGGCGTGGGCCTTGGCGGCAGCGGGGCTGCTCGCGGTGGGGGCGGGTTTGGGGGCCCGTTTGGGAGGTGTCCCCCGCGGCCTGGGGTTTGGAGTGCTGGATGAGGACGTGGTGGTGGTGGTGGATGAGGTGGTCGTGGTGGTGGAGGTTGTGGAGTCGGAGGCGGAGGAGAGGGCTGTGGGAGACGGCGGAGGGTCCTTGGCTTCGGGGGCGGGCGTATGATGCTGGGTCCTGTAAGTAGCGCGTTTTCCCTGGTGATCCGTGCGTGCTGGTGCTGGCCTGGCGGCGTTGTCTCGGCTGCGCGGGCACGTGGGTTACCCGGGGGCTGGCCATATCTGCTCCAGGACGTGCGGGTGTGTTTGCTGGAGGTAGTCGAGGGTCTGGAAGAAGCATCGCTGGATGCTGGGCATGTCCTCCTCTGTGAGGTGGGGGTAGTTTTCGGTGGGGGTGTCTGGGCCCGGCCACAGCAGCGTCATGAGGCGGGCTGCCACCATGTACGGGCATGATTGTAGGGTGGTGGGGCGTGGGGGGGTGGGTCCCCTGCGGTTACGGGGGGCTTCCCTCTGCTGGGGGCGCAGCCTGACCACCCACACCCATCGGTCCGTGGGGATCCCCCAGGTCCGTTGGGTCCACTTGGCGAGGCAATACATCGCCCTACCAAGGCCCTGGTAGCCGCTGCGGATGGAGAGCAGCGTGTCCAGGGATTTGGGTTCCCACGTGCCCCAGATGTGGGGGTCGTCCGGGTCGTCCCCCCTGGCGTACGGGTCGGGGCCTGGGTTGTGTGTGGGGGGGGTGTAGTCGGCAGGGAGGAGGGAGTCGGTGCCGTGTACCACCAAGTGGTCTGTGGGTGCGTGGTAGTCGGTGGTGGAGAGGGTGTAGTGCAGATTGTACATGAGGGTCATGTACGTGGAGGAGGCTGGCTGCTGCTCGTCGGGGGTGGGGATGTGCCCCGGGACGTGGTGCCGGAAGTTGCTCAGGGAGGCCATCCGGGCTACCAATGTTTCCCGCTCCCACTCTTCGGTGCTGTCGGGGGTGGCGCCGGGTGGGGGGTGGGCCATGTCGGGCTCGTGGTAGCGGGTGCGGCCCTTGGTGTCCACCCGCCCCGGCACGGGGTGTCCGACCAGGTGTCGCCCCCAGTCGATGGGGGGCACCGAGATCCGGCTCCCCGTGGGGGGCGGGCTGTCGCCGTCTGGGTTGGCGCGTGGGGGGCGCTCGTGTCGGGCGACGTGGAGGAAGGCGTCGAAGAGGAAGTCTCTGACGCCTTCCCCCAGGGTGGCCGCCTGGACCAGGGTGGCCGCCCGGATGGGGGTGCTGGTGCAGGAGGTGCGGAGGTACAGCACGACGTCCTGTTCCCCGAGTCCCCGGAGGTGCTGCCGTACCGCTGCGGGGTTGTGTAGGGCGTAGGGTTCGGCCGGTGCGGCGGCTGGTGGTGCGGGGTGTGATGGGGGGGGTGGTGTGGGTTGGGGGGGGTGGTCGTCGTTGTCGCGCGTGGGGTCCGGTGATGGGGTCTCTTGTGGCGGTCGCGAGAGGGGGGATTCGCGGTGGCGTGTGTCGGCGGGGGTATCGATGTCAATTGGCTGGTGCTGGCTGCCGCGTGTTGTGTCCGTGGCCTGGTCTCGGGGGGGGGGCGGTGGGGGGGTGGTGTGGGGGTGGCGCTGTTGGTGGTGGGGGGGGCGGGGGTGGGTGTTGTGCTGGCTTGGGGTCTGGGCGTCCCTGTGAGTCGTGTGGGTGTTGCGTGTGTGCGCGCTGCGGCCCTTGCGGTTCTTGACTGGTTGTGGTGCCGGGGTGTGGGTGGGAGGCGGCCGCATGAGCGTCCGGGTGGGGCTGTGGTCCGTATGTAATGGGTGGCTGCTGGTGGATGGTGCTCGCTGGTATGGGGTGTGGGTGGGGGGGCTGCTGGTGGTGGTGGGGTGGGGGGGGCGGGGGTGGGTGTTGTGCTGGCTGGGGGTCCGGGCGTCCCTGTGAGTCGTGTGGGTGTTGCGTGTGTGCGCCGTGCGGCCCTTGCGGTTTTTGACTGGTTGTGGTGCCGGTGTGCGGGTGGGAGGCGGCCGCATGAGCCCCCGGGTGGGGCTGTGGTCTGTATGTAATGGGTGGCTGCTGGTGGATGGTGCTCGCTGGTATGGGGGGTGGGTGGGGGGTCTGTTGGTGGTGGTGGGGCGCTCCTACTAGGCCCTGGTGTTGCTGGTGTGCGTGCGCGGCTCTTCGCGGGTCCATGGGGGTGTACCGTGGCTCGTATGTCGTGGGCCCCTGTAGCAGGGGGGGCGGGTGGTGCTGGACCGCGTGGTGGTGGTGTGGAGGGTGTGCTGGTTGTGTGTGGTACCCCGGCGTTGGTGGGTGTGGTGGCAGGGGCTGGTGGTGATGGGATACGTGATGGTGTGGTGCGGTGATGTGCGCTATGTGGGGTGGGTGGTTCGCGGGGCCTGGTTGTGCTGGGGCGTGGTGGGGATGTAGCTGGTGGGGGTCGCTGTAGCATGGGGGCATCAGGGGTTAGGGGTTGAGAGGGACGGGGGCGTGGTGGTGGTGTTGGTGGTGCCATGTCCCCTGGCTCTGCGCGTATGGTGGTCCTGGCATGGTGTGGACGTGTGTGGGCGGTGGTGGCTGACTGGGCTGCAGGGTTTGGGTGCTGCGGTACGGTGGTGGTGGTGGGCGCTGGCGGTGGCGGTGTTGTTGGTGTGCCCCGGGGGTCTGAGCGTGGGGTGGTGCGGTGTGGCTGGACCCGGGCCTTGGTCGGGGCGTCGCGCCCTGCTGGCGGGCGCGTTGGCGGGCCCCCTGACCTGTCTTGGTCTTCTTGGCCTGGTGGGTGTCTCGGGCGGGTGAACCCCCCTGTCCCCGTGGGGGCGACGGGGAGCGAGCCTGCCAGCGGTGTGCCTCTTGGAGGCTCGTCTTGAGGCCTCTGACGTAGGTTTCCTGGTCCGTGAGGCCCATCCGCGTGGCGGTGGCCTCGTCGGGGGCGGCCAGGTGGGCGTCCCGAAAAGACGCCCAGCCCTCCGGGGGCTTCTGTTGTGCGGGGTGGGGGTGGTGTGCCGGGTAGAGGAGTGCGCTGAGTGGGTAAGGTGTTCCCTTCCGTCGGCCGAGGGCGTTGTTGAACCGGCGGCAAGTGATTCGGAGGTAGGCTGCTATCTCCTCTGGTGCCGTGTCGGCCCACGCCTCCGGCGTCAGGGCTGCTGCTTGGGGGGCCGGGAGTTGTGGGTCTGGGAGGTGTAGGTCTCGGTGGTGGAGGTATAGGGCGAGGAGGATGTGGCGGGCCGCCACGTTCAGGCCGCCTCCGCTGTGGCGTAGGGTTGGGCTGTGGGGGGGCAGGGGTGTGCTGCCCGTGGCCACGGCTATGGTCCATGCGTGGTCCGCCGCGTCCGCCACGTAGTACCCTCCCAGGTGATCCCGGAGGGTGTCGGTGAGGAACCCGAAGAAGCTGGGGTGGCTGGCGGGGGGGGGGATGCGGCTGGGGCCGCGGGCCGCTCGCGGTGGCGGGGGTTGAGGTCCCTGCAGTGGGGGCAGTGGGTGAGGCGGTGCGCGGCTCCCAGGCAGACCCAGTGGTCTGGGTTGCAGGGCAGGGCTGTCTGTGGTAGCCGCTGGCGAACGCAGAGGGGACATGCGGTGGCTGGCGGTTGGTGGTACCTGTGGACTGACGGCGGCATCGGGGGATGGGGGCTGGTGGCGCGCGCATGCTGGTGGGAGTGTGTGCGGTGCCTGTGGTGTCCGTGTGTGCTGTGCCAGTGCTGTGCTCGGTGGACGGTGTGTAGACGTGGTGGGGGTTCCGTGTTGGTATGTCACGGGGTAGGTTCTCATGGTTGGTAGAACAGGAGTTTGAGGAGGTGGGCTTGGTCTGTTGGGGGCAGGGTTGCCGCATGTTGCAGGTATTTGTGGGTGCGGTATGTGAGCTGCTCCGCCGTCTTGGCAACGGCCGTCCGCTGCATGTGCGCCGCCGTGGCCTGGGGGTCCTCCGCGTGGGTGCGTAGCAAGGTGTAGACGGCAGTGGGGACGAGTCCCCTGCGGACCGCCTCGAGCACCTCCGTCTGCTTGAGGACGGTGGTGAGTTGCTGGGTTGCCGGGGACCGCGTCAGCCATCCGGCGTGCTGTGCGATGGTGTGGGTTGGGTTCCAGTCTGTGAGGGTGTCCAGTCCTCTGTACAGGGGGCACGCCTTGAAGTGGTCCCATTTTTCCTCTTCCGCGTGTCTGCAGATGCATTGGGTGTATCCTGCGGGGACGTGGATCGAGCGGCGCGTATACCATCGGTGGTATCGGGTGAGGAGAGGAAGTTGTTCGAGGGCGAGTTGGAGTCCGGGCTTTTGTAGGTGTGCTGGGAGGCTATCCGGGCGTAGGGCGGAGTAGTAGAGGGGGGTGTGGACGGAGTCTTCGAGGCGTCGGAGGAGTTCGGTGTTCGCTGGGTGGCCCAGTGTGGTGGCCAGTTGCTGGATGGGTGTGGGGTAGTGGTACTGCTTGTCTCGATCCGTATACCGCGTGTCCTCGGGCATCCATTGGGGGGGCTGTGTGGCCGGGGGTATCGGGGGCAGGTGCTGCAGGTGGCTGTGGTCTGGGGTGTCCAGTCGCACGCGTTCGAGCCCTGGGGTGTGGTTGGTGTTCTGGTGTTTGGCCTGCGTGTCTGCGCGTCCATTGCTGTATGCGTAGCGGTGTGACTCCTGCTTGACGATGTGTAGGGCGTCCTGGGGGTGCATGCCCTTGAAGGCCATCCATAGTCCCAACGCTTGTGTGGTGAGGCCGGACTCGAGTGCTTTGTGGAGGGGCAGGTCCGCAAGGCGCCTGGTGAGGTGGATGTCGACCGTGGCGTCCACGACTACCCAGATGTTGCGGGGCCGGATCGTCGTGGGTGGCGGTGTGGCGGTGACGGTGTCTGCCATGGTGCGCAGTTCGCCGTGGGAGGACGCCCCAAAGATGGTGGCCCCGGTGTGGTGTTCCACGTGGAGGCCGTCCGCGTGCCGGGTGATGCGCACGGAGGCGCAACCGACCGTGGGGGTGCGTGGCTGGCTGCCGGATGCGTCAGTGAAGTAGATGATGTCGGTGTCGCTGGGTATGGGTAGGCGGGCGATTGCTGTGGGGTGATAGACGTAGTTGGGGTTCCCCTGGGCGGTTCTGGCGGTGATTTGCGCGGGTTGCAGTAGTGGCGCTGCATAGACACCTATCCCCTGGCTGATGATGGCCTGGGCTCGTGGGGTGAGGCGGAGGAGGCCCCTGTCTGGGCGCCCCTGGGTGATATACGCGTACATCAGGTGGAAGAGGTATCCCGTATTGGGGTGGAACTTCTGGCACGTGATGGTCTGTCGCCGCTCCTTGTCGTCTTTGTCGCCGCGGAGGGTGGGGCATTTGTGCTGTAGGGGGCGCATGGGTGCCTCCTGAGGTCCTGCGCGGTGTGGGTCGCAGCGGTCGTACTCTATGGCTACGCTGTCCGGGTCTGCCCGCTCATTGGTGAACGTCCATGTCGCCGTGGGTGTTCGGGTCCAGGCTACGTGCGCCGGGTGGTCTGGGGGTACCGTGTGAAACCAGGGGGAGAGCCATGCCTGCTGGTCGGCGGTGGCGGCGGCGGTGGGGGTGGGGTAGTGGGTGGAGATGAGGTGCAGCAGGGGCCACGGAGTGTCGAGGGCTGCCGGGCCGCAGTGCCAGCACGTGCGTGGTATGCCCTGGTCACTGTGTCTGACTGGTGGTACATCGGTCTCCGGTGCATTGTGTTTGGGGATGGACCAGGGGGCATGGTGTCGCTGGACAGTGCGGGTAGCATGTTTGTGGCTGTTTGGTGCTAGTAGCAGGATGGTGGGTGGTGTCCAGCCTTCGGCTGACGGGGTGGGCTCCCCCTGCGTCGTGCCGCCGTCGTTGGGGGTCTCGTGCTCGCTCGGGCGGGGCCGGGGGTGCTGGCGCTGCAAGGCTGTGTACGCCGTGTCGATGTCCTTGGGCCCCGGCATGTCGCGCCCTGCCTTCGTAGCACATGCGCGGAGGTACGCTTGGAAGACGTGGCGTGCTGGCCATTGTGGGTCGGAAAGGAACGGGGCGTGGTGGGCGTCGCATTGGGCCATGATCTTCATCTGAGTTGGGGTGATATACACTATGGTGATGGTGGCCCCCACGAGGCGCAGGGTGTCCACCTGGCCTGCCGGGCGTCGGTGGATGTCGGTGTGTGTGGCCACGAGTGGCCCCCGTTGATCGCAGTGGTGGTTTTTCAGGATGGCGTGTGTGTGGTGCGGTAGAAGGAGTTGTAGCTGGGCCCAGATGCCAGTGCCCACGGAGGTGGAGATGCCGTGTTGCGCCAGTATCCACCGGGGGCAGGTGTTGCGGGCCATTTGCGCTTCTTTTATGCGTATGGCTGCCGCCTCGCGAACTTCTGGTTGGTGGTTGTGTGTTACCCTGTGTAGGAGGTGTGCTGCGTGTTTGGCATAGGCCATGTCGACCAGGGCGCCTGTATTGTCTCCGTAGTAGCGCCAGTGGGCCATCATGGCCTCCTTGGGGAAAGACGTGGGCCAGCCTCCGTGTTGCACCCATGCCTTCGTCACTTGCGGTTGAGCGTGGCGTAGTGCGTCTTGGGGGCGCGGGAGGTGCAGGGCTTGGTACCCGATGGCCGCGTTGAGCACTGCTTCCATGAAGTACGCCAGGCCCTGCGTAGACAGGAGGTCCCCCCTGGCAATTTGGGGTAGCTGGGCGAGGCTCTCTTCTAGCTTGCCTGGGAGTGTGATGTGGTCATGCCGCATGGCCTGTGTGACTCCCAGGTGGCCTGTGGTGTCTTCCAGGTGTAGGGGTTCGCCTTTCCGGATGTGGGGGGTGGGGGTCTTGGCGTCGGCCAGCCCGACTGATTTGCGGCGGTGCACTAGGAGCTGGTGGGCGTCCAGGTAGGTTGTGGTGTGTTGGAGAATGGCGGACGCTTGTTCGGTGGTTGTTGGTAGCCCTGCGTTCTCAGGGTCGCGGTGGCGGGTGGCCGTAGTTAGGAGGTTGTCATCCGCGAAGTTGATGAGGGGGGACCGTAGCGGGTATGGGGCGTACCCCGGGTATACCCGTGCTAGCTCTAATGCCAGTGACAGGGTGACGAGTAGGTAGAGGAAGGGGCCTTCGGCGCCTCCCTGGGGGACCCCGCTGTCTGTGCCGGTCCAGGGGGTGAGGCCTGCGGCTGTGATGACGGCGTAGAGTCGGGTCTGGATGTACCCGGTCATGAAGGATAGGAATAGGGGGCCCATGGCATTCCATACCTTCGTGAGGAGCCGGTGTGGGGCGTGGGGGAACGAGCCTTGGACATCGAGGGAGGCGATAATCATCTCGTAGGGGTTCATGTCCAGTGCGGTGTCCTGGAGGAAGATGGCCACGTGGGGGGACCTGTCGGCCATGGCTCCCCACATGCTGGCGGGCACGTGGGCGAAGACCGCTGGCGCGATGCGGCCTAGGATGAGCGTCCACACCAGCTTGACCTCGGTGGTGCCGCAGACTATGGGCCGCCAGTTCCCCGGCTGCGCCCAGTCCCCCTTTTTGTAGAGGGGGTGGACCAGGTTGGCCCACTCAGGGGGGATGGGCGTGGCGCCCGTGACGATGTCCCACAGGCGGGCTGCCAGGCGGCGTTTGACGGGCAGGGTGAGACGTTGGTACGCTTCGGCCGGCAAACCGTCGACGCCGTGCTCGACCCCCTTCTTCAGGCGGTCTAGGGCGCGTTGCAGTTCTGAGATGCTGAAGGGGTCGTGTTCGATGGCGCACCGCTGTTCCCGGTTGAAGACCCTGGGCACATGCTCGCGGATGGTGTTTCTGGTGTGGGGGTCGAGCTCGGGGAGGGCGTCCCCGTGTTGTGACTGGAAGCTGTCCAGGACTGCCTGGAGGACGGCGTCGGGGTCATTGGTGAGGCCTCCTTTGGGGCTGCGTACTGCCTGGATGGTACGGCGCCCCGTGTCCTCCAGGATGCGGCTGACGTACCGTAGGGACTTGTACGGCGTGTCGTTTCTGCCGTATCTTTCGCGTTCTTGGGCTGCGGCCGCTATGCGGTGGGCGTGCCATTCCCTGAGTTGGTGGCGGCGGGTGGTGAGGAGCGCACGGAGGTGGGCGTCCCGGTCTCGTGCCTCCGGTGTGCTGGGGCGTAGCAGGTTGGCGAGTTCCCCTTTCGTGGTCCAGATGTCATGGACGAGTTGCTGGAGGGTGAGGTCTGGTGGTGCTCCCGTGTGGTTGGTGTCACGCTCCATGCCGCATGCTTGTGCCGCCCGGCGCATGGCGGTGGTGAGTGTCGGTGCACCCGGGCGGCGCAGGATGGCGTGTAGGGCCCTGTGTTACCTGTGCCAGGCGCCGTGGTCGTCCTCGGCCGGGAACTGCAGTGTGGGTGGGAGGGTGTCGTCTGGCAGGGTGGCCGCGGGTGGGAGTAGGTTTGGGATGATGAGGTCGATGTAGAGGGGCCGGTGGCTGGTGCCTGTGGGCGGGAGGTCCCCGTAGGCTGCTTCGTGGACGCGCACCGTGGTTGGGTCCCCGTAGCACGTGTCGATGCGGGATGGGTGGGTGCCAGCTTGGTGGGGGTAATGGGAGGGTGTGCCGGTAAGTCCTGCCGTGATGTCGGTGAGGCCCAGTTGGTGCATGGCGTCCCGGACAGCTGTGTCGGTGGCTGTGGGTGGGCCGGTGCGGTCGTCGTCGGTGGGGGCGGCGTTTAGGTCGCCTATGATGATGGTGGGTGCCAGGAGGGAGAGTCGGCGGTACGCCAGGCTCAGGGTGTCCAGGAAGTCCTTGGTCTCCTCCCCGATTGGGACGTGCGTGAGTAGCACGTTTAGCTGCCATCCAGGCCCCACGCACTCGTACGCCCCGGGGCGACCATCCACTCCGAGGTCGGGGTGGGCATGTACCGTGACCGACGTCTTGTGGTAGAGGGGTACCCCCCGTTCCCAGTGGGCGTGATATTTGTTCCCCTCCGGGTCCAGGATCGGTGCTGGTTCGGGTTGGTCCGCTCTGCGGAGGGCTTGCTCCAGGAACCCCAGGAGGTCTGCGCCTTGGGGGTGCGGCCCGGGTATGGCTTGCAGTGTGGCGGCCTTGGTGGGGTCGTAGGTGACCGCGGGCTTGTTGAGGATGTTGATGCGGGCGTGGGCTTCCGCAGGTGCCGGTTTCTGGGGACCGGTAGTTTGGGGGGCGGGCCGTGTCCGGCCCTGGCCCCGTCAGGCGTCGAGGAGGTCGATGACGCCCTGAGCTGCGGGTGCCTTGCGGTTCCGCTTCTGGGGCTGGGGTAGGGCACATGCATTGTGGACTTCGCCCGTGTACTCGGTGCCGGTGAGGTGCTCCGTGTCGGTGGTGCACAGCTGCATGGGGACCATCTCACGACCGGTTCGGTCTCGCCAGAGTTCGATGGTGCGCCCCAGCTTCTTGTCGTTGGGGGTGGCCGGGTCCCAGTTGACGTGGATCTTGAACCCCTGGTGGTCCCCGGTGACGAGGTACCGGTGCTTGACGTCCCCTGCGGCCCATATCCACTTGGAGGGGCCCGCGGCCGTGGCGTACTCGAAGGGCAGCTGCACCCGGGTGTCGATGGCGTATTTGGGATACAGGGCAGCGGCTTCCTCCTTGGTCCAGCTCTTCGGCTTGGCCCTTGGCTTTGGCGCGGGTTTGGCCTGTGTGGGGGCCTTGCGCTTCTGCGCACCTTGGCGGCGCCGGGCAGCGGGTTGTCCCCCTTGGGGAGGTGCGCCTTGGGGCTGCTGTACGGGTGCGTGGCCCGGTGCAAACACGGGGTGTTCGCGGGCGGCCGGGACGTCAGGCTTGCACGTGGGGACGGGGTCTTTCAGCTGGAACACTTGCTTGGTCATGAGGCCAAGCACTTCCTTGGCCTCCTGCAGGGAGTCGGGCGGGTCCGTGGGCCAGGTGAGGAGCCGGTGCCCGGTGCCTGCCCCGTGGCGGCGCATGTGGGCCGTTTAGCGGGTGGCGTGGCGTGTCCACGCTGGGGTGCGTTCCGGGGGGAGGGGGCCTTCTGGCGCCCCCTGCGCCCAGTAGAGGGCGTAGTGCAGCGCTTCCCAGGCTGCCTCCGGGGCGTGGGGGATGCGTCTGGCGAGTCGCAAGCGGTCTCCTCCGCGTGGTGGGGGCAGGACTTCGTCGTCGGGGGCGTGTGCCGTTGCCTGTCTGACCTTGCCGTGGTTGTCCCATTCCACCGTCCACCAGGTGTCCCGGTGTTTGAGGATGTGGACCTCCGTGGTGGTCGGGGGGGCGTCCATGGCGTCCCAGCTGACGAGCTGGATGGGGCAGACCGCAGGGTGGGTCTTCGGGGGTGCTCGCATTTTGAGGATTTGGTGGATGTCCTCGGCGGTGGGGCCCGCGTCGGGGGCGTCCTGCGCTGCTTGGGCTAGAGGTGCGGAGGGGCGGTCCTCCCAGAGGCGGGAGGCGGACGCCGTGGCGTACATGGCTGCGATCAGGACGTGTTCTGTCAGCCCTTCCGCCATGAGGTGGTTTTCCCCCTCCAGGTCTCGGGGGATGGTGGCTTCCGCCTTTAGGGTGAGGAGTGCGATGGCGCGTTAGGGTCCAGGTGTGGCGTGCGTCGGCTCATCTGGCGGGCGTCCGTCGGATGGGGTGTGGGGGGGGCGCTTCTGGAAGGGGGATGGTCCCACCGCCAGATGCTCGACAAGGTGTAGCGGTATGGCGTGGTGGCGGTCCGCTGCGGGCAGGAGGTGGGGGTGTGGGTCCCCGGGTATCGTGCCGAGGAATGTGCCCCCCCTGTAGGTAGGGGTGGGCAGGTGTTGCTGCAGAGCGCCTGCGCATGGTAGCGCGCACCGAGGGTTGCAGTGGGTGCATTGGGCTGTTATGCGGTGCGGTACCGCGTACACGGTGAAGGGCCCTACCGCGCTCTGGATGTGGCGGGGGATGATGGTGCGGAGGGCCGCCACCCGTGCTGTGCGGCTTTCGCCATGGTATATCCAGAGTGTGTCCTCCAGTGCCATTTTGGGGCGTAGCTTGCGAGCCAGTAGGTTCAAGGTCCTTTTGTGGGTGGCCTCGGTGACGGTGCCGGGTCCAGCGTTAATGCGTGGGAGCAAGTGGTTTTGGTGGTGTACCGCGGCCCGTCTGCTGGCGGTGTGGAGGGCGGTGCTGTCGGCGGGAGGGGGCGCGTGGTGGGTGGGCCTTTTGCGCGGGGTCGGGGCGACGTGTAGTGGATGCTTCCATGCCGGGCGCGGGTGGTGTTGCGGTGGCTGGAGGCCAGGGTAGGTGGTGAAGGTGTATATGGTGACGGGGGAGCGCTCATGCGTGGCCTGGAGGTAGTAGTGGTTGCGACCCGTGTTGTGGGTGACGATGACGTTTGGCGTTGGTATGTCGTAGTGGAGTGCGGTATTGGGGAGTTGTTTGGTGATCCGTGCCGTCGCGTCCCCCGTTTTGGGCGCGGTGTCGTGGGGCACGAGGATGTGGACTGCCCACGCATCGTGGGCGGGGAGGTCCAGGTCCGGTAGGGTGGGATGAATGGGGCGTCCCCGGAAGTGTGTGAAAGCTGGGTTGTGGCGTGCCGCCGTTTCCTTGATGATGGACGGTGCCCACTGGGGTGGCGCCCCAACTTGCTGGGCCATGGCGGTGACGGCGTGGGCGATCGCCGTGAGGTCTGGGCCGATGCCAGGCTGGTCTGCCGGTGGCTGCAGGCCCCCTTCTGGTGCGGGGTGGTGCCACCATAGGGTGTAGCCCTTTTGTGTGTTATCGTGGGGGGTGTGCACGAGGCCCTGGTGGTTGGAGATGGCGGTCTTGAGGGCTTCCGCTGCCTCGCGGTGGAGGGTGCGCGTGTAGGCCCAGACTCCGGTGGGGGGGACCGCCCCTGTGTGGGATTCGGCCGTGGTGGCGGCCAGCTCGAGGGTGTGACTGGTGAGGGAGGGTCTGTGCAGGCCTTCGTGCAGGGAGGCGCACACGTGTGCCCACCTGTCCGCCAATCCCTGTTGGGCGCTTCCTGTGTCTGCTCCTGTGGGCAGTCGCACGATGACCACGTGCCAGGGGTGTGACCCCCTTACTACGGTGGGGGGTGTGGTGTGCTCGTGAGCGTGTAGCCATACTCCGGTGTCTGCGTCCGCCGTCACGTAGTCCTCTCCCTCCGCTGTGTGGACGTTTTCGACGGCGGCCTCTCCCTCTAGGGTGAGAAGGAGGTGTGTGCCGGGGGGCTGCGCGTGCGTCTCCGCGTCCCGGATCCACAGGTACGTGAGCGCCACGGTGCCGGGGAGGATTTCCCCCCACTTGAAGGTGCCTTCGGGTGATGCCCACTGCAGGGGCAGTGTGCGGCGTCCCCGCGAGTCGTTGGTGGCATGGTAGTCGTGGGGGAGGTGACGTTTGGTGAGCCGGTGCGGCATGCGTTCGGTTGTGGCTGTGGGGGGGTCCCAGTTACATTCCTCCGGGGGGGGTGCGTCTGCGTCGTCCTCCTGGGGCTGGGCCAGCGGCAGCGCCTGTGCATTGGGTGTGGCGTCGGGTAATCCGCTGTGCGTGAGGATGTAGAAGCCCTCGGGGGTGAATTGGAGGACGATGTCCCACTTCGCCGTTTGCTCTGGGGACCACTGTTGGGGCCGGTCCTGCGGTCGGTGGAGGGTGACCTGGTGGCCCCATCTCCAGCTGTGGTAGGCGAGGAGGCTGAGGACGGTGTCTTGCTCCGGGTCCTCCACACTTTCCACGTATGCCGTCATGTCGGCGACGTCGACGGCGTACTCGTCCTCCCATTCTTGTGTGGGGGTGCCTGGAGAGGGGGAGGCGGTGGTGTACCCGTGGAGTCCCGGCCCCGTGACGTCGGGCAGGTCGTGCTCAAGGGACGCCCGGTACTCGGCGGGCCCGTTGCTGGCTTCGTGGGTGGGTTGGTGGCGCCGCAGGGCGTTGCACAGGTGCGTCCAGGGCGCCCGCTCGCGGGGGGGGGGCCACGGGGGGGCTTTATGCGGGCTGGGGTCCGCGGGGCCGCTTGCTGCGGGCTCGAGCTCCGGCGGGGTGAGGTCCATATGATGCTCCGTGTCCTCCGTTTGTTGGAGTTCCAGCTCTAGCAGGCTGTCGATGTCCAGGGCCATGGGGTCATCGTGCGTGTTCACGTGTTGGGGTGCTGCTTCATGGCACGGTGGGCGTGTGATGCTGGTGTTCGGGGCACGTGCGGCGGCCGGTGCGGGGTCGTGCGCCGGGGGAGGCGCGCCGTTTGGCGTGGTTGTGGTGTGTGGCTGCACGCTGGTGGCTGTCCTGGCCGGTGGTGTTGCCCCTGTGTGCAGTTCGGGTTATGGCTGGTGGTGGGTGTTGAGCTGGCGCGAGGTGTGCGGGGTTTCCAGGGGTGGTGCCGTCGGGATGGGGTGCGGAGTCGGCGGGGCGCGGCTTCGTTCCTGTGTAGGTGGGCTGTGGTGTCCCGTGCCCCCGGGTGGGGGAGGGGGGTGCGGTGCGGTATGGTGGTGTTGTGCTGTGTTGTGGCCTTCCCGTTGGGGGGGGGGGGGGCACCGTGTCCAGGTCTGGTGGGGTGGGTTGTCGCCCGTGGTTTGTCCTCTGGCGGTGTGGGGCAGCCCCGCGTGGTCTGTTGATCGTCCTCCTGGCGTGTTTCAGTACGTGGGCCGTGCGGGGTCGGTGTGGCCTCGGGCCTGGGGTCCCCTGGGGCGGGGTGTGCGGGACTGGAGTGTCGCAACCAGGGGGGTGTGGTCGTGTGGTGCTTGGGGGTGTCGGCCCACCGTTGAGTGGGCCCAGTGGTGCGAGTATTGCGTTCGCGGGGTCCGCGGGTCGGTGGGTCGCGGCTTCTTGGGCGTGTTGTGGCCCCGGTGCGGTGCCTGCGGGTGGTGAGTGGCGGTGTGTGGCTGGGGTGTATCGTTTCCACGGTGGGGGGGGGGCTATTTGCTCGGGTGTGGGGTGGGCCCGTGGTAGGCTGCCGGCGGGTAGCGGCTGTCGGGGCCTCACTGTGGGTGGGTATTCCGCGGTGTCCCCTTGCTGCGTCCCGTGGTGGTCTCTGGTCGGCTGGCTGAAGGGGGTTTTTGGGGTGTACCGCATCCATGGGGGCACCATTGTGTGTTGGGGCGCCGCAGCAGTGGGTGCGGCGGGTTGTGGGGGTGCAGCTTGTGTCGGTGTCGACCGTGTGGTTGGCGGCGGTGTGTCGTGTGTCGTCCTCGGAGGCTCCTTATGGTGGTCTGTTGTGGTGGTGCCTGGGGGGTGGTCTTGGGCTTTGCGGTTCCTGGGAGGCTGCGGGACATGCGGGGTCGGGCTGGCTGGGGGGGGGGGGCGCGCGTGTGTGGACTTGCGTGTTTGCCTTCTGCTCCCACCGTGGCCCCTTCCTCTGCCTGTCCCTTACTCCTCTCTTTTCGTTGGCTTGTTTGGCTTTTTTTTTTTTTTTTTGTGGGGGGAAGGCCGGGTTTTGTGCGTGGGTGTGGGTGTTTGCCGGTGTCGGCGCCGGTGTGGGCGTGGGTGTCGTGGGGGACGGGGGTCGGGTGGCTGTTGTGCTCTGGGTTCCCTGTGTGTGCGCCGGCCCCCAGGCTTCTGGTTCCCAGGGCGCCGGTCCGGGGGGGGCTGACGGCGGGTGGTTGGCGGCATTGGTGGCGTGGCGCTTGCGTGGGTGCCCGCGGCTCCTGGTTGGTGCCTGGGTGGCGTGGCCGGGCGTGGGCGCGCGTGTGGGTGTGTTCATGGCGTGGGCTGATGGGGTGGTGGGCAGTGTGGGCGTGGTTGGTTTGTGTGGGTGTCGGGTATGTGTGCGCCGAAGGCGCAGTGGGTTGGGCTGGGGCACCGTGGGCGATGCAATGGGTGGAGGAGATGCTGGTGATGCCTACGGGAGGGTGCTGTAGGCGTCGAAACGGGTTTGTGTTGTTGACGTGGGTGCTTCAGGTGACGCGCCGGGCGGCGACGGGCTTGGTGACGCTGATGGTGTCATAGGTGACGCGGCGGGCGCTGGGGGGGCCTGCGGCTCCGGTGGTCGTTGTAAGTGGTGCAGTGGGTGGTGGCGCAACTGGTGATGTCGGCGGTGAGGGTGCTGCCGGTGACGTCGATGGTGAGGGCGCTGCGGGTGATGTCATGGGTGGTGGCGATGTTGATGTGGGTGTTGCAGGTGGTGTGCCGTTTGGTGGCGCCGCTGGTACTGTCCCTACGTAGGGTGTTGCCGGGGGTGCTGTGGGCGGTGGTGTCGTCGGTGGTGCCGATGGCGAGGGTGACGTAGGCGATGCACTGGGTGACGGTGAGGCCGGTGTGTGCCGTAGGTGACGCGTTGGGAACGGGTGCTGGGGGGCCGGAGGGGGGTTTGCCGTTGGTGCAACGAGCGATGGTGGCGTTGGTGCCGCAGGTGGTGGCTTGGGTGATGGTGCTGTTGGTGATGCCGACGAGGTGGTTTGTCTGCCTGTCTGCTCGTGGAGTCGGTGCCGGCGTTGGGCGGTTGCCTGTGCGCGTGGTGGTCGGTGTGCCGGGCGCTCTGTGGGCGTGGTTGGGTGCGGGTGTGCGTGTTGGTGTGTACGTGGTGCGGATTGCGGGGGGTCTGTGGGCGTCGGGTGCGCTGTTGCCGTGCGTGTGGTGGTTTGTGTTGTCTGGTGGAGCGTAGCCGGCGTATGCGTTGCGTGGGTGTTGTGGGGTCTGGTCGGCGTGGGTGTTTGGGGTTGGGTGCTGGTTGTGGGCGTGTCGTTCGCGCGGTGCGGTCGGGCGTGATGGTGGTGCCGCTGGCGACGTCGATGGTGACGGTGCTGCAGGTGGTAAGGATGGGACGGCGGTGTTGGCGGTTTCCGGTGTGGGTGGTGTGGAGTGTGGGGGTGTTGCAGGTGTGGTGCGGGGCGGGTGGTGGTGTGCTTGGCGACGGCGTCGTGCTCGCTGCCGGGGGGGAGGGTGTTGTTGGTGATGCTGTGGGCGGCTGGTGGCGGGTGGTGGTGGTGGTTGTGGCTGGACTGCTTGGTGGTTGTGGTGTCGGCGGGCGGCCCTGATGATGGGCCCTGGGTGTGTGGTGGCGGGTGGGCGTGCATGGTGGTGGTGATGGTGTGTCATTGCGGGTGGTGTTGGGTGTGGTACCGTTGGGCGTGTGGTTTGCGATAACTGAGCTGTGCTTGACACCGGTGCAACACTTTCCATAGTGGCCCGGCGCCTGCTAAGGACTTTCAAGAAAACTAAGACCGTGGCCATAAGAGTAGGGGATGGGCGTACCATCCATTCCTTGGGGGGGGTCGATGTGACTATATGTCTGGGCGACGAAACCGTGACCCAACACTGCACAGTGCTGGACACTGACGCCTTTGACATCGTCATTGGCACCGACTTCCTACGAAGAAACCCCCAGGTAAAAATGCTGTCCCTCCAGCGCCTCTATTCTTTGCACTGCGACTTTGGCAGTGGGCTATTCTCCGTACCTTTGGAGCTGTCAGGACGAAAAGAGTCTGGGCTGCGCTACGCATCCAAGACTAACTATCGTACCGAAAAAGACCAGCTGGCCCGTCACGTTCTTGAAAATGGACTGGCGGCCCTTCAGGTAAACCTGGCCGAGATCCAGGTGGAGTTGTTTGCGAGCCAACAACAGCACATCATGCAGTAGTACTGCTCGAAACAACTGAACAATGCTTTTCGTTTCTTCTGGAAAGCAATGGGCCTAGCGTATGCTAACCCTCCCTTCTCCCTGCTTGCGAAGGTTCTAAACAAATTCGCTTATGAGGGAGGGAGGGTTGTTATGTGCACCCCTGTCTGGGGCTGCTCTGGTGAACATGCTTACTGGCGCCGTATGCTAGATCGAATGACCGTGGGAAGAGTGCAACTCCCCGACGGCCCCATCTATGTGCCTGAGGACTCAGACACAGCTATGCAGGCCCTTGAGTGGGCCAGTTTCCTGTCCATCGTCGATGGATCTCTCAATCCTTTACCCCTGTGTGACCTAGACCAGGTGCTACTGAAAGAGGTCATGGCCGAAAATCGTGGGTTGACCCTTTATGATCTCAAAATTCGATCTCCTGAGCACCTATCTGCCACACTTACAGGGTGTGAGTCTCCAGATGACTATCTGGAACCTGCAGCTGTAAATGAGGATGCTGACGACCAACTGTCTGAGATCGCCAGCATTATTCCTTCTGTTGATCCCAGCTGTGTTGACCTAAAACATAGTGCCTTCCTAGCCCAGCTGTTGCTAGAGGAGGTAGATCTAGAGTCAACCTCTGAACCCGCTTCCCCTGTTGGGAAGCCAGTGCTACACATGCAGCCTATGCACACAGGTGAACCCGTGGCCCGGAGTGCTGATGCTCTGGCGCGGCCTGCTGCTAATAACATGCCATCGTCTGAGCATGACACTCAGGAACTCCGGCGGCTGTTGTACCTGAAGGCTGAAGGTATTGAGCGCCAAGAGCGGTTGCAATACCTCAGACAGACCTGGAAATCCTCCATCTGGTCTGAGGAGGACGATGAGTCCTATACGCTGCCTGATCCTGAGATACCTCTAGTGTATTCTCTGCACTATGGGCAGCAATGTCCCCCTGAGTGGGACGATGGTTCTGTGCCTGCCGAAACTGCTGATCGGCAGAAAAAGAAAGAACATGGAAAAAGCAACCTCCATGCTGAGGAGGATTTCCTTCACAAACTCGAGAGTCTTAACCTTGACCCCCGCCTGAAGAAACTGCTGATAACCTATGAGGAGGTGTTCGGCGCCTTGCTGCCTCCCCTTTCTTGTAAAACACTGGTCCAGATGGACCTGAAATGGAAACCAGAATTTGAAAAGACGCGATTGAGGCGTCGTCCCTATCACGCTCCACAGGAACAGGTTGAAGAAATCGAGCGCCAGATCCAGGAATGCATTGATGCTGGCCTCGTTGAAGAGTATAAGCACGGGGACTATCCCCATCACTGCAGTCCCTGTTTCCTAGTTGCCAAACCAGGGTCGACTGCCCTACATCTGGTTGTAGACTATGGTGAGGTCAACAAGAAAGCCCAGAACCACTCAGGGAGTATTCCTAACATGGAAAACACCCTGGAGCGTATTGCCAAATGCAGGTATAACACCAAAATGGACAAACGCTCTGGTTTCTGGCAGGTGGACCTAACCGCTGCAGCTCAGGAGGTGTTGGCCTTATAACCCCTAAGGGTCGTGTCTTCAAGTGGAAGGTTATGCCTTTCGGGGTAGCTAATGCCCCAGCGCTCTTCCAGGAGCTTATGAAGAAAATTTTGTACATACTGAGGCGCAGGCCTCTAGTACAAGAGTTGATTTCTCGGGGTGCAGAAATGGAGGCTCACATCGACGACGTGAGTTTGGGTACTAATACCAAAGAGGACCATGTCCTTCTCCTCCGTGAATTTTTCATTGTCTGTCAAGAATACCATCTCCGAATCAAACTCGAAAAATGTGAGTTTATGAAGGACAAGATGGAGTATTTGGGTTTCGACGTGGGGTATGGCTGGTGGAAACCAGCCGCGTCTAAGATGCAGCCCCTACAGGACATGCAGATTCGCGATGACCCTAAGGAGGGCCTCCACGATGTGAGGAGTTTTGTGGGCGCCTGTAATTTCTATCGGCGTCACATCCACAATTTTACTTACTCCTCTGCACCCCTCACTGACCTAATCAAGAAAACTACTCCCCGGAGGTGGACCTCCAGAGAGGAAGAGTGTTTCCGGGAGTTGAAGAGGAAGATTGCCTCCTCCAACTGCCTGGGGGTGCCCCGCCCTGAGGGCGGGATAGTCCTGATCACTGATGCCAGTGATGTAGGGGGGGTGGTACGATCTACCAATGGCAGGAGCTTAACCCCGCTGAACTAACTCACTGCCATTATCGTACTACTGGACTGAACCGTGATGGTTCGTTGAAACATGACTATCCTACCAGTGAGTGGCGACTGGTGCCACTGGGACACTGGAATTGGAAATGGAACCAAGTGCGTTCCAACTACAGCACCTATGACCAGGAACTCCTGGCCGGTATGTTGGTGCTATCGTCACAATCCCGCCTCCTGGGATCTAACCCTATTGTCTGGCTGTGTGACCAGGAACCTGTGAAGTCTTTTCAGAAGGGCCCACCACCAGAGAAAGCAAAGCTAAAACGGTGGTGGACTTACCTGAGCCAGTTCAGGCTGACAGTGCATCATATCCCCGGGATAAAGAATGAACTGTCTGACTATATATCGCGCAACAACTTCGATGCCCTTACTGGTGAGAGCTCTGAGGCGCTCGCCAGAGAGGCTTTCCAGCGTATGAATGTCCAGCTTGACCTGTCCATGCGCACTGCTGGAATCCTGGAGGGTTGGAGTCTAACCGACTATCAGTCAGAGCATGAAGAAATTCTCCAAACTCTCAGCACTGGTCTCCAACCCCGTGTCATTGACGGGCACCAGTGGTATAAAAACAATCAGTATCTCTTCTACGAGGACCGAATTGTGGTGCCTGAGGCACGACTGGATGGATGCCTACAGTGGCCCCATCTCAGTTCTGGTCACACTGGCGCTAATCGCTCAGTGGACTTCTTCCGTGAGTGTTTCTACTCTGGTCTAACCCTGACTGAACTGAGGTCGCGTATGCAGACCATTGTGGATGCTTGTGGCTGTCATGCCAGCAAGCAGAGCGACAGTAGGGATAGGGGCCTGATCTCCAGCTTACCCATACCCTATTGTGCTAACTCTCTTCTCTGCGTGGATTTCATCCACAGCTTACCACGCTTCGGCGGCTATGATAGTTGCCTCGTGGTCACCTGTGGTCTATCTCGCTTCACCCGTGTGTTCCCTTGCAATAAGAAAATCACAGGTAAGCAGACTGTGAAAATGTTGGTCGAACAATGGTTCGAAACCTATGGAGCACCTAAGCAGGTGCACTCTGATGAGGATGTACGCATCCGCAGTGACACTGGGTGGTACAAACGAGTGCTAAATGCCCTCAACGTGGAGATAACCACAGGTGTGCCCTATACCCACACGTCTAACCCTCTCTGTGAGAGACAGAATCGTGTGGTCGAGCAAAACTTAAGAATCCTGATGAAACAGGAGCGCACCAAGGACTGGGTACGCCTAGTGCCCTGGGCAGTGCTGACCATGAACTCACAGCGGAGCTCTTTTACGGGTTTCACCCCCCACGAACTGTTCCATGGAGGACGACCTGCTTGGTTCTTCAAAACCCCCTTTCCTGAGGACTTCAAGAGCCCTGTGGGAGGTTGGCTGGAACACAAGCAGTCTCTGGCTGACCAGGCTGGTACTAACCTGAGACACATTCGTGACCGTGAACAGAGCCGACGGAACCGCCTACGGCGACCTGCCAGGTTCAAGATTGGTGATCTTGTTTTGGTACACCATTCACGCCTACCCTCCTGGCCACGTAACTGTCTACAGGACCCTTACTTTGGACCCTATCGTATCATCAGGATAGATGGATCCAGGATCCATGTCAGGTGCAGTCCACGTCTAGGTGGTGAACTGCTGTGTGCTCCCAAACAGTTGAGGCACTATAACCCCCCTGACGACTTGTCTTGGGATGAGTGGCGCCTCAGCGACAGTGAGGTCGAGCGTATAGACCTGGAGAACGCTGCCAGTCCAGAGGAGGCAGACGAACTCGAAGAGATGACTGCCGATGAAATGGCAGTCGATGGCTACTACGTGGTTGCAGGTATTGCTCGCCACGAGTATAAACAGGGCTTGAAATTCCTAACCCTGTGGGATGGCTATGGGTTATCTGAGGTGACCTCGGAACCTATGTCAGCCTTCATACAACCAGATGGGGGTATCAACCTCATCTTCCGCCCTTACCTCGTTGAGAACAACGAGGGGCAGCTCCTAACCCGTGCTGAGACTATGTCCCAGCGTAAGAAGCGAAACTAATTTCCCTGTGTCAGTCTACTAACAGGTGCAGTGAGCACTCTTCTGCAGACGTGCCTGTGTATGGGTGTAAGAGCGGTTGTCACAGTTGCCCCGCATTGCATCGCAGGACAGGACCGTTAGCCCCCCGTGACAACCACTCCCTGGCCGAAGGCCATTGGTTTTTTCACAGACTACTGCTTACTGAGCACTGCACTGACCCTGTCTGTGCCCCGCAGACCCATGCCTATGGGTTCCAGCGTGGGCCAGGTGGCCGCTTATCAGGATTGCAGCCACCCAGCGAGTGTATGCCTTGTTGACCATGTGTTGCATGGGAACTGCCCTGATGTAATGACCTTGGGGAGCCAGCGAAGAACGGTGGCTTACTACACCAGGAGGGAATGACAAGCAAGGTGTTATGAGGCAAGGTGTGTCTTCCCTCTTTCGGGATAAGCGAGCCCACAGTTAGGACCCCTGACTGGTCCAGACCCATGGGGTTCTACCCTTCCTTACAGGGTTTACCATACCCCTAAGTGTGCTACGTATATCTGTGTGTGTCTCACTTCTCTCCCCGGCGTGGCTCCCGGAGACCGGGCTTCGCCCACGTCGGACCGAAGGTCCTAATCAGGTACTATTACCACTCCTATGGCACCCAATTTCTGTGCTGGCGCCTATCCTTGGGGGAAGACGGCAAAAGCCCTACCTACTAGAGGGGAGGGGTGGCCAAGTGTGCTAAGGGCATACAAAACGCCCATTTTTGCTACAGGCCAAAAGCTAACGCACTCCCCTGCCCACGAGGAAAAGCACGCGGGACAGGAGACACCACTACACTACACTCACTAACGCCAGCACGGGCCTTCGAAGGCAGGGTGAGCACTCATCACTTGCACTCAACTCCTGCCAGGCCTGCTGACCCTAACCCCTACACACGCTACTGGGTGCTGCTGTCGAAGATGTCTCGGGTCCTAATGACCCTCCTGTGAAGAAGACAAGAGAACACAGCGCTGCTAAGCAACTGTGGCCTAACAGGGGACGCCACAACGCGTTTCCCCTACTAGGGCTTGGAGGGAAGGGGTGCTCTTGTTGCGTGCACAGCGCAGATGTCGATGCAGTCGAACTGCCCTCGCCATTCCTGGCTGAGGCACAATCAATTGATTTGTGATCAGCGCCCCTGTTTTGCTGGGGCAGAAAAATGGGATAGCCGCCGAAGGCAGCTGCTGCGTGCACCAATCACCCTGAACCTCTCCCACCTGTACAACAGAGGCAAATGAAGGGGTGTTTGCGGCGGAGGAACCAAGCCACACTCCACTTATTATACGCTTCTCAGTGTGACCTATAATACACTGTCCGCAAACGCGCTGATTTGTGATCAGCTCCCCTGTCAAGCAAGCAAGCGTTAAGAGACTCCTCAGGTTCTCTTAAAGAACGTACCGAGGAGCCCCTGGGTAACCTAAACAAGGTTTACTGTGCGCAATTCGCGTGGCCTACCCCTTAATGCATCATGTGCACGCAGGGAAGGGAGGGTGACCAATTCCACACTGACTCAACCAGGAGGTGACCTGTCCCTGGGCTAACCTACCTTACTCACCATGCATCGTGTGAATGCCGAAGTAAAGCGAACACAAAACAAGCCTAAGCGTTTTAAGCAACCCTACTTTAACGCTACGGCCACACACGAACAAACACTTTCTTTACTTACCTGTGAAGAGAAAACAAGGGTGAATTGGGGTACAGGGAAAGCGTCAAAGCGTGTGAATGCCTCGATTAGGCACATGCATCGCGAGCACAGCGCATATTCTAACCCTACGTGCGCGCTGCGCGCTCCATTCGCATCGCATACCTTTCATTCCTGTTTTGACCTGTGCAGAGCACGAGAGAGGAACACCCGACCCCCCAACGAACACAGCGTTGGCAACCCTAACGTTTTGACAAAACAACCAACACGAACGCAATGCGTGCGTATGAGATGACACTGACATACCTGAGAGGTGGGTTGTTGACCTGCTCTGTGGTGTGGGTTGAATTTGAATACTTTTCTCTGAAGTTTAAAAAATTTTTGATGTAACTGTGCAAAAATTTCCTTTAGAACTTTGAAAACTACGGCTTATACCTTCTTTTTCAAAAGCCGTTTACGCTTGCGCAACCCTGTTCTTGGAGTCCAATTCCTTTGCGCTTGTCTGCGACTTTGAGTATGTGTAAAAATGACAATTTCCCACGTGGTTTCGTCGATTTTTAACGATTTCACTTGCTAAATTGCAGCCCCTCCCGCTAAACCGCAGGAATAACTCCCTCTTGGTTACATTTTCTATTTCTTTCAGCTCCTGGAGATTTGTGTCCTCCATTGGGAGTATTGCTCCGCCCTGGCCCTTGGTCAGGGCGTTTACTAAAACGCTGTTTATACAGCGATAGCCGTCCGCATTAGAGCGTTCGACTGTACCCTAGTGGGCAAGCATATGTGCTCTAGGGAGGGAGTCCTGGGTTCAAACCCCACTACCCCCAAACCTTTTCCAAAGGCTTTCGTCGCACGCCGCCGACTTTTGAGGAATGCCCCATCGAAGGGACATCATTCACGGTACATTACACTGTTTTTCAAGGGTACCTACAGTGTGAGAGGCTTCTATGAACTGATGAGGATGTCTTTGGTACGTTTAGTGCATTTTCTGAGGTAATTTTGGGAATATTTGAGCCTTTTTCCTTGGTCCTACTAGCTTAGCTAACTAGTACTCCAGGGGGGAGTAAGAAAAAGTCACTGCCTTGTCTCTCTCTTGGAGGGCTTGATCCAGGCCAAGCCCCCCTTAAAACCCTTTTGTTGATGCTAAGACAAACTTAAGAGTTTTTATCTCTCTTTTGTTGCCTAAAGTACACTTTCTCAAAGTAACTAGGGTTGTGACCCTAGCCCCCCATGAAGTTCACCCCTACCACTCAACTGAGCGGAGGTACCTTCCTTCATGGAGGATATACCGAAGTAAAATAGGCATTTCATGCTTTAGACCTTGGAGGTTAAGCCTAGTGGTCTCCCACCCCAAGACCCCTATACTCAATTGTTTCTACCACTTATTGTGGTCCTACTTTGTAACTGTTTCTGAATTCAGTTGCTTGGCCAAGTCATTTTCTGTGTGGTCCTGACATCTATGCCCCACATTCCTAACCAGCACCATTTCACCCAAAAGAGTGCACATGAAGTGCCTAATGCTATCTCTGAGGCAAGAGTCAGACCAATTTTCATATAAAATCTTTTGTATTATCCATTTGTGATTGAATCTTTGTGTATAAACCTGCTTTGTCTATCTGTAGCCCTTCTGTGTTACACTGGATTCCAAAACCAATCATTGATTCGATCCACATCCTGTTCTTGCTCTACTTGCTGCTTTGGTTTGGGTTTTCAACTACAAAACCTGCAAGATTTCATCAAAATATCTAGGGCATAATTCAAGGACATCTTTCTGGTAGCAGAGGAACCCATGGCCCATGGCCCGGAGGCCTGTGAGCCGTCACACCCGTTATGGCCCATGGCCCGGAGGTCTGTGAGCTGTCACACCGGCTGTCAGCGGGATATCCCTGTTCTCTAACCCGCGAAATCTGGAATCCGATTTCTAACCATTCAGTCGATTTAGAATTACCATAATGTTATTGTCTTAGGTGATTTTCAGTCGGAAATCGGTGAAATACCCGATTTCTACCGCGATTTCTAATTGTCGTGAAATCGCCGCCTGATGTCGCCTGTTCTCGCGCCTTCGTCGCTTTCCCGTGGCGAGTTTTGTGATGAAGTTTTCTCGAGTACCTGTGAGGTTCAAAGAGAACTTAAGGGCCGAATCTAGAGGGTATTTAATGTACTTTCATCTGGTGTGTTCACCAGAATTTTCCGCCGTTGCGTCTTCGAGAAAATCAGCGCGCAAGCTTTTCCGTCGATCGCTCGAACTCATGGTTCTCAAGGACCATGAGTTCGGACGGAACCCTACATTCCCCCCCTATGCCTTTCATCCATGGCCCTTTCACGCGGGCATATCACTTTGTATAGGGAAGCGGGGAATGGCGATGTTTTAGGCAGCCTATGAGTCTCGCAAACCCAAGTCGTTTGCGTGCGCAAACGCTAACTTTGTGGCCTTGTGAGCATGAACGTCAATAACCGAACACAATGCTCACAAGACCAAAAGCCCCAGGCCGTTTTCGTTTTTCGAGCCAACTTAACGATGGCTCCACGCAATCCAATGCGTACCAAAACTCTACTTTCGAAAGAGGGCAAGTTTTGGTCGAAAATTAGGCCAAAATGGCCAAACCCCCGAGGCTGGTACTCGAAGCCTCTGGTGAGCTGAGCCTCGAATCAACGCAATATGTAAAGTACAGACCACGAAGGACATCGTGGATGGCTTTGTTGATTTTTACAACCTTGTCTTCTATTTTTTATAATGTCGCCTTGTGAGCACGCGTGCCAAACTGCCTCTTTGCACACGCGCTCATATGCAAGCACTAATGACACGAGTGGGCGGAGACAATCTAACCATAGTGTGCATATTTGGGGGCACCTACTATGGGCCTACTCCAAAAGTGTTTACTCATATTTTTGCTCCTCAATGACCCAAAGATATGTTCATGCCAATATCGCCGATATATGCACTTTTTCCCATAAATGGTGTGCTTCAAGGAGTGAGGTGTTAAAATGTTTCCATTATACTTCAAACCCCAACCCTTGGTGCAAAAGGGAAGCAAAGCTTCGGTTTGCATCCATGCAAAAGCCCGAGGCTCCTTTCTCTTGTGATACGGAGATACGATATTTGGAGGGACCACTTTTGGGTGAATTTTGGCCGTTTTGCCCAGAATGGCCACAAACCCCATCTCCCCCTGATTTCGCCCCCGAGGTTGCGTGCGCCACTTGACCAAGGGTAAGGGCAATTCGGAGAGGGCACATAAACCCGCATCGAATGGGGTGTTTCCCCATGTGGCCTCTCCTCTCGATGGGAGAGTTGTGAGTCACCCAATTTGGGGTATGTTGCCATTCTGCCCCATTTGTGTATCACTTTCCCTCCAATAGGGAAAATAGCTAGAGGCGACCATGAAGGTTGGCAAGTGGCATATATTGGGACCTAAGTCCCATGTGTCTATAGCATCTTTGGTTGAAAGAATCCTCGCCGTGGCCATGGGGATATGGAATCATGAGTGTGGGCCATTTTGGCCATATTTCGCTGTTTTTGCCATTGTATGCCATATTGGAATTACCATATCTCCACCGAGCACAAGATCTAGCCAGGAATGAAGTGCGATTATTGTAGCTCATGACCAAGGATTGAACGCCATTGAGTTTCGTATTTGCTCCTCCGGCTCATCCGGAGTTATTCAACTTTTGGTGCGATCCATGATCCCCTTCTTTGCACCGCATGTTGCTTTCTGCCCCGTCCGTGTGGTCATCCCCTGGGTGAACAGTAAGCAGCCAGCGTGACAGCAAACGATAACCCAGGGCATGGGACCAGAGGGGATATCAAGGGTCGTGAATCAAGGCTTGGCGCGACAAAATCGCCAAAGGTTTCCTACCCTGGACGGTCGCCCGAGACGGCCGATTTTGCCATTTTGGCAATTATGACCCCACTTGACGAACCCGTGGTGCCCTGATGCCAGGACTTCAGAGGTAACCAGGTTGGGTGAGGGCTCCATGGAGTGTGTAGGCGAAGGGCATAGGGTCGGTTGCCTCGTCCCTACCTCTGGCGGGTCCGGACGAGGAGTCAGTTTTGGGGATTTTTGAGCTAATATCAGTTTGGGCTGAAACAGCCCATTTTCAGCGACCAACTCCTAGGGGATAATGGCGGGGCCTCTCCTCCGGCTCAGAGGGGAGTTGGGACCTGCCGTTAAGGGAGCATGGGCAACAACAGACGATTGGCCTTGGAGCCCCTCGGTTTCCATAAACTCGCCTGTGGCTGGGCGGGACACTCTCCCCTATTGCCAGGGTTTCAGGGTCCGGACTGAGCAGGGCATGGGTTGTGTTTGAGCCCCCGCCCCCACCAGCCACTGAGAGGGTCGGACATGGGATTGGGATATGAGTTGGAACTGAGTGTCTATTGTCCTGTGATGCACTTACGCCAGTCCAGTCTTAACCCCATGTGTACATATCCTGATGTGTTGCTGTACATACTTTCGTTCCCTTGTTTCAGAGTGGCAAGGATCCTGAAACGCTTTGTCACATGACACGAGCGTAATGATGCCCCTGTGAGCGCAGTGCTTTGCCTGCCTGCTTGCCTGTGCGTGTCACCGCAGCGTCCCGTGGCCAGGCCCCCGAAGGGAAAGCGTCAAAAGCGTTTCACCGCCGCGGGGTTACCCATCCCTCGCGTGCCACTCGGGGCCACACGAACCCCGAGCAGCGCAGCGCAGCAGCTCGCAGCTCGCAGCTCGCAGCGCAGCGCAGGGGCTCGCAGCGCCGCCCAGCAGCAGCGCCGAGTCCGTGAAGGAAGTGCAGGGACCGGAACTCCCACATCAACGAGTTCCTTCGGCCGAACAGCAAGGCCGCACTCCCAGCTACAGCAACCACCTCCACAACCACCGGCCGGCCAGCACCGGCCGCACTCCCAGTCCAGTGCTACATCACCCACCTCAGCAACCACCCCAGGACCACTCCATCGAGGGGAACGATGGTGAATTGGGATGAGGCGGGCAAGACGTGGCCGCAGCCCCACCCCCATGCGGCGCGCCTACTGCGTGGGTTGCTGTGGGGGCAGCACTACCGCCACAGCAATCCCCAGTGCGAAGGCGGCATGCCCGGGAGCTTCGAGCTCCGTGAGGACATGGGCAAGGACCGCCTGCGGGCAGTGGAGGATTGGCTGCAGGTGGAAGGGTATGCGTACCGCTTCCAGCGCAAGCGCTCGAGGGTCTGGACCCGCCCAGACAGGCCAGGCGAAGGGCTGCGCCCCGACGGGGTTGAGGAGGACGAGAAGCCCAACGAGTACCCGTCGGGCGCCACAATCAATGTCTCCATGTGGGACATGATCGAGAAGGAGTTCCCGGAGCTGGGGAACGAGCGCAGGCTGCAGGGCAGCAGCAGCAGCGGGTCTCCTGGGAAGGAGAAGCGCTCCGCCGGGGACAGGAGGCGGGACAGGCAGTGGCGGGAGTACCAGGAGTCCCTGGCCGCCGAAGCCGCCCAAGGCGCCAAGGGCGGTACCCCAGCTTGCAGCCCCCAACGGGCCAGTGGTGGTCACCACCTCGGCCACACCACCCTTGGCGACTTCCTGGAAGTCGCCAAGCAGGCCAAGGCCAAGCCCCGTCCGCTGCTCCTGAGGATGTCAGGCCCCAGCAGCGACGTGGAGTCGGCCCACCGCGGGAGGATGCCGGGCGACACGGCCAGCTGCAGCAGCAGCGTCGCTCCCCAGCAAAGGGATGTGGCGCGCGCCTGCGAGCGCACCTGCGGGGTGCCCTGCAACCTTCGGGTTGCCCGGCAACGGGCCACGCAGCGGAACGCTGCCGTGGAGGGCGCCGCCGGCATCGCCCAGGAGGAGCCCACAGAGTCGGGCAGAGGTATGGCCTTCCACGCCTCGACCGTCGCGGCCATCGCGGCCGGTTTCAAGGCTGCGGCCGCCCATGAGGCAGCGACTGCCCGGAGCACGGGTGAGGTGGCGGCAGCCGCCGAGGAAGCCCGCCTGACCCAGCAGGCCATTGCCTGCACTGAGGCCGAGGTGAAGGCGCTGGAAGAGGCGCTTGCCCAAGAGAGGGCAAAGAAGGAGGCGGAGGAAAGGGCCCACGCCGAGGCAACGGCCAAGGCCCAGGCGGACGCCGCCAGGGAAGGACGCCATCGAGGCCGCGCGACGGAAGGTCGCTGAGAAGAGGGCTAAGACAGAGGCGGAGCTGGCGGCGTTGGAAGCGGAGAAGGCTCGGCTGCAGAAGACCGGGGAGGCCGAGGCGGCTCGTGCCCGGGAGGAGGCCAAAGGGCGAGCTGCCGCAGCCACGGCCGCCGCAATGGCGGAGGCGGAGGCCAAGCTCCGCCGCGAGACTGCCCCTGGAGGATCCCGAGTGGAGACCCTTCGAAAGCCTTTCAAAGGGGACGCCTCCTCCAAGATGGCGCTGGATCCGAAGGAGGTGGACACGGGCAGCAGTGGGAGCAGTGGCCCCACTGCCTACCGACGGAGGAAGGGTAAGTGGAAGACCCCCGAGAGGTCACGGAAGCCAGCTGGTGGACACCCCCACGACTCCGACCCATTCTTCACCGCCAGCGACGGGGATGAACGAGGCCGCCGACATCGCCGAGGAGTGGCTGGCGGAGGAGGCGGAGACGTCCCCATGGATCCGGAGGGTGAGAGTGAGGATCTTCCTCCTCCCTACTGGAGCTCGGAGTCTTCCGCGTGCGGGACCGAGACGCCCAGGTGGGGCAACATGGATGAGGATGATGACATGGACTTCGACTACACGAAGAAGCCCCCATCCTCGGACCCACCGAGGCGACCCGGCGGAGACCCACCCGGACCCCCTGGCGGAGGACCATCAGGACCCCCTGGAGGACGCCCACCAAGTGGACCCCCTGGAGGCGGACCACCGGGCGGGGGAGGACCCCCTGGACAGGGCAGACCCGGCAGAGGCCCTCCTGGAGGACCCCCTGGGGACCCCGACAACCCATCAGGGAACGGTGACCCGGATGCCACCTGGCGGTGGATTGTCCACCTCCGCAGGAGGGTCCAGTCCCTCGAGCGCGAGGTAGACACGGGCAAGGGCGAGATGACTCGCATCGCCAGGGTCGCCGCGGGCGCACAGAGGGGGCTGGACATCGACAAGATCAAGATGGTCAAGAGCGCCAAGGTCGCCACCGCCACCCAGAGGGAGCTGGACATCGCCAGGGGCGAGACCAGGCACTTGAACAAGGTCATCAGCGGCCTGCAGCAGAGGTTGGACGTGCTGGAAGGCGGTAGGAGCGTCGGCAGCGACCACCCACCCCTGGAGTCTGGCTCGTCGGACGACAGCTGGGGACCGGAACAAGGTCCAAGGAGACCCCAGGCCCTCGGGGTAGCTCCCAGGAGTCGCCCCAGCGCCAGTGCCCCCTCTCTCAGCGCCCCCTCTCACCACAGCGCGGGCCGCTGCAACGAGCGCCTTTCGCCCGGCAGTGGCAGTGAGGAGTGGCGTGACGAGTGGCTCAGGGCGGACTACCACAACCGCCGTGCTCCACCGCGGACACCGGTACGCCCCCGACGCCCGGCACCAGCCCCTGAGGCAATCTTAATGGCTGGCGGACGTTATGGTGGACTCAGGGATGAGGTCCCCGGATGAGACGTGGACTGGGACGTCGGCGGAGGTGAGGACCTGGACCTGGACCTGGAGGAGTTCGGCATTACCCCGCCGCGTGGTGTACGACAGGAGGCCGCTGAACGCAGCCGCTGGCGCCGTGATGAGGAGGCATACATGGAAGGGGTACGGCGTGAACATCTAGGTTCAGCGTACATGGAAGAACCACGGCGTAGCCACGCGGATAACGGTGAGGAGATGGAAGTGGCGGCCGTGGGAGTCTGTGGGAGAGGCCGATGGGAACCTCGGTGGACCTCGCGGCCGGCGTTCATGGTCTCTAAGGCCGCGGATGCCGCCGTGTGGGAAGACTTGAAGGACATCAAGCCCCCCATGTACGATGGCAACCCCCTCAACCTCGACCGCTTCTTAGAGAAGCTGGACGATTTGGGGGGTGACCGTCACTGAAGACATGGATCCCGCAGATGCGGAGAGATATGTCTTCAAACGGTTCAGGTACCGCCTGCCGGAAGTGCTCCAAGAGCTATACTTCGCCGCGACCAAGGAGGGGAAAATCAAGACCCTCAAGGAAGCCAAGAAGTGGCTCAACGAGCAGGAGCGGGTGGACGCTCTGCAGGTGGCTGCCAAGCGGTGAAAGTCCATCAAGCTTCAGCATAATGGACGGGAGATCCGCCTACGAGATTGGCGGGACTTCCAGGGGCAATACACCCTCTTCCGCCGCAACGTGGAGGACTGGAACGAGGGTGACGAGCAGGCTCGCCTGCTCTCCAGGATGCCGGAAGCATGGATCAAGAGCGTCACCAAGGAGGAAGCCAAGAGGGCCAAGTCCAACCACACGGTCCAGATGATGCTCCCCAAAGAGTATCATACGAACGTCGTGTCTTGGACAAGGAAGAACGTGGCCTGGGATGTCAAACGGCACTCCCTGCGGAACGCTCTCCTCATCACCGTCAGCGGCGATCGCGAGAAGACCGCGATGTGGCGCCTTGATGAGTGTGACGTGAGCGGCCAGACCATCCGTCTGCAAGCCATCCCGGCGCGGATGAGCTGCGACGAGATCCTGGAGTGGGTCGGAGAGGAAGTACTCAAGGAGTACCGTAACCTCCACCACAGCCGCGGGTTGAGGCCCGGCGAACGTGACGTCAACTACGTTGGCGAGGGGCCTAGCGGGGAAGCTGCCATGGACCCAGCGGGAGCCGATGGCGATGACGCTCTCGTCGACGATGACCACGACGATGAGCCCGCCGAGATGGCCGTTTGTGCCTTCGTGGCCAACAACCTGAACGCGGGGAGCAACTGGGGAAGCTGGAAGCCCCTGCAGCAGGGTTGGAAGAAGAAGGAGAAGAAGGACCCCCGCCGCATTGGCAACCCTCCGCTGTCCTTTGGGGAGTTCGTACGAGCTCACCCTCAGGGCTGTTTCGTGTGTTATGGGAGGAAGCAAGGCTTCAACCATGACCACCGGACATGCCCCATCCCCCAGGCCGACACGGAGGCCTACAAGAAGGCGCACAGGTTGAAGAAGCGTGCACCCGCGGGTATCCGGGAGGCCAAAGTGGAGGTCGACAAGGACGAGCTCTCCAAGCTGATGTCGGTGGGGACAGAGTCTGCCAAGGAGATCCAGGAGATCAAGAGGTACTGGGTCCCCAGGTCGGACAACAAGAACAAGGAGAACAAAGAGAACGACAAGAACAAGGACAACGACAAGAAAGGTAGGAAAAGGGGGAAGAAGAAGGGTGTCAACGAGGTTGATGCGGAGGAGAGTACCCCTACTTCCACCACAACAGACGCCCCTTAGTGGAGCCCCTGCAGCCAAGAGCCCCAGCTAGGGCGGTCGCAGGATGGTGTCGTGGGAAGCGCCACACCATCCCAGTCGGGAGACGATAAGCACAAAAGGGACCGCCGCGGGCTGAAGGCCCGGTCCGGCACCCGACAGTCGCGGTGGCGGGGTGAGGGCAAGTGAAGGCACGAACCCTTGCACCCGTCCATCCTTTGCGACCAAGAATGTATTTGATGTGCTTCAAGATCTATCCGAGAGTATCGGAGGATCACCCGGACCGCAGCTGGATGCTGCAGATGGGCAGCCTGAGCCCATTCTCCACGACCTGCACCAGTCGCTTGTTGAGCTTTTGGAACGGCCGAAGATCCTGAGCTTGCACGCCGTGCGCCGCGTTGGGCGTGAGCGGCAGTTGCACCTTAAGGTCCGTGCCTTATGCGGGGAAGTGGAAAAGGTCTTTGACGTGTTGGTCGACACGGGCGCTCAGTCAGCTTGGTCAAGGCTGGCCTACTTCCGCCAGAGTGTTTGACCGACAGTCGGAAACCTCTCAGGCTGAAGGTGGCGAATGGCCAGTACATGGTGGGAGGCACGAAGGAAGCGGCCATTGGGCTGCAGTTCGTGAACCACCCTGAGCTGAGCCGCCCGGACCTCGGCAAGGAAATCCTCCTGCAAGGTCGCTTCTACGAGGCCGAGATGGACACGGACATGATCGTTGGGTACGACTTCATGATGGAGACGGACTCCGGCGTCCCCCCGGCCCGGGCCTTCATGACTCTGTACCAGGACGACCAGCTCTCGGGGCTCTCGTCACCTGAGCACCATGTGGAATGCCAATGGATCCACCCGGAACGCAATCAGGTCGAAGTGGCCGCGCTGGGCACTGAGCCAACTGGGCCAGCAGACCAGGAGTACTGCGTAATGCCGGAAGTGGCGAGCCGAGTTGTTGCGGACCTAGGAGCTTCGGATCCGGCCCTGGATGCGTTCTCTTCAGGAACCTCAGCCCATCTTTCGGTTTGTGAGAAGTACTGGAGCGCCCAGGACTCCGCGTGGAAGAAGCACTGGGGTCTGCATCAGGGTTTGATGTGGATCCATTGCCCCCGATGGGACATTCCAAGGGCGGCAGCGAAGATTCGCAAGGACCGCTCCAAGGCAGTGCTGGTTGTTCCTATGGGATGCACCGAGGAGGAAAGCACCTGACATTGGGTGGTCTCGTTGACCAACATGACGTTAAACAAGGTCGTCCTACCGGCTGGAGAGAGTGTCTTTCAGGACGCTAAGGGACAGCCCATGCCACCCCAGAGATGGCCAACGGAATTCCACTATGTGGATGGGGACCTTGAACAGGCCGACACCACGGACTTCGTGTGTGTCAACCGCATCATAGCGGAGCCATGGAGGCAATGCTTTGCGGTTTCCCCTGTTGACATCGAAGAATCGGAGGACCCCCTCACTGAAGAGGAGTTGGATCTGGTTCAGGGGTATATGGATCAGCCCTTTCACGACTGGGGAAGCCAGCGTGAGGGCAAGAGCCAGGACAAAGCCTGGTGGGAAGTGGACTCGATCGTCTCTGGTTCCTATGATGGGAACACCTTCGTACAGAGGGTGCTGGACCACATGTCCAGCCAGGACGAGCCAATCGGCGGAAACCCACCCACCTACGGCGACTTGTTCCGAGGCAAGACCAGAGATGCCCCTTTGGGCCATCTGGGAAGACCACCTGAGCCGAAACCGAGTGGGGTCGCTACCCCTCAACTAAGCCTAGTGGTCCAGGTGCCCGGAAAAGCCAAGGCGGAGTCCGATGATTGCCCCAAGATCCAGGCGTTGAGGGCCAGGCTGAAGCAGAAGTATGGTGATACTTTCTTCAGCGGAAAGCCTGTGTTTCCCCCACCGGTGCGTGGACCGTATGACGAGGCCAAGATACGACTGAAGCAGGACCCCCGTGTGTATCGACACCGGGAGTTCGCCCTGAGGGGCGAGAGGAAGGAGGCCATGGAGAAGATCCTTCGTGACTTCATCGAGAGAGGCTGGCTTGAGCCGTGCCACTCCGAGTGGGCCTCTCCATGCTTCGTTGTTCCCAAGAAGGTGGCCGGTGAGAGGCGGCTCTTGGTCGACTACCGCGGCCTAAACGCCCAAACGCAGCATGACAGCTATATGCTGCCCCTCATTGAGGACATGCTGCAAAAACAACACCGGCGGAGGATCTTCACGGTGATTGACCTGAAACATGGTTATCATCAGATGCCTCTCGCCGAGGAGTCTCGTGCCTGCACAGCCATGAGCACCCCACTTGGACCTCTCCAGTGGAAGGTGATGCCCATGGGCGTTACCAACGGCAATGCGGCTTTTCAGCGGATGCTGGAGAACCTGCTTGAGCCGGTGCGTGACTGTGCGGACCCCTTCGTGGACGACGTGATCATCGCGTCCGGGGACCCCAGTATGAGCTACGAGGAGCTCCTGGAGGCACATGAGAGGGACGTCACTCGAGTGCTGGACCTTCTGGTTCGGCACAAACTCACGGGCAGCAGTGACAAGGCCAGCATTGCGGTAAGCGAGGTGGTCTTCGCTGGCCACGTAGTTGGGAACGGGCAGCGAAAGCCCATACCTGGCAAGGTGGCTGCGATTGAGCACTGGGAAAAGCCCAAAACGGTCTCTGAGCTAGGGGCGTACTTGGGGTTCTGCAACTACTACTCGGGGTATATCAAGATGTATGCCGAGTATGCAGCCCCCATGACGACCATGCTCAAGGGCAACCGGGAGGAGACCAAGAAGGGGTCCAAGAAGGCTCTGATCTAGAATTCTGAGTCCGACCGTGCCTTTGAGGGGGTGAAGCAGGCGCTGCTATCCGCAGTGGGTCTGCACCTCGTGGATCCTGACCGAGGGTTCGTCCTGCGCACCGACGCTTCCGACTACGCCGTTGGCGCTGTGTTGGAACAAGTGCTTGACGATGGGAGGCACGTGCCAGTGGCCTTCTGGAGCCGAGTCCTGGCGGAGGGCAAGAGACGGACGTGGACGCCCCGAAAAAAGGAGGCGTATGCCATCGTCATGGCTCTCAGGAAATGGGCTGGGTACATGGCCCTCCATCCCGTCACCGTCTGCACCGACCATCAGAGTCTGCAGTCGTGGCACAAGGAGCACGTGGACACCCCCTCTGGTCCCGCCTCCCGACGGGCAAGATGGCATGAGACCTTGGCCAAGTTCGACCTCACGGTTGTGTATGTTCCTGGCAAGGACAGCACCGTGGCGGACTGTCTCAGTAGGTGGGCCTATCCCGCCAGCAAGGGCATGACGGATGTCTCTGCCCATGGCGATGAGGCTGAGACCGCTGAAGCAAAGAGGATCATTGAAATGGAGCGCCTAATGGAGGAGGAGGGTGTCAAATGCTTCGTCGTCATGGCTGCGGATGCCCTCCTCGGAACGAGGATTGGCAGAGCGGTCAGAGTACTCGCCCCTGATGGAGCTGAGTCCGACAAGCATCTCTTTCCTGAATCTTGCCTCCAGGACGATTGGACCGACGACTACGCCAAGTCCGAGGCCTTTGCGGCCGAGTATAGGGCTGTGACCGACGCTGATGACGGGCAGAAGTGGCCAAAGGGGCTGACTCAGGAAGATGGCAAGCTCTACCAGATTGGTAAGCTGCTGGTCCCAGAGTCCCGAGTGCTCGAGCTGTGTGAAGCTTGGCACCACCACATGCTACACCCAGGGGTCAAGAAGCAAGCTCTGGACATGCTGCGCCGGTTTGAGATCGACCAGATCGGTCTCTACGGCGCCATCAAGAAGGTCAAGAAGGGTTGTTCGGTCTGTCAGGCCTGCGATCCCGATAACCGGAACGTCAAGAAGGAAGCCCAATGGACTCAGGTGCCTGACCAGCCCATGGAGAGCGTGGCCATGGACGTCTTCTCCATGCCCGAGGTTCACATTGGCAAGGAGACCTTTGACTGTGTGGTCCTTTGCATGGATCGCCACAGCGGCTACGTAGTGGCCGTTCCGGCACGCAAAAAGGGGTTGCTTGCCAAGGAAGTGGCAGTCATGATGATTCGTCATTGGCTGACCGTCTTTGACATCCCCCGCACCATTTGCAGTGACCGAGGGCCCCAGTTTACTGGTGGCTGGTTCAAGGCTATGTGTTCCCTCATGGGAATACGTCATGCTAAGCGCGTCGCCTATCTCAGCTGGTCCAACGGCCGGGCTGAAGTGGCTGGACGGCAGCTGTTCGAGAAGCTGCGCAAGATTAACATCACCAATCCACGTCGGAACTGGTTTGAGGAGATGTTGCCCGCTCTGAAGGCCCATCATGACACCCCCTCTCCGGGTGGTTTGTCCCCTCACCAGATTTTGTTCGGCAGGGACCCCCTGGGTCGGGGATTTCCCTTGCCTGGTGATGGTATGGCCATGGACGCCAAGGAATTCTTTGCGCGGCAAGAGGCAACGGCGCGGGACATCCGCCAGCAGCTCGAGAAGGAGCATGCTGAGCGTCAGAAGTCCGCCCCGAGCTCGACGGCGCAAAGGTTCAGGGTGGGAGACCCGGTGTGGGTGATCAGACCCAGCCCTATGGGCACCCACCGCACCAAAACCTGGTTCACACCCGGAGAGGTGGTCTGCAGGATTGGTGAGGACACCTACCGCATCAAGGTGGGTCACGGACAGTTCCAGGAGCGCCACGAGAGTCAGCTCCGTGTGCGGGAACCCGACCCCCGTGGCCAACATGTGTCCCTGGACTATGCCGCACATGAGGCTGATTTGGATAACGACTATGCTGAGCAGGATGACTATACCGTCGAGAAAATCCTGGCTCAGCGTCCGAGCGCGTCGGCACCCGGAGGCCTGGAGTTCGAGGTTCGTTGGCGAGGCTATGGGCCGTCCCACGACCCCTGGGAACCCGTCTCCTCGTTGGTGCCGCGGATTAATACCCCCTTCATTAACTACATCCGCAAGCACAAGACGAAGATCCATGTCTCGGACTTGGCAGCACTCACCCGGGCGATTGCAGCCAGGGGCGCCTGATCATTGCCCTGAGCTCTCCCCTGATGCATTTTGAGCGTTTGTTAGGTCGACGGATCGTCCCTCACTTGCTTGCTCTCTTCCATCTTCCGGTGACCTGCCATCGGAGTGGCCATATACCCCCCCCTGCTGAATCCAGATGAGGATGGCCCCTCTCTATCACTCCTACTCGTCACTCCCCGCCTGCTGAATCCTTGGGAAACCAGGCAGGGCGACTGACCTTCACATTTTCTGAGCTCTTAGGGCCTTGAAGCCCATACGACGTTGCGCAACGGATGCCGCTGTCATCGGCATTGCGATTCTTTGGTGTGTGGTCTGGTCCCATGGTACTTGCGGGATCCAGACCAGTCTACGTGTGTCTGCAGACTATATATGGCCTGAACTCAGGCGTTTTCCTGTCCACCCTCCTGCATATGCCTTATCCTAACCGGGGCGTGGTTTGGCGCTCTATCCAGAGTGTGTTTACACGCCTATTTACCTGTTTATTGTTTATTTCTCTGCCCCCCCCAGGATATGTGCATTTGTATGTTGCGTATCATCAGCCCATCAGCACCTATGGACTGTTTTTCCCCCCCGAGGGGATGCAAATCGGATTACGCCGGCGCCTTGAGTCGCCGTGTACATGCTCCTACATAAGGTCCAGCCTGGACCAGTACCTAAGTATGGATTCTTCTGTTTGAGTGCCCGTGATACAGTGTGCCCTAGTGGCTGTGATGTGCTGAGATCCTGATGGCGCCAGGCGGGAAGCCCAGTTGCCTGACTACACTCCCAGCGGTCCGCCACTGTCAGTCCCAGTGTGAGCCTACCGACTCGCAGACGCACTTGCAGTCGGGTGGCGACCTCCGGTGTCCTGACCTCAGTCAGTCTGCCTGGGAAACTGGTGGTTTGAGGAGTCCACGCCTCCGCCCACACTGCATGAGGACTCCCTCATGCATGGCCTTCGTGGTAATGGGGCGAGGGAAAAGACGGCCTTGATGCCCGATCCCTTGCGGAGGAGCTCGTTCGGGTTTAACACGCTGGACTCGCGTCGTGGAAATGGACATGGTGCGCCCAAGGAAGGACCCGTGGGGACTCTCCCCCAGACTGCGGCCTTGGGGAGCCTGGGGTAGCCTGATGGATCTTTGTGGTCGCTTTCGACCTGTGGGACCACCTCGGTCGTCATGTGACGCCTATGTTGGCCGTGTATGCCACTCCCACTGTGGTAGTGACCGTCGCAGCCGGCAACCGGTGCGCCTGGTATGGGTTAACGGGTCCTTTGGATGCCGAACAATCGCCGCCAGGACCGGGGACTTGATACTTGATACTATACTTGCAGTTACTAACAGCTACAGCACCGTACCTGTCTTACTGTGGGATTTGGGCAGCCTAACCTGCAAATCAGCCTGAAGTGGGATGTGACACCCCCCCTTCGGCGGATGGTCCTGGGTACCCGCTGCCATGCTTGGGTGTTATCAAGCCCACCCCCAGGGTTTGCTCTAAGGAGGGGGGCGAAGCGGTACCCAGAAACCATGGCCCATGGCCCGGAGGCCTGTGAGCCATCACACCCGTTATGGCCCATGGCCCGGAGGCCTGTGAGCCGTCACACCGGCTGTCAGCGGGATATCCCTGTTCTCTAACCCGCGAAATCTGGAATCCGATTTCTAACCATTCAGTCGATTTAGTATTACCATAATTTTATTGTCTTAGGCGATTTTCAGTCCAAAATCGGTGAAATACCCGATTTCTACCGCGATTTCTAATTGTCGTGAAATCGCCGCCTGATGTTGCCTGTTCTCGCGTCTTCGTCGCTTCTCCGTGGCGAGTTTTGTGATGAAGTTTTCTTTAGTTACTATGAGGTTCTAAGAGAACTTAAGGGCTTGATCTAGAGGGTATTTAATGTACTTTCATCTGGTGTGTTCACCAGAATTTTTCTCCGTTGCATCTTCGAGAAAATCAGCGCGCAAGCTTTTCCGTCGATCGCTCGAACTCATGGTTCTCAAGGACCACGAGTTCGGACGGAACCCTACATTCCCCCCCTATGCCTTTCATCCATGGCCCTTTCACGCGGGCATATCACTTTGTATAGGGAAGCGGGGAATGGCGATGTTTTAGGCAGCCTATGAGTCTCGCAAACCCAAGTCGTTTGCGTGCGCAAACGCTAACTTTGTGGCCCTGTGAGCATGAACTTTAATAAACAAACACAATGCTCACAAGACTAAAAGCCCTAGGTCATTTTCGTTTTTCGAGCCAACTCAACGATGGCTCCACGCAATTCAATGCGTACCAAAACTCTACTTTCGAAAGAGGGCAAGTTTTGGTCGAAAATTAGGCCAAAATGGCCAAACCCCCGAGGCTCGTACTCGAAGCCTCTGGGGAGCTGAGCCTCGAATCAACGCAATATGTAAAGTACAGACCACGAAGAACATCGTGGATGGCTTGGTTGATTTTTACAACCTTGTCTTCCATTTTTTATAATGTCGCCTTGTGAGCACGCGTGCCAAACTGCCTCTTTGCACACGCGCTCATATGCAAGCACTAATGACACGAGTGGGCGGGGACAATCTAACCATAGTGTGCATATTTGGGGGCACCTACTATGGGTCTACTCCAAAAGTGTTTACTCATATTTTTGCTCCTCAATGACCCAAAGATATGTTCATGCCAATATCGCCGATATATGCACTTTTTCCCATAAATAGTGTGCTTCAAGGATTGAGGTGTTAAAAATGTTTCCATTATGCTTTGAACCCCAACCCTTGTTGCAAAAGGGAGGCGAAGCTTCGGTTTGCATCCATGCAAAAGGCCGAGGCTCCTTTCTCTTGTGATACGGAGATACGATATTTGGAGGGACCACTTTTGGGTGAATTTTGGCCGTTTTGCCTAGAATGGCCACAAACCCCATCTCCCCCTGATTTCGCCCCCGAGGTTGCGTGCGCCACATGACCAAGGGTAATGGCAATTCGGAGAGGGCACATAAACCCGCATCGAATGGGGTGTTTCCCCATGTGGCCTCTCCTCTCGATGGGAGAGTTGTGAGTCACCCAATTTGGGGTATGTTGCCATTCTGCCCCATTTGTGTATCACATTCCCTCCAATGGGTGAAAAAGCTAGAGGCGACCATGAGGGTTGGCAAGTGGCATATATCGGGACCTAAGTCCCATGTGTCTATAGCATCTTTGGTTGAAGGGATCCTCGCCGTGGCCATGGAGATATGGAATCATGAGTGTGGGCAATTTTGGCCATTTTTCGCTGTTTTTGCCATTGTATGCCATATTGGAATTACCATCTCTCCATGGGGCACAGGATCTAGCCAGGAATGAAGTGCGATTATTGTAGCTCATGACCAAGGGTTGAACGCCATTGAGTTTCGTATTTGCTCCTCCGGCTCATCGAGAGTTATTCAACTTTTGGTGCCATCCATGATCCCCCCCTTTGCACCGCATGTTGCTTTCTGCCCCGTCCGTGTGGTCATCCCCTGGGTGAACAGTAAGCAGCCAGCGTGACAGCAAACGATAACCCAGGGCATGGGACCAAAGGGGATATCAAGGGTCGTGAATCAAGGCTTGGCGCGACAAACTCGCCAAGGTTTCCTACCCTGGACGGTCGCCCGAGACGGCCGATTTTGCCATTTTGGCAATTATGACCCCACTTGACGAACCCGTGGTGCCCTGATGCCAGGACTTCAGAGGTAACCAGGTTGGGTGAGGGCTCCATGGAGTGTGTAGGCGAAGGGCATAGGGTCGGTTGCCTCGTCCCTACCTCTGGCGGGTCCGGATGAGGAGTCAATTTTGGGGATTTTTGAGCTAATATCAGTTTGGGCTGAAACAGCCCATTTTCAGCGACCAACTCCTAGGGGATAATGGCGGGGCCTCTCCTCCGGCTCAGAGGGGAGTTGGGACCTGCCGTTAAGGGAGCATGGGCAGCGACTGACGATTGGCCTTGAAGCCCCTCGGTTTCCATAAACTCGCCTGTGGCTGGGCGGGACACTCTCCCCTATTGCCAGGGTTTCAGGGTCCGGACTGAGCAGGGCATGGGTTGTGTTTGAGCCCCCGCCCCCACCAGCCACTGAGAGGGTCGGACATGGGATTGGGATATCAGTTAGGACTGAGTGTCTACTGTCCTCTGATGCACTTACGCCAGTCCAGTCTTCACCCCATGTGTACATATCCTGATGTGTTGCTGTACATACTTTCGTTCCCTTGTTTCAGAGTGGCAAGGATCCTGAAAAGCTTTGTCACATGACACGAGCGTAATGATGCCCCTGTGAGCGCGGTGCTTTGCCTGCCTGCTTGCCTGTGCGTGTCACCGCAGCGTCCCGTGGCCAGGCCCCCCACGGGAAGGCGTCACCACCACCGTACCGCAGCACCCTAACCCAGCAGCCCAGCCAGCCACCACCGCCCGCACACATCCACACCATGCCAGGACCGCCATACACGCAGAGCCAGGGGACATGGCACCACCAACACCACCACCACGCCCCCGTCCCTCCCAACCCCTAACCCCTGATGCCCGAATACTACAGCGACCCCCACCAGCTACACCCCCACGATGCCCCAGCACAACCAGGCCCAATGAACCACCCGACCCACATGGCACACATCACCGCACCACACCATCTCGTATACCACCACCACCAGCCCCTACCACCACAACCGCCAACGCCGGGGTACGACACACACAACCAACACACCCTCAACACCACCACCACGCGATCCAGCACCATCCACCGCCCCGACTACACGGGCCCACGACACACGGGCCACGGTACACCCCCGTGGACCCACGGGGCCCCCCGCACGCACACCAACAACACCAGGGCCTAGTAGGAGCTCCCCACCACCACCAGCAGCCCCCCCGCCCACACCCCACACCAGCGAGCACCATGCACCGGCAGCCACCCAATACCTACGGACCACAGCCCGGACCGCACGCCCATGCAGCCGCTTCCCACCCACACCTCGGCACCGCAACCGGCCAGGGATCGCAAGGACTGCATGGCGCACACATGCAACTCCCGCACGACCCACAGGGACACCCAGACCCCGAGCCAGCACAACACCCACCCCCGCCCCCCCCGCCACCAACAGTGCCACCCTCAGACCACCCCCCCCCCCGCCCGGCCCCCGAGACCAGGCCACAGACCCAACACGCAGCAGCTCCCACCAGCGGATTGATGTCGATCCCCCCGCCGACACACACCACCGCGAGTCTCCCCTCCCGCGGCCGCCACGAAGGACCCCATCACCAGACGCCACACGCGACAACAACGTCCGCCCCCCCCCCAACCAACACCACCCCCCCCATCCCACCCCGCACCACCAGCCGCCGCACCGGCCGAACCCTACGCCCTGCACAACCCCGCAGCGGTACGGCAGCACCTCTGGGGACTCGGGGACCAGGAGGTGCTGCGCCTGTACACATCCGGCACCATCCAGCGCATCCGGGCGACCACCCTGGTCCAGGCGGCCACCCTGGGGGAAGAAGTCCGAGACTTCCTCTTCGACGCCTTCCTCCACGTCGCCCGACACGACCGCCCCCCACTCGCCACCCCAGACGGCGAGAGCCCGTCCCCCACGGGGGACCAATTCTGGGTGCCCCCCGTTGACTGGGGGCGACACCTAGTCGAACACCCCGTGCCGGAGCGGGTGGACACCCAGGGCCGCATCTGCTACCGCGTGCCCGACATGGCCCACCCCCCACCCAGCGCCACCCCCAGCGACATCAAAGATTGGGAGCGGGAAACATGGGTAGCCCGGATGGCCTCCCTGAGCAACTACAGGCACCACGTCCCGGGGGACATCCTCGGCCCCGACGACCGGCAGCCAGCCCCCTCCACGTACATGACCCTCATGTACAATCTGCACTACACCCTCTCCGCCACCCACTACCATGCACCAACTGGCTACTGGGTGGTGCACGGCACCGACTCCCTCCTCCCCGCCAACTACGCCCCCCCCCCCCCCCCCCCCACACATTTCAGGCCTTGACAGGTACACCAGGGAGGACGAGCCGGACGACCCGCACCTCTGGGGCACCTGGAAACGCAAGTCCCTGGACACGCTGCTCTCCATCCGCAGCGGCAACCAGGGCCTTGGTAGGGTGAGGTATTGCCTTGCAAAGTGGACCCAACGCACCCCGGGGATCCCCACGGACCGGTGGCTGTGGAAGGTCACGCTGCGCCCCGAGCAGAGGGAGGCCCACGTGCCCGCACAGCCGAGACAACGCCACCACACCAGCACCAGCACGCACAGGTCACCAGGGAAAGCGCGCGCACACGCCCGGTGCCTGAACCCGCACCCTCGTTCTCACCACTAGCAGGACCCAGCATCCTACGCCCGCCCACGTAGCCCAGGGCCCTCCGCCGTCCCCCACAGCCCTCTCCTCCGCCTCCGACTCCACAACCTCCACCACCACAACCACCTCATCCACCACCACCACCACGTCCTCATCCAGCACCCCACCCCCCAAGCCGGGGGAGAAACCTTCGAAACGGGCCCCCAAACCCGTCCCCACCGCGAGCAAGCCCGCCGCTGCCAAGGCCCACGCCCCGAGGAGGCCCGCTCCCGCAGCCCGGCCGAAACCCAAGACCGCCGCCAAACAGCCACCCAAACCTGTCGGCGCGCCACAACCGCAACCCGCAGCCAAACCCAAGCCCAAGCTCAAGCCCGGCGCCACGACGGCAGCGCGAGCCCGACCCCCAGAGGACGTCCTCTATGACATTTGGCCCCAGCCATCCCAGGCCCGGAGGCAGCAGCGCCCAGCACGGCGCCCCCCCACCGTCACCGACACCTCCGCCACCACCTTCATGGCGGAGCGTGCCGCAGCCGAAGCACGACGCACCTCGTTCCACCACCTCTCAAAGCCCGCACCCCTGGCCCACGGACCGCCCCTGACCAGACCAGATCAACGCCAGGGTCCACCAGCAGCGTCCCCGCCCCCCTACCAACCCTCGATGTCAGCCCACATACAGCACATGCCCCGCTACTGCCGGCACCGCGAGTCCCAACCCACCCCGAGGCGGAGACTGTGCACGCATACCCGCAAGTCCACATCCACCTGCGCCCCCACTCCCCGCGCACCCCCACGGCACAGAACTACGAGGAATCCCCCAGGCCCGCCACCGTCACCAGTCCCAACGACGCCATCACACCCACCCACGCCAAATCCTCCGCCCGAGACCGCGGCCCCGCCCAGGGACAGTGGTGGCGGCGCTGGACCCACACGCAGCTCTGGGAGCTGCGAAAGTGGGCCCTGGCAGAGCCCTCCCTCGAGGGCCTGGTCTACCGGCCCCGCAAGCGGTCGGTGGAGAACTGCTGCCTCCAGGCAGCAGGGGGGGGGAAGCCGCAGGCCGCATGGGAAGCCATGCTGGCCGATGCGCTCCACCCCCTGGGTGTCCACCCCGGCAACCTCCCCGCGCCCCAAGACCACCCGTATGCCCTCAAGCGCCTGCAGGAGACCCCCCAGGAGACGCAACGAGACCGCATCTGCCTGTGGGACATCACCCAAAGCCCGACCCTGCACCCAAACACACCCTTGCGATCCCCACAAGCGTCAGCGCACCGATGCCGGCGGCACTCACAGCACCCCAGGAGTCCTGCGCGCCACACAGCACGACACGCCTGACCCCCCAGCCAGCGGCGCCGCCAGGTAACCCCGTTACCCAGCAAGCCACCGCCGCAGGGGGCCACGCCAGGCCCCGCCTGGAAGACACCAAGCGAACTGGAAGCCGAAGGACGCCAGCGCACACGCCAACGGGCACCGCTACGCCCAAAGACACCGAGCCAAAGCCCGCAACCGTCACAACCGCCTAACCCAGCCAAAGCTCCAACACGAATCAAACGCGAGCCACACCCGAAAACCTCTAGCCCTTGAATCCTAACCAGGCCCGCCGAGGGAGCAACGTTGCCACAGCCCACACCCACAGCCCACACAGCCGACTAACCAGCCAGCACCCAAGGCAAAGAGGCACCTAACCAAACCCACCCTGACTCATGCCCGTGTACATCAGGACGCGCGAGCCGCACCCCTGGGGCGCGGCAGCCACCAAAGCACCGACAGCACACGCCAGAATACAGGAGACTATTGCACCACTGCACCAGTTGCCAATGCCTGTGCCTGCAGTGTACGCGCGGCCCCTTCTTTTTTGATTTTTTAATTTTTTTTATTTATTTTTTCAAAAAAAAACGAGAAGGCACGAAAAAAAAGTTAAAAAATAGGGGGGGAGGAAGAGGGACACAACCACCAACGGCACACGCGCACCGCACACAGCGCGCACACCGGTGAACAGGCGCCACGTGGGCCAGGACACCGCACACGCACATGCACTGAGTACAACAAAGGGATGGGACACCCTGGCCTGGCACACCGGTGAACAGGAGCCATATGGCCCAGGACACCGCACACACAAAGCAGCACACCGAGCGGGCACACCGGTGAACAGGAGCTAAGTGGCCCAGAACACCCCACACACAACACAACACACCGAGCGGGCGCACCAGTGAACAGGAGCCAAGTGGCCCAGGACACCGCAGACGCAACGCGACAAACCACGCGAGCACACCGGTGAACAGGTACCAAGTGGCGCAGGACACCGCACAAGCAAAGCGACACACCCAGCGGGCGCACCGGTGAACAGGAGCTAAGTGGCCCAGGACACCGCAGACGCAACGCAACGCACCGAGCGGGCACACCGGTAAACAGGAGCCAAGTGGCCCAGGACACCGCACACACGTAGGGCGGCCGAGGGACAGGAAAGAACCAACACCCCATGGGTCGGACACGCTGGGGCGATCCAGCCGACCCACCGGGCCAGTGGCAGGAGCGGTACTCCAAGGCCACTGGTCCGAGCCCGGCCAGGCTGCATCGGGAACCATGGCAAACGTCGGCCGGAGCCATGGAAGCAATCGGTGACAGGCGAGCCGGTACAGAGTCCAGGAGGGGGTCGCCTGCCAAGCAGAGCGGCCCAGCAACTCAAGCCACAAGGGTGAGGCGGTCGTACGGTAGACAAGCGGGGGCAATTCCCCTTGTGGTGGGAGATACTCCACAGGGCTGGCAGCCCCCAAAGCTGCCGCCCCAAGGAGGGGGCATGTGGCCCTACCCATGGACACATGTGGGGACACCCTCCCACCTGGGACACCTAGACCGGGTGGCCGCGACACTGCCTTCCCAAGCACCTGCGGGAGCGGCTTAAAAGGCACCTGACCTACGGCAGTGGGAGGGACAGGATGTCCCCCTGGTAAGACCTTCTTCCTGCACTGTCAAAGGAGGCATCCCGAGCTCCCGAAGATACCTACCTGCCTACCTATGTTGTGAGATGCACAAGTAGAAGCATCATTGCTCGTGGCATGTCATCGTTTTTCAGAAAATGTTGGCAAAGATCCCTATCTTTGCACAACAGCAGCACCGGTTGACTGTTAAAGGATGTGCTACGCATTAGAAGTGTGCCGGAATGGATAGGTGACAGGTTTTGTGCACACAAAAACAACCGTTTGAGGGAATTTTGCACCAAAAACAAAGCTGATTTGTGAAAAATTGCTTCACGATGGTTTGTGGCGGCAGCTTATTCTGTGAATGGTGACACACTGAGCAAAATATGTGTTGCATGATATGGAACACAAGAAAGTAGTGCCGCACTGCTTTATGTACGCTGCGCTATTTGCGGGCGAAGCTTTGCAAAATTTTTGGATTTTATGAGGCAAAAAAGGAGTTATGTGGATAGATAGTGGACGTTCCCACCTCTCTACTTTAACTTTCAAGCGTTCGAAACACAAATTGCAACAAGCGTTGCATCAAAGGTAAAACGACAAGTTTGTCGGGGTTACTAAAACGAGAAACATACCAATCTAGGCAAATAGGGACAATTTTGTTTCAAAATGTTGCAGGATTGCAACCAATTGGACAATTGAAGGAACCATTAGCCGTATTTGGGACATGTCCTCTCTTCGCCGCCTACAACCCAAAAATGCAAAAGATTGAAGCACGCAAACAAACAATTTAGAACATTCGGCAAAAAAAAACCATCTTTTGTGGCTAACATTGGTGCCTTTTTAAATGAAAAATTTCCGCTTATCGTGCCTCTCGTTCATTGCCAAACTCTCTTTGGCAAAATAAAAAAGTGCTGCAGGGCATTGAAGCAGTAAAGAAAGTGTTCAATGGCCGTCACCAAAACGACAGTTTTTGCGAAAAGGATGCTCACCAACTCATGTTTTCTGCTATGCAAAACAACATGCTTCACCACATTTTGCACACCGACTCCCGATGCTGCCCCACACTATGGTGCTGTGGGCAAGAATCTATTATCTTCTTCCAACTCCCGTTTCGCATGAAATAGACGGCAACAGCACACTCCATCCTCACCTTTCCCTTGCTGTTTGCCTTGTCAGTATGTAATGAGAAGCCGGAATCTCATTTTCTTGTAGAGTTGCAACAAAAAAACAGCCCCGTGGAACAAAACACTTGTCACAAACTTGTATCTCCGAGTAGTCCGAATAGTGCAATTAATGGCTAGCTGGACAATCAACAAATTTTTGACATAAGGATGAGAGGTGCATTTATCAAAAAAAGTGGGTTGCACAATAGTAGCTTACAGATGAGTATCTTTTAAAGATTGGTATATGTTGTTTGCAAAATCTCTGTGAGAACGGGTGGTATTATAAAATCAATGTAAACAGTTGAAGCATGGAATATTGTGATGCAATGTGAGTACGTCAAATTGTGAATAGACACACTGCAGTATGATATAATGAGATGGCTGAACTCTAATAATTTTGTTTGGTGCAATGCATGATGGCCTCATGCTTGTCTGGAATTGTAGACAGAACAAGAATGATGTGTAGGTGTATAGCGATGTCTTGCTGTGGGCGAAATTCATGCACAAATATCGAAGAACGTAATGGATAAGCTGGTAAACAAGTAACCGTGGGTGTCACACAGTAGTCGAAAATCAAAACAAACCGGGGTTCAAAGTGCTTTTGAACAAACAGTTGCAGTCTACACTTGAATCATACAATGCAAGCTGATTTGCTTAAGGTTGCCCGGAACTTTCCCAAACTAGAGTGAGTTATATAAACGCGGTCTGCCTACATAGAGTTATGGGAATGGTTATGACTGACCCACGTCCGTGCTAGCATTTCTTAGTTCACATCTAGTGTATCGATGGATGGCAGTGTTTATTGTCACACAATATGAATGTTTGTATTCTTTAGAGACTAGGTATATCATTGCTGTTGAAGCATTCTGCTATCACAAAATGGCATGTGCACTTTACTAATTTGCATAATTTAGCTCTGAACTAATGTTGTCTACAATTAACCAGAGCTGGGTATATAAAGGTGTTCTGTGTGGGGTATGGGAAAGGTTTTGTAGATCATAAGTTTGCGCTAGCGTTTGTTAGATCGAATTCGGATGGTAGTGCTTAATGTCCCAAACCACAGTTGTTTGTGTTTGTTAAGGAACCTTTGGTAATCTGTCGATGGTTGGTAGTGTTCTTTTAAGATTTGATGCGGCCATTGGTATGTTGTAACGGACATTGAAGCAGCCTATGTTGTAGACAGCACGAATTGGATGCCACTATTAGGATGCCACTATTAGCGGAACATCTTGGAGAGTAGGTATAGCATTGCCGTGAATCATTCTGTTCTCACAAAATGGCATGTGCACTTTACTAATTTGCATAATTTAGCTCTGAACTAATCTTGTGTACAATTGACCAGAGCTGGGTATATAAAGGTGATCGGCGTGCACAGAGGTATGCGGAAGGTTGGGTAGAGCATAAGTTTGCGCTAGCATTTGTTAGTTTGAATTTGGATCGTATTGTTTTATGTCCCACACCACAGTTGTTTGTGTTCGTTAAAGAACCTTTGGTAATCTTTCGATGGTCGGTAGTGTTCTTCAAAGATTTGATGCGGCCATTGGTATTTTGTAACCGACATTGAAGCAGCCTACGTTGTAGGCAGCACAAATTGGATGCCACTATTAGGATGCCACTATTAGACGAACATCTTGGATTGGCAAATGAGAGATCTGTAGGTGCAAACATTTCCCTTGATACTCTGAATGGTTGCTCCAGGTTTGATTGTTGGCTAGACATAGTAGCCGGTATGATAAAGAAGCGCTGTTGAATACCGTGAAGATATTTTGACTGCTTCGGCATAGATGCTTATATTTCTGAAACCTTTGTTACTCGATGATGCAGTGTGGATGGTGGCAGATGTTATAGGTTAGCATACAATGGCTCTGAGTGTTTGTATATAAGTTGGCAATGGTATTCAACAGATAGTGATAAAAGTAAAGTGATGTAGATTTTCTAAATTCTAGTGCCCCGTACCTGTACTTTTTGTTCCTTTGGGCCAAAGTAGAGTTGCTAGAGGTTCCTAACGAAAATGGAAATTGTGACATCACCAACAAAGGGAGGCTGGGAGCACTTCACTTTGATATAGAGAGGCCTGCTACACCTTTTTTTTGCTCTGCCCGCCCACCAAAGTGTCTAGATGGATGTTACTGCCCCGAAGCCCAGTCTGGTTACCAGAGCTGCAGAATTTCTGACTCCCTCCTACCATAAAATCGATGTCATGCTTGCACCATTGGTGTACGGTGTTCGGTGATCCCCCGCCCCCTATTTTGAGGATGCCGGAACCCATCGAATTGTCCTCAGGCTTTCAAATTTCCTCTAGCAGGCACAAACAACAAAATATAGACCGCAAACCACAGCAGAGCAACAAAACAGGAATGGAACCATCTTGTTAATCCAAGAAACGCGCCGGGGTCACAATTGTGCGTCTGCTGCGCCTTTGTTGAGGTGATTCCGTGGAAGGCTTGGAATTTGCCTTGGTGCGTTTCGAGGCGTTGACAAACGCTTCATCTTGGCGCACCCTTTTGTGATACTGGGTGAGTGCCTCTGTGGGTTCTGTACTACTCAACTGCTATTGCAAACCTTTACAACTACCACCATGTTGCTGCTCTACATCACGTGCAAGGCTCATTACAAGCTTGCAATCTTCATTAAGAAGTGGTGTGGTGTAAGTAGCATTGTGCTTAGCTACCGCGAGAGCAGACACACGCCATGGGGCGGCACGATTGCCACCGGACTTTAGGGCCGAGGACAGAACACTAAAAAAAGACTCTTCAAAACAAGAGGTGGCGGGGAGACCACGTAGCACGTCCGCATCCGGAGTGCTCGTCGCATGCAATGTGCCACCAACCTCGTATTCCCGCGTGTAGTGCACCCATCGCTTGGACATGCGTTCAAAAATAACGCGTAGGCGCTGCAACAGGTGGGGGAGGAAGGGCCCGTTTTGGACTAAATCCATACATGTATCATCAAATTCCAAGGAGGCCCTAGGGTTTTGGGCCGAATGGGAGAGGCGCTGCCGGTATTCAAGCAAAACGGGACCGGCCTCATGCACGGAGGCTTCCTTGGCGGACAAGTCTGTGAAGCAAGGCTTGCCCCAACAACTGTGGAGGACAGTGTTTGTGTGCAAATACACTTTGCCTATGTTAGAGAGAAACCAAGTGCGAAGTGTTTGGCACCATGTTAAGGTGTTTCTCTCATCCTTTTTGTCACCGGGTGGCCTTTTCTTTGCTTCCAATTCCCAAATCTGCTGCGCGAGGAAATCAGCAATGGTGGCTGGATGCTTGAGGAGGATGATGGAGCACCAAAAGCCTCCAAAAAACCGATCCCGCACTTCCCTCCCCATATATATGGCCTCTTTGTGAATGTCGGGCAAAAAAAGACGGAAGTTGGTAGCTTGCCCCTTCCCATATGAAGCATGAAGTAAACCTTTCACGGGTTGGCGTTGCATAGAGTTTGCGTTGGACCAAACCACGTCAATACCCTCCTCGATGTTGGGCTTCCATTGATCACACAAGAAAGTGCTACTATCGGGCATGCCACAACACACAGTGTGCACCCACGTGGAGCAACCGGGGCAACATAGCCAACTAACTTCATCACCACCATCCGGTGGATCCCATGTACCGCATCGGCAATTGACATGTGCCGTGGTTTTGGTTGGTGAGACCCCATGCTTCGCTGTATTCACCGCGCAATGCATGAGACACGGTGCGACAACAACATTACCTTCAAGTTTATTAGTCTTAAGTTCATTCGCTGCACAATCGCTAACAACACCACCAGTGTCTTGTTCACTCAACCAATCGCCAAGAGCCACAATGTGTTGGACCACCTTTTGTGTTGCTGCAGTTTGGGTTGTAGCTTTTCTGTTGGGCAAAATGGAACAACCAATGGCGGCACTTGCACGTCCCTCCTCTGTTTGGAAATGACCGTTACTCACTTGGAAGTTCCACCCATTCTTGCCTGTACCATCACGCCCTTTGTCTACAACAAAATGCGTTGGGTCTTTCTCCTTGGCCTTTGCCATCAAGCGAGCTACACACACCTTTGACCACTCTCCTGACTCAACCTTTAAAAGGGAAAGTTGCCTACGGCAAGGAAGGCGTGGTCCCAACGAGACATTAAATGCCTCACAAACGATTCCAACAACCTCCTTGGCTTTGGCCTCAGTGACCCCTGCAGCAAACAATCGATAGTATAAATATCTTACGTTAGCACGATACCGCCATCCTTTTAACAAAGAAGGGGTTTTCCAAGTATGAACAATTTCTTGCAAGCCCTTACAGTTTAGAACCAAAGCTTGACAAAGAGCTTCCCATTTCTTCACACTTTGCCTCAACTTATTAAGAGAAACCTGTTGCACCTTACTTCAAAACCTTACTTCTTTCAAAGAATCATTTGCCTTGCGGTTCAAGGCCCTCTCTGCAACACTACGCCAATGGCATTTTGAAGCGCGGTCCTCCAAGTTGTGTAGCCTCTCATTTGCACCCTCGAACAACTTTTCCATCTACACAAAGGCAAGACACCGATCAACATGGAAGAGGATAGCAAAACTCATTTGTACGAAAGGTCATGTTAGGCATGCACGAAAGAAAATGACAGATTGAAGAGCATGAATCGTCCCAATGATCACACCTTTGCAATGTGCACCTTTTGCAAATGTACACTTCCCCTTGCCTTGTTTAGGGCATTTTGGAGCTTTAGCTACCTAGAAATACAACAATGGGCAGTGTAGCACCATGCGCACTTCATAATTCGTACAAATGGTGGTGACGAATCATCAAATGCTAGCAACCTGATGAAATGGGGCCTCATCTTGGGTTTTTGGTGTTGGAGGTGAAGATTTGTCCTTGTGCGACCTGCAATGGGCCCTAAGGCTATCGCATCGTCTTTGACTTTGTTCAAAAGGTGTCTGCCAACACTGCGGCACACTCCTTTGTAACACCATCTCGCACATGCAGGTCCTTCAGGCTGGAGGGCATAATGCGCCACGACGCGCTGCAAACCCACTTCTTGCAAGGGTGGCATCGCAGCTTTTTCGCACCAGTGACAATAAATCTGAATACATCAATGTGTTCGTAATTGCAATGAAATGTCGTTCACAAAAAAAATCTTTGGCATCTATGGCGGATTTCGAGTTTTACATTAATTCGACCAAAAACCGGGAAAAATCGGCCTCAGATTCTCCTTTAAAAGTCAAAGCACGATAAAAATCGATTAAGAATGACGCTGAGGCAAGTACTTTTGGTTCAAACAGGGCCATTAAGCCCATTACCAGCTTTCCCACCACCGGACCCCCTCCGACGGCCGTACCTAATAGCCGCGCGGCCCTGTAGCGGTGACGGTATGCAGACTGCGGCCCTAGCAGACTGCGAAAGACTGCGCACGAACAGGCAACACGCGCATTCACGACAACCGAAAAAACGACTGCAACTGATATTCTGCTAAAATGCTCCAATAGAACGCGGTTGTTTTGAACCGTTCTGCAGCCCAAATTTATGAAATAGTTGCGGTATTTTATTGCCAGATAAAGGAATGATACCTTACTGGTAACGAGGCTACTCATTTTCAACTCCCTCCTACTCAATTTCAACTCCCTCTTGCTCATTTTCAAGTCCCTCCAAGTGACAATTCACTCCCTCCTACTCAATTTCAACTCCCTTCTACTCATTGTCAAGTCCCTCCTACTCAGTTTCAACTCCCTCCTACTCAATTTCAACTCCCTCCTACTCGATTTCAACTCCCTCCTACTCATTTTGAACTCCCTCCTACTCAATTCCAACTCCCTCCTACTCAATTTCAACTCCCTCCTGCTCATTTTCAACTCCCTCCAAGTGAAAATCCACTCCCTCCTACTCAATTTCAACTCCCTCCTGGTCATTTTCAACTCCCCCAAGTGAAAATCGACTCCCGCCTACTCGATCTCAACTCCCTCTTACTCATTTTCAACTCCCTCCTACTCAACTTCAACTCCTTCCTACTCAGCTTCAACTCCCTCCTACTCAATTTCAACTCCCTCATACTCAATTTCAACTCCCTCCTGCTCATTATCAACTCCCACCAAGTGAAGGTCGACTCCCTCTTACTCAGTTTCAACTCCCTCCTACTCATTTTCAACTCCCTCCTACTCAATTTTAACTCCCTCCTACTCATTTTCAACTCCCTCCTATTGAATTTCAACTCCCTCCTACTCAATTTCAACTCCCTCCTGCTTATTTTCAACTCCGTCCAAGTGAAACTCTACTCCCTCCTACTCAATTTCAACTCCCTCCTGCCCATTTACAACACCCTGCAAGTGAAAATCCATTCCCGCCTACTCAATTTCAACTCCCTCCTATTCAATTTCAACTCCCTCCTACTCAATTTCAACTCCCTCCTACTCGATTTCAACTCCTTCCTACTCATTTTCAACTCCCTCCTACTCAATTGCAACTCCCTCCTGCTCATTTTCAACTCCCTCGAAGTGAAAATCCACTCCCTCCTACTCAATTCCAACTCCCTCCTACTCAATTTCAACTCCCTGCTACTCATTTTCAACTCCCTCCTACTCAATTTCAACTCCCTCCTGATGCATATGTGGCCATGTGCTCATATGCAGGTTCATTTTGATAGGTAAAAGTATCTCCATGGAGGCTGGGAAAGCTCCAGGAGTACGCTGACACCCCGGTGCAGATGTCAGCTAGTCTGTAGTATCGGAAAATAGCTCCAGCCTGGCCTGGAAATGGCTATTTTAGTCATTTTTTAAAGGTTTTTGAAGTTTCTAAAACATTTGAAGGTTCATTGAACCTTCAAAGTAATTAGAAGCAACGGCGCGGCAGCGGGCGCCAGTCGTTGCCGTCATTTTTACGACCTTATTTTCCCGACAGAAAAGGTCGTGAATGTGCGTAAAAGCTCCAGAAAAGCTGTTTTTATATCAATTTTTAATGAACTATTGTGGATTTTTAGTGTAATTTATGGCATTTGTCATGAAAATGCACTATGTTGCCAATTTTCCGAAGACGGCCTGCTGCGACGGCCGTTCCCTCCCGTATGGGGGATATTAATTATAAGTCCATAGGTTTTCAGAAAAAGTATCATACGGCGCCAGAAGACCCTAAGGTCTCTAGGCTGGCGCTTTGGGGGAGACCCATGTTTCAAATTTTAAGCATGTTTTCAACAGGTTCATGACATTGCTTGCCTTGTTTGAACTTAGTTTGACCCAGAAGTGACTTAGACATGTTGACCACAACACAGTTCCTGTCGACCACAGTCGTTGATGACCTGAATCTCAGGTCACAGGGCCTGTGGTGCCCTGATTTACTGTGATTCTTCCTAAAAGTCTAACCTTAGCACATGGTTTGGTACTTACGTATGTTTACATGTGTATTAACCTACGTTATTGCCTTGTTTGCCCTCTCTTCCTCTTTCAGGACACCAGATTGTGTCATGCGGCGAGCAAAGCTCCTAGAACAATTTGTATTTGCGTGGTATTACGGAATCTCTTGTGCTTACTTGATCTTCTAATGCCTCTTGAAGAGTGCTCCCATAGCCTCTAGAATGAGTGCTCCATATGCCTCAAAAAAGAGTATCAAAATGGGTTTGAAAGACCTCAAGCTCTTCCCCATGGAGCAGACTTCAGTAACCAAGATCCAGGGGCGTACCAATACGTGTCACTCCTACTCAATTTCAACTCCCTCCTGTTCAGTAAGTAAGTAAGTAAGTAAGGGCGGCCGCGTCAGCAGCCCTCTCTGACATCTCTTTGCTTGTTTTACATGCTGGCCGCCTCTGGCGGGAAGGAGAGCTCTCCACCATCAGTTCCCCTGGCGACCCCTTTCTCACCTCACGGCGGAGAACTTCAACCAGGTTCCCTTGGGGCATGACCGGCGGTAGGTGTCCTTCAGTTGCTGCCCTCACGGTCTCAGCTCCTTCCGGTCACCCATGGAAGGATCCCCCAGCCTTCCCCCCCTAGCACAGCCTTTTGGGCGCCTGCAGGCGGGTTTCCTGTGGATAGCCCTCGCCCATAGCGGAGCATTTCTCTCTGTCAAGCACATTCCACCACTCCCCATCCCTCACGGGTTGCAGTACCCACTTGGCTCTCGGATGCACTTGGGTGTCGTCCATCCGCGGCTGGAGGCCGGGGGGCGACCCTTTCCACGTTCCCCCAGGTCCAACTCACGCGTGAGCCTACGTGTACTTAGGCCATTGACCCGGGGACCTCAGGGTCAACCCTCAACCCTGCAGACACCTCACGGCCGTCCCGGGGTTCAGGGCATTTTTCCGACTTCCCGTGGCCAGGCTCCCCATGGTTGGCCCATGGTTCACCACTCCATGGGGACTGGTTTCCTAATCCCACGGGGCCGTTGCTTGGTGCTTCCGGTCTCCCATCCCATCCCTTGTTCCCCTTTGCCACATCCCGTCACGGGCCCACTCCCACCGTCCTGTGGTTTCCCTATCCCCCGGGGCTGTTGTGCAGCCCCATTCCATCCCTCATCCTGTGTTTATACCCCACCGGGCCGCCAGCAACCCTGTGGCGCGGGCCCTCCCGATCCTCATCCATCCGGGGGCCGTTTCGTGCGCCTAGCACTGGTCGCTCCCTTCCCGTCCCCGCCCCTTTCCCCTGTGCTGCTTTCCGTCACCCACCTCGGCCTTCTCCCGGCGTCCTGTGACTTCCCAGTCTCCCGGGGCCGTCGTGTGGCCCTAGCCACACGTCCTTTTCTGCCCCGACCCCTTTTCCAAGCATCCCGTGTTTTTACCCCACCGGGCTGCCTGCAACCCTTTGGCGCGGGCCCACTGGATCCGCATCCTGCCTGGGACCGGTTCGCGTGACTTGCACTGTTGGCTCCCTTCCCGCCCCCTTCCACTTGGGTGGTGTGCTCTCTTCAGGACCTGGGGTGGTTCCTTAATCCTGGCCCCCTCGCCCCCCGTTACCCGTGCCTTTCCCCCACCTGGTCACCCGTCGTTGTTGTTTTTGCCTTCTCTGCGCGCCACCCGCGGTCTCTCGTCTGCCGGTTTGCTCCATCCCGTTCCCCCGCCGCCCGCTCGCTCTGCGCTTCTCGCCCTCCTCTGTCGCTGCGGGGTTTTGTTCTTTTTTTTTTTGCCCCCCCCTTCCCCGCCGTGCCTCCTGCCTTGTGGTGAAGCGGTACCCAGAACCCGTCGCCCATGGCCCGGAGGCCCGGAAGCCGTCACACCCGCACAGACGCCGTCAACACCGTCCGTCAGCGGGAAATCCCTTTTCTCTGATCTGCGGGATCCGGAATCCGAGCCCTAACCATTGAATCGATGTGGAATTACCATAATTTCACTTTCGTGATCGACTTTCGGTTAGAAATCGGTGAAAGACCCAATTTCTAACGCGATTTCTAATTTCCGTGAAATCGCCGCCTGTTGTCGCTGTTCTGGCGTTTGCGTCGCTTCTCTGCCGCAAGTTTTGTGAGGGATCTTTCTCCTGTACTTTTGAGGTTCTAAGGGAAGTCAAGAGCTGGATCTGGAGGGTATTTAATGTACTTTCATCTGGTGTGTTCACCAGAAATCTTCGCCATGGCGTCTGCGAGAAAATCAGCGTGCAAGGTTTTAAGTCGATCGCTCGAACTCATGGTTCTCAAGGACCAGGAGTTTGGATGGTACCCTACATCTCCCCCCTATGCCTTTCATCCATGCCCCCTTCACGTGGGCATATCACTCTGTAAAGGGAAGCGGGCAATAGGGATGTTTTAGGCAGCATATGGGTTTCACAAACCCAAGTCATTTGCGTGCACAAACGCTAACTTTGTGTGCTTGTCAGCATGCACGTTAATCACCGAAGACAATGCTCACAAGACCCAATGCCCTAGGCCATTTTCGTTTTTGAGCCAACTCAACAATGGCTCCACGCAATTCAATGTGTAACAAAACTCATTTTTTTGGAAAAGGACAACGTTTGGTCGAAAATTAGGCTATAATGGCCAATCCCCCGAGGCTCGTACTCGAAGCCTATGGGGAGTTGAGCCTTGAGACAAGACAATATGTAAAGTAGAGACCACAAAGAACATCGTGGATGGCTTGGTGGATTTTTGCAACCTTGCCTTCTGTTTTATATAGCGTCGCCTTGTGAGCACGCGTGCCATATTGCCTCTTTGCACACGCGCTCATATGCAAATGCTAATGACATGGGTGGGCGAGGACAATCAAACCATGGTGGGCATATTTGAAAGCACTTACTATGAGCCTACTCCAAAAATGTTTTCTCATATTTTTGTTCCCCAATGACCCATACATATATGCGTGCCAATATCGCCAATATATGCACTTTTCCCCATATATAGTGTGCTTCAAGGATTCGGGTGTTAAAAGGGTTTCCCTACCGCTTTGAACCCCAACTCTTGGCGCAAAAGGGAGGCAAAGCTTCGTCTTACATTCATACAAAAGCCCAAGGCCTATCTCTCTTGTTATACGGAGATACAATTTTTCGAGTGACCACTTTTTGATGAAATTTGGCCGTTTTGCCCAGAATGGCCACACACCCCGTCTCCTCCTTAGTGTTCGGCCCAAGCTTGCGTGCGCCACTTGACCAAGGGTAAGGGCGTATCGGAGAGGGAACATAAACCCGCATCGAGTGGGGTGTGTCCCCATGCGGCCTCTCCTCGTGAAGGGAGAATTGTGAGTTGCCCAATTTGGGGTATGTTGCCATTCTGCCCTATTTGCGTGTCACTTTCCCTCCAAGGGGGAAAATAGCTAAAGGCAAGTACCAGGGTTGGCAAGTGGCATCTATTGGGACCTAAGTCCCATGGGTCTATAGCATCTTTGGTTGGAAGGATCCTCGCCGTGGCCATGGAGATATGGAATCATGACTGCGGGCCATTTCGGCCAAATGTCCCTGTTTTTGCCATTGTATGCCATATTGGAACTGCCATATCTCCATGGGGCAAGGGACCTGGCAAGAAGGGAAGTGCGATTATTGAAGGAGATGCCCAAGGGTTGAACACCATTGATTTTCGTTATTGCTCCTCCGGCTCATCGGGAGTTTTTCAACTTTTGGTGCGACTCATGCATGATCCCCCCCTTTGCACCGCCCGCTGCTTTCTGCTCCATCCGTGTGACCATCCCCTCGGTGAACAGTAAGCAGCCAGTGTGACAGCAAGTGAAATCCCAAGGCATGGGACCAGAGGGGATATCAAAGATTGTGAATCCAGGCTTCGGGCGGCAAGATCGCCAAGATTTCTTACCCTGGACGGTCGCCCGAGACGGCTGATTTTGCCATTTTAGCATTCGTGGACCCAGTTTGGATCATCACCACGCCGAGGCCTATGGAGATCCTTGGGAGCCAAGTACATGTGAGGCCCCTGTTGGACTCCCAGTGGATGGCATATGGAACGGCGGATCCGATCTCGAATACCATTGGGGCGACGAGGCCAGCTGCAGCAGCAGCGTCGCCCCCGACCAGAGGGACGTGGCCCGCGCCTGCGAGCGCGCCTGCGGGGTTCCCTGCAACCTTCGTGGAGGGCGCCGTCGGCATCGCCCAGCATGAGGCTGCAGAGTGGCGCAGAGGCATGGCCTTCCACGCCTCGGCCGTGGCGGCCATTGCGGCCGGAGTCACGGCTCTAGCCGCACAGGAAGCAGCAGCTTCCATGATCAGGAGTGAAGTGGAGGCAGCCGCGCAGGAAGCGGCGGCTGCCCAAGAAGCCCGCCTGGCCCAGGAGGCCATTGCCCGTAGGGAGGCCGAGGTGAAAGCGTTGGAAGAGGCGCTGGCCCAAGAGAGGGCAAGCAAGGAGGCAGAGGAAAGGGCCCATGCCAAGGCAATGGCCAAGGCCCAAGCGGACGCCGCCAAGAGGGACGCCATCGAGGCCGCGCGACGGAAGGTCGCTGAGGATAGGGCCAAGACAGCGGCGGAACTAGCAGCGTTAGAAGCGGAGAAGGCTCGGCTGCAGCGGGCTCGGGAAGGTGAGGCTGCCCATACCCGAGAAGAGGCCAAGAGGGGAGCTGCCGCAGCCACCGCCGCCGCAATGGAGGAGGCGGAGGCCAAGCTCAGGCGCAGAACGCCCCTGGGAGGATCCAGATCAGAGACCCTTCGAGGGCTCTTCGAAGAAGACTCCTCCTCCAAGATGAAGCTGGACCTCGAGGAGGACGACAAGGGCAGCAGTGGGGACAGTGGCCCCACTACCAACTGACGAAGGAAGGGTAAGGGGAAGACTCCCGAGAGGGCACGGACGCCTGCGGAAGGATATCCGAACGACTCCGACCGCTTCTCCACCACCAGCCACGGGGACGGACGAGACCGCCAACAACGCCGAGGAATGGCTGGTAAATGAGGCCAAGATGTCCCCATGGAGTCGGAAGGTGAGGGTCAGGATCCCCCTCCTCCCTACCGGAGTTCGGGGCCCAAAAGGAGCTAGACATCGCCAAGACGGAGGTGGTCAAGATCGCCAAGGTGGCTGCCGCCGCCCAGAGGGAGCTGGACATCGCCAGGGGCAAGACCAGGCTGCTGAACACCGTCATCAACGGCCTGCAGCAGAGTTTGGACAGCCTGGAAGGCCGGGGGAGTGTCGGCAGCGACCTCCCATTCCTGGAGTCTGGCTCGTCGGACGGCGGCTGGGGACCTGGACCAGGTCCGGGCAGAGCCAACGCCCCCGGCGGAGCCCCGAGGAGTTGCCCCAGCGCCAGTGCCCCCTGTCACAGCGCCCACTCTCATCACAGCACGAGTCGTCGTAGTGAGCGTGTGCCCTTCAGCAGTGGCAGTGAGGAGTGGCGTGATGAGTGGCTCAGCGCGGAGTACCACAGCCGCTATGCCCCACCGCGGACACCGGTACGCCCCCGACACCCCACACCAGTCCCAGAGCCAATCCCAACGGCATATGGCCGATACGGTGGACTCAGAGATGAGGTCCCGGCAGGGGACGTGGAGTGGGAGCTCAGTGGAGGCGAGGGGGACCTGGAGGAGTTCTGCATTACCTCGCCGCGTGGTGTACGACGGGAGGCCGCTGAACGCAGCCGCCGGCGCCGTGATGAGGAGGCATACATGGAGGGAGTACGACGCGAACATCTAGGTTCAGCGTACATGGAGGAACCACGGCGTGGCCACATGGACACCGCGGAGGAGATGGAAGTGGCAGCCGTGGGAGTCCGTGGGGGACGCCGATGGGAACTTCGGTCGACCTCGCGGCCGGCGTTCATGGTCTCTAAGTCCGCGGATGCCGCCGTCTGGGAAGACCTGAAGGACATCAAGCCCCCCACCGTACGGTGGCAACCCCCTCAATCTCGACCGCTTCTTCGAGAAGCTGGACTATTGGGGGATGACCGTCACTGAAGACATGGATCCCGCGGAGGCAGATAAATATGTCTTCAAACGGTTCAGGTGGCGCCTGCCAGAGGTGCTCGTAGAGCTATACTTCGTGGCGACCAAGGAGGGGAAAATCAAGACCCTCAAGGAAGCCAAGAAGTGGGTCAACGAGCAGGAGCGGGTAGACACTCCGCAGGTGGCCGCCAAGCGGTGGAAGGCCATCAAGCTTCAGCATGATGGTCGGGAGCTCCGCCTACGGGATTGGGGGGACTTCCAGGGGCAATACACCCTCTTCCGCCGCAACGTGGAGGACTGGAATGAGGATGACGAGCAGGCACGCCTGCTCTCCGTGCTGCCGGAAGCATGGATCAAGAGAGTCACCAAGGAGGAAGCCAAGATAGCCAAGTCCAACCACACGGTCAAGATGATGCGACCTAAGGAGTATCATAGGAACGTGGTGGCTTGGACAAAGAAGCACGTGGCCCCGGATGTCAAGCCGCACTCTCTGCGGAATGCTCTCCTCATTACCCTCACGGGCGATCACGAGAAGACCGCGATGTGGCGCCTTGATGAGTGTGAGTTAGGCCGCCAGACCATCTGTCTGCAGGCCATCCTGGCGCGGATGACCTGCGACGAGGTCCTGGAGTGGGTCGGAGAGGATGTGCTCGAAGAGTACAGGAATCTCCACGACACCTGCAGGTTGAAACCTGGCGACCGTGACGTCACCTATGTTGGCGAAGAGTCTGGCAGGGAAGCTGCCAGGGACCCAGCGGGAGCCGAAGGCGGTGAGGCCCTCGACGATGATGACGACGATGATGAGCCCGCCGAGACAGCAGTTTGTGCCTTCGTAGCCAACAACCTGAACGCGGAAAGCAACCGGGGAAGCTGTAAGCCCCGCTTGCCACCGGGCGTCACGCTGCCGCAGCTGCAAAGACAGCGGGACGCCTGGCGCGTGATCCAGGAAGGAGGGGACGGCGCGCAGGCAGAGCTGCGTGCCAGCCACGGGGGCGCGGAGCGGGGGACAGGGGGCGACAGGGGAAGTGCCCAGGAGCGCGCGCACGGAGCGGGCCAGGGCACGCGCGGCAGGGAGCAAGGGCGCAGCTGCGGAGGGGGACAGAGTGCAGGCAGCGGACCGCGCGACTCAGGGCAGGGGGCCGGGAAGGGGCCAGGGCACGGGAAGGGCGTGCAGGGGCGCGGGCAGGGCGCCCAGGTGCAGGGAGCGGGGCGAGGGACGGTTGGCGAGCGGGCAGGCCAGGGCGTGGGGGACAAGGGGCAGGACCCACGGCACGGGCAGGGGGCTGGAAGGGGGCCCAAGGGGAAGGGCAAGGGCGCCACGGGCCCCAAGGGACAGACGGGACGGGGCATGGGAGGCCGGGGGGGAGGGCGGGCTGAAGAGAGGGGGGCGGGGGGGGGGCGCCCCCGCAGCCGGACGTGCAGCCGGTGAGGTGCATCCCCCCCGGCATCCAACAGATGCCGGCGCACCACACCCACCACCACCACCACCACCACCACCACCTCTACAACATCGATCCCAGCCCCCCCCGCGCCGAGAGCGGAGCCGGCGCGGATGGCCTCGGCGGGGGGGGGGGGGCGGGGCGCGGCATCGGCGCCGCAGGCACAGGGGCAGCGGGGGGAGCCGGCGCGAGGGGCAGAGGGGGCCCGGCCCTGGGACCGGGACTGGGGCACGGTCCCGGAATCTCTGGGGGATGAGGCCCTCCCCCTGGTGGGGGAGGTGTACGGGTGGTTGTGCTGGGCCAACCAGGGGACCACCAGGGGGTTGAGGAACCGCCCCCTCGATGCCGTGCTCCTCCGGAGGGACGGAGGAAACCGAGAGGTACCCCTGGGGGGTTGAGCAGCCCCAGAGGACCACGAGAGGGTCCTCAGGTCAGTGATCCGGGCAGCGTGGCCCGATAGGGAGCCGACGTGGCCGGCCTTCCTGGAAGGGGGAGCGGTACTCCGCATCACGGATGCGGACGCCAACAACTGGCTCCCCCGGGCCTTGCGCAGCGCCCTCGCCCACTGGCGCTACCGCCGGCGCAACCCGCCGCCGCCACAGCCCCAGTCCCCACTCAAACGGCGGCGCAGGTGACGGCCCAGACGGCAGACGCGAGAAAGTGGGGGGGGCAGCTGAACCCCCCGACCCACGCCCCCCCCACGGTACGGTGTGACGACGGAGCGCGCGCCACCTCCCGTGGGAGGGAGGTCGGAGACAATGAGCGCGGGGGGGAACCTACTGCCCCGCAGCCCGCTAACCGCTGACCGCTAACCCTCACGGCCGCCCCCGGCCGGCCAGCGCCGCGCGACGACGGCAAGGGGGACGAGGGGCCCCAGCGAGGGCCTGCACGAGGATCCGCCGCTAGGTAGAGGGGAGTCGGGGAAGGGTGCGACCCCCCAGCCGATGGCCGGCCCCCGGGGCCGGGACCGCCATGCCCCCCCCCCCCCTCGGCCGTCAGGAGGCGGCGCCAGGGGACCAGAGGGCCCCCCCCACTACCCCCCCCCCCTTCCTCTCAGGCCCAAGAGCGGACGGAGGCAGACCGAAGAAACGGCGGCCCCGCACCCACCCCGAAGAGGCCGCTGCACCCGGGGTGCGGGGGCACCACGGCCGAGGCAGGCGCCCGCACGCCCTGCCCCCTGCCGGCCGACGGCGGACCGGCGGCGCCCAGGACGGCGCAAGCGGAGCGGCCCTTTCAGAGGCCGGCCCGGGGAAGACGGGGGCGCGAACCAGGGCGGGGGGGTTCCCCCCCCCCCCCCCCGCCGCACTGACCCGTAGGCGGCGGACCGGACCGCGCCTGACGCCCGCGGCCGCCCGGCAACCCCCATGGCACGAGTATACCCCGGGGGGGCACGCCGGAGACAACAGATGGCGGGACGACGCCCGACGGTGCGGGGGGGTGGGGGGGCGGCCCCCCCAGCCCTCCCCCCCCCTGCTCCCCCCCCCCCAACTTGGGCACCACAGCAGCAACCCTCCGCCCCCCCGGAGCCGAGGGGACGCCCCCCCTCCCCCATAAGGGACCGCGACGCGGGGGGGGGGATGCGGCTGGACCTGCACACCGCGCGCCCCAGCGCCCCCAGCCGCCTGCTCCCGCGGGGGTTGCGGCCGACAGGCAAGGCCACACCAGCGCGCCGGAGCAATGCGCGGACCAGGCCTGGGGGCGGCGCAGGGCGGCGCACCAGAACAGTATGGAGGCCGCGCCCCCCATGACCCTCTCATGACCACAGCACACTCAGGGAGGGCAGAGGGGGGGTTCAGGTCTGCACGGGCCCCCGGGGGAGCGGTCCACGGGACGCCCCTCATCCCCCCCCCCCTGGGGCGGCCCCGCGACCCCAACCGCACGCGCACGCCAGAGGGGGGTGCGCCAACTGCACGTAGGGGGTCAGGATCGGGTACCACGGGCCGCCACCGAGAGGGGGAGCAGGGAGGCCGCGGCGCGACCCCCCTTCCCCCAGACCCCCCCACCGGCCCGCAAGCCGCGGGGGCCCTTGCCCCCACCCCCCGAGGCAGGGGGGATGGTCCCCCCTTACCCCGCCCGAGAGAGGAGCCGGAGCGCGGCCCGCCCCCCAAGCCCCAGCCGCCGGCTCCCACAGGAACCGCGGAGAACAAGCGAGCCCGCACCAATGCGCCAGGACGCCGCACAGATCGCGCCCAGTGAAGGCGGGCGAGCACGAACCGGAGTGGTATGGGGGGCCACGCCCCCCTTAGACAGAACGACGCCAGTGACACCCGCTTTGTTGCCTGCCCAGGGAAGGCAGAGGGACGGAACGAGGCAGATCAACCCCCCGCCCTACAGGCCCCCCCCGGCCGCGCAAACGGGGGGCTCGGCGCACGCCCCCCCCCCCCTGCCCGCCCCCCGGCACAGGAACGCCACGGACCCGCCCCGCGGCACGCAGCCCCCACAGGGCGTGCCGGCCAAGGGGACAGAGTAGGGCCCCCACACCCGCAAGCCCGCGCCCACAGCACGTGGATAGCGGACCCCAACAGCCCGCCCAGTGGGCGGGCAGTCGGGGGAGGGGGAGCGCCTGACCCCAGACGCCTCTCGCAACAGTGGAAGGCACCCCCCTCGACTACGCCCTATACCGCCACCCCCACAACCCGGAGCCAAGTAGGGGGGAACCAGCACCGCACCGCCTCCCCCCCAAAGCACGCCAGACGGAGCAAGGGAGCGGGGCAGGACACGCAGAGGGGCACGGACCACGTGGAACGGCCCTACCAGCGCCCAGTGCCGGGACCGCGCGAGGTGCGCATGCCACACCACCCAGGGGGGGGGGAGCGGACGCCGCGGGAGCGCGAGCGCACACACACGCAAAGGGCACGCGGGGACTACCAGAAGGGCAACTTAACCGAGCACGCGGAGCGCACAGACCGCGTGGAATGGCGTACCAGCGAGCGAGGGTAGGGGACAACCAGACTAGACGGCCCGCCACACGCAGCGCGGGACACGCGGGGCGGAAAGGGGGAAACGGGAGAGACACAACACCAGGTACCGGCCCGAACCCCCCGAACCGGCCGTGAGCGCCGCGCACACACAGACAGGGGCACTGCACCCGCCAAGGCAGTAGTGGCGCACTGCGCCACGCCCCAACCCCTAGGCTAGGCAGCCTCCGCGCCAGCCCAAGGGGGTCCCATTGGCAACAAGCCAGTAGCACGTGCCCGGCCGCGCCGGCGCCCCGGGCGACCACGCATTAGGGGGGCGACGCAGTGGGTAAGCCCCCGCAGCCACAGCTGGGAATTGATGAACTGACCGGGGAGTGGCGAAACGGGGAAGCCGGGGAAGGACGGGGCTCCGAGCCCTGTGAACCCGGGGGACTCTGCCACCAGGCAGGAGGTGCGTCTTGGAGGGCCCCCCACTAGGACCCGGTGGGGAGGATATCACCTGGCCCGACCAGGTGGCCCCCCGGGGCCGAAAGGCGTCTAGTACCCGCAAAATCAAACCTCAAACCTCAAATCTCAAACCTCACACCAGTCCCAGAGCCAATCCCAACGGCATATGGCCGATTCGGTGGACTCAGAGACGAGGTCCCGGGAGGGGACGTGGAGTGGGAGCTCAGTGGAGGCGAGGGGGACCTGGAGGAGTTCGGCATTACCCCGCCGCGTGGTGTACGACGGGAGGCCGCTAAACGCAGCCGCCGGCGCCGTGATGAGGAGGCATACATGGAGGGAGTACGACGCGAAGATCTAGGTTCAGCGCACATGGAGGAACCACGGCGTGGCAACATGGACACCGCGGAGGAGATGGAGGTGGCTGCCGTGGGAGTCCATGGGGGACGCCGATGGGAACTTCGGTCGACCTCGCGGCCGGCGTTCATGGTCTCTAAGGCCGCGGATGCCGCCGTCTGGGAAGACCTGAAGGACATCAAGCCCCCCACGTACGGTGGCAACCCCCTCAACCTCGACCGCTTCTTGGAGAAGCTGGACGATTTGGGGATGACTGTCACTGAAGACATGGATCCCGCAGAGGCGGAGAAATATGTCTTCAAACGGTTCAGGTGGCGCCTGCCGGAGGTGCTCCTAGAGCTATACTTTGTGGCGACCAAGGAGGGGAAAATCAAGACCCTAAAGGAAGCCAAGAAGTGGCTCAGCGAGCAGGAGCGGGTGGACGCTCCGCAGGTGGCCGCCAAGCAGTGGAAGGCCATCAAGCTTCAGCATGATGGTCGGGAGATCCGCCTACGAGATTGGGGGGACTTCCGGGGGCAATACACCCTCTTCCGCCGCAACGTGGTGAACTGGAATGAGGGTGATAAGCAGGCACGCCTGCTCTCCATGCTGCCGGAAGCATGGATCAAGAGAGTCACCAAGGAGGAAGCCAAGATAGCCAAGTCAAACCACACGGTCAAGCGGCACTCCCTGCGGAATGCTCTCCTCATTACCGTCACGGGCGATCGCGAGAAGACCGCGATGTGGCGCCTTGATGAGTGTGAGTTCGCCGCCAGACCATCTGTCTGCAGGCCATCCCGGCGCGGATGCCCTGCGACGAGGTCCTGGAGTGGGTGGGAGAGAAAGTGGTCAAAGAGTACAGGAATCTCCTCCAAACCCGCGGGTTGAAGCCTGGCGACCGTGATGTCACCTATGTTGGCGAAGAGTCTCGCGGGGAAGCTGCCAGGGACCCAGCGGGAGCCGAAGGCGGTGAGGCCCTCGACGATGATGACGACGACGATGAGCCCGCAGAGACAGCGGTTTGTGCCTTCGTAGCCAACAACCCGAACGCGGGGAGCAACCGGGGAAGCTGTAAGCTCCTGCAGAAGGGTTGGAGGAAGAAGGAGAAGAAGGCGCCCCGCCGCATGGGCGACCCTCCGCTGTCCTTTGGGGAGTTCATACGAGCTCACCCCCAGGGCTGTTTTGTGTGTGATGGGAGAAACAAGGGGTTCGACCATGACCACCGGACATGCCCTGTCCACAAGGCCGACACGGAGGCTTGTAGGAAGATGCACAGGTCGAAGAAGCGTGCACCCGCGATTGTCCGGGAGACCAAGGTTGAGGTCACCAAGGACGAGCTCTTCAAGCTGATGTCGGTGGGGACCGAGTTGGCGAAGGAGATCCAGGAGATCAAGAGGGCCTGGGTCCCCAAGTCGGACGACAAGAACAAGGACAAGGAGAAGAAGGGTAAGAAAGGGGGAAAGAAGAAGGGCGTCAACGAGGTTGACGCGGAGGAGAGTACCCGTACTCCCAGGAGCGACGCCCCTTAGCGGAGCCCCTGCAGCCAAGGGCCCCAGCTAGGGCGGTCGCAGGATGGTGTTGTGGGAAGCGCCACACCATCCCATTCGGGAGATGCTGAGCACAATGGGCTTGCTGCGGGCAGAAGGCCCGGTCCGGGGCCCAAGACGAAAGACAGTCGCAATGGCAGGGTGGGCACAGGTGCTGGAGGGATATCCACCCTAGGCGGATCCTCGTATCCGACCAAGGTCCCTGGTGAAGGCACAAACCCTTGCACCCGGTCATCCTTCGCGACCAAGAACGTGTTTGATGTGCTCCAAGATCTTTCTGAGAGTATCAGAGGATCACCCGGACCGCAGCTGGATGCTGCAGATGGGCAGCCCGAGCCCATTGTCCACGACCTGCACCAGTCGCTTATTGAGCTTCTGGAACGGCCGGAGATCCTGAGGTTGCACGCCGTGCGCCGTGTTGGGCGGGAGCGGCAGTTGCTTCTTAAGGTTTGCGCCGTATGCGGGGAAGTGGAGAAGGTCTTCGACGTGTTGGTCAACACGGGCGCTCAGGTCAGCCTCCTCTAGGCTGGCCTACTTCCGCCAGAGTGCTTGACCGACAGTCGGAGGCCTGTCAGGCTGAAGGTGGCGAACGGCCAGTACATGGTGGGAGGCACAAAGGAAGCGGCCATAGGGCTGCAGTTCGTGAACCACCGTGAGCTGAGCCGCCCGCACCTGAGCAAGGAAATCCTCCTGCAAGGTCGCCTCTACGAGGCTCAGATGGACTGGGATATGATCGTCGGGTACGACTTCATGATGGAGACGGACTCCGGCGTACTCCCAGCTCAGGCCTCCATGACTCTGTACCAGGACGACCAGCTCTCGTGGCTCTTGTCACCTGAGCACCATGTGGAATGCCAATGGATCCACCCAGAGCGCAATCAGCTTGAAGTAGCCGTGCTGGGGACTGAATCCAGTTGGGCCAGGGAATCAGGAGTACGGCGTAATGCCGGAAGTGGGAAAGCGAGTGGTCGCGGACCTGGGAGCCTCGGATCTGGCCCTGGATGCGTTCTCCTCAGGAACCTCCGCCGATCTTCGGGTGTGTGAGAAGTACTGGAGCGCCCAGGATTCGGCGTGGAAGAAGCACTGGGGTCCGCATCAGGGTATGATGTGGATCCATTGCCCCCGAGGGGACATCCCCAGGGCGGTAGCGAAGATCCGCAAGGACCGCTCCAAGGCAGTGCTGGTGGTTCCTATGCGATGCACCAAGGAGGAACGTACCCGAGATTGGGTGGTCTCATTGACCAACATGACCTTAAACAAGATCGTTCTACCGGCTGGAGAGAGTGTCTATCAGGACGCCAGGGGACAGCCCATGCGGCCCCAGAGATGGCAAATGGAATTCCACTATGTGGATGGGGGCCTTGAACAGGCTGACAGCACGGACTTCGTGTGTGTCAACCGCATCATAGCGGAGCCCTGGCGGCAATGTTTTGCGGTTTCCCCCGTCGACATCCGAGAATCGGAGGACCTCCTCACTGAAGAAGAGCTGGGCCTGGTTCAAGGGTACATGGATCAGCCCTTCCACGACTGGGGAAGCCAGCATGAGGGGAAAGGCCAGGACAAAGCCTGGTGGGAAGTCGACTCCATCGTCTCTGGTTCCTATGATGGGAATACCTTCGTAGGGAGGGTGCTGGACCACATGTCTAGCCAGCACGAGCCAATTGGCGGGACCCCACCCACCTACGGTGACTTGTTCCGAGGCAAGACCAGTGATGGCCCTTTGTGCCACCTGGGAAGACCGCCAGAGCCGAAGCCATGCGGAGGTACCCTGCAAGTAAGCTCAGTGGTTCAGGTGCCCGGAAAGGCCAAGGCGGAGGCCGATGAGTACCCCAAGATCCGGGCATTGAGGGCCAGGCTGAAGCAGAAGTATGATGAAACCTTCTGCAGCAGAAAACCTGTGTTTCCCCCACCGGTGCGTGGACCGTATGGTGAGGCCAAGATACAACTGAAGCCGGACCCCCGAGTGTACAGGCACCGGGAATTTGCCCTGAGAGGCGAAAGGAAGGAGGCCATGGAGAAGATCGTCCGTGAGTTCATCGAGAGGAGCTGGCTTGAGCCCTGCCACTCCGAGTGGGCCTCCCCGTGCTTCGTCGTCCCAAAGTAGGATGCCGGGGAGTGGCGGCTCGTGGTCGACTACCGCGGCCTGAACGCCCAAACGCAGCATGACAGCTATATGCTGCCCCTCATTGAAGACATGCTGCAAAAGCAACACCGGCGGAGGATCTTCACGGTGATTGACCTGAAACATGGTTATCATCAGATGCCTCTCGCCGATGAGTCCCGTGCCTGCACATCCATGAGCACCCCACTGGGATCCCTCCAGTAGAGGGTGATGCCCATGGGCGTTACCAACGGCAATGCGGCTTTTCAGCGGATGCTGGAGAACCTGCTTGAGCCGGTGCGTGACTGTGCGGACCCCTTTGTGGACGACGTGATCATCCCGTCCGGGGACCCCAGTATGAGCTATGATGAGCTCCTGAAGGCACATGAGAGGAACGTCACCAGAGTGCCGGACCTCCTGGTTCGGCACAAACTCACGGGCAGCAGTGACAAGGCCACCATTGCGGTAAGCGAGGTGGTCTGCGCTGTCCACGTAGTCGGGAACGGGCAGCGGAAGCCCATACCTGGCAATGTGGCTGCGATTGAGCACTGGGAGAGACCCAAGACGGTCTCTGACCTACGGGCATACTTGGGGTTCTGCAAATACTACTCGGGGTATATCAAGATTTATGCCGAGTATGCGGCCCCCATGACGACCATGCTCAAGGGCAACCGAGAGGAGACCAAGAAAGGGTCCAAGAAGGCTCTGGTCTGGAATGATGAGTCCGACCGTGCCTTTGAGGGGATGAAGCAGGCGCTGCTATCCGCAGTGGGTCTGCAACTCTTGGATCCTGACCGAGCGTTTGTCCTGCGCACCGACGCCTCCGACTACGCCGTTGGCGCTGTGTTGGAACAGGTGCTTGACGATGGTAGGCACGTGCCCGTGGCCTTCTGGAGCCGGGTCCTGGCCGAAGGCCAGATACAGACGTGGACACTCCGCGAAAAGGAGGCGTATGCCATCGTCATGGCTCTCCGGAAATGGGCGGGGTACATTGGCTCCCATCCCGTCACCGTCTGCACCAACCATCAGAGTCTGCAGTCGTGGCACCGAGAGCACGTGGACTCCCCCTCTGGTCCGGCCTCCCGACGGGCAAGATGCCATGAGAGCTTGGCCAAGTTCGACCTCACGGTTGTGTATGTTCCTGGCAAGGACAACACCGTGGCGGACTGTCTCAGCAGGTGGGCCTACCCCGCCAGCAAGGGCATGACGGATGTTTTCGCCCATGGCGATGAGGCCGAGACCGCGGATGCCAAGAGGATCATAGAAATGCGGCGCCTGATGGAGGAGGAGGGTGTTAAATGCTTCGTTGTCATTGCTGCTGATGCCCCCCTCGGAAGGAGGATGGGCAGAGCGGTCAATGTACTCGCTCCTGAGGGAGCTGAGACCGACAAGCACCTCTTCCCTGGATCGTTCCTCCAGGACGACTGGACCGACGAGTACGCCAAGTCCGAGGCCTTTGAGGCTGAGTATAGGGCTGTGACGGACCCTGATGACGGGCATAGGTGGCCAAAGGGGCTGACAGAGGAGGATGGCAAGCTCTACCGGAATGGTAAACTGCTGGTCCCGGAGTCGCGAGTGCTCGAGCTATGCGAGGCTTGGCACCACCACATGATGCACCCAGGGGTCAGGAAGCGAGCCCTGGACATGCAGCGCCGGTTCGAGATCGACCAGATTGGTCTCTACAACGCCATCAAGAAGGTCAGGAAGGGTTGCTCGGTCTGTCAGGCCTGCAACCCCGACAACCAAAACGTCACGGGGGAAGCCCAATGGACTCCGGTACCTGACCAGCCCATGCAGAGTGTGGCCATGGACGTCCTTTCCATGCCTGAAGTCCACATTGGCAAGGAAACCTTCGACTGTGTGGTCCTTTGTGTGGACCGCCACAAAGGCTACGTAGTGGCCGTTCCGGGACACCAAAAGGGGTTGCTAGCTAAGGAAGTGGCAGTCATGATGATCCGCCATTGGCTGACCGTCTTTGGCATCCCCCGCACCATTTGCAGTGACCGAGGACCCCAATTTACTGGCGGCTGGTTCAAGGCCATGTGTTCCCTCATGGGGATACGTCATGCCAAGAGCGTTGCCTACCTCAGCCGGTCCAACGGCCGGGCTGAAGTGGCTGAAACGCAGCTGTTCGAGAAGCTACGCAAGATTCACCTCACCAACCCACGTCGAAACTTGTTTGAGGAGATGTGGCCTGCCCTAAAGCCCCATCATGACACCCCCACACCGGGTGGATTGTCCCCTCACCAGATTTTGTTCGGCAGGCACCCCCTGGGTCGGGGACTTCCCTTGTCGGGTTAGGGTATGGCCATGGACGCCATGGAATTCTTTGCGCGGTAGGAGGCAACGGCGCGGGACATCCGCCAGCAGCTCGAGAAGGAGCATGCCGTGCTTCAGAAGTCCGCACCGAGCTGGACAGCGCAAAGGTTCAGGGTGGGAGACCCGGTGTGGGTGATCACACCCCGCCCCATGGGCACCCACCGCACCAAAACCTGGTTCACACCCGGGAAGGTGGTCCGCAGGATTGGTGAGGACACATACCGCATCAAGGTGGGTCACGGATAGTTCTGGGAACGCGACGAAAGTAAACTCCGTGTGCGGGAGCCCGATCTCCGTGGCCAACATGTGTCCCTGGACTACACCGCACATGAGGCCGATTCGGAGGACGACTATGCTGAGCAGGACGACTATACCATCGAGAAGATCCTGGCCCAGCGCCAGAACGCCTCAGCGCCCGGAGGCCTGGAGTTCAAGGCTCGTTGGCGAGGATATGGGCCGTCCCACGACATTTGGGAACCCACGCATTAACACCCCCTTCATGGACTACACGCGCAAGCACAAGACCAACCTCCACGTATTGGACTTGGCAGCACTCACCCGGGTGATTGCAGCCAGGCGCGCCTGATCACCGCCCTGATCTCTCCCCTGATGCAGTTTGAGCGCTTGTTTGGTCGACGGATCGTCCCTCACTGGCTTGCTCTCTTCCATCTTCCGGTGACATGCCATCTGAGTGGCCATATACCCCCCCGCTGAATCCAGGGGCGGGTGGCCTCCTCCTTCTACTCCTATTCAGCACTCCCCGCCTGCTGAATCCTTGGGAAACCAGGCAGGGCGACCGACCTTGACATTCCCTGAGCTCTTGAGGCTTTGAAGCCCATATGACGTTGCGCCAGAAACTCCGCTGTCATCGGCGTTGCGAATCTCGGTGTGTGGTCTGGTCCCATGGCACTGGCGGGTCCAGACCAGTCTATGTGCGTCTGCAGACTATATATGGCCTGGACTCAGGCTTTTTTCTGTCAACCCCCCCTGCATACGCCTTACCCTGACCAGGGCGTGGTTTGGCGCTCTGTCCAGAGTGTGTTTACACGCCTATTTACCCGTTTATTGCTCACCTTTCCACCCCCCAGGATATGTGCATCTGTATGTTGAGTGTTAACGACCCATCACTGAAGTATAGACAGTTTTTCCCCCCGAGGGGACACGAATCGGAATACTAAAGCGCCCTGAGTCGCCGTGTACATGCCTCTACATGTGTCCAGCCTGGACCAGTGCCTAAGTGCAGATTGTCATGTTTTAGTGCCCGTGATACTGTGTGCCCTAGTGGCTATGATGTGCTGAGATCCTGATGGCGCCAGGCGGGAAGCCCAGTTGCCTGACTACACTCCCAGCGGTCCGCCACTGTCAGTCCCAGCGTGAGCTTACCGACTTGCAGACGCACTTGCAGTCGGGTGGCGACCTTCGGTGTCCTGACCTCGGTCAGTCTGCCTGTGAAACTGGTGGTTTGAGGAGTCGACGCCTCCGCCCAGACTGCATGGGGACTCCCCAATGCATGGCCCTCGTGGGAAAGATGCGAGGGAAAAGACAGTTCTGAAGCCCGATCCCTTATGGAGGAGCTTGTGCGGCTTTACCACTCTGGACTCGCGTCGTAGATATGGACATGGTGCGCCCGAGGGAAGACCCGTTGGGACTCTCCCCCAGTCTGCGGCCTTGGGAAGCTTGGGGTAGCCTGATGGATGTTTGTGGTCGCTTTCCACCCCTGGGACCACCTCGGTCGTTGTGTGACGCCTATGTCGGCCGTGTATGCCACTGCCACTGTGGTAGTGACCGTCGCAGCCGGCACTCGGTGCGCCTGGTATGGGTTAACGGGTCCTTTGGATGCCGAACAATCGCCGCCAGGACCCGAGATTTGATACCTGATACTATACTTGCAGTTCCAAGCACCTACAGCACCATACCTGTCTTACCGTGGGATTGTAGTGGGCAACCTGACCAGAAAGCCAGCCTGAAATGTGAGGTGTGCCCCCCCCTCAGGGGATGGTCCTGGGTACCGGCTGCCATGGGTGGGTGATATTGAGCCCCCCCCTCAGGGTTTGCTCTAAGGAGGGGGGTGAAGCGGTACCCAGAACCGGTGGCCCATGGCCCGGAGGCCCGGAAGCCGTCACACCCGCACGGACACCGTCAACACCGTCCGTCAGCGGGAAATCCCTTTTCTCTGATCAGCGGGATCCGGAATCCGAGCCGCAACCATTAAATCGATGTGGAATTACCATAATTTCACTTTCCTGATCGACGTTTGGTTAGAAATCGGTGAAATATCCAATTTCTAACGTGATTTCTAATTGCTGTGAAATCGCCGCCTGTTGTCGCCTGTTCTCGCGTTTGCGTCGCTTCTCTGTGGCGAGGTTTGTGAGGGATTTTTCTCCTGTACCTTTGAGGCCCTAAGGGAAGTCAAGAGCTGGATTTGGAGGGTTTAAAATGTACTTTCATCTGGTGTGTTCACCAGAATTCTTCGCCGTGGCGTCTGCGAGAAAATCAGCGCGCGAGGTTTTACGTCGATCGCTCGAGCTCATGGTTCTCAAGGACCATGAGTTCGGACAATACCCTACATCTCCCCCCTATGGTTTTCATCCATGCACCCTTCGGGTGGGCATATCACTTTGTATAGGGGAGCGGGCAATAGGGATGTTTTAGGCAGCATATGGGTTTCACAAACCCAAGTCATTTGCGTGCACAAACGCTAACTTTGTCTGCTTGTGAGCATGCACGTTAATCACCGAACACAATGCTCACAAGACCAAATGCCTTAGGTGATTTTCCGTTTTTGAGCCAACTCAACAATGGCTCCACGCAATTCAATGCGTACCAAAACTCATTTTTTTGGAAAAGGACAAAGTTTGGTCGAAAAATAGGCCAAATTGGCCAATCCCCAGAGGCTCGTACTCGAAGCCTATGGGGAGTTGAGCCTTAAGCCAAGACAATATGTAAAGTAGAGACCACGAAGAACATCGTGGATGGCTTGGTAGATTTTTGCAACGTTGCCCTCTGTTCTATATAGCGTCGCCTTGTGAGCACGTGTGCCATACTGCCTCTTTGCACACGCGCTCATATGCAAACGCTAATGACATGGGTGGGCGAGGACAATCACACCATAGGGGGCATATTTGAAAGCACTTACTATGAGCCTACTCCAAAAATGTTTGCTCATATTTTTGTTCCCCAATGACCCATAGATATATGCGTGCCAATATCCCCAATATATGCACTTTTTGCCATATATAGTGTGCTTCAAGGATTGAGGTGTTAAAAATTTTTTCTTAACGCTTCGAACCCCCACCCCTGTCGCAAAAAGGAGGCAAAGCTTCGGTTTACATTCATACAAAAGCCCAAGGCCTATCTCTGTTGTGATACGGAGATACAATTTTTCGACTGACTACTTTTGGGTGAATTTTGGCCGTTTTGCCCAGAATGGCCACATACCCCGTCTCCCCCTCATTGTTCGGCCCAAGGTTGCGTGCACCACTTGACCAAGGGTAAGGGCAATTCGGAGAGGGAACATAAACCCGCATCGAATGGGGTGTGTCCCCATGTGGCCCTTTCTCGTGAAGGGAGGATTGTGAGTTGCCCAACTTGGGGTATGTTGCCATTCTGCCCCATTTGCGTGTCATTTTCCCTCCAAGGGGGAAAATAGCTAAAGGCGACTACCAGGGTTGGTAAGTGACATATTTTGGGACCTAAGTCCCATGTGTCTATAGCATCTCTGGTTGGAAGGATCCTCGCCGTGGCCGTGGAGATATGGAATCATGAGTGCGGGACATTTCGGCCAAATGTCGCTGTTTTTGCCATTGTATGCCATATTGGAACTGCCATATCTCCATGAGGCAACTGACCTGGCAAGGAGGGAAAGGGGATTATTGAAGCAGATGAGCAAGGGTTGAACGCCATTGAGTTTTGTATTCGCTTCTTCGGCTCATCCGGAGTTATTCAACTTTTGGTGCGATCCATGATCCCCCCCTTTGCACCGCCCGCTGCTTTCTGCTCCATCCGTGTGACCATCCCCTCGGTGGACAGCAGGCAGCCAGTGTGACAGCAAGCCAAATCCCAAGGCGTGGGACCAGGGGGGACATCAAGGATGGTGAATCAAGGCTTGGCGCGGCAAGATCGCCAACATTTTCCACCCTGGATCGTCGCCCGAGACGGCCAATTTTGCCATTTTGGCATTCGTGGACCCAGTTTGGATCATCACCACGCCGAGGCTGATGGAGATCCTTGGGAGCCAAGTACATGTGAGGCCCCTGTTGGACTCCCAGTGGATGGCATATGGAACGGCGGATCCGATCTCCAAGCCGGCGTGGAGATATACCATTGGGGATACCTTCAATTTTGGCTCATTTAGAGCAGCGAAAATGACCCCTTTTTGGGACCCCAATTTCAGGCCCCCGTGTGGTCAATTGGTGGTCCCGTATCTCTTTGAACATGGGAAGCTGAGACTCAATATTGAGTTGTGCACCTAGATATAGGTCCTAGGTCCCGCCTCCTATCCGATGAGCTATTGGCCTCGCCCTGGCTGGGCGAGCCACCCATGGGGATGACTCCAATTTTGGTTATTTTGGCATCATGACCCCACATGGCGGACCCGTGGCGCCCTGATGCCGGGGACTCAGAGGGCGCCAAGTTGGGTGAGGGCTCCAGAGAGTTCATACTTGGAAGGCATAGGGTCAACTGTCTCGTCCCTACCACTGGCTGGTCCGGAGGAGGGGTCAATTTGAGAGGTTTCCGAGGTAATATCAGTTCGGGCTGAAACAGCACATTTTCAGCTACCAACTCCTAGGGGATAATGGCGGGGCTATATCTCTCGCTCAGAGAGGAGTTGGGACCTGCTGTTGAGGGAGCATGGGGTGCTACTGTCAGCCGACTTTGGAGTCACTTGGTTCTCAGAAGCTCGCCTGTTGCTGGGCGCGACACCCTCCCCGATTCGCACGCTTTCAGGGCCCGGATTGAGCAGGGTATGGGTTGTGTTTGAGCCCCCGCCCCTGCCAGCCACTGGGAGGTTCGGACCTGGGATTGGGATATGAGTTGAGACTGAGTGTCTATCGTCCTGTGATGCCCTAACTACAGTCCAGTCTTAACCCCATGTGTACATATCCTGATGTGACAAGACAAGACAGTGCAACCCGTACGTGCCCCAAAACACCTAGCAAAGTGCGTGTTGTAGGACTAGTCCAATGGAGCGTGGACACGAACAGCAACGACGAAGAAGACAAAAGGTATGTTCCGACGCGGTGAGGTATGGAGCCGCCGAAAGAAGGCCGCGCCCCAAACAACTACCAAACCAAAGCAGCACGGGGACAACGCGGAGAAAGACAAAGTGAAGACCTCGTGACTCAACTATGGGTACGGCACGGATAAACATGGTAAACAAACACAAGTAAAAGCGCTTACTCTTGGGCGCCGCAAAAACCAAAGAGTGGAGTCACCAAATGAAAAGACGAACTCAAGACTAGACTAGACTGGGGTGCGGCAAGGACAAACAAAGTAAATTCCAAACAAAGACAAGTAAATGCGCTTGCTCTTGGGCGTTGCCAAAACCAATGAGTGGAGTCACCGAATATAAAGCATAGCACGCTAACAACCGAAGGAGCCTCTCCTCTCCCCTTGTCTTTTTATGCCACATCCCGCCTACCTTGAACACGGAGCCAACCGACATGACCAACACCACGGAGCGGAGCAAACACCGGACATGACGAAGAACCGACAAAACAACACGCCGCTAAACAACACGCGGCAACGACACAACACCAAAGAAACACGAGAACACCGCGGAAAACGACTAAAGGACGAGTACAAGGCCACGCTACGACACCGACAAGGAGGCACAAGGCAAACAAACACCAAACAACCACACATGAAAGCGCATGCACGGGGGTGCCGCCAACAAGCAAAGAGTGAAAACGCCAAGTGTAAAGTGTGACACATTAACTACCGGTGCAACCTCTCGATCCCATATCCATGGCCAACATACCAAGTGGTATGGCACGCCCCGCGGAGCCAACCGAAGTGAACGGCATCACGGAATGGAGCACGCGCCGAACATGGCGGAGAACCAATGGCACAACACGCCGTGAGCCACCGCACGGCAACAAGACATGACGCTGTGTATCACAAACACACATACAAGGCTCACACAACCGTACAGCGCCACACAACAACGCAACAACACCATGTACCGAGACGAAACACATACCCAAACACCACACAACACCGATCACAACAACACAACGCGGCACAACAAAACACCACAACGAACACGCCACCACAAAAACGCGGGAAAACCGCGACAAACCACGCCACACGACATCAGCCAGCAGAGCTACATGGCACCACAATGGAGCTACGTAGCGCAACCAACAAGACAAAACCACAACACCACGCAACGCCGAGACACAACAAACGACAAGCAACCCGACAACACGGAACACAAGACCACAACCAACAGCAAAACAACGGTGGGCAACACAACGTGTTATACAACGCAATTAACCGACAAACAACAACACAGAACATCGAACAACGGTACCTGACTCCACACACCAACGTCCAACCCAACGCACCAAAACACAACGCGACAACACAGCACACCACAACGCAAGGCACGCCAAGACACATAACGCAACAAGACGAAACCCAACACCAAAACAACCCCAACGCGACACGCTAAAACGGACACCACGAAACACATAACCCAATACGCGCATGCAACGACACACGTCACAACAGAGCAACGCAAAGGTGGGCGCAACACAAGGAACCCACCTGGAACCAACACAAAACACGACGCGCCACCACGCACCACAACCGCACACTACTACGCACAACGTCGACACCACCACCAACAACAGCCGGACACAACCATATACCAACACCACGACATGACCCGGCACAGCGCAACACACTGTGACGCGCCACACAATACCACGGCAGCACGCGGTACCGTACCACAAGACGGCACTCGACAAACACCGGCGTTACCCAACAACGGCACACAACACGCGACACCACAACCGAACGGCAGCTACACGACACCACACAACACAGCGCAATGCTACACAATACGACCAACAACAAAAACAACATAAACCGCGGCATGGCACAGCCAGCGCCCGGCACCGCAGGACACCACCTAACTCGACACAACAAAAGAGCACAGCACACACTGCGACACAACGCAACGCCACGACCACACTACGCCGCACAACCCAACGCCGGCCAACACGGCGCCACAAGGCAACACGAATACGCAACGCCGCGCCACAAACCACAATAAAAAAGGCCGCGACCCGACGTGACCTGACCCAACATCTTATGTGCCGCACCACCTCCACATGGCTGCTGCTGACCGACGAAAAACAGCGCCATTTGTACCGTGCAATACAGCAGGCAAACAAGATCCCGGAGACGCCGACACCAAGGGCAAGAGGTATGCCACCTACTAATCCTGTAAGGTGCACACACGCATGCGACAACACGCGGCGGAAAAAGGGGAGGTGCACGTACAGGCGAAGCCTCCACACCCACATACGTGACACGCAAGAAGACCACAAACGCAATGCAAACACGGGACACGATGGAGCAGGAGCACCAGAACGACGACGCCCGGGGGAAACCAGCAACGCCGAGCACGCCATCATCAACCACTAAAAAGGGGGGACACAACGCCCGGCCGGCCCCGAAGATCTCGGAGACGCCAGAAGCCGGAAGCACGCACCAGGCACGCCACCCCCACATCCCACCCACGCGGTACACGGCGAACGCCAGGATCCAACAACCCACGACCACACGAACTATGACCCCGGCACCGCCGACACACCCGAGCCCCGGGGGGGGGGAGACAACTCGGGGGGGAGCGACACGACGCCAACTGGAACCGGAACCAGACCAAACCCTATCACAACGTACCGACTACAGTGGCACAAGCCGGACCGCAAGTACCGTGACACGCCAGCGTACCCCGAGCCAGGACCGCACGGAGTATAGCCAAAACACCTACTACAACCACATAACACGGGGAGACGCCTGCGACCCGACACAAGAACCGGCCCCGTCACAACACACGGACTACAGCGACGGAACCACGAATCAATCCACAAACGCCGCACCGTGCAGGCGTACACCGAGCCCCAACCACACGGAATACAGCGCCCAAGACACGGACCATTGCGGCACACCTCACCACGAGGCGCCCTGAGTACTCCCCAGCTCTACTCACGGGCTGGGTGCCGGGTGCGAAGCCCCCGACGACAGGGCCCGGGCACTGCCATTAGGCGGTGTACTAACAGTGTCGGGTGCGTGCACGTCCCAGTGCCAAGCACCATCCCCAGGGACCCCGCGCCCCCTAGTACCGGCCGCCTTGGCCCTGGGAACGGTCAGCGACCCTCCGTAGAGGACGGCTGACCAAGCCTCCCCCTCCTCTTCTCCCCTACGTGCCCGCCGACGCACCAGCCGGCGCAGGAGCCCAGACATGCTCCCCCCCCGCGCCTTTGCCCCACCCACAGGGTCCTCCGCCCCAACTCCATCCCGCACACCCCCATGCAGCTCTCGGTGCCCCCCATACACTACCTCCCGCAGCCACTCCGTGCCGCCTCCCCTGCCCACTGCCCCCCCCCCCCCCACCCCCTTCTCCTGCCCTTGCCCCTCTCACAGGCTGGCAGCGCCCGAGCGGCGCGCCTCCGAGGCCCCGCATCGGCGGCCGGCCGCGTGAACAACTGGACCCGGACGCGCCGACGAGGAGGCTCCAATGCGGGGTCTTCATGGCAAGCGTCCAGGTGTGCAGGTGGAAAGGGCCCTGAAGGGTGCATGTGAGGGGCCCCCGCCCTAGCAGAGGCGCGGTGCCTGGGAGGAGAGGGTGGCCAGTGGCCCGGGCATGCGCGGGGGGCCCCAACAACAACCCCCCGCCCTGCAACATGTGCGAGGGTATGAGGAGGAGTAAGAGGCTGGCTCGAGTGGTAGAGGACTGGAGTGGAGCAGGCTACCATACCAACAGCTGTTGAATGTGGGTCAGTCGATTGTAAGCCAGATGGCACAGCCCGGAGACACAGTCCCTGTCCCCGTCCGGTTGGACACCCCGCTATCGGTATCCGACATCCTTTAGGTACGGTATAAGGCCCCCCTGCCACCACCCCGGCGCCAACACCAGGGAGGGCTTCCGGGAGGGGTAGCAGCCCCTGATCCCCCAAAGGCAGCCCCAAAGGTGAGCGCACCACCGGGAGGGGCATGTCTGCGGGGTAAACAAATGCGCTGAGTAATTCCCTAACGTAATGAATAGTGCCTACTGCCGTAACTAATGCTTAACAGGGTAAATGGCCCCCCCCCGGGGCCAGTTTAGTGCGCAACCCCCAGAGCCGGAATCGACCGGTCGTACTGAGGCGAGCCCAGAAATGGGTATGGCAGGCCACAGTCCAGCTGGTAGCCACGCCTCAGTACACTCCGTGGGCTCATAAGGCCCACGGGGGCCCCAAACACCGTTACGTTCGGGAGTTAAGCCCCGGCGGTGTTTGGGGTTGTTCCTGGTTAAGAGGACTCACGTTGAGTCCCAGATACTGTTACCCCGGGGTTATGACCCCCGGTACTGCCTGCTTACTTGCCTGCTGCTGCTAAGAGGTATGAAGGAGTACCCGCAGGCCTGGCAGGAGACTCTGAACACCCCCTGGGCTGGGCTCCCCGTTCCCCCCAGGACGGTGCGCCCGGTTATCTGAAGAAGATGGCCCCCCCTTGGCCTGGCAGGAGACTCCGAACACCCCCTGGGCAGGACTTCCTGTCCCCCCCGGGCCGGTGCGCCCGGTTCTCTGAAGAAGATGGCCCCCCATTGGCCTGGCAGGAGACTCCGAACACCCCTGGGCGGGACTCCCCGTCCCCCCCTGGGCCGGTGCGCCCGGTTCTCTGAAGTAGATGGCCCCCCCTTGGCCTGGCAGGAGACTCCGAACACCCCCTGGGCAGGACTCCCCGTCCCCCCCGGGCCGGTGCGCCCGGTTCTCTGAAGAAGATGGCCCCCCACTCGCCTGGCAGGAGACTCCGAACACCCCCTGGGCAGGACTCCCCGTCCCCCCCTGGGCCGGTGCGCCCGGTTCTCTGAAGAAGATGGCCCCCCATTGGCCTGGCAGGAGACTCTGAACACCCCCTGGGCAGGACTCCCCGTCCCCCCCGGGCCGGTGCGCCCGGTTCTCTGAAGAAGACGGCCCCCCCTTGGCCTGGCAGGAGACTCCGAACACCCCCTGGGCAGGACTCTCCGTCCCCCCCGGGCCGGTGCGCCCGGTTCTCTGAAGAAGATGGCCCCCCCCTTTGGCCTGGCAGGAGACTCCGAGCGCCCCCTGGGCAGGACTCCCCGTCCCCCCCGGGCCGGTGCGCCCGGTCCTCTGAGGAAGATGGCCCCCCCTTGGCCTGGCAGGAGACTCCGGACACCCCCTGGGCAGGACTCCCCGTCCCCCCCGGGCCGGTGCGCCCGGTTCTCTAAAAGAAAAGCCCCCCCCTTGGCCTGGCAGGAGACTCCGAACACCCCCTGGGCAGGGCTCACCGTCCCCCCCGGGCCGGTGCGCCCGGTTCTCTGAGGAAGATGGCCCCCCCTTGGCCTGACAGGAGACTCCGAACACCCCCTGAGCAGGACTCCCCGTCCCCCCCAGGCCGGTGCGCCCGGTTCTCTGAAGAAGATGACCCCCCCTTGGACTGGCAGGAGACTGCGAACACCCCCTGGGCAGAACTCCCCGTCCCCCCCGGGCCGGTGCGCCCGGTTCTCTGACGAAGATGGCCCCCCGTTGACCTGGCAGGAGACTCCAAAAACCCCCTGGGCAGGACTCCCCGTCCCCACCGGGCCGGTGCGCCCGGTTCTCTGAAGAAGGTGGCCCCCCCTTGGCCTGGCAGGAGACTCCGAACGCCCCCTGGGCAGGACTCTCCACTGCCCCCCGGCCGGTGCGCCCGGCTCTCTGAAGAAGATGGCCCCCCCTTGGCCTGGCAGGAGACTCCGAACACCCCCTGGGCAGGGCTCCCCGTCCCCCCCAGGCCCGTGCGCCCGGTTCTCTGAAAAAGGTGGCCGCCCATTGGCCTGGCAGGATGCCCCGACCATCCCACTCGGCTGAGCACCCCCCTGCCCCCCCCGGCCGGGAGTGCCCGGTGGACGTGGAGGCGCAAACCCCTGGCAACAGATCTCCCCCCCCCAGACCCGGGTGCCCCAGTGTGCGAGGCAGCAGCCAACGGGTAGCGCGCAGGGCCGCGTTTCCGGATAGATTCTAATGTACGGGCCCGTAAGGCCGGCCGCCGTAGGCCACCAACGCGCGAGCGAGAGCAGGTTCCGTCGCCTGAGCACTGGGCGGCACGGAGGAAGGGTTGCGCAGTGCCCATGCATAGGCTTCCGGCCTGCGACTCCCTGCTCTTGCTCTGCAGCCCAGTGACACAGCATGTTCCCATTGTCGCCCGCAACTCCTTACATGCAGCGCCCTCCTATCCCCGGAGGCCCGCCTGCAACACACCTCGCGGGGTCTCTGGCTTTTGCCGCCCCCCCCCCTCCCCCGCTATACCCACACCCCATACGCGCCCCACCAACCGCTCGTGAAGGTTCACTCCCAGCCAGCATACCCCGCCTATTACCTGCAGGAGCCGCGGTATGGGCTTCCCCCGCCGCCCTCACCGCTCCCGACAGTACCGCCCCCGGACCACCGTGACCTGGAGTTGGCCTACCTACGGGGCCACGTGGCAGGCCTGGACCGCCGCACCGAGAGGCCTCCGCCCCCTAAGGAAGCGGCGCAGAGGGCGCCCCTGGCGCCGCAAGGCCCTGCCCCCGGCGCGGTCGGCTAGGCGACACCGGCACTGCTGCTGGCACCGGCAAGGGAGGCGGAGCCAAGGCAGGACCGCCGGCCCCCGGCACCTACGGAGCCAAGGCAGGACCGCCGGCCCCCGGCACCTACGGAGCCGCCACGCCGGCCCCAGGGCGCAACCTACCGGAGGTCCCGCTCCCCCAGACAGGACCTACGCGACGATCGCCGAGACCACGGCCGTACAAGCCCCGGTAGAGGAGGCCGCACGGCCCACCGCCGGCCCTACCGCTCCCCAAAGCGGTACTACCGGCGCCGGTCGGAGGAGCGCCCCCCCGAGCGCCGAGCCCCCGCCGCTAGAGGTGGAGACCGTACCCCTGACCGCCGGGATTACCGCTCCCGTCGTAGCCCGCCCGGGTCGGCCCCCGGGCCGAGCCGGGAGCGACGAGGCCCCGACGACCGGCGCCGGTACCGCTTTCCCAGCCCGGATACCGCTAGGCGCCGGAGGTATGATGCGCCAGATACGGGGCGCCGGCCGCAGTGGGAGCCCCGTACGGCTCCCGACGCCCAACCCCCGCATGTACCGCATGTCCCGAGGGACAAGCCCCCGCGCAAGCGGCAGCGCCATAACAAAGAAGGCGGACAGCCTGCGGCGCAGTCGCCCGCGGGCACCCCGCACAGGCTACCGGTGCACGCTCTGACGGGGACCCAAACGACGCCGGGCCTCCTGGCCCCCTGTGCACAGCAGGCACGACTGCCACAGGACGGCGCCCCCCGCACGCTCCAGAAGCACCGTACCGGTGTCACGCAGACCACCCCGGGCCTCTGGGGCCTGGGCTGAACGGCATCACGGAATGGAGCACGCGCCGAACATGGCGGAGAACCAATGGCACAACACGCCGTGAGCCAACGCACGGCAAAAAGACATGACGCTGTGTATCACAAACACACATACACGGCTCAAACCACCGTACAACGCCACACAACAACGCAACAACACCATGTACCGAGACGAAACACATACCCAAACACCACACAACACCGATCACAACAACACGACGCAGCACAACAAAACACCACAACGAACACGCCACCACAAAAACGCGGGAAAACCGCGACAAACCACGCCACACGACATCACCCAGCGGAGCTACATGGCACCACAATGGAGCTACGTAGCGCAACCAACAAGACAAAACCACAACAACACGCAACGCCGAGACACAACAAACGACAAGAAACCCGACAACACGGAGAACAACACCACAACCAACAGCAAAACAACGGTGGGCAACACAACGTGTTATACAACGCAACCAACCGACAAACAACAACACACAACATCGAACAACGGTACCTGACTCCACACACCAGCGTCCAACCCAACGCACCAAAAGACAACGCGACAACACAGCACACCACAACGCAAGGCACGCCAAGACATATAACGCAACAAGACGAAACCCAACACCAAAACAACCCCAACGCGACACGCTAAAACGGACACCACGAAACACACAACCCAATACACGCACGCAACGACACACGGCACAACAGAGCAACGCAAAGGTGGGCGCAACACAAGGAACCCACCTGGAACCAACACAAAACAGGACGCTCCACCACGCACCACAACCGCACACTACTACGCACAACGTCAACACCACCACCAACAACAACCGGACACAACCATATACCAACACAACGACATGACCCGGCACAGCGCAACACACTGTGACGCGCCACACAATACTACGGCAGCACGCGGTACCGTACCACAAGACGGCACTCGACAAACACCGGCGTTACCCAACAACGGCACACAACACGCGACAGCACAACCGAACGGCAGCTACACGACACCACACAACACAGCGCAATGCTACACAATACGACCAACAACAAAGACAACATAAACCGCGGCATGGCACAGCCAGCGCCCGGCACCGCAGGACACCACCTAACGCGACACAACGAAACAGCACAGCACACACTGCGACACAACGCAACGCCACGACCACACTACACCGCACAACCCAACGCCGGCCAACACGGCGCGACAAGGCAACACGAATACGCAACGCCGCGCCACAAACCACAAAAAAAAAGGCCGCGACCCGACGTGACCTGACCCAACATCTCATGTGCCACACCACCTCCACATGGCTGCTGCTGACCGACAATAAAGAGCGCCATTTGTACCGTGCAATACAGCAGGCAAACAAGATCCCGGAGACGCCGACACCAAGGGCAAGAGGCATGCCACCTATCAATCCTGTAAGGTGCACACACGCATGCGACAACACGCGGCGGAAACAGGGGAGGTGCACATACAGGCGAAGCCTCCACACCCACATACGTGACACGCAAGAAGACCACAAACGCAATGCAAACACAGGACACGATGGAGCAGGAGCACCAGAACGACGACGCCCGGTGGAAACCCGCAACGCCGAGCACGCCATCATCAACCACCCAAGGGGGGACACAACGCCCGGCCGGCCCCGAAGATCCCGGAGACGCCAGAAGCCGGAAGCACGCACCAGGCACGCCACCCCCACATCCCACCCACGCGGTACAAGGCGAACGCCAGGATCCAACGACCCATGACCACACGAACTATGACCCGGGCACCTCCGACACACCCGAGCCCCGGGGGGGGAGGAGACAACACGGGGGGGAGCGACACGACGCCAACTGGAACCGGAACTAGACCAAACCCTATCACAACGTACCGACTACAGTGCCACAAGCCGGACCGCAAGTACCGTGACACGCCAGCGTACCCCGAGCCAGGACCGCACGGAGTATAGCCAAAACACATACTACAGCCACATAACACGGGGAGACGCCTGCGACCCGACACAAGAACCGGCCCCGTCACAACACACGGACTACAGCGACCGAACCAGGAATCAATCCACAAACGCCGCACCGTGCAGGCGTACACCGAGCCCCAACCACACAGAATACAGCGCCCAAGACACGGACCATTGCGGCACACCTCACCACGAGGCGCCGCACTGCGACAATCAGGACGAATCTCCGGGACCAGGGCCACAAACGGAGACGATGGCCGCGGAGATAACACAACCAAGCCCACCGGAGGACCACACACACGAAGCACCGCTATCCGTGTCCAGTGGCACCTGCGGCACCGCGATGGACATCTACTCCCAACCACCCACCCCTCCTGAGGCCCATGACCCACTTCTGGAGTCACTGCCCAGTGGCCTCGACATCTCCACGAACCGCGACCCCATGGACCTGGACAACGACCCACTGCAGGACAGCATCCAACGCGTGCTGCAAGTGGCAGCCGACGCGCACCACAACCCACATGGAGCCTATACCGGGCACTCAACGAAGCAGACCAACAGATAACAAGCACAGGAAGCAACCGAGACCCAGGTGCATACATCCAGGAGCTGCGGAGGGACATACTCAACGCCCAGCAACAATCACCGGAAAGAGTGGTGGTACAGGGACGAGAGACCAAAAATGGAGCGTGGACGAACCTCACGCGGGCCCCACACGCGGAGGAAGCACTGGATTTCATCTAGGAACCTGACGCCCCGCCGCCAGCAAACCTCGAGGAAACAGCGGAGGCTCCCGTCCTCACTCTACACAGTTGGACACGGGGCCACACCATCGTCCTGCATGACAAGACAGAACCCCCCTATGCACGCACCGCGACACGCCAACCGAGCATTGCGGCCACGGGAGAAGCCCACCTGGAATGGAAGCCCGAGCGAGAAGATGACGAGTACACCCTAGTGCACGCCACACGGCACGGACATAGGGAAGAGAAGGAGCCTACGCCCGAGCCTGCCGCGACCCCCCCACCGAGATTAGCCCCCCGATACTGGACCCTGTACCGACAGCTGGCCCATGCCCGCACCCTAGCGGAGCACAGTATCCGGCCGTACACGGAGGTTGCATACTTGGAACACATGCTACAAGACTGGACCAAGTACGAAACGGAGGTCCTGGAGGGACACACGGCCCCGCCAGGCGCCACGTCCCGCACAACGTGGGACGACATAGTGCCGGACGGAGACATCGGAGCGCTGGCTACGACCGTTCGAGCCACGTTCGGGGACGGCTCCAGACCCGACCACCTGTTCGAAGACAACAGAAACCCCGCCATCACGAACGCCATCCTGGCCTACCACAGCTGGTCCACTCAACAAAGCATCCACCTCCACACCCCGCACGATGACCCACGCGAGTGGCACCCTATTGGGCCACCAGCGCTGGAGTTCTACCTGCACGAAGATGCGGCCACCGGAGCACACAACATCACCAGCCTTCGACCCACAATGCCACAACCGATACCGGAGCCACACATACCCCCCAGTCCTACTAAACCCCAAACGCCCACGCGACACGAACACGAGCCCCCCGAAAAAGGACACAGCCCGGCAGCCCACGAAAAGGCCGAACCCCCCAACGCCACCACAACCGTCCAACAGCTCGACAAGCCTCTAACCTTGCGTCACGTCCCAGACAACTACCAACTACCCCGAGGGGGGAACCACACAAGGAGCACGGCAACGACATGGCGACTACCGACAGGCACCATCGATTGGAAGAAAGTCCTCCCACAGATAGCAACAATGGATTCCATGCGCCTCCTTACGCCACACCAAGTACACCTAACGCAGGCCACGCACCTCTTTCTAACCACCCAGGGCACGGCGACCATGGAAGGCACGGTCCTGGACGACGACGACCAGACGCCCCAGGCGAGACCCACACAAGCGATCTGGATAAACGCAACAACGGGTACGGACATTACCGTCGACCCCGACCCGGAGTGGATGGCAATCCACTACACCCCCGACTGCACCAAAGACGACCCCACGCTGACAGAATGGCAGACAAGGTGGGCCACAGAAGCCAACCGCCTCCACGAGGTCGCCCTTGACGACACCCTCACGCCGCAGACAATGGAACCCGCGGGATGTACCGCCCAGGCACACCAGGACCCCACCAAGCACACCCTCTGGCACTACCCAACTACCATACACCCAGAGGCGGTAACCCAGATCAAAGAGACGCTCTCTCTAACCCTCCCGTGCACCCACAACGCCCACCAGCCGGGGAAGTTCACGGTATACTGGAGCTTCCCAACAGACACCGGCATGGTGCCCCAGGTCGCTGAGCCCCCACTGCCCCCTACCGTCACGGCACTCGCCAAGGCGGCTCAAGCCATGGCGCACAGGGAGGGTGCCCCACAGGACTGGACACCGAACGTCCTTGTCGACCAACGCAGCCACCACAACGCCAACAAAGCACAGCTGGCTGGACGCCAAATACACCCGCCATTGCACGACAAGGACGGTAACCTCCAAACCCACAGCCCGTGGATGGTACACTTCATACCGGAAGACCATGGGGACAAACGAAAGGGCACGGAAGTACAAATCACTCACGCCCTGGCACACACACACCTCAACTACACCGTCCCCACCTCAAATGCACTAGTCACCTACGGCAAGGCACGGAAGTCCACGTACAGATTGCAGGCCGACACCGAGGGCACGGCATACACAGTGTACACTTGGGCAAGGTACGGGGACCTACCGGCCCCCATCTGGCACGCGGACCCGTCCTGGCACCAACGTCTCCATGGGAGACGAGTACTACGCCAGAGTGTCAAGCCAGCGGGGAACACCGCCGCCGGAACCAACGACAACCCACCCCCCCTAAACGTCATAAACTCCCCCCTCGCAAACGCCAGAATGCCTCTCATAGACACGGGGTGCCCTACCCCAGATGACACCACCCACCGCCGAACGTGGGGCACCATCAGAAGGACCCTACACCACGACATCGACCGCGACCAAGCCACCTGGATCGATCAGGGCTCTGTCACCATCAGGGTGGGGGGCTGGTTGAACACCCTAAGCCCCAACAAAAGACGCAGGGTGACTGGGCCCTACATACTATATCCAGTACCACACGGCATGGATGGCCCCTGCCCGGGGCTGCGACCCGGGGACCCCCCCTGCGGCCACCCCTGCCCCCACGCACTGTTCCAACCATTGCCCCCACAGCCCGCCCCACTCCCAGGTATATACCTAAACACGATAAAAGGCGCCAAAGGAGTATACCTCACGACGGGCGACACCACGGGCCAAGCCGTCCCTCTCGATCAGGTACACCACATGGCCCTGGGGCCACGACTACCCAACACGGACAAACCGCGGAACCCGTTAGCGGGACGCGGCGCACGCGAACCCAGACCAGTGGACCCAAACGCCCCAGGCCCCGACAGGGCGCTACTACACCTCACCATGAAACACACGGCCCAACTCCCGACCACCCTGGCGGAGGAAAAGTACTTCATCGTGGAAGGACTGACAGACGATGTCATCACCCTGGCAGCCAACACCCTGGCGGCCACCACGGACGCGTGGGACGTCGCCGTGGGCCACCCCACAGCGCGTAAGGACAGGGTACAGGGCACGAAAAACAACCTGACGCCGGACCTTATGAACCACCTGGTGACCCTGACCAGTCCACCAGAACAACACGACCGGAAAGCCGAGGGTCCGAAGGTCACTGACTTGGCGGCCCTTAATGACAAGCCCCCGGATAACCCCACGGTGACACTAACGTGCCACCAACACACATGGTGGGTGGCGCGGTGGAACGCCACGGGCACAACAGACAGGGTCCACACATTCACACCGGCAGCAAAGCCGGCGACCCCACTGGCACTGGGGGACCGTTTTAGCCACTCCACCCACCACACCAACCATCCCAGGGCGCACCGGCTAGCCCTCAAAACGGCGATGCACTGGACAGTGGATGCCCCAGCCACGGACACCACGCTGCCCGAGACATGGCTTACACTCACGCACAACCTGGCGGCCTATGTGCGGAAGTACGGGACAGCACAGGCGCAGCGCCGGATGTACCGGCCCACGGACACGGAACGAACTCTCAAACTCCGCACCACCAGCCTACAAGAACACACGAATCGACCTCGGGGTATGCACAGGCCGCAGGAGGGACAGGGACGGGCGTACAGCATATTCCGCCGCGACGCACCGAAGCCAGCCCCCAAGCCGGCGCGAGAGCAGCCCCAACCCTAACTGAGGCCCCGCCCGGGAAGAGGGGACGCCTCAGCCCGCAGGGCCAAACAGCCCAAACCGGAGCCCAAAGTGGCCCCAGCGCCGCCGACACCCGATCCCCAACCGAAGCTGAAGGCCCCAGCATGCCCGCTTTTCACACGGGCGGAACGTGCCGCCATGCACCCCGAATGGCCAGACGGCGCAGAAGTACAAGGAGTATACGGAACCACGCTTAAAGGGCAACCGAAACAATTTGTATGGTTCCGGGGCAAGATACAGGGCAGACTGGCCACACCGGGCCGGCACGGCAACCTACAATTGAAATGGGGCGAAAAAGTGGAGACCTCAAAGCTCGAACTCTGGGACGACAGACAATTTCCGGAGTGCCCGGTGCAGCTCCGCACACCCGCCAACCAGGTACCACCGGGCACCGTCTGGACGGGTGACGTGCCTCAGACATGGCTGGAGGAACCGGATATAGCGGAGGAAGAGAGTATGGCCGCAGCGATCAACCACAAACTGCGACTGGGACAATGACTACTACCACGCCGCGCCGGGGACCCCCCAGGGGCCACCAAAACGCGCGCCCCCGAGGTCACAACTGCGCTCGTCACTCTCATGTTCTTCAACGAACCGGGCGCCCTGTACAACGTGACCAAAGCTCCGGACCTACAAGACGTACCCATCATGGCGAAATGCAACCCGGACGCCATGGTGTGGCAGGAGCAGGCCCTCAAAACCCAGACACCCACCCCAGCTTAACCCCCATCCTCACCAGGACGGGACACCAATACCGCACCACATGGGTCAAGGGGGTTCCCATGTCCCACAAAAGTGAAGTCCAAGTACACATCCAGGACCACCTGGGGGTGGAAGGCCGCCTAGCGGCATACGAACTGGTAGGCCCAACGTGGCAACTGAATGTCTTCAACGTGCACGTCCCCTTTGGAGACGCCACGGAGACGTTCCTCGAACATCTCATGGAGGCCTACCGACAACTTGCCATGATGGGCCCGACTGTCATCATAGGAGACTTCAATGCAGCCCCATCAGCGGACGATCGCAGAGGACGACCGACGCCCGAGGACGCAGCGGTACAAGTGGCCATGCAACATCTAGGCCCGCAGGACCTCAAAGCCTCTCTACAAGGCCAGCCCTCACACAGACCACCACAACCAGGCGCGGCAGATTCCCGCATCGACCTCTGCTACGCGGACTCGGCACACGTCGAGGTGACGCGGGTGCAATACCACGACCTGCCATCCAAGATGACCGGACACCGACCCCTGAAGGTACAATTCAAGGTGCTTCAGGTACCCCCGGCCTCCAGGGATGGCATGGACCACGAAGAACAACCACCCATCCAACCGCCAGGAGGGAACGACACCCACAGATGGGTAGCATACTACCGCACGGTACAACGCATCCTGGGCCAGCAAGACAAAACGGACCTCAACCTCGCCATGCGACAGGCGGCCACGGCATGGGGCCTCAGCAGGCAGCGCAGGACACAGGACGACACCAGCCCGCATCAAGACCTACGACCCCTGGTCACAACCATATCGCACGACGAGCGAGCACTGCACACGGCAATGCACTCACATGACCTGCAAGCCCAACATGACGCCCAGGAAATCGCAGCATGACTGGAAACCGCACGCCGGCAACTCAGAGAATAGCAAGTCCACCGGGCGAAGGAGCTGGCGCAAGAACAACAGCGCTACTTCCAAAACCCCCAACCCTACAAATCACTGAAACACGTGGACAAGGTCCTGGGGGAGACGGACCACCGAGGCATCAAGGCGGTACGCCTACAGGACAGCCCAGTGATCAACATTCCCAAGATGGTCCTGGAAGAAGTCCTCAACAGCTTCCTGCGCCAGCACAACACTGAGGATGGCGAACTGTCAGCATACACAGAGGAACTGATATCCCACCTGCCGAAACTCTACAACTGGACACAGCGACGAGACATGCACCGAACCCCGTTCACCATTCGGGAGCTCGATGAGGTGTTGTACAAACTACAACCCGGGAAAACTCCGGGAGTGGACGGACTCCCGGCGGAGCTCTACCGTAGACCTGCTGTGGGCCTCGGTGTCGCGTGCGCCGATCCTCAGGACGAGAATAAAATAAAAAGATAAGGAAAACACGATGAAAAATTTTTCTAAATAGCTGAAAATAAAGCAAAATAGCATAAAAAACGCTTAGGGCAAAAAGCGCGCGGCGAAATGCGTTGAAACACGACGTCGATGATTTTGAACTTGAATAGACAAATGAATAGCGCTGTAAGCGCCGTAACGCTGACAGGAACATAACGCCGTCCCTGCCGTCGTCCAATACGCCGTCTACGTACAGAAAACCGTACACACAACACAACCCACCGAGCGGGCACACGGGTGAACAGGAGCCAAGGGGCCAAGGACACCGCACGCGCGACACAACACACCGGGCGGGCACACCGGTGAACAGGAGCCAGGAGGCCCAGGACACCGCACACACAACACAACACACCGAGCGGGCGCACCGGTGAACAGGAGCCAGGAGGCACAGGACACCGCACACGCAACACAATACACCGAGCGGGCGCACCGGTGAACAGGAGCCAGGAGGCACAGGACACCGCACACGCAACACAACACACCGCGCTGGCACACCGGTGAACAGGAGCCAAGAGGCCCAGGACACCGCACGCGCAAAACAACACACCGAGCGGGCACACCGGTGAACAGGAGCCAGGAGGCCCAGGACACCGCACACGCAAAACAACACACCGAGCAGGCGCACCGGTGAACAGGAGCCAGGAGGCCCAGGACACCGCACACGCACACAACACACCGCGCGGGCACACCGGTGAACAGGAGACAACTGGCCCAGGACACCGCACACGCAACACAACACAGCGATTGGGCACACCGGTGAACAGGAGCCAGGAGGCCCAGGACACCGCACACGCAAAACAACACACCGAGCAGGCACACCGGTGAACGGGAGCCAGGAGGCCCAGGACACCGCACACGCAAAACAACACACCGAGCGAGCGCACCGGTGAACAGGAGCCAAGTGGCCCAGGACACCGCACACGCAAAACAACACACCGAGCAGGCACACCGGTGAACGGGAGCCAGGAGGCCCAGGACACCGCACACGCAAAACAACACACCGAGCGGGCACACCGATGAACAGGAGCCAGGAGGCCCAGGACACCGCACACGCAAAACAACACACCGAGCGGGCGCACCGGTGAACGGAAGCCAGGAGGCCCAGGACACGGCACACGCAAAACAACACACCGAGCGGGTGCACCGGTGAACAGGAGCCAGGAGGCCCAGGACACCGCACACGCAACACAACACACCGGGTGGGCGCACCGGTGAACAGGAGCCAGGAGGCCCAGGACACCGCACACGCAAAACAACACACGGAGCGGGTGCACCGGTGAACAGGAGCCAGGAGGCCCAGTACACCGCACACGCAAAACAACACACGGAGCGGGCGCACTGGTGAACAGGAGCCAAGTGGCCCAGGACACCGCACACGCAACACAACACACCGAGCGGGCACACCGGTGAACGGGAGCCAGGAGGCCCAGGACACCACACACACAACACAACGCACTGAGCGGACGCACCGGTGAACAGGAGCCAGGAGGCCCAGGACACCGCACACGCAAAACAACACACCGAGCGGGCACACCGGTGAACAGGAGCCAGGAGGCCCAGGACACCACACACGCAACACAACACACCGAGCGGGGGCACCGGTGAACAAGAGCCAGGAGGCCCAGGACACCGCACACGCAAAACAAGACACCGGGCGGGAGCAGGGGTGAACAGGAGCCAGGAGGCCCAGGACACGGCACACGCAACACAACACACCGAGCGGGCACATCGGTGAACAGGAGCCAGGAGGCCCAGGACACCGCACACGCAACACAACACACCGAGCGGGCGCACCAGTGAACAGGAGCCAGGAGGCCCAGGACACCGCACACGGAAAAACAACACACCGAGCGGGCGCACTGGTGAACAGGAGCCAGGAGGCCCAGGACACCGCACACGCAAAACAACACACTGAGCGGGCGCACCGGTGAACAGGAGCCAGGAGGCCCAGGACACCGCACACGCAAAACAACACACCGAGCAGGCGCACCGGTGAACAGGAGCCAGGAGGCCGGGGACACCGCACACGCAAAACAACACACCGAGCTAGCGCACCGGTGAACAGGAGCCAGGAGGCCCAGGACACCGCACATGCAACACAACACACCGAGCGGGCACACCGGTGAACAGGAGCCAGGAGGCCCAGGACACCGCACACGCAAAACAACACACCGAGCGGGCGCACCGGTGAACAGGAGCCAGGAGGCCCAGGACACCGCACACGCAAAACAACACACCGAGCGGGCACACCGGTGAACAGGAATCAGGAGGCCCAGGACACTGCACACGCAAAACAACACAACGAGCGGTTGCACCGGTGAACAGGAGCCAGGACGCGCAGGACACCGCAGACCCAAAACAAGACACTGAGCGGGCGCACCGGTGGACAGGAGCCGGGAGGCCCAGGACACGGCACACACAAAACAACACACCGAGCGGGCACACCGGTGAACAGGAGCCAGGAGGCCCAGGACACCGCACACGCAAAACAACAAACCTAGCGGGCGCACCGGTGAACAGGAGCCAGGAGGCCCAGTACACCGCACACGCAAAACGACACACCGAGCGGGCACACCGGTGAACAGAAGCCATGAGGCCCAGGACACCGCACACGCAAAACAACACACTGAGCGGGCGCACCGGTGAACAGGAGCCAGGAGGCCCAGGACACCGCACACGCAAAACAACACACCGAGCGGGCACACCGGTGAACAGGAGCCAGGAGGCCCAGGACACCGCACACGCAACACAACGCACCGCGACGGCACACCGGTGAACAGGAGCCAAGTGGCCCAGGACACTGCACACGCAACAGAACACACCGCGCGGGCACACCGGTGAACAGGAGCCAAGTGGCCCAGGACACTGCACACACGTAGGGCGGCCGAGGGACAGCAAAGAACCAACACCCCATGGGTCGGACACACTGGGGCGACCCAGCCGACCCACCGGGCCATTGGCAGGATCGGTACTCCACGGCCACTGGTCCGAGCCCAGCCAGGCTGCATCGGGGACCATGGCAAACGTCACCCGCAGCCCTGGAAGGAACCGGTGACAGGCGAGCCGGTACACAGTCCAGGAGGGGGTCGCCTGCCAAGCAGAGCGGCCCCGCAACTCAAGCCACAAGGGTGAGGCGGTCGTACCGTAGACAAGCGGGAGCAATACCCCTTGTGGTGAGAGATACTCCACACGGCTGGGCAGCCCCCAGAGCTGCTGCCCAAAGGAGGGGGCATGTGGCCCTACTCATGGACACATGTGGGGACACCCTCCGACCTGGGACACATGGACCGGGTGGCCGCGACAATGCCTTCCCAAGCACATGCGGGAGCGGCTCAAGAGGCACATGACATAGGGCAGTGGGAGGGACAGGACGTCTCCTTGGTAAGACCTTCTTCCTGCATTGTCAAAGGAGGCATCTCGAGCTCCCGAAGATACCTACCTACCTACCTACCTACCTCTACCGTATACTACCACTGAACCTGAAGAGACACTTCGCCGCGTGCCTGTGGGATATCGCCATCGTGAAAACGGACGTGCCACCCGACTGGGCGAACATAGTACACCCGCTGTATAAGAAAGGCGACAGGGCTAACCCCGACAATTGGAGACCCATCGTGTGCGCCACCACGGAGGCCAAACTCATATGGATGCTCATCCTCAAACGGGTGGCCCCGGCAGTGTACCGGGCTGTACCGCCCACCATGTGGGGGGCCATACCGGGTAGATCACCGTTGGAGGCCATATTTATGCAAGACGCCGTGGTGGACATGAACCCGATCAGCCTCATCATCACATCCCTGGACGTCAAGGGGGCCTTTGCAAACACCCCGCACCGCCTCCTACGGGCCGTCTGGGAACACTGGGACTCCCCTTCCAGGGCTTCCTCCAAGCATACCTCGCCACCCGCATGTACGCCGTGAAAACCGACGTGGGCACCGTCCCATGGATCCACCCCGCCAGTGGGGTCCCACAAGGGGGTGCGGAAGGCCCATTCCTCTTCCTACTCGTCACCCTCCCGCTGGCGTTTTACATCCGACGCACGTACCCGGACGTGGCACCATATCCCCTACGGACCACACTCCTAGCGTTTGCGGACGACATGGCGGTGGTGACCGCCACCCCGCGCCAACCCCTGCCGACCACCCCGGACCCCGCCAGAGCCACCAGGGTCCTCCCTGTCGTCACCACCTATCTGGAGGGCAATCAGCTGCTGGTACACAACGTCAAATCTGCCACCATGGTACACAATGCACCGCCGCCGCCCCTCTGCCCCGGGGACCTGCCCATGGACCCAGTAAACACGGCCACCTACCTTGGAGTCCAGCAAGCGGCCACCGCAGGCTGGGTCACCCTACCGGCAAACCTGTTACGGCAGCTGACAAGGACACTGGTTATAGCACGCATCACAGCACTCTCCACCCAGGCCCTGGCATACTTCCTACAAGCCGTGCTCAACGCAGCTATGGGATTCCAAGCCTTGCACCTAAAACACCCCCAACACATGCTACAAGCGGCCACCACCACAGTACAACGAGCATGCACCATCCACGGCCACCGGCACACGTCACTGCCTGCAACGGTGCGTGCGGCATCGCCACTGTACTACAGAGACAACACCGACCACCTCGTCCACAACGCGTACACAGCTCACACTGCGGCCCACCTGCATCGTCTCATGCACAATCACGAGCCGGAGGTACGGGAAGTCTTCACGCTGACGCTGCGGGAGGCCCAGTACCACCGCAACACCTGCCCCAGATTCATACTTCACCAGCGGGGTCTCCGCACCAAGGTGGGGACCCGCATATGGAACCACCTACAACTCCTACTGCCCCACCACAACCACGTCATCCAAACGAACCATCGGTGCAGGGAAACCGGCCCTCTGGCGGTTCTTCACACCGATGTTGGGGGGGGACCAACGGGTAGCACCACCACCCTGGACCTGGTGGGCACCACCCTCCACCTGGTACGGGTCACCCCGAACCACACCACGTCCCATTCCTACAACACCCGGAGTGGCCCAACAAATCACTCCTGGAGAACCACATGCGCAGTGCGGCCACCCAAACCGGGCACCCCCAGCCAACAGATGGGGAAGCACGTGAGGCGTACAACCTGTTTTGGAACACGCACAAACGACCACTGCCACCAAGCCCACTGCAAGGGAACCAAGCCCACCACCGGCCACCGGAGCAAGTGGAATATGTACCCGGCGCCACGGTACCAGCGGTACTCCTCCTAGCACCCAACGGGCTAAGGACCACATTGCGGCCGGGCAAAGCGGGGGGCAACCTGTGGATGCTACCGCCACCCACGGCGCGCCCCTTCTGTCCGCCGCCACTATCGCAAGACAAGCTGACGGGCAGCCCCACCACTTGCTGGCGATGTGGGCCCCACGCGCTGGCCACCCCGTGGGCCCTCCTCCAGTTACTGGCGCGCTACCACCCCATGCCAACGGCCCACGCTACGGCGGAACAGCACCGGTGGCTGCGCACGCACTTCAAACAGGCCGCAGAGGGTGACACGGCCACAGTGACGTGGGACCCCAGCACCAAGGCGGAATGGAGATTCCACAGGGGCACGTGGAACACCCAGCATCCAGCCATCACCTTCCCGGAGATAGCGAAGCACCGCAGCGCCACGCCGGAGGCCCCAGCCTACCTGGTCAAACACCGATGCTCCCAAGTACAGGACTGGCAGACGGTTGAGTGGACCACATTCCACACGCAGACAGCATACCTACTCCAGTACGTGTACGGCTACCTGACACAGGGCCATGAAAGGAACAATGACTATGTCTGCATGAACCCGGCGGCAACCGAGATCATCCGCCGGGGGATGGGGGTGTATGCTACCCGGAGACTCCGACCGGACACCAACACGCCGTGGGCCACCACGGAACGGGGGGCACACATCCTTGCCTACCAACCAACGATGCCGTGTCGCCTACCGCACCCGGACAACCACAACACGATCATCTTCGCGGATGCCTCCGGCACTACAAGCCTCACCCCAGCGGCCGGGGGGGCGGTTATAGAGTTGGAAGTGGACACAACAAACCGACTGCAGCAACGCCACCTCACAGGGGCTACCATCTTCGGGGCCTCCTCTGACGGAGAACTGAAGACACTGGCGATCGTCGTGGACGCCGTCAATGACACCCACCAAGCGCCGCGTGACCAGACGCACCATGTGTGGGTAGTAGTGGACGCAGCAGTGGACTTCCAAATCATCCGCAGGCTGGCGCGGCAACCCCTGCACAAGGCGACTGACTCTAGCCTGGGCACCCAGGCCCTACACCTCTGGACAGCCCTGAGGCACCTCCCCAAACACGTCGTCCTGCATCTCGTCAAACAAGAATCTCATCAGTATAGCCTGGGCAACGGACACATAGACCTGCACGCCCACAACCAGCTTGCCGAGCACACGCCAGACAGCGAGGACCCACCGCTACAAGACCACATGCACACACACCTCCAGCACCTGCCACCCATCTCACGCCCCGGGGAACCACCAGCCTGGGTGCCAGACGATCGCATCTATAACGACACGGGGGGGGCATACCACTACCCACAACCCATCCGCACCATGGCGCACATTCGCGGCAGTCACGCCGACAACGCCCATTTGAGCCGTCTCCAACACAAAATGCGCACCGCATTGTACTTCTCGGCTCTTGACCCATCCCTAATAGCGGTGCACCTGCAGACACGACGTGCCAAGCTCTTGCTCGAGCAGCTACCCCTTCTAGACAGGGTGGCACGCTGGTATGCCTGGCGAGGTATAGACATACCCCCGGAATACACCATATGCCCCTGCCATCTCCAACAGCCAGAAACATGGGAACACTTCAAACGCTGCCCATTAGCCCAAGGGGACAACCACCTGGCCACGTGGGCACCAGAGAACACCATGACGCAACACGCCGGATGGGGCCCGGCCACGCCACCAGCAAATGAGGTTCGACGCCTTATGCGGCAGCTGGAAATCAAAGAGGCAGTGCTCAGAGGAGCGGTGCCACTCCAGCGTTACAGGGTCGTCGCCGACCACGCCCCAGAACCCAGGGCCACAATATGTCACATGCAGCTCACCGCCGTCAGAAGGGCGGACGCACAGCTACAGCACCGCGTCCAAGTATACACACAGGAAGCACAACAAACATCCCACGACCGCCGCACGTACTATAATCTCCTCATCCACTACCAACATGCGCCACCTAGCGACTAGCCACACGCACGGGCCCGCGGCAACAGCCAGGCACCTACCGTAGCACCGCCCCGAGCGCCGCGCGCCCCCTCCCCTGTAGTGGCCCGATCGTCCTGCGAACGACACCTCTCCTCAGGATGCCCGAAGGTGAAGCGCCGCATCCACGGCCAGGGAACCCATGCAGGGTCTGCATGGAGGTCAACGACGACGATGGCAACCCCCTTCGCGGGCATGACCTCGGCTGCGGCAGCACGGAGCAGCTGCACTGGTTCTGCAGCCCGTGCATCGCGAACTTGTGGTGGTGCCCACTCTGCCGGCGACCGCACCGACTCTGCACGGCTCTGCCGCCGCACGAAACGCAAGACGAAGACCTCACACTCCAGACGCTGCGGACTCTGATCCGGCAAAACGTCTGGAACGACGGCGCGAGGGAGGACAGCCCCGACGTCGAGTGGTTGGACGTCCTCACCGACGAGGACCCAGCGACACCCCCCCCCCCGCCCCCCCTGGCGCGCACCAACCTGGGCCCTGTCAGACCCGGACGCGGACCCCACGGTTTACGTCCCCGACCACGAGGACTACAACGACGCGCCACGGGCCAGTCTGCCCCCCATTGGCAACCTTCCCGACAGTTGGGCCTACGTCAGCCCCACGAACAAAAACAACTACCGCAACATCGTCGTCACCCTCACCCCCCGCCTCCTGATCGCCTTCGGCTGGCTGGTGGGGGACGCGGAATGGGCGATGGGCATCGCCCGCGGCGCCCATGGTGCCGAGTGGGGGGACTTCTTCCACCGCGGCGGGGCCATGACCCTGGGGGCGACCGAGAGACTGATGGCGGCCTACCTCACGTGGAGAGGCATACCCCCTCCACGCAGCCTTGAATCGCTGATACAGCGCACCCTGCAGCCGCACGTCCCGCCACCACAACCGGGCACATACGGCAATGCAGCGGTGGCCAGGATGATGGCCAGAGGTACCCGGCTCGACGGTTCATCCTACTCCCCCCGGAGAACCACCGCAACCATCACCACCCCCCCGCCCCGATTCCGCGCCACGACAGCGACTAGGGCCACGAACGTACGGGCCCGAACGTCGGCCGCGACGTCCTGCACATCCCCCGACCCATCCACTTCCGCCCCCCTCACACCCGCCGCCGAGCCACACCAACAACACGCCGCCGACGCCAAGCGGACTACAGGCGGTCCGGCACCATCTGGGGCCGGCACACCACAGAGCCCCCGACAAGAGCGTGCGTCCAAACAGGCGGCGCAACGACAACCAACACAACACCACGCGGCCACAGGGAGCCAGGGACACCTAGCATCACCTGCCAGGAGCAGAGCCCTACCCGGCCTCACGAATACGGGGGCGGTGGGTACCCAGCCCGGGCAGCCCCCCGGCACAGCACACCCGCACAGGGTACTGGCCGCGAGCCCCACAGGGAGCCCGCAACCCCTAACACCACCCGGCGCGCCTGCGCACTGCCCACGGCCGGCAGCCAGCCAAGCGGCAACAACACAGGCCCACCCGGAACCCCGCCCGCACCATGGCGCACCTGACCGGCCGGCAGCAGACCCAACGTACACGCCGACCGACAACCTCCCCACACGGACACACACCGCTACCCCGACCAACGCCACCACCGCCCGGCCCTCCGACGCCGGGCACCCCCACACCCACGGCCCCAACCGGGGGCCTAACCCCCCAGGCTTCGGTAACGTCCGGCACGAAGGACCTACCGGCCACAACGCACGGCGGGCCGGTTCCCCAGCGGCACCACGCCCCACCAACCAGACCGCCGGCACGACCGGCAGAACCCTCATCTCCCAGCTGCCCGGCCCCCGGCCCAAGCCCCGGCCCGGATCCGCCACGCACCGCCGCCCGGGCGGACGCCCTGCAGCCCGCGGACCCGGGGGGCCTACCCGAGCCGCCACCGGTGGCGGGACGCCACGCCCGGGGGGCACTGCCGCCGGTGGACGATGGCGCCGAACCGCCTACACCGCCGACCCAACCGCAGCGCGACGCGCCCGCGGTAGGCGTGGAAGGACTGCAGAGACCCCCGCAACGAACGCCGACACCAGCACCAACGGGAGAACATGGCGGGGGAACGGACCAGACCCCAGCGCGGAGTGCCGACCTGACGAACGAAACGGCACACGGAGGAGACGAGGCATTGTCAGATGGCCAGCCTGACGCGGGACCGGAGGGTCCAGCTCCGGACACCGGGTGTGCGGACGGCCCCCACCAGCCCTCGACCCCGAATCACGCGGGCGCTGCCCCCCGGGCGCACCTGGCGGCCTGCGCAGACACGAGCACGCCAGGGGAGGCGCCGCCACGAGATCCACCGGAAGCCAGCACGGGGTCAGCGGCCCGGGAAACCACACCGGACACGCCCCAGCGCGCGGACGAAGGAGGAACGTCACCGGGCTGGCACAACCGCGACAAGGACTCCTTCGATGCCTTCATGGACTCCTGCAGGGATGACCCCCGGGCGGTCCCAGCACCAGAGATGCCAGGCGTCCACCCGGAGCCGCAACGCGACCAGGCAGACGATACGCCCCTCACGGTGCCACGACAAGCGCACCTCCAGCGCGACTACACCACACTGGCGCAGATTGCCACTACGGGCGAGGGGCAGACGACCGCAAGCGGCGCGGCGGACCGGACTACGGACGAGCGCAACGCCCCAGGTGAGGGCACGCGCGTGGAAGCGGCCACCAACACCGCGAGTGAGCCTGTCGCCCTACCGCCGGGGGCCTCCCCGCCCTGGGGGCGGGGACACCTGGACTATGCACGCTTGGAGGGTGACGCTGGCCATCCCAGCGAACAAGCAGAGCAAGAAGCGACCCAAGACCTAATCTTCTGGATCCCCAGGCTTGTCACAGGGGAGCAGCTCGAACTGGCGGTCCGCATACGATGGGTACTTTCTTGGCGGTCCCGCCACCTCGCGGAGGGAACACGCACTATGACAGACGTCAAGTTTGGTCATCGGACAGGGCACACGCCCCCCGCCACCATGGACCACCCCGGCCAATGGCGCTATGTGGCCACCCGGCTCATGGCGCATATGGGAGCCTACAGCCCAGATGATATGAACAGACTGCACTGGCGGTGGCACCAGCGCGCCGCCCTGCGCATCCGTACGGCCGTGCAGGACCATAATATCTGGAACATCCCTGGATCACCGGGCCACCAGGGACACGCCTCAGGCCACCGGCAGCCGCGGTCCCAAGACGTCCCGGAGCCCCCCAGACAGGCAGCGCGCCGAAACTCACCGGAACACCCACGGGGTCCACCACCCAGTAGGGGTTCCCCCTCTGGCACATACAGCAGCCCCCTGCGGCCGTTCGCCCAACAGAGGAGCCCGGGCAGTCCCCACGCCTCAAGGGTGCAAGGCGACACGCCGGAGCAGCGCCAAGAAACGAGGCACCCTGGCCGATCCCGTTGCCGCAGCCGCACGCCGCCCCCCGCAGCGCGACGAGTCGTCTTCAATGAGGATATGGACAGGGACCACGGGGGCCCCCGCGGCCTCCACGCCTGGCGAACATCATCGACCTCCGACCCCAGACGCCGGTCCAAGAGGCCCCGCACCGAGCGGACGCACATCCCCACCATTCTCACGCCGGACCCTCGTCAGACGGCGGGCGAAACGTCGAGCTCATCTGCCGCCTCCCTCCCGGGGTCAGCGGCTGATCCGCTACCGAGAGGACCACACGCCACGCACACGCGACCAAGGGAGCCCGCGCCCGACCCCAGCCCTACGCAAGGGGCGGGGGGGCAGCCCCCCCCGCAGTCCAGAAGCCGCCAGGCCACGGAGGGCACATCGCGGCAGCCGGGACACGACGCGAGCGGACCACGGGCGGACACAGAGATGACAGGGACCTCCAGCGCCCAGGAGCCCGCTGGCCCGCTGCCCACCGCCACGCCCTGCTCGATGCCCCGGCAGCGGGAACCCCCAACGGAGTACATGCCTGGGGGACAGCCGGGCGCCACCTCACGGCACCCCTCCCCGGCTGACGCGGGACTGGACCAAGACCAGGTGGCCATGCCCCCCCCGCCCCCCCGACCGCCAGAGCAACGGGGCACGGATCCCTTCGACGTAGCGGAACTGAGGGCGCTCTACGACATCCACGCTTCCACGCCCTCGAGCGAGCTGGTGGCCACCCTCCGGGAACACCTCCGTAACGTCGACCCGAACAGGCTTTTCGCCGTAGTCCCCCTGCCACATGCCCCGACAACCCAAATATTTGTGCAACAGCTCCAGGCGCTCGTCACCCCCGGGACACAGGTCTCTGACGACCTCATTGCAGCGTGGATCTGGTGGTTCAACACCCACCAACCGGCCCAAGGGGGCGTGTGGGTCCCACACCTGGGCTGGGTACACACGCTCATAGCGCCACTGACAGACCCCAGGCCCGCACCCACCACCGGAGGCCGGGAGCGGGCCGCCCGTCCACCGAGACCCGACAACCTCCGTATCCCACCGCACGAGGGCCTGGAGGCATGAGATAGCGGAACCGCCCGTAGCAGGGGGCACAACCTCACGAACCTGACGGCGCACTACCCGGAGACAGCGCGCGCAGCGCCCCCGCCGCGCGAACATGACCCCGGTACCATCGCCATGATCATGTTGGAGAATGGCCACTACTACCAGGTGCGGATCATCCCACACCCGCAGGACAACTATTGGAGCCTGGAGGCCGTCGACTCCATGCTCTGGGCGACCACGGGCCTGCCGGACAACCCTACCCCCCTGCTCCCAAACCAAGCCCCGGACCCCCTGACGGCCATTGTGTCGGGGACGGCAGGCACCTGGCACCCAGGCCACGCCCTCTACTGCCTCTGGCGGTGGGCGTGGCGCCGCTGGCCGCACACCAGGGCGTGGTCAGCGGCGTCCAGATTCTACCTCGACGGCCGGCAGCAGATGGAGGCCATCACGGAACCAACGGCGGAAACCCCCACTGAGCCCAACCTATGCCCCGTCTTCGCGATCCACCAGATCCGGGCACTGGCGCTGGGTGGGCAGCTGCAGCCTGCCATCCACACTGAGACGGAGGCCCGGGCGGCGCACGCGGCCCTCGTGCACGAAATCTTCAGTGCCCTCCGCAGCGCCCTTGTACGACGTGTGGTAACCCCCCAGGGCCCTGACCCGCGGCCAACCACAGGACCTGAAGCGACGACGCACGGCCGCACGCGCACGGCAGGAGTCCCAAACCAGCCACGCGCAGGGAAGAAGCGGCGCGGCGGACCCAGGACCCCCTCCTCACGCCAGAGGACCGGACGATGACTGTCACACCAGCGGCAGCGGGGTCGGCCACGAACCACAACGACCCCGACCGGGCAGACCTCGCCCAACACGAACCCTCGTACAACCCACCAACGCGCGGTCGCGCAACATGCTACGGCACCACCTGTCGACCGGACACACCAGCGGGGACGGCGTCCACCTGTCCGGCACGCACAACGGACACCCAAGGAGTGGAGGCTAGCCTTAGCAGCCCACGGTGTCAGACACAAATACGACCCAAGCAACCTCTTCCCACATCCCCCAGACGGGGGCCGCACTTCCCGGACCCCAGCGACCCGCCTGCAACAAGGAAAGCGGGCAGCGCCACACCCGGGACCGCCATCCCACCTGACCCTCCTCTCTCACGTAACGGGTCCGCGAGGGGCCGGCCAAAGGGGCCGGCCAAACACGCGGAGCCCGCGGCCAAACCGATGACCACGGGGGTGTTGTCGAACAGCGCACGCCACCGTATCCGGGCGCTGGCGCTGGGCAATTGACGGCAATCCGTCGTCCACACTGAGGCGGAGACCCGGGCGGCACGCCCAGCCCTTGTGCACGCAAACTTCAGTAACCTCCACGGCGGCCCGGTGTGACGCATGGGATGCCCACCAGGACCCTGAGCCGTGCCTGGCGACAGGTCCTACCGCGACGACCCGGTGGCACACAGCCGCGCAACACACCCCAGCAACATCTGACGGTCCGACAAACCGATGAGACGGACGTCAACCTGCCCGACACATGCAACAGATGCCCGGAGAATGGAGGCCAGCCTTCGCAACCCGTGGTGTCAGGCACGCACGGAAACCCAACGACTTCCTCCTACAACCCCCCGGGCGAGGGCCACGCTTCTCGGACCCCGCGACCCACCTGCAGCAGGGAACGGGGCAGCGCCACGCCCGGACCCGTCCACCCGCCTCACCCTCCTCTCCCGCAAGCCGGATCCACAAGGGGCCGGGCAAAGGGCCCGGCCAAATGCGCGGAATCCGCGGCCGGGCCGATAACCACAAGAATGTAAACGAACCACCGGCCAGAGTATTACCGTCCAGGGCGAGCATCCGGAGATAAGTGCACTGCGGGGACCAGCGCGCACCTCCTCCGGGGAGTTGAGCGCCTGGGACGCGTAAGGTTACGACACGTATAACCTATGCGAATGGTACGAGGGGCACACTCCCCGCAGAGAGTTAACAGCGTCCATGAGAGGGAGGGGGGCTGCAACACTGCCCGGTACTCCTATCCTCCACAACCCTACCCGGGGCATGCGGGGCGCCACAAGCTCACCACACGGGGCCGCGCCAATACCCCGGCCAACAGGCACGGGTGTGTTACGCCGAGCCCAACCCGCCACGTTGGACGGAGCGTCCCGACACCACAGCACAAGCCAAACCACCCTAACCATCCTAGCCACCACACCAGGCACCGTGACACAGACACGCCACCCGAATGACGCGCAACGCACCACACGCGAAGGCGCACGGCAGACAGACATGCACGAGCACGAGCACAGCACCACCGAGCTGGAACAACACCCTGGGGCTCCCATGGGGAGCACAGGGACACACCCAGGGGGACAGGCGGGGCCTTGCCACCGACAGGGGGTGTACATATGAGTGACACAAGCAAAACTGGCAGTACGGCTACGGAGCACCACGAAATACCGGATAATGGATTGTGCATGCAACACTGCCAGGGCGGGGCAGGGAACAGGGCACCGACAGGGGAAAAAGATTTTCTACAGCGGTCCGACCACTTGTCATGGCTTTTCTCCCCCGCGGCCGGCGGGCGGCGCACAGTACAAACTTACCGTGCCGGCCCCACACACCTGGCACTGACCAACATTGCAACAAGCAGCACACCTGCACACAACAAATCCGACTGCGCGAACACCCGCTGCGACGACAAGGAACGAACGCCAAACAAACCAACCAAGAGGCAACTAACACGACCACACACCGCCAGAACCACTACAGCGGACACAACGTGACCGTGGACAGACCGCGCGCGCACTGACCAGCGCCAAGCTGGCCGGGCGTGCATGGGCCGGTGCGAGGGGGACGTCCAACGAGCTAGCGACACCGTAGCGAGCCGCGCCCCCTGACCACCATGGCCACAAGCACAGAGGAACACTGTGACTGTACCGCTGCGGACGCGGCCCACGAACGTTCCCAAACTACACTACACGACACTTGTACAAACCAAGACGCCACAAACCGACGCAGACACAAATGTGCTGGCTGAACGGGCAAAATTCGACAATAAGACTACCGGCAGCAGCGCAACGGAACCCACACGAACCCGGCCGACCATGAGGCGGCCACGACAACCGCGCACCAACCACACCACAGCTGCAGCCACCACTTGACCGTAAACAGACTACACGCAAGCTGGCCAACGCCGAACCAGCCAGGCGTGCACGGGTCGAAACGGAGACGGCGCCCAACAGGTTGGCAACACCAAGGTGCGCCACGCCCACCGACAATCGTACCCACGAACACAGCAGAACACCGCAACGCTGCCAATACAAACGCGACCAACCAACAATAACAAACTACACAACACTACACTTGGACAAACCACGACGCCACTGACCAGCACCGACACGGACATGCCAGCTGCATAAACAACATGCGGCGGAACGACCACTGGCAGCAGCGCAATGGAACCCACGCAAACCAAGCCGACCATGAGGCGGCCAAGACGACCGCGAACCCACAACACCGCAGCTGCAGCCGCCAACTGACCGTAAACAGACCACACGCAAGCCGGCCAACACCAAACCAGCCAGGCGTGCACGGGTCGAAACGGGAACGGCGTCCAAAGGGTTGGTGACACCGTGGTGCGCCGCGCCCGCCGACGACCATGCCCACGAACAAAATTTGGCTCTACCATCACACAACCGACCAACTTACATTAACAAACTACACCGCAACCGTACCATACGACCGACCAACCGGCCACAACTACCTACTTCGAACCCCCGGCCCCCCGGGAGAGCGCAAGCTCGACTGAGTCAGGAGGTGTGAGTGTGCGCCACGGCATGCGAGTCCCGTAGCACGTGCTTCTTCAAGTCGCCTCACACCTACTGAAAACCAACCCAGGTGGGGCCGCCTGCAGGACAGGGCCTTTGGCCTGGCTCCGGCCCCCTGGGCCCCAGAATCCAGAGGTTGATGAGGATGTGCGGTGGGACCATCCCCCACGTATCATCCGCCCGAAGGAGAGGAATGTGAGACTTCGGTCGAACATGGGTTACCTCACTGGGCAGAAGCCGCTGTAGGGTACTGCTCGCGGCAACCGCGCCCTTCCCCCATGTGGGGGAGCCGCTTTGTGGGGGCACGTGCAGTAGGGCCGTGGGTGGGTGAGCAAAAGCCCCTTGGTAAGTCCCCCCTGCGGGGCAACCCCAGTCCCGAGTCGACCTACGTACCTACCTACCTATCCTGATGTGTTGCTGTACATATTTTCGTTCCTTTGTTTCAGAGTGGCAAGGATCCTGAAACGCTGTGTCACGTGACCAGAGCATGAGGATACCCTTGTGAGCGCAGTGCTTTGCCTGCCTGCCTGCTTGCGCGTGCCTGCTGCAGCGTCCCGTTGCCAGGCCCCCCACGGGAACGCTTCAGTGGTTCCCTCCTCCCTGCATGCACGCACAACAACTCGGCACAGCCATCTGTCACTGCTCCCCTCGGTGCTCTTGTCCTGTCCCATCGCCCTCCTGGGGCGTCGCCCTTGGCAGTCCCCGGCCATGCCAGGTGGGCGCCCCTCCCTCGTGTCTCACTCATTTCTCTGCTCTCCACCCTTCCCTCTCTTCTGTCTCCTGCCCGTCCTTCTACTGTTGATCACCTGCTCCGTGTGCTCTCCGCTGGTCGTCCCCGCGCCATGGCTGTATCTCGCACGCTCTCACGCGCCTCAGGGCCTCCGCCCTGTCCTCCGACCTGTAGGCCGACTTGCGCGGCCTGCCCCGATACCCCTTCGGGGAGACTCCCCCATCGTCCTCCCCCGCCAGCCTCTTCTCCATCAGTTCCCTGATGGTGGGGCGGGGGGGCCTGTGCGGCTCAGTGCGGGTCATCAGCATGGCATTTCTCTGTGCAAGACGATGTGTACCTTCGCGCCTTTGTTGGCTCCCTGCTTCCCGCTCCTCCCGCGCGGCCCCACCCCCTCTGTTTGTCTTTCCTTGGTGCGTTGTCTGACTTTATTTTTGTTTTTGTTTTTTTGTCTTTTTCGGGTGCCCCCCTGCAGACGCTCCTCGCTGCTCACACGCGCCCTGGGGGTGCCCCCTGCTCTTCTCCGTGCTACCCCTGTCTCGCCGCCCTGTGCCCTCCCATGCCTGTTTGTTCTCCCATCCGCTGTCTCTCTGCGGGTCACGTCTCTTTTTCTCCGACCGCCCTCCCTGCCTTTGTCGCGCTGTCACTCGTGTGTACCACGCGCGCGCTGTTCCCCTGCTCCTCTCTGTCGTCCCTACCCTGTTCCCTGGTGGCTCACCTACCCTTGTGTTTTTCCCTCGGTCCCCGTCTCTGTCCTCTTCCGGGATGCCATGGTTCACTTTTGGCTGGGGGGGTTTACGTGCAGACTGGATTGTGGCCCTGCTCGTGGACGTGTTAGACACTGGCCGTTGGGACTCGACGACCGCGATATCCCTCACGCTGCCCGCACGAGTGAAAAGTAGTCCACAGTAGCCGCTGCGGCCCTCGTAGGCCCGTCTCCCCGAGCAGCCACGATGGTGCTCCACATCACCTCCGGCCGTCCGCGATGGTCACGACCCTATGCTCAGGATCCCCGCCGGCGCTCCTGGCAATGCTGCCCGGCTCCGTGCCGCCGCCTGTCGTACTCCACCAGCACTCCAGTACAGTACCCCATTACACCTGTACTTCAGCATCATGTTAGCCTTCTCAATCTGCCCCACACTGTTTGTGGTACCCACGTCACATCCCGCTTCCCGCTGCCCGGCCGCTCCGTCCGCACCTGTCTGCGCTCCCGTAGTCCGCCGCTCCATCCGCTCCCGCCGCGGGCCCTGTTCCCTCAGCTGGGGGTTCTCGCCTGTGTCCGCCATCCCGACATCCCCCTCTACCGCCGGCCGTGTCCCTGTCCTTCCCTGCGCACCTGCGCCCCTCCGCGCCCTTCCTCCTCTCCTTGTGTCCTTCACACCCTCCCCTCACCCACCCTCACCTTCGCCGACTCCCCGTGTCTCCCTCTCCTGCAGCCCTCCTTGCTTCTCTTCTGCCCGTCCCTCCTGCACTCCCCTGGCCCCTGGCTCCCGGCGCTTCTGGGTCCTGCTCCTGCCCCGCCCTATGCCTCGCCCCCGTACCAGCCCTCCCGCTGCAACAGCTCCCGCAGCATCCTAACCCTGGGCCTATTCCCCTTCTCCTGGGGACAGTCCAGGTTCAACCCCGGGAGCGTCTCTCCCAGCATCCTCCTCCACCGGCCCTCCTCCATCTCAGGCCCCCTTTCCCCGGGCCTCCCTGCCCTGCCGACCAGGTCGCTGAAGGGGTGGGCCCCCCTCCTCTCCTGCCTTCCCCTCTTCCTCCCCGCCCACTTCATGTAGCAGACCAGGTCCGCCACGTCCCCCCGCTGTCCATCCCGCGACCGTCCCGGGCCCCCTCCGTACCGGCGGCGGCGCATACCGCCGCGACCCTGGCGACTCCGAGACCCAGTCTGTCGGTGTCAGCTCTGCGCTGAGGCTCGCTGGCCGCGGCGCCCCCTCTGCTCCCCCTGCTCCCTGCTCCTCCACCCGGCGCCGCTTCCCCCTCTCCTTCCCCTGCCTGCTCTTCCTCCTCCCTGGCCCTTCTCCCGGACGGTGACCGCCCCTCCACATCCGTGGAGGGGGTGTTCCCTTCAAGATCCGGGAGGACCCGGTGTGCCTCCCTGGCCACCGTCTCCTCCTCCTCCCGCACCCTGCGCTCCCGCGCCGCCACCACCCTGTCCCCCTCCGCCAGCCTCTCTGCCTCCCCCCTGATCTGCCTCCATGGCCTCTCCTGCATCTCACTCTCCTCCTCTGGCGGGACAGCCGGCTGCCTGAATGGCATCAGCGGGGGGCGACCCTTCGGCCCCACTCCCTCCTCATGTCGTCCGCCTCCACCCTCTCCTCCCTTCTCCGAAGGTCCGCCCACGCCCACTGCAGCTCCTCCACTGCCTGCGCCTCCCCTCCCTGCGGCCTGCCTGTCCCCTCCGTCCTCCCCTCCGCCACCCTGCCCGCCCCACCCATGACCCTGGCCTCTCTCTCCCTCAGGCTCCTCTCTGCTTCCCCTATCCTCTCCCATGCCCTCCTATGCTCTTCTCCCTTCCCTCCCTGCACCCCCCACGTCGTCCCACCGGCCTGCGGGCACTGCTGTACAGGTGCCTGTGCCTGCATGCCCTGGTACGCCGGCGGGGGTGGGTACATCATCCCCATCACTGGGTAAGGTGGCGGTGGGAATGGTCAGATAACTGGCGGGATGGCTGGCGGGACTACACCTCCCCACCATCCCAATCCCTTCCCCGGGAACACTGGCGAGCCCATGTACCCATGGCAACCCTCCTTCCCTTGCCTTTTGCCTTTTCGCCCCGCTGCCCTGTGCCTCTTGCTGCCGACTCCGTGGAGTCCCGCCTGCCCGTGTCCCTTCCCCTGGAGCCCTTGTTGTCCCGCTCCTTTCCCTTGCGTACCGTGCCCACTAAACTCACGCTTACCGCCTTCTACTTGTCCCGCACCCTGCCCTGCACCGCGCTGCCCGTGTGTCCACTTCGCTGGCTCCCCCCCTCTTGCTCCCCCTCCCGCTGGCCGCGGTGCCCCTCCGCTGCTGCGCTGCTCTGTTCTGCCTGCCCTCCCTCTCTCCGCACTCCGCCACAGGGCTGACCGCCTTGCTCTCCTCCCGACCTGTCCAGCCCCCCCGGCACCCCGACCCCGTCCTCCCTGACTCCATCTCCAACCGATAGATGGTGTCCGGTCCCGGCTCCGGGGGCTGGTGGCGACGGCGGTGGCGCTCCACGTGCGCCAGCGCCTCGTAACGTGCCGCCTGCTCGCGGCGCGCCTCCTTTCCTCCTCCGCCCGCGCTCGCGGCCCCGGCGGTGGCTGCTTGAACGAGTGTTGGGGCTGCGGCCACTGTCGCCCCTGTCCAACCCCCTTTCCCCCTTTCCCTTTCTGGTGTCCCTTCGCATGCCTAGCCCCCGACGTCCCTGCCCGCCCTTTCCCTCCCTTGCCTGTCTGTCCTCTCCCTCCAGTGCGTACACCGTTGTTGCTGCTCCCTGCCGCACTTGCTGCCTGTTGTCCTCCTCCACCCTTGCCCTCCTCCTGCCTCCTCACTTCCGGGAGGATGGACGTCATGGCAGCAGCCGCCACATTGGGCGCCGTCAGCTGCCCTGGGCCTACCTCCACTGCCATCCTCCTCGCCCCCTCCCCTTCATCCTCCGACACCACGAGGATGTCGTCGACTACCAACTCCCCCCTCCCAGCATCCACACCCGCCATCACATCCGTGATGTTGAACGGGTCCGCCCGCCGCCTCCCCACCGCTCGCTGCCCCTGCCCCTCCCCCTTCCCCTCAGCTTCGGCTGCCACCACCTCCCCCTTGCCTCCACTCGCCTCTGCCTGTCCTCCGTTGTCTCCTCCCTCCCCTGTCCCTGCCGCGGCTCCTTCTCCCCTCTGCCGCCCTGCTGCCCGAGGCCCTTCCCGCCAGACCGTCTCCGGACTCTCCGGAGACGAGGGCGACGACACCTCCGCGGATGCCGCCGAGGACGCCGGGGAGGGGGGCTGCGGGGCTGCGTCCGCCTGCATGCGGGCCACCTCGACCCTCACGGCCACCAGCCCTGTCCCCCCGTATCCCATCACTGCCGGCGGCTAGCTGGGCTTCGGCTCAGGCTTATGAGACATCTTTCTGCACACATGGCATCGCGCCCTGTGCCCTGAGCCCTGAGCCTGGCCGCTGTTTCCCCCGCTACCCGCGCCCTCCACCCCCACTGTTCTCGCGCCCTACGTGTGTTGTGTTCCTGGTGCACCGCGGTTCCTCTCCCCCGTCTACGCCTCCGCGTACTGTGGACGTTTCCAGGCGGTCGATGGCCTCTTACTGGACCTTTCCGTCCTCGTCCCCGCACCCCTTACCACACTTCTCTTGTCCGCATGCATCTCTTGGTACCCGCTCCTGCTTCTTGCCTGGCGTTCCCCGTGATTGTGGCCGCTGTGCCTTCAACTCACCACTTCGCCCCAGTCCGCGCCCCCTGGGCCTGCGCCTTGGTCCGCTTTGTGACTCATTGCGCCCAGTCCCGGATGCTCCAGTCCTTGTGACGGGCGATACTGCTGCCCCGTTTCCAGCGGCCCCAGCTGTCCCCCTTTGAGGTGACACCATTCACCCGTCCTGCCCTCATATCTGCCGGATTCTCCTTCGTCTGCGTGCCATCAGGGGCTCCCTCTGCTCTTCTCCCTCTCTTTCCTCCACTTTCGTCTCGCCCTCCGACCGCCTTGGCTGCCAATTGGGCTGCTTCCGCACTTCCATCTCCGTGATTTGTTGGTTGTACCTGATCAACGCCATCTCCACCCGTTTGGTGACCGGATCTTGCATGTCTTCCGCCCGCGCCTCGAACTGAGTCTCTCTGCACGCCATGCGGTCCTGGAGATGCTCCACCATACGCCGCAACAGCCTGTGGGCCATGGCCTCTGGCGCCACCGTATGCTCCTGGAGGGCCCGCCACAGCGACTTCACTACCACCATGTGCCACAGCCCTTTCCGATGCCCCTCTTTCCCCAGCTCCCACTTCACCGCGCTTCTGCCTCTTGCACCCTTCTTGAGTAGCGGAACATCCTGATTTTAAACCAGCGGCTCCTCGATCCCCTTATACTGTTCACACCGCATGAACTGCTCGTACGTTTCTTGCCCTCGGCCGCAGTGGCATCTCATGTACTCCTCTGGGAGGTCCATCCCCTTATGTCTGTACCACCTCATGATTGTTTCCCGCACCGGCACCTGCCCCGTGATTGCCTTCAGCCGTCTGGTTTGCAGCCTTTTGGGCAGCGCTTCCGGCCTCAGCACATCGGGGTAGTGGACCCGCTGTCCCACCTTGCCCTCCAAGTACTCGTTCAGCTCTACCACCTCCGGCCCCCCTCGTACCTGAGCTAGCATGTGCAGCGGCTGTGGAGACACTCTTACTTCCCGCTTGCCCCTGTCCTCTTCCACCACCCACCTGGCCTTCTGCTCCTCCCTGACCCTTGGAGGTATATGCACCAAGTGGAGGTGCTCCCTTCTCTCTGGCACCCTCCACTCTAGTTCCTGCTCCTCGTCCACGGCTTGTGCCGCCCCATCCGCCTCATGATTCCCCAGTCCCGCTCTGTGTGACTCCTGCTTCACCAGGTGTATGACCAGGGGCACTTTCTTCATCTCCAGCCCGTGCCATATTGCGTACACCTGTGACGCCCGCCCCGTGCCCAGGGCCTCATGCAGTGGCCTCCTGGCTAGTCTCCTGAGGTACGCAATGTCCGCCTCCGCGTCCACCACCATCCACGCTTCCCCGTACTTCTTCCCCTATCTTCCCAACTACGTCCGCCACCGCCTGTACCTCCCCAAGGGACGCTGCTCCGTACACCATCTTTTTCACCACGCTCTCCGTCACCTGTCCCACCCCCTTGACCCTTACTGCCGCTGCCCCCGCCATGGGCGGCTGTCCTTCCACCCCGGACCCGTCCAGAAATAGCACCACCCTCTCCTCCCTGGGCTCTGGTATGCGCACAACTTCCCCTGGTAGTGGCAGTGCACTCTGTGCCTCCCAATGCCATACTCTCGTACCCCGTCCTCAATGCTCAGCTCTCTCACCTCTCTGTACACTGCCCATTTATTGTCCGTCCGGCCCCCCCAGCCCTTCGCCACCACCCTACGTGCTCATTTGGATCAGGTACCCTTGAATTACCCAAGTGAAACCGTGGTTCAACCGAGTTCAACCGCGCACTTCCATTACGGCTTTGCCACGGCGGAACCCCTATCGTGGTATAGCAACAAATTGTTAAGTAGCAGCCTGAAAGCTGTGAACGTTTTTTTTGTAGCCCTTTTTGTCTGTTTGGAAGCCCTCTGTGTGTTACCAATTCGGTCAGCAAGTTGTTTCCATAGGCGTTTTGTTGTGCCGTTTGTGCAAAAAAAAAGTGAACAAGTGGTCCACCAGCTGTTGGTCCCCCCACCCGCTGTAGTGGTCGTTCACCACTTGCAGCCAGTGGCGGGTCATTTTTTAAAAAAGGTTTGTCACGCGTCAGTTTCAGGTGATTATGCAAATGATTTGTTAAGAAAAGCGCGCGCCGCTGCCGCCGCCGCCGCCGCCGGCGCTGGCGGTGGTTCAACCGCGGTTCAACCGCGGTTCAGCGGTTCAACCGCGCCCCTTCTGAGATCAACCGGGTTAAACCGGCTAAAACCACTGTGTGAAGTACCTGATCCAAATGAGCACGTAGGGCACCACCCGGTGACACCATGCCCTGTCCCCCTTCGCCCTGCCCTGCTCCAGGTACGCCTGTACCAGAACCAAGTACCATACCCTGTCCGCTGGCAACCCGTGGACCAACAGTCTGATCCTCCTCGCACTCTCTCCACACTTGTGGCCCACGGGCACTACGGGTGCCTCCTCGTCCGGCCTCCTCGCGTCCGTCATCCGGAAACTCACCGCCACTCCATCATCCTCTTCTTGTAGTCCCCGCACTGTGTCCCATCCCAACTGGAGCCCTGTTCTCTGCCCCTCCTTTTCCTCTCCCCACCAGACCTCCACCTCCCCCTGGGCCTCGTCATCCTCCTGCACCTCCTTGGGCAGCCGCAGTACCGTCCCCCATCACTGCCCCTCTTGCGTCCGTAGTGCGCATGGTCGCGGTCGGGAACGCCCATGCCGTCATTCGCAGGACCGGCCACGGGACCTGCCCCGCTTCCTTGGTGCATCTCCAGTACTGGTCCCCCTGTCCTGCCCCTTCCGGGATGTTGTCCCTCCGGAACATATCCGCATGGACATCGTACCACTGCCCGGTCGCACTCTGCACCTTCCCCCTCGCCTCTTTGAGTTCCAGCGGCGCACACAACCGTTCTGGCCTTGTCCCTCTCTCCTCTGTCCAGCACCACCCTCTCTTGCTGCGCCTCCGTTCGCCTCCTGCGCCTCGTTTCCTCCTCTGGTGCCCCCACAGCGCCCCCCACTCGTTCCACATATTTTGCATCCTCCTACCCCGCCCAGCGCGGCCTTCTTGTCCTCGCGCTCTCCTCATCTTGCACTTGTATACACCCCATTCCACCATCCTGGCGTCGCGATAGAGCTCCGCTTGGTGCAGGCCCGCCTTCTTGTATTCCTTCATATCCTTCCTGCGCACGTGCAGAACCTCCGTACAGTCTAATGCGCCGCCCCTCTGAAGTCCGTGTCCTGAACCAGGATCAGTCCCCGCCTGCCGCACGTCCTGGTGGTCGCCAACATGTGCTCTTCCCCCGACAACACCGTCTGTAGCACACGACACATGCGACCCTTCTTCCCCGCCGCCAACCGCCTTCGTCGGTGCCACACGTAGCGCGGGCACATGTTCTCCTCCTTCTGCACCTCTGTGACCGCGTGATAGCACACCCATCTCACCACCTCTTCCTGATTGCGGCACATCCTGCTCAGCGTCCTCGCCGTGTGTGCCCTGTACGCCTCCCCCGCTGTGGGCATCCCTTCTCCATAGTAGGCCGTCGGCGACCGCATCACACACCACAGTACCTGCGTGGGTATCCCCTCATACCCTCTGATGAGCCTCCGCACTTCTCCCTCTACCTCCTCCAGCTGCTCCCCCATGTACGGGAGGTGCATCCCCTGGTATCCTTTCGCCGCATTGAGCACCGCCCGTAGATAGTACAGGGTCGTCTGTACTGACGGGGGGTGATGCTGTAGGACTACCAACATCGCCCTGAACCCCCCGAGTAATTTGTCCGGCAGCCTGACGCCCCCCGCCTCCATGGCCTGCACATGTCCGAGCACCACCGTTTCCTCCGCCCTCTCCAGCCATGCCACTCCGTCCCCCACATCCAGTGCCATACCATCCTCGCCACCCGCCTCAGAACCGCCGACTTCTCCGTGCTCCAGACAAGCTGGTTAACCCTCCCGTACTTCTGCATCAGGTCCTGCACCACCTGTTGGGCCTTTTCATTCCCCGCCATGGGTACCGCATCATCCACGTACGGCTGCGCTGGCGACGTGTGTGGTGCCCTCGCCAGTTGTGGATATTCCCGCGCTACCCAACTCATCAGGGGGAGCGTGGCCAGCAAGTACAGAAATGGGCCCACCAGCTCGCCTTGTGGCACACCGCTACCTGGGGTTACCCACTGGGTCCCCCCCTTCCTGTGGCGACCGTGTACCTCCTAGAGCGCAGGTACTTCTCTACGAAGTCACCGTACGGGAGCCCTAGCTGCCGCCAGACCTCCTCTCTGAGCCTATGTGGCGTGTTGGGGAACGGCCCCTTCACGTCCACAGACGCCAGGAAGGCCTCTAGGTCCTCATCATCGAGGTACATGTCGTACAGAAAGCTTGCCTTCTGTGTGGACCTATTCGACACAGACCCCCACATGTTGTCCGGTATGACCCCACCGCATACAGCCGACGCTGTATCCTCCTGAAGATCACCATCGAAACCAGCTTGGCCTCCGTGACCGCACAGCATATGGGTCTCCAGTTCCCCAGCCTGACGTGATCCCCTTTCTTGTACAGGGGCCGCACCTTGCCCCCCCATTCTGCTGGGGGCTCGCCTGTGCGCAACACTTCTGTCACCTTCCCCGCCAGACCATCCAGCTCCGGCGCCTCCAGGTGCTGGTATGCCTCCGCCACCAGGTGGTCCACTCCCGGGCTTTTTTTCCTCTTGACAGCCTGCACTGCCTCCTTTATTTCCCCCAGCGTCACCCTGCTGCGGTGTATGTCCTCGCTTTGTTCCGCTTCGAACACTCTCGGCAATGCCCTTATCATTCTCTGCGTGATCCCGCTGAGCTCCTGCTGCCCCTGGTTGTGCTTCCTCCTGAAGCTCCGTGCCACTTCCTCCAGCACTTCCCGTTTGTTGCCCGTACCCCTGCCATCCTGCAGTCTCACCACCCGAATTTCCTGTGGCTTTCCAGCCTCGGCGAGCTCCCTGATGTACCGCAGTGACTTGTACGGCACTGCTCTTTCCATGTACCACTCATGCTCCGCCACCACCTTCTGGTATATCCTCTCGTGTTCCTCCTCCACTGCCCTCCTCGCTGCCCGCACCCTCTTCTTTGCCTGTGTCGCCTCCGTTTGCCACTCACCTCCCTCTGCCTGTGCCCTTGCTTCGACCTCCTCGTGCTGCCGCTTCCTCAGGGTGGCTACCAGCCCTTGCAGCTTGGGCTGTGCCTGCGATTCCCCCTCCTGCTTGTTAAACCTGTATACGCTCGCCGAGCCCCTCATGGCCTGATGCACATGACTCCTCCTTCTCATTTCGACGTGCAGCTGCTGCCCCCACTGCTGCCACCTCTCAACCCCCTCCTCCGGCCACTTTACCCTTGGCGGCAGGCTGACGCCTTATTCGTCCGGCCCTTGCTCATCCTCCTCGTCGTCCCCTGGCTCCCCGACCTTCACGTCCAGTGTCACCATCATGGGGCAATGCCCCTTCCTGTCCTGCATCTCGTCCGGCCCGACCATATAGCCCGCCGTTACCTCCTTGACCCATCTGGGGTCCGCGTACACCGCGTCTATCCGCGACGGTGTGCTGCCTTCTGGTGCGGGGTAGTGCGAGGGGCCTGGCGCCCCACTGTACGACACATCCTGTATCCTCATTTCCTCCACGAACGTCCGCACCTCGCGGTCCACCTCCGTCTCCGTGCCTCTCCTCCGGGGATCGTAGTTGAAGTACGCAACCACGATGACAGGCCCACTTCCAGCGCCCTGATGTACTCCATCCTCAGCTGCGCCACATACTCCTTGACCCTCCCCCCATGTGGGATATGGCAGTTGATGATGACCACCAGTCCGTGCTCTGTCGCCAGATCATACACCGCCCTTCGTCCCCTCGCTCCCACCTTCTTGTCCTGCACGACACTGAAGCCCTCTGCGCACCAACAGCGGCACCCCCTGTGCCCACTCCCGCTGGTACTCTCTCCTCTCCTTGTCGTACATCTGCGCGCACACAATGTTGTCCTTCCCCTCCAACCGTATCTCCTGGTACGCCACCACGTCGGGGGCCGCCTCATGCAGCCTCAGCTGCTGCCATGCTGCTTTGTCCGCCCGATACTGTGCTGCGGGGTCATTATGGGTGTACAACTTCATGCGTTGCCACCTGCCCTCTACATCCACTCGCACTTCCCCGCTGTCAGCCGGGACTTTTCTCTCCCCTTTGCTCCTTCCTCCCTGCCTTCGTCCGGAGCTTTTCTTTGTCTTCCCGGCCTCCCTCCGCTTCATTAATTGTCACCTTCGCTTCTTGTTCTTCCTCCTCGTCGACACCTCTCCACCTTCCAATTCTCTCGCCTCCTGCTCCGGTACCAGTTGCCCGTGTATTTCCATCTCTCTACCTTTTGGGCATACCTGCAATTTCTCCACCGGGTACGGTAGTCTCTCCTCATCCCCCTCCCCCTGATCCTCGCACTGTACCACGGCTGCCCTCGTCACGTGACCCGTGCAATCTTGTTGTTCGACCATCTCCTCAACCGTCCCCACATACCTCCTCCACTTCCCACGCACCTTGTGCAGACCATACACTGTCACCCCTTCCCGCAGCGCCCCCTGCTCCTCACGGCCCTTTTGTTCCTCCCTGTACCTGACTCCCCTCGCCCGCTTCCTCCTTGGCCTCAAATCCTCGTCCTCCTCTTGTTGCCGCCTTGCTTGCGGGGCCCGCTCGTCCGCTTCTCTCCTCCGCTTGCTGTCTTCCCTCTCTCTACCCTCCCCTGTCCCCTCCCCGCTGCTCCGCTCCTCCACCCTGTCCCCAGCAGCATTCTCCTGCCCTCCTTCCTCTGCCTCTCCCTCTTCCACCCCTTCCTTTCCCTCCTCTGGCTCTTCCCGCCCGCTTGCTGCCTGCCCCGGCTCCCGGCCTTCTTCTTCCTGCGCCTTGCCTTGCTCTCCTTCGTCCCGCTCCCCCACATTATTATCCCCGTCCCCCACCATGAACCTCATTCGTCCGCCGCTCCCCCTCCTCATTCCCCTCCACTTATTTGGCCTCTCCCCTCCGGGTCTTCCCCCACCTCCAGGCACTGCTTCCTGGCCCCCTCCGAGAGCCTTGTTGCTCTCTCCAATGCCTCCTTCCTGTGCTCTTCCTCCGTGCCGGGCAGCACTATTGACCTGGGCTGTTCACCTCGCTTGCTGTTGCCCACCCACTCCAACGCCAAGCGGATCTGTTCCCTGATGTCTGTAACCGCTGCATAGTGGTTGATCTTTGTTGTAACTGCGAAGCCTGTAGCCTTGATGCCCCAGGGGTTGTAACGCCCGACACTGCTTCTGATATCTCCGAACCCACATAACCCTCTTCGGACCCATATCCAGCCTCTGGGAGGGACATATGCGAAGCACTTGTAAGTCCTTTGAACTCCATGGTGGAATATGAAGAGTACGAAAACCCGGTCTAAAAAAAATTGAGCGGACATAGAATCTCAATGCGCATTCATCGCACATAATGACACAACGTGAAATCATTCGAAATAATTTAAATAAATCCGATTGGGAAATCACGAAAGACAAATGCGACTCGACGCGCGCTCACAGGCGACATCTGGCGGCGAACGGAAAACAATGAAATGAAGCGGAAAATTTACTGCACTAATGTACATCTGAGAGTCATTGAAACTCTGATCACATCAGTGTATAATTGAGTGCTGTCACTGCTGCCGTTACACTCCCCTCTGAAGACATACGCCAGTATGTCAGGCTGGGTCAAGTGAAGTGAACGAAACGGCGAAAGTGACCAAAAACCGACTAATCTAAGGCAAAATGTGTGAAATCGAGCTGAATTGAGCAAAATTGTGCTGAGATCTGTGCTTCGCGATGGCCATCCACTTGAATGAAACGCATAGGCACCTTAGGGCACACAGAAAAAGCTCAGTTCAAGCTCGAAAATTCGAAAAATGAAAGTCAGAGTGAAGAATGTACATGATGATCCATGATCCATGATTCATGATGAAATCAGGATCTGACATCCCACTGCCAGAAAACAGAAAACGAGCGTCGCCATGTCGTCGAGCGTCAAAAAAATAGGGTATCCCTTCATGGAGTCCAAGATGTGTGAAACTGGCTGGTGTCATTGCAGTCATGAGACCAGATGCCAGATTATGGTACAAAACGTGCCTGAATTGAGACCAAAATCAGCGAATCGCACACGGATTGAGGGTGGCGAAGTCTGCAGTAGGCCAATATAGGTCTAATTCCTTGTCGATAGACTCTGTGTATTCTGGTGAAGGGAAATCCAGTTCTCATTCATAGTCAATCCAGGTCAAATCCTCATGATGATGATGAATCCCGTGATGGAAATCCAATCATTTAAAGTAATGATAGCCAAGAAAACCCAGTGAGTGATCACCACACTGTCAGTATTGTTCCCAGGGCTTCATGTTTAATCCAGTATGAGCCAGAATGGGTAATTGACTCGTTATAGTCCCAGAATGTATAAGCATCCAATGCTTGGTACTGGGAATTTGCCAAAATCGAGCTGATTCTGAGGGGCATTCCAACACAATCCACAAGATGAACAGCGAGTCGACACAAGTAAGAACACCATCGTCGTCACTTGGTCTATATAAGCCCTTTGACAGTGGTCGATTGGAAAACAAACCAACTGTCTCAATGTAAGAGCTGATTGAAATGACATTCTGAGCAGATCCGTCAAACACATCAAATGGATCAGACTCAGTCATGTGCCAGAATCTCTGTAATGAGCACGAACTCAAACGAGTCCTTCCCAAGGCGAGTAGAGGGGTCCAGTCGACAGCTAAACACGAGAGTGTCGTCGTGGTTGAGGATAATGGCCTTTCGGATCTTCGGATTGGAATCATCTACAATGAAGCACATGATTCTAATGATGACCATGATGGGAATGATGGATGGAATGACCAGGATGACCCCAGAATGTCCCATCATCTGTTCATCGAACCACATAGACGATGCGTCAGGACTGTTTTGTCCCCATGCCAAGGGTATATGTAAACCGTAAACCCTTTGGTGAGTTTCGGCGATCGAATCTTGTCTCGAATGGATTCTGCCACGATTGGAGCTTCTTCTTGAGCTTGTAAGTCCTCCTTGGTGACACAATCCTTGATCAGCGAGAGCTCACGGTCGATCTCAGGGTGTTTCTTCAGGAACTTGATGAAAGTGTCCGTATACCCATGGATAAAACTTGAAGCTGGCTCCCATTCGTCCTCTTCTGGACCGAATCCCTTCCATCTGCACAGAAAGTACCACTTGTTTCGAGCATTCTTCTTGTAATCAAGGACCTTCTCCAACTCGAAACTGCTGGTGACCATCTTCCTGTCGCTCAGGTACTTCGAAGTCCAATAGAGAGGCTTGAACCTTCCTTTGGGGCAGGGTACTTCGGCCTTCAAACAATCTCGATTTACTTCTTGATGCCTGCCTGGCTCAATCTGAATGTTGAATGTAGTCTCACTTAGTTGACCACTGACTTGGAATGGGCCATCCCACAAGGGTGACAATTTGTTGTCGTCCTTCAGGGTCTCGTCTGACTTACGAAGCCAAACTTGCTGGCCTTTCTCGAAGGGTTTTCCTTGCGTTCTTGACTTATTTTTGAAATTCAACCAATCTGCTTGACGTTCCACTTTGGCTTGGATCCACTTGGATTCTAAATCCTTGATCCTCTCAATCCATTGCGAGGCGTCGTAGCACTGCCTTGGATGATACATCACTGGTCCTGGACCCATCTTCTCACGACCAAAAACAAGCTCATTTGGACTTAATCCAGTGTAATTCTTGGTACGATGGTATCTTCTCAAGACACAGTAAATTGTGTCCAACCAATTGTAGTCCTTTTCAGTCGCCAGGGATTTTCTCAGAATGTTGATAAGAATCCTTCCAGCGCGTTCAGCAGGGAGAGCTCGGTGGTCGTAGACTCGGGCACGAAGATGATGAACTCCCAATAGAGCACACATGTTCTCCCACCAAGTCCCAATGAACTCCTTCCCACTGTCCGTCAGAATTTCACTGGGTACATCCCAGTTACTCATCCACTGACTTGCAGTCCACTTGGCAGCCATTTCAGAGGTGAGATGCTTCGTGCTGCAAGGGAGGACCTGGATGTAGCCACTGTGGCGGTCTTGAATTAACAAAACCCCATCGATAGGCTTCCTCGTATAGAGACATTCCTCTTGGATTTGTCCCAACTCGAAGACATCCGCCGTCACCTTGTCGAACAGCCTCTCAGGAATTGGTAATCCCTTCAGTAATCCTTCTGCCTTTTGATTCTTGGGGATAGTCGCCTGACATTGCTTGCATCCTTTGGCAACTCGTTCACAGGCACTCTTGAGGTCTCGTATGTACACTCTGTGTCGTAGCTCCTGCTCCAGAACACGAGCATGTCCGTGGGATGTCTCATTCCGATGCCAATGTTTCACATATTGGTCAATCAGACAATCAGGAACACAAATCCGTCCTTGCCAAAATAATTTGTCGCCTTGGATTTTGAAATCAGACGTCTCTTCAGAGTCGTAAGGCTTGTCCCCTTTCAACTTGTGGTATACAGACACAAAGAACCTGTCCTCCTTGTACATCTTCGTCCAATCCACATAGAGGAAGGAAGTTTCCTTGTCCTTTTGTTGTGGAGGGAGCGTGGGTTTCGACTTGGATCTCGTCGTAGGAAACACATTCAGGAGTGGCAGCGACGACTCAGAGTCAGAGTTAACTCCTGCAGTCTGTTCTGCCTTGGTGATCTCCTTGCATCTGACCAAATCCACCTTCATCCGATTTTTAATCGAACATTGGAGACAATGTTTCTTGATCAGTGCTTGTTCCTCCTTGTCGAACTCGATCACTTCAGCTTTATCCGTCGCTGTCCCATGAAAACTCACTTCAGAGTAAGCCTCTGAGGCTGGGTAGGGCCAGCGACTCAGGGCGTCCGCCACTGTGTTGTAGCGACCCGGAATGTAAGCCACATGGAGGTCAAATCTGCTAAGAGTTTCATGCCAACAGCCTCTCCTCCCGGCTGGTCCACCAGGGGTATCCACATGTTGTGTCCTCCAGCTCTCCAGTGACTTGTGGTCAGTCAGTACCTCAACGCGATGGCCCAAGATCCAACCTTCATAACGCCGTAAGGCACAAAGGATTGCGTAGGCTTCTTGTTCCCTTGGACTCCAGTTTCGCTGTCTTGTTGTAAGCTTGCGAGACCAGAAAGCCAGAGGATGATGGTGACCTTCGTCATCGACTTGCTCGATCGTAGCACCAATGGCGTAACGACTGGCGTCTGTACGAATATAAAAAGGTCTTCCATCCAACCACGGAGTGTTTAATGTAACCACATTTGCCAGTGCTTCCTTGAGACCAGTAAAGGCCTCTTCACATTCTGGCGTCCACTTGAGCTTGACTTGAGATCCCTTCTTTCCTTCTCTTTTGCCAACCTTGAGTAACTCTGTCAATGGACCAGAGAACTTGGCGTAGAGAGGAAGGAACTCGTGGTAGTAATTGCAGCAGCCTAAAAAGGCACGAAGCTGCGTGATGGTTTTAGGCCTTTCCCAGAGCTGCAGGGCAGCCATTTCTCCTGGGGCTGGTCTTCTTGTCCCATCTTCCAAGACAGAGCCACAAAATTCCACACTCCGGAGGAACATCTTGCCCTTCTTGGGTCCACACACGAGCTTCTCTTGTAGAAGGACTTCGAGAACTTTTCGAACTTGTTCTTCGTGCAACTTCAGGCACTCATCAAAGTTTTTTCTCAACGGCGTGGCAATCAGAAGGTCGTCAATGTAGATGCTGCAGAATTCTTGTAAAGCCAGAGACTTGTGCTTCTGAAATAAAATAGTCTCCATCATCTTCTGGAACATCGACGGCGCATTCTTCAGACCCATCGGCAGTACAGTCCACTGTACAGTGCCACAGGGCGTGCACATTGCCGTCAAATGCCTATCCTCTTTTCGAAGGGGCATCTGATGAAAGCCATGGCGCAAATCCAACACAGTAGAGAGCTTGCCTTTGGCTCTCGCGGCGATCTCCTTCTCGATTAAAGGAAGAGGATGCGCGTCTGGTACTGTGGCGGCATTCAGGTCTCTGTAATCCACCACTAGACGCCAAGCATATATGCTGGATTGGTCAGCAGGTGGGGGTTTTGGCACAGTAAATGGTGCTGAACACCACTCAGAACTCATGCAGCCCTCGAACCAACCAAATTCATAGAGATTGCGCTCAATAATCTTTCGCAGGGCATCTGCTTTGGTGCCGTGTAGATAGAATGGACGTTGTTTGTGCACCTTTGAGCCTACGATTATGTCAATCTTGGCTTCCCCATTTTCACATCGAATTGGCAGGTATTCCCACAACTTCCCACTCAGCACGTCATCTTCATAATGTTCGAACACTGCGTCCCTTCTTGCAGATATCTTGTCTCTGTCGACCTGATTCCCACATTTAATCACCGACATTATGTCCACCAATTTGCGAATTGTTGGTCGTGGTCTCATGTTCTTGGCCACTTCATTCCAAACTTCTTCGTCGCATTGCTGGCGGATGAAGCTCACCTGAGCTCGCTCCTCCGCGGGATCCCACCAATGGAAGGGGTCCACGAATGTCTTGAAGGGATGGTCGGACGAATTCAGCTTCATTCCTGTCAATTCAGGCAGGATTCTTGGAGATTTGTCATCATTCTTGCTTGAAATCTTGACATTTTTGGCTTGATTCTTGTCTGATGGGGACAAATTGTAATGGATGGAGGCGTTCTCTTGAGGGACGCTGATTGTCGTTCCCTCCTTCCGCGACGATACGTCGGGATTCCGCTCTTGATCGCCTTCATCCACCTCAATTTCGTCGATTCTTGAGGAATTTGAGATGACCTCTTCTGTTCCCATTTCACTGTCATCTTGCCAATAATCTCCCAGATTCCCGTCAACTAAGCACGCCAACGTGCTCCACGAACGCTGCGGGAAAGGCTTGCCATTGGCTTTGCAATACAGCTTCACTCCCTTGTGAGGTAGCTCGACAATGTCGATTGAAATGTCCATAATGTCCTTGAACCATTCTTGTCCTGGCCAATTGGGGACAATTAAAATCGCCTTTGCGCCGGATTGCTTCAGCTTCTGCACTACACGAGGGAAAACGTTGAAGGGCAGATTGATCCAAAGAGGTTCAGACCAGTCCTCACTCCAGGCATCGTCGTAGAACTTCGGAAATCTTTTATTCTTCTTGTTTGCAAAGGCATCAACTTGAGGACGAAAATTGTGGTTCCTTTCGAAATAATCCACCAGAATGTCCCGCCAATTGTCGACTACACGATAGCAAACTGACTTCCACTTCTTGCAGTTCAATGATTCCACCTTTCCTTCGTCGAATTCTTCTTGATTCCGTGTCCATTCCTGCCCATCTAGCTGAAAATGCAGCTTATTTCTCTCCTTGAATTGGTGGATACTCTTGGTATATGGGTGCAGATACTACAGGTCAGACGGGTCGCTGGTCGACGGATCCTGGAGGAAGCATGTCCTGTGTCCCATGGGCGACACACGGTGAGCGTGAAGCCAAGGTTGACCCAAGAAAAAATCATACTTTATGCTGGCTTCATAGAATTTTCCAGAAAACCACTCCTCCGTGACAGTCTCTTCCACGCTCCACACAGATTGTTTCACCAATCTGACCGCCAATTCTGCCTCTCTGTCGCCACCGTCAAGGCGATGTCCGCTGACTCCCTCCAGCTGGACAGGGGTCGAGGACATCTTCGCCTCATCCTCCTGCAGAAGGCCTTTCCTCACCAGATTGACTTCTGAACCATTGTCAATAAGACATCTGGCACGTTTAACCTTACCATCTGTCGTTCTGACCTGGATCCAGCAGACAAACTGGCGCTGCTTGCCTCGCCGGACAGCGCTGAGGAAGCAGGCAGGGTAAAGGAGGCCGGAGGAGCGCGCCAGCCGGTCCCAGCAGCGTCCATCCACCGCCCCAACTACCCTGATGGGTTTTGTCTCCTGCCACTCAACCGCAGTGTTGGGATTTGGGTCAAGTTGGCTTCCCTATTGCCATTCTTCCTCTTCGTTTGGCTGTACGTCCTGTACTTGTCCTTCGTCGACCCATTCTTCTCCTGCTTCGACGGCATTCACTTCTTTTCCACGTCCACGACCACCAAATGCCTTTCCACCACCAACTTTCTTACCTCCTTGGCCTTTGCTGTTGGAGGTGTTGGAATCGGGGTTGGATTCGTTGGATCTGCCCTTGCCTCGACCTCCAGTATCCTTGTTGTTGCGGAAGGTCTTCTTCGCTGGCGTCTCTGCGTACAGGGGGTTGCCATTCACCTTGGAATCATCTTGATTCCCGGACTTTCCTTGACCTTTGCCACCTTTTTCACCTGATTTTCCACCAGATTTTCCACCAGCATCGGTCCATCTTGAGCCACTTGGATCTCCGCTTTGCTGCGAGTAATCTTTTGCTGTCTAGTCTCTGTTCTTTCCTTTGGACTGCCCTTTACCCTTTCCCCTTCCATGCTGGTCAGCATCTCGTGCCCCATCCTGCTGGGGATTTTTGGGAGAATTTCCCTTTCCATCCATTTTGGACTGAATTGTTTTGAGATGTGAGGGCGTCCACCTGTGATCTGCGGTCCTGTGAGTCGCCCCTCGACCTTCTCTTCCAAGTGCAATGCACACAGAGCATCCCTTCTCACCAACGACGTTGACCTTGCCTCCAAAGCCATGTGCATCCTGGGACTTCTGGCGTTCTAAGTTTGCATACTTTTCAAGTTGGTCCCAGATCTGCTCGACTCCATACGAGAAGATCCACGGTCGCACTCTCAAAACTGTTCCCTTATACTTCACTTTTCCATCCACCATGCTGCAGAAAAACTCCAACTGTTCGGAATCGTGGAAACCAACTCTCCATCTGCCCTCACCAATAGTGATGTCTTTCAATCCAGTAGCACTGATAGAGTGTAGCAACTCACGAACTGCCATTTTTCCCATAGTCTCCGGCAATCCTCGGACTTCAACCCAGTTGCCCAGGACTTTTTGGTCCGCCTGAGAGTCCCTGATCTTCTGCTTGGTCTCCGGCGTGAGCTTGCTCAAGAGGATCTTCTTCGTCTCGCCTTCAGAAAGTCCTTCTCCAGAGTTCTCCGCCTCTTGCACCAAAAACTCCCAATCTTGCCTTGCTATTTGGATCTCTTCCAGAAACAATTTCTTGATCGCCCTGAAGTTCTCCAGACGGTTCCTGTAATGATCTTCAGGAAGTCGAGAGCCTTTCTTCTTGAGACTTCGGTACAGCTCTTCATAATTCAGGGGATCTCCTTGATTCTGCCTTTCCACATAAAGATTATATGTACTTTCCCTGAGTTTGCCAGTCAAACAGTCCACCAACCCAAGGATCCAGAGTTCCTTGTCCAGTTTCTCCGTCTGCAGCCACACCATGAACTGCCTCTCGAAGGACGCCCAGTAATTTGGGTGTCCTGAGAACTTCGGCTATTTCATTACTGACCCTCGAAGCCTCATGTGCAAAGGGTTCAGCAAGTGGTTCAGGTTGAAATTTGTGGCTGTGCCAACCGGATTGACGAACACTGGGTTGACCGCGGCGCCTCCCATTGCCTGTGCCTGCGCAATTGCGGCCGCCAGCAACGCCTGGTCCACAGTAGGCTGCACGAACGGCGTTGGTTGAGCTTGATGCAGCCTCATCTCCTTCAATTTCTTCTGCTTTTCTTTGGTTTTTGCTTCGTTTTCTTTCTGCTGCCGGTCCTTCTTCTTCAAGGCCATTGATCTCTCCTTCACGGTGGTCCTTGCTTCTCCATCAATGTCTCCGACAGTACCAACAGACAGTACAGACCTCTCCGACGAAGATTCCCCTCCTTCGGTACCCAGATTGAACCCAATAGGACTTGTAAATCCAGTAGGGGGGATACCAGAAATTCCAGTAAAAGCTGGATGGTGGCCAGTAAAAGCTGGGGGTGCTGGAGAATGTGGAACGCCGTAAGGCGTGGATGCAGGTGCAGCTGAGGAGGTAGGTGCTGGGTGGCTTGCCATTGTAGGCGCTGGTCCAGTGAGCCCAGTAGTGCTCAGATTTTGTACCAGGTCTGTAAGCTTCTCCAGCTTCTGCTCCATCTCCTTCCACTTGCTGTCGTCATCCCTCTTTTTCTCCTTGGCGGCCTTCTTCAGCTCCGTCATCCTGTTTTCCAGCGACGAAATCTGTCGTCGACAGGAGCAGTCCTTGGCGCACTCACCACAGGACGGGCATCCTGTCCCTTTTCCTTTGCTTCTGACCTCGTCGACCCAAGTGTCAACACTGGAGGCAGAGCTGGGGGTTTGGACAATTGCTCCCTGGAGAGGTGGGAATGTGTCGAATCACACCTCATTTCGTCGACCTCGTCGTCGTTCCGACCCCAGGCGCCCGACAGACCAGCGTGCGGATGCACATTCTGGCATCTCTCCTCGGCAATGATGGCCATCTGCACCATAATGGCGGCCTGGTGGTCGAACTGGTCCATCAGCTCCTCCCAGTCCTCTTGCTCCTGCAATTCGGCGTCGAATCGCAACCGGCCGCTGTCCCTGATGAACTGGCACGACGCCCGGAACCAGTTCATCAGGCGGCCAGATAGCCCGCCTCCGCCAACAGTCAATTCTGGCGGTGCAGGAATTCCTCATTCCAGATCTGCTGGAAGTGGTTTTCCCAGTGATCACCACTAATTCCAGTACCAGACTGCTCTCCTTCGCTGCTGCTGTCTTCAAGATCAGGTAGAGCGTGAGAGGAGGAACCAGATTCACTCGAGGAGGGAGATTCTCGACCGGATTTAAGGTTGGGTGGGGCGTTCACACAACAATCAGCACGAGTATGAACTCCAGGCCAATGTCTATGGCCACAGTAAGGGCACTGTGAAGGATGATCCTCGGTTTGCTGGGGAGATGCCACGAAGGTAACCTCAGGGGGAACACGCAGTGACTCTCTACGAGTAATAGCCCCGCTAAAGTCCGATGATCTCAGAGTGTCCGTGGAGATTCCAGAAGCAGAGTCATGATTTCCTCTGCTACCATGTAACCGCTGCAAAGTTGATCTTTGTTGTAACTGCGAAGCCTGTAGCCTTGATGCCCCTGGGGTCGTAACGCCCGACCCTGCTTCTGATATCTCCGAACCCACATAACCCTCTTCGGACCCATATCCAGCCTCTGGGAGCGACATATGCGAAGTACTTGTAAGTCCTTTGAACTCCATGGTGGAATATGAAGAGTACGAAAACCCGGTCTACAAAAATAGAGCAGACATAGAATCTCAATGCGCATTCATCGCACATAATGACACAACGTGAAATCATTCGAAAGAATTTAAATAAATCGGATTCGGAAATCAAGAAAGACAAATGCGACTCGACGCGCGCTCACAGGCGACATCTGGCGGCGAACGGAAGACAATGAAATGAAGCGGAAAATTTACTGCACTAATGTACATCTGAGAATCATTGAAATTCTGATCACATCAGTGTATAATTGAGTGCTGTCACTGCTGCCGTTACAATGTCTTGCAGTTCCCCTGCCTCCGCACACCTATCCATTTGCGACTCCAACGCCTGTAGGATGGCTTTCTCACGTACCTCCTCCGTTCTTTCAACCTGCACCTCTTCCACCTCCCCGACCCACCGCATGAGTGGGTGCTCCACCCGTTTCAACGGTGCCGCCGTATACACCACCGCTTGGCGCCTACACCCTCTGGGTTCCATGACGCACGGTGTGTGCCCGTCCTGCACCAGGTCAGTGACCCCTTGGTCTGCAGCTCCTGTGGCACTCGCCTGTGAAGACACTACTTGTATTGTGTGTCCCTTGGCCCTCCTCACTGCCGCCCTGTCATAGTCAATCATGGCCATAACCTACCGCATCCGGTGCATTTCTTTGTCTGGGTCCCATTCTCTGGCCATGCCCCTGCTGCGACGCACTGTGTCCCCAATGTACAGCGCCAGGGCCAAGACCTGCCTCGTGGGCCCCCACACCTCCACTGTTCTGCTTGTGCTGTTCACACACGCCGCTACCTGCGCATCCCGCTGCATCTGCATCCACAGCACCGCATGCTTTTGCTTCAGCTTCCTTACCATGAGCACCTGCCCCTTCGCTTGTCTCTCCCCCGCCTCCTCATCCTCCCCCACCGTTCCACTCCGACCATCCGCATATCCCACCCACATGTGCTTGACTTGGTGGAAGTGACGTGTTCCTGTGGGGGGCCTGGCCACAGGACGCTGCGGTGGACACGCGCAAGCAAGCAGGCAGGCAAAGCACTGCGCTCACAGGGGCATCATCACGCTCGTGTCATGTGACAAAGCGTTTCAGGATCCTTGCCACTCTGAAACAAGGGAACAAAAGTATGTACAGCAACACATCAGGATATGTACACATGAGGTTAAGACTGGACCGGGGTAAGGGCATCACAGGACAGGAGACGCTCAGGCCCAACTCGTATCCCAATCCCAGGTCCGACCCTCTAAGTGGCTGGCAGGGGCGGGGGCTCAAACACAACCCATGCCCTGCTCAGTCCGGACCCTGAAACCCTGCCAATAGGGGAGGGTGTCCCGCCCAGCCACAGGCGAGTCCCTTGGAACCAAGATTGTCCAAGGCCAACCGACGATGGCTCCCTATGCTCCCTTAACAGCAGGTCCCAACTCACCTCTGAGCCGGAGATATGGCCCCGCCATTATCCCCTAGGAGTTGGTAGCTGAAAATGGGCTGTTTCAGCCCACACTGATATCAGCTCAAGAATCTCCAAAATTGACCCCTCCTCTGGACCAGCCAGAGGTAGGGACGAGGCAACTGACCCTATACCCTTCACTTACGAATTCTCTAGAGCCCCCACCCACCTGGTTCCCTCTGAGGTCCCGGCATCAGGGCACCACGGGTTCATCAAGTGGGGTCATGATGCCAAAATCACCAAAAATGGCATCATTCCCACGCTTGGCTTGCCCTGCCAGGGCACAGCCAATTGCCCACAGGATAGGAGGCAGGACCTCCGACATTCTTCTGAGTGCACATCTTGAAATTAGGTCCCGGTCCCCTGTGGGCATAGAGATATGGGGCCGCCAATTGACCACACGGGGGGGGTGAAATTGGGGTCCCAAAACGGGGTCATTTTGGCTGCTCAAAATGAGCCAAAATCCCGGGTACATCCAATGGTATATCTCCACGCCGGCTTGGAGATCGGATCTGCCATTCCATATGCAGTTCACTGGGAGTCCAGCTAAGACTGCCATGCCCTTGGCCATCAGAGATCTCCATGCCACTCAGCGTTGTGACAATCCAAACTGGGTCCACAATGGCCGAAATGGCAAAATCGTCCACACTCACTTTGGGCTAGCACCTTGACGAAGGTTGCTCCGCTTCACCCACGTGGTGTGCGAACCATGGTGACCAAAATCCATAACACCCATGTCATATATGGTCCAATGGTCCATGCGTCTGGCGTTCACGAGGGGGCTGAACATGGTGCACGGCGGGCAGAAAATGTGGAAGATTGCTCCAAATAGCCGAAAATGCGCACACTCATGGTTGGGGCAAATGAGGCACATGCCTGACTTGGACCGGAGTGTGCCATAGGATTGGTATCAAGTTATATGCATCCGACATATCTTTTGGACGTCGCCCAAACGCCTCCGGTTTTGGGAATGGCAGGGTCGCCAAGTGAGCCCATGATTTGGGATCGTCCCAAATTGCCAACATGGCGGCCACGGTATGCCAAGCCCAAGAGGAGTTATTCGCCGGGTTCAAGATATGTTGGGCACCGAAGTATGTACCCTCATAACATACTTGGGTCACGATGTCAATTGGGCGCAATGCTGAGATACACGGTCCCCACTTGACATCAGGACGGGCAAAAAACAGCAAATATATTATAATATCTTCGGCTTGGATTGAGTACTCGACCAATCCTTCTAAACACAATGACTCAACACCTATGACCTTCGATTCCACATATGTGCTCCACTTGGGGCGCTTTGGAAGGCATTGCGCGCTGCCTCCCAACTGGGCACATGCAAATATGGAATATTGCAAAAAACACACCTTGCTCGCAACGCATCGCTTCGGGAGCGCTTCACAAGCGTCCCTTCACGAAGGTTAGGCTCGCGAGTGTTGGTTGGGAGTACAATGAAGGGCTCCGTGCGATATGGGGTCCATTGGCCGTTTAGTCTTAGAATGGTGCACCCGCCAAATGGGCACGTGATATGACACCAAATATGGCATACAACCCTACCCTCGCCTTCTACACCCAACCTAGTGGCCTAGAATCAAAGTATGCCTATATTCTAGAGTAACTTTGGTCCCTTAACACGCATGCAAGTGCTTTGGTCGAAAATCAACCTCCTTTCGGAAAGCCGAATTTTAGCATGCACGCAAAATATGTTGCCAATATATATATGGAGATCATATATGTACTATCCGGGGAAGACAAGTGATATGCCCTGGATGTAGAGGCAAGCGAAGAGGGAGAAAACGCCAACTCAACATACTTCTACACGTAATTGGACGCCAAGTACGTGGGAAAGCGCACTTCTTTGGGAACACTCAAAATAAATAACCCTTTGGGCCTATGGAGTTGGGATCCTTTGGAGAAAGATGTCCTCCGATCCTGCCCTAGATATTTTGATGTATTCCTGCAGGTTTTGTAGTTGAGAACCCCAACCAAAGCAGCAAGTAGAGCAAGGACAGGATGTGGATCGAATCAATGATTGGTTTTGGAATCCAGGGTAACACAGAAGGGCTGCAGATAGACAAAGCAGGTATATACACAAAGATTCAATCACAAATGGTTAAAACAAAAGATTTTATATGAAAATTGGTCTGACTCGTGCCTCAGAGGTTGCATTAGGCACTTCATGTGCACTCTTTTGGGTGTAATGGTGCTGGTTAGGACTGAGGGGCATTGATGTCAGGACCACACAGAAAATGACTTGGCCAAGCAACTGAATTCAGAAACAGTTACAAAGTAGGACCACAATAAGTGGTAGAAACAATTGAGTATAGGGGTCTTGGGGTGGGAGACCACTAGGCTTACCCTCCAAGGCCAACAAGCATGTAATGCCTGTTTTATTTTGGTATGTCCTCCATGAAGGAAGGTACCTCCGCTCAGTTGAGTGGTAGGGGTGAACTTCATGGGGGAGGCTAAGGTCACAACCCTAGTTACTTTGAGAAAGTGTACTTTAAGCAACTAAAGAGAGATAAAAACACTTAAGTTTGTCTTAGCATCAACAAAGGGTTTTAAGGGGGGCTTAGCCTGGATCAAGCCCTCCAAGAAAGACATGGCACTGACTTTTTCTTGCTCCCCCCTGGAGTACTAGTTGATCAAGCTAGTAGGACCAAGGAAAAAGGCTCAAATATTCCCAAAAATAACCTCAGAAAATGCATTATACTTACCAAGAACATCCTCATCACTTCAAAGAAGCCTATCACACTGTAGGTACCCTTGAAAAACAGTGTAATGTACCGTGAACGATGTCCCTTCAATGGGGCATTCCTCAAAAGTCGCCGGCGTGCGACGAAAACGTTTGGAAAAAGTTTGGGGGTAGTGGGAATTGAACCCAGGACTCCCTCCCTAGAGCACATGTGTCTGCCCACTAGGGTACAGTCGAACGCTCTAATGCGGACGGCTATCGCTGTATAAACAGCGTTTTAGTAAACGTCCTGACCAAGGGCCAGGGCGGAGCAATACTCCCAATGGAGGACACAAACCCCCAGGAGCTGGAAAAAATAGAAAATGTAACCAGCAGGGAGTGATTCCTGCGGTTTAGCGGAAGGGGTTGCGATTTAGCAAGTGAAATCGTCAAAAATCGACGAAACCACGCGGGAAATCGTCATTTTCACACATAACTCAAAGTCGCAGACAAGCGCAAAGGGAGCAGACTCCAAGAAAAGGGTTGCGCAAGCGTAAACGGCTTTTGGAAAAGAAGGTATGAGCCGTAGTTTTTAAAGTTTTAAAGGAAATTTTTGCACAGTTGCATCAAATTGTTTTTAAACTTCAGAGTCAAGTATTCAAATTCAGCCCACATCACAGAGCAGGTCAACAACCCATCTCTCAGGTATGTCAGTGTCACCTCACACTCACGCATTGCGTTTGTGTTGGTTGTTTCGTCAAAACGTTAGGGTTGTCAACGCTGTGCTCGTTGGGCGGTCGGGTGTTCTTCTCTCGTGCTCTGCACAGGTAAAAACAGGAATGAAAGGTATGTGATGCGAATGGAGCGCGCAGCGCGCTCGTAGGGTTAGAATATGCGCTGTGCTCGCGATGCATGTGCCTAATCGAGGCATCCACACGCTGCGACGCTTCACCTGTATCCCAAATTCACCCTTGTTTTCCTCTTCACAGGTAAGTAAAGAAAGCGTTTGTTCGTGTGCGGCCGTGGCGTTAAAGTAGGGTTGCTTAAAACGCTTAGGCTTGTTTTCTGTTCGTTTCAATTCGGCATTTACACGATGCATGGTGAGTAAGGTAGGTTAGCCCAAGAGGAGCCCACCTCCTCGTTGAGTCAGTGGTTCAGCCTCCCTTCCCTGCGTGCACATGATGCATTAAAGGGTAGGCCACGCGAATTGCGCACGGTAAACCTTGTTTAGGTTACCCAGAGGCTCCTCGGTACGTTCTTTAAGAGAACCTGAGGAGTCTCTTAGAGCTTGCTTGCTTGACAGGGGAGCTGATCCGTCAGCATGTTTGCGGACAGTGTATTATAGGTCACACTGAGAAGGGTATAATACCTGGAGTGTGGCTTGGTTCCTCCGCCGCAAACACCCCTTCATTTGCCTCTGTTGTACAGGTCGGAGAGGTTAAGGGTGATTGGTGCACGCAGCAGCTGCCTTCGGCGGCTATCAATTTTTCTGCCCCAGCAAAACAGGGGCGCTGATCACAAATCAAATCACTGTGCCTCAGCCAGTACTGGCGAGGGCAGTTCGACCTCAACGACATCTGCGCTGTGCACGCAACGAGAGCACCCCTTCCCTCCAAGCCCTAGCAGGGGAAACGCGTTGTGGCGTCCCCTGTTTGGCCACAGCTGCTTAGGAGCGCTGTGTTCTCTTGTCTCCTTCACAGGAGGGCCATTAGGGCCTGAGTGAACTTCGACAGCTGCACCCAGTAGCGTGTGTAGGGGTTAGGGTCAGCAGGCCTGGCAGGAGGTGAGTGCAAGTGATGAGTGCTCACCCTGCCTTCGAAGGCCGGTGCTGGCGTTAGTGAGTGTAGTGTAGTGGTGTCTCCTGTCCCGCGTGCTTTTGCTCGTGGGCAGGGGAGTGCGTTATCTTTTGGCCTGTAGCAAAAATGGGCGTTTTGTATGCCCTTAGCACACTTGGCCACCCCTCCCCTCTTAGTAGGTAGGGCTTTTGCCGTCTTACCCCAAGGAGAGGCGCCAGCACAGAAATTGGGCGCCATAGGAGTGGTAATAGTACCTGATTAGGACCTTCGGTCCGACGTCAGCGAAGCCCGGTCTCCGGGAGCCACGCTGGGGAGAGAAGTGAGACACATACAGACATACGTAGCACACTTAGGGGTATGGTAAACCCTGTAAGGAAGGGTAGAACCCCATGCGTCTGGACCAGTCAGGGGTCCTCACTGTGGGCTCGCTTGTCCCCAAGGAGGGAAGACACACCTTGCCTCATAACACCTTGCTTGTCATTCCCCCCTGGTGTAGTAAGCCACCGTTCTTCGTTGGCTCTCCAAGGTCATTACATTAGGGCAGTACCCATGCAACACATGGTCAACAAGGCACACACTCGCTGGGTTGCTGCAATCTTCATAAGCGGCCACCTGGACTAGAGGTATCTCAGGATCAGGCAGCGTATAGGACTCATCGTCCTCCTCAGACCAGACGGAGTATTTCCAGGTCTGTCTGAGGTATTGCAGCCGCTCTTGGCGCTCAATACCTTCAGCCTTTAGGTACAACAGCCGCCGGAGTTCTTGAGTGTCATGCTCAGACAATGGCATGTTATTAGCAGCAGGCCGCGCCAGAGCATCAGCACTCCGGGCCACGGGCTCACCTGTGTGCACAGGCTGCATGTGTAGCACTGGCTTCCCAACAGGGGAAGCGGGTTCGGAGGTTGACTCTAGATCTACCTCCTCTAGCAACAGCTGGGCTAGGAAAGCACTATGTTTTAGGTCAACACAGCTGGGATCAACAGAGGGAATAGTGCTGGCAATCTCAGACAGTTGGTCGTCAGCATCCTCTTTTACAGCTGCAGGTTCCAGATAGTCATCAGGAGACTCACACCCTGTAAGTGTGGCAGATAGGTGCTCAGGAGATCGAATTTGAGATCATAAAGGGTCAGGCCACGATTTCCGGCCATGACCTCTTTTAGTAGCACCTGGTTTAGGTCACACAGGGGTACAGGATTGAGAGATCCATCGACGATGGACAGGAAACTGGCCCACTCGGGGGCCTGCATAGCTGTGTCTGAGTCCTCAGGGACATAGATGGGGCCGTTGGGGAGTCGCACTCTACCCAGGGTCATTCCATCTAGCATACGGCGCCAGTAAGCATGTTCATCAGAGCAACCCCAGTCAGGGGTGCACATAACAACCCTTCCTCCCTCATAAGCGATTTTGGTTAGAACCTTCGCGAGCAGCGAGAAGGGAGGGTTAGCATACGCTAGGCCCATTGCTTTCCGGAAGAAACGGAAAGCATTGTTCAGTTGTTTCGAGCAGTACAACTGCATGATGTGCTGTTGTTGGCTCGCAAACAATTCCACCTGGATCTCATCCAGGTTTACCTGAAGGGCCGCCAGTCCATTTTCAAGAACGTGACGGGCCAGCTGGTAGTTTTCAGTACGATAGTTCGTCTTGGCTGCGTAGCGCAGCCCAGACTCTTTTCGTCCTGACAGCTCCAAAGGAACGGAGAATAGCTCACTGCCAAAGTCGCAGTGCAAAGAGTAAGGACACTGTAGGGACAGCATTTTTACCTGGGGGTTTCTTCTTAGAAAGTCGGTGCCAATGACGATGTCAAAGGCGTCAGTGTCCAACACTCTGCAGTGTTGGGTCACCGTTTCGTCGCCCAGACATATGGTCACATCGACCCCCCCCAAGGAATGGATGGTACGCCCATCCCCTACTCTTATGGCCACGGTCTTAGTTTTCCTGAAAGTTTTAAGCAGGCGCCGGGCCACTATGAAAAGTGTGTTGCACCGGTATCAAGCACCGCTTGAAAAACCTGATCCCCGATTTTCACGAGGATCCAGAAAACCAAGTCCTCCTCTTCGGAGCCGCCCCCCTATTCCTCATCAGGGAATTTCACATCCACCCCTGCAGCCATGAGGGACTTGGCCATCCAGGCCAAGCGCCTCTTCTTGGAATTATTACCCTCAGGGGTAGCGTTATCCCCTTGGGGGCGTTTCTTGGGGTCACCTGCGGGAGCGGGTGTGGTAGCAGGACTGGGTGTTGCAACGGGCGCTGATGAGCGCCTCTGGGGGTTAGGGGGTCCGGTTTTGCCACCCCCTTGCCACCTCCTTTACAACCTTTATCCCCGTTCGGGGGATTTCTGGCAGGCGTCTGGGTCTTCTGGCGCTCCGCCTCCTGACGCTTGACTTTGTCACTCTCGCATTTCTTGATGTGGCATTCGTCCTCGTAGTGACGACGTTTGCCACAGTAACCACAGGTGATAGTACACCTGAAATGGTCCTGATGGGTCACCTGTTTCCCATCCTTGGTGTGCTGCTGACGTTTCATCTGCAGCACACAGCCACTGCGGAGATCGCAGTCAGAAGCATGACAAGGTCCCCCCTTGTCATTGACAGGTCGGCAGTAGAACAGGGGGGGTGTGCCTGCATCAGGTTGAACCTCGTTCATGGCACGTAGGTTGCCCCTCCCTTCACCACCCTCCTGGTTGGTGTTAGTGGGATTTTTATGCCCCCTCCCTTTCGCCACGTTCGGGGGTAGGGGTGCCACCTCGTCCCAAATGCTTCTTGAGGAATTTCTCCGTGTGGGAGTCATTCTCTCTCTCAAGAGCTAGCTCAATCAAGAGATCCACCAGTTCATCGCACGAGTGGGTCCTGCTCTTCCTCTCAGAGGTGGAGCGGCAATCATCCCACGTACGCTGGGGGATCTTACTCATGAGCCACAGGTCGGGCTCAGTGGCTCCGTAGGAGCCCACGTTCATTCTCGAAAGTAAGTACTCCAAGTCGCACACATACTCAGAATTTCGCGCAGCGGATGGAAACTCCGGGAGCAATAATAGCTCTCCGATCTGTGTGCGTACGCTGAGGTCAGTCTCATAGACTGGGAATGTTTTTTCCAACCTCAGGAGTACCTCTGCCCAGGTAGAACAGGTTTTCACAATCTGTTTGACCTGTTTTTGCAAAAATTTCTTTTTGCATGAGCGTTTTAGCAGTGAACATTTGGTGGCCACATCCACATGGGATTGGCCAGTCAACAAAAGGAACTCTGCAAATTCTTCTGCCCATTCAGGCAGGTTTTTGGGGTCGAACTCCGGCAGTTCCAGCTGGATGTTCGCCTGGGCAATTGGTCTGCCCGTCTCCCCGCCCCCCGGAGTTAGGCCTGAAGGCGACACGCCGGCAAGAGGGGCCAGGGCTGACAGCCCTCTTCTCTCACTCTCTGTGACAGGCACGTGGTGAAGATCAGCCATAGGCACAGTCCTGGCACGGGGGTGAAAGGGGCTGGGGCAGGTAACCTTAGGCAACAGCCTTGAGACCCTTGATCTGTTGAGATCTTCGGCCAGGGTACTCAGTCCTGGAGAGAGAGAGGGCAACTCTGGCTTCGGTGAGGGTTCTGCAATACCCAGTTTAGCCTTAATGGCCTCCGATAGGGCCGTCACATCTGGATCTTCTGATCCAGACAGGAGTTTGGCCAACAGCTCGGCCGTGTGATCCAGGGCACTGTAGGTTGGCCTTGGATGATGTTGTTCTTCGACTCGTGTTGGGCCCACTTCGGGAGCCCTTGGGGTTGGACAACATGGTCTTGGATACTCAGGTCTTAGTCGTCTCGGCAGGGATGCAGTGGACGGAGGACCAGAGTGTGCGTAGGACCCTAGGTCTGTACGTGGTATGGATCCATGTACAGCCAATGGCTCCTCTCCATCTTCCCCACGGATGGATTTGTAGTACTCCTCATGTAGGATGTACTCATCCATCTTCTTCTTCAGCTCCTCATACTCCTCAGGTCCTTCAATGGCAGTTGAGGATGAAGCTGGACAATTTGATCTTGATATTGAGGCAGCTACACGCTCTGGAGGTGACTGTAGCTGTCTCCACCGTGTGCTGCTAAGGCCTCGGTGGTAAGGGCTTTATTCTCTTCCGCCCTTCTGCGTTCTGGATCTCCTTGGGACCCAGATGCGCCACTGAGATAATGTGGAGCTTGGTGAGGTGGTTCACTCATTGGGTGGGCCATGCTGCCCATTTGTACTTGGACAGTTCGGATAGGCCAGGTCCTGACGCTTGGCGTGGACATGATGAACTTGTTGTTGACCTTTTGTTCTGCACTTCTTCTCAGGGTCGGTTCAAAAGGTCACAAGGGACTGTCTCTGCTACCGGAAAGATGTCCTTGAATTATGCCCTAGATATTTTGGTGTATTCCTGCAGGTTTTGTAGTTGAAAACCCCAACCAAAGCAGCAAGTAGAGCAAGGACAGGATGTGGATCGAATCAATGATTGGTTTTGGAATCCAGTGTAACACAGAAGGGCTGCAGATAAACAAAGCAGGTATATACACATAGATTCAATCACAAATGGTTAAAACAAAAAATTTTATATGAAAAATGGTCTGACTCTTGCCTCAGAGGTTGCATTGGGCACTTCATGTGCACTCTTTTGGGTGTAATGGTGCTGGTTAGGACTGAGGGGCATTGATGTCAGGACCACACAGAAAATGACTTGGCCAAGCAACTGAATTCAGAAACAGTTACAAAGTAGGACCACAATAAGTGGTAGAAACAATTGAGTATAGGGGTCTTGGGCCGGGAGACCACTTGGCTTAACCTCGAAGGCCAACAAGCATGTAATGCCTGTTTCTTTTTGGTATGTCATCCATGAAGGAAGGTACCTCCGCTCAGTTGAGTGGTAGGGGTGAACTTCATGGGGGGGGCTAGGGTCACAACCCTAGTTACTTTGAGAAAGTGTACTTTAAGCAACTAAAGAGAGATAAAAACACTTAAGTTTGTCTTAGCATCAACAAAGGGTTTTAAGGGGGGCTTAGCCTGGATCAAGCCCTCCAAGAAAGACATGGCAGTGACTTTTTCTTACTTTTGGCCTCATCCTATGACTATGGGGGGCAAAACCTCATACACAGTGCCTATGAGGCACGTCAAGTCGTCATTGGGCGTTTGAACGCTCGGAACCCTTGTTATTTCACTTTGGGGTTCAAAGCGCCTTTGGTCGCCAAGATTTTCTGGGGAAAATGTGAGACGCGATGCGTCTTATTAAGGAAAAAATTGCGGATCACTCGAAGAGTGTTTCAGTCTTAACTTCAAGAGAAATCGTTTTACAGAATCATCTAATGCAGTGCACGGAACGTGCAACGACAGGCGGCGATTTCACGACCATTAGAAATCGCGGTAGAAATCAGGTGTTTCACCGATTTCTAGCCGCAAATCGACCAAGACAGTAAAATTATGGTAATTCCACATCGATGTAATGGTTAGAAATCGGATTCCAGATTTCGCGGGTTAGAGATCAGGGATATCCCGCTGACGGCCGGTGTCAACGGCCTCCGCACGGGTGTGACGGCTCACAGGCCTCCAGGCCATGGGCCATAGCGGGTGTGACGGCTCACAGGCCTCCGGGCCATGGGCTATAGGTTCTTGGTACCGCTTCACCCCCCTTCTTAGAGCAAACCTTGGCGGGGGGGCTCGATAACACCCAAGCATGGCAGCGGGTACCCAGTACAATCCCACAGTAAGACAGGTACGGTGCCGTAGCTGTTAGTAACTGCAAGTATAGTATCAAGTATCAAGTCCCGGGTCCTGGCGGCGATTGTTTGGCATCCAAAGGACCCGTTAACCCATACCAGGCGCACCGGGTGCCAGCTGCAACGGTCACTACCACAGTGGCAGTGGCATACGCGGCCAACATAGGCGTCACACGACGACCGAGGTGGTCCCACAGGTCGAAAGCGACCACAAAGATCCATCAGGCTACACCAGGCTTCCCAAGGCCGCAGTCTGGGGGAGAGTCCCCACGGGTCCTTCCTTGGGCGCACCATGTCCATATCCACGACGCGAGTCCAGAGTGGTAAAGTCGAACGAGCTCCTCCATAAGGGATCGGGCATCAAGGCCGTCTTTTCCCTCGCCCCATTACCACGGAGGCCATGCATGGGGGAATCCCCATGCAGTCTGGGCGGAGGCGTCGACTCCTCAAACCACCAGTTTCCCAGGCAGACTGACCGAGGTCAGGACACCGGAGGTCGCCACCCGACTGCAAGTGCGTCTGCGAGTTGGTAGGCCCACACTGGGACTGACAGTAGCGGACCGCTGGGTGTGTAGTCAGGCAACTGGGCTTCCCGCCTGGCGCCATCAGGATCTGAGCACATCACAGCCACTAGGGCACACGGTATCACGGGCACTCAAACAGAAGAATCTGTACTTAGGTACTGGTCCAGGCTGGACCTTATGTAAGAGCATGTACACGGTGACTCAGGGCGCCTTCGTATTCGATTCGCATCCCCTCGGGGGGAGAAAAACAGTCCATATTTCGGTGATGGGCTGATAATACTTAACATACAGATGCAGATATCCTGGAGAGCAGAAAAACAAGCAATAAGCGGGGTAATAGGCGTGTAAACACACTCTCGACAGAGCGCCAAACCACGCCCCGGTTAGGATAAGGCATATGCAGGAGGGTGGACAGCAAGACGCCTGAGTTCAGGCCGTATATAGTCTGCAGACACACGTAGACTGGTCTGGATCCCGCAAGTGCCATGGCACCAGACCACACACCCAAAAATGCAATGCTGATGACAGCGGCATCCGTTGCGCAACGTCGTATGGGCTTCAAGGCCCCAAGAGCTCAGGAAATGTGAAGGTCAGTCGCCCTGCCTGGTTTCCCAAGGATTCAGCAGGCGGGGAGTGACGAATAGAAGTTGAAGAGAGGGGCCATCCTCCTCTGGATTCAGCAGGAGGGGGGGTATATGGCCATTCTGATGGCAGGTCACCGGAAGATGGAAGAGAGCAAGCAAGCGAGGGACGATCCGTCGACAAGGACAAGTGCTCAAAATGCATCATGGGAGAGCTCAGGGCGGCGATCAGGCGCCCCCAGCTGCAATCGCCCGGGTGAGTGCTGCCAAGTCCGAGACATGGATCTTGGTCTTGTGCTTGCGCATGTAGACCATGAAGGGAGTGTTCATCTCCGGCACGAACGAGGAGACGGGTTCCCAGGTGTCGTGGGACGGCCCATAGCCTCGCCAACGAACCTTGAACTCCAGGCCTCCGGGTGCCGAGGCGTTCGGACGCTGGGCGTGGATCTTCTCGACGGTATAGTCGTCCTGCTCAGCATAGTGGTCGTCCGAATCAGCCTCATGTGCGGCATAGTCGAGGACACATGTTGGCCACGGAGGTCGGGTTCCCGCACACGGAGTTGACTCTCGTGGCGCTCTCGGAAGTGTCCGTGACCCACCTTGATGCGGTAGGTGTCCTCACCAATCCTGCGGACCACCTCTCCGGGTATGAACCAGGTTTTGGTGCGGTGGGTGCCCATAGGGCGGGGTCTGATCACGCACACCGGGTCTCCCACCCTGAACTTTTGCGCTGTTGAGCTCGGGGCGGACTTCTGACGCTCAGCATGCTCCTTCTCGAGCTGCTGGCGGATGTCCCGCGCCGTTGCCTCTTGCTGCGCAAAGAGTTCCTTGGCGTCCATTGCCATACCATCACCAGACAAGGGAAGTCCCCGACCCAGGGGGTCCCTGCCGAACAGAATCTGGTGAGGGGACAAACCACCCGGAGTGGGGCCGTCATGATGGGCCTTCAGAGCGGGCCACATCTCCTCAAACCAGTTCCGACGTGGATTGGTGATGTGAATCTTGCGCAGCTTCTCGAGCAGCTGCTGTCCAGCTACTCCAGCCCGGCCGTTAGACCGGCTCAGATAGGCGACGCTCTTGGCATGACGTATTCCCATGAGGGAACACATGGCCTTGAACCAGCCACCAGTAAACTGGGGCCCTCGGTCACTGCAAATGGTGCGGGGGATTTCAAAGACGGTCAGCCAATGACGAATCATCATGACTGCCACCTCCTTGGCAAGCAACCCCTCTTTGCGTGCCGGAACGGCTACTACGTAGCCGCTCTGGCTGTCCACACAAAGGACCACACAGTCAAAGGTCTCCTTGCCTATGTGAACTTCGGGCATGGAGAAGACGTCCATGGCCACGCTCTCCATGGGCTGGTCAGGCACCGGAGTCCATTGGGCCTCCCCCTTGACGTTTCGGTTATCGGGATTGCAGGCCTGACAGACCGAGCAACCCTTCCTGACCTTCTTGATGGCGGTGTAGAGACCGATCTGGTCGATCTCAAACCGGCGCTGCATGTCCAGGGCTTGCTTCTTGACCCCTGGGTGCATCATGTGGTGGTGCCAAGCCTCACATAGCCCGTGCACTCGGGACTCTGGGACCAGCAGCTTACCATTCCGGTAGAGCTTGCCATCTTCCTCAGTCAGCCCCTTTGGCCACTTCTGCCCGTCATCAGGGTCGGTCACAGCCCTATACTCGGCCTCAAAGGCCTCAGACTTACCGTAGTCGTCCGTCCAGTCGTCCTGGAGGCAAGATTCAGGGAAGAGGTGCTTGTCGGACTCAGCTCCATCAAGGGCGAGTACTCTGACCGCTCTGCCCATCCTCGTTGGGAGGGGGGCATCCGCAGCCATGACGCCGAAGCATTTAACACCCTCCTCCTCCATCAGGCGCTCCATTTCTATGATCCTCTTGGCTTCAGCGGTCTCAGCCTCATCGCCATGGGCAGAGACATCCGTCATGCCCTTGCTGGCGGGATAGGCCCACCTACTGAGACAGTCCGCCACGGTGTTGTCCTTGCCAGGAACATACAGAACCGTGAGGTCGAACTTGGCCAAGGTCTCATGCCATCTTGCCCGTCGGGAGGCGGGACCAGAGGGGGTGTCCACGTGCTCTTTGTGCCACGACTGCAGACTCTGATGGTCGGTGCAGACGGTGACGGAATGGAGGGCTATGTACCCAGCCCATTTCCTGAGAGCCATGACGATGGCATACGCCTCCTTTTCTCGGGGCGTCCACGTCCGTCTCTGGCCTTCCGCCAGGACTCGGCTCCAGAAGGCCACTGGCACGTGCCTCCCATCGTCAAGCACTTGTTCCAACACAGCGCCAACGGCGTAGTCGGAAGCGTCGGTGCGCAGGACAAACCCTCGGTTAGGATCCACGAGGTGCAGACCCACTACGGATAGCAGCGCCTGCTTCATCCCCTCAAAGGCACGGTCGGACTCAGCATTCCAGACCAGAGCCTTCTTGGACCCCTTCTTGGTCTCCTCTCAGTTGCCCTTGAGTATGGTCGTCATGGGGGCTGCATACTCGGCATACATCTTGATATACCCCGAGTAGTAGTTGCAGAACCCCAAGTACGCCCGTAGGTCAGAGACCGTTTTGGGCTTTTCCCAGTGCTCGATCGCAGCCACCCTGCCAGGTATGGGCTTCCGCTACCTGTTCCCAACTACGTGGCCAGCGAAGACCACCTCGCTTACCGCAATGGTGGCCTTGTCACTGCTGCCTGTGAGTTTGTGCCGAATAAGAAGGTCCAGCACTCGGGTGACGTCCCTCTCATGTGCCTCCAGAAGCTTTTCATAGCCCATACTGGGGTCCCGGACGCGATGACCACGTCGTCCACGAAGGGGTCCGCACAGTCACGCGTGGGCTCAAGCAGGTTCTCCAGCATCCGCTGAAAAGCTGCGTTGCCGTTGGTAACGCCCATGGGCATCACCTTCCACTGGAGAGGTCCAAGTGGGGTGCTCATGGCTGTGCAGGCACGGGACTCCTCGACGAGAGGCATCTGATGATAACCATGTTTCAGGTCAATCACCGTGAAGATCCTCCGCCGGTGTTGTTTTTGCAGCATGTCCTCAATGAGGGGCAGCGTATAGCTGTTATGCTGCGTTTGGGCGTTTAGGCCGCGATAGTCGACCAAGAGCCGCCACTCACCGGCCACCTTCTTGAGGACGACAAAGCACGGGGATGCCCACTCGGAGTGGAACGGCTCAAGCCAGCCTCTCTCAATGAAATCCCGGAGGATCTTCTCCATGGCCTCCCTCCTCTCGCCCCTCAGGGCGAACTCCTGGTGTCGATACACACGGGGGTCCTGCTTCAGTCGTATCTTGGCCTCGCCATACGGTCCACGCACCGGTCGGGGAAACACAGGTTTTCCGCTGAAGAAGGTATTACCATACTTCTGCTTTAGCCTGGCCCTCAATGCCTGGATCTTGGGGCAATCATCGGACTCCGCCTTGGCTTTTCCGGGCGCCTCGACGACTCAGCTTACTTGAGGGGTAGCGACCCCACTTGGTTTCGGCTCAGGTGGTCTTCCCAAGTGGCTCAAAGGGCCATCTCTGGTCTTGCCTCGGAACAGGTCGCCGTAGGTGGGTGGGTTCCCGCCGATTGGCTCGTCCTGGCTGGACATGTGGTCCAGCACCCTCCTTACGAAGGTATCCCCATCATAGGAACCGGAGACGATAGAGTCCACTTCCCACCAGGCTTTGTCCTGGCCCTTGCCCTCACGCTGGCTTCCCCAGTCGTGAAAGGGCTGATCCATATACCCCTGAACCAGATCCAACTCCTCTTCAGTGAGGGGGTCCTCCGATTCTATGATGTCAACAGGGGAAACCGCAAAGCATTGCCGCCAGGGCTCCGCTATGATGCGGTTAACACACACGAAGTCCGTGGTGTCGGCCTGTTCAAGGCCCCCATCCACATAGTGGAATTCCGTTGGCCATCTCTGGGGTGGCATGGGCTGTCCCTTAGCGTCCTGATAGACACTCTCTCCAGCTGGTAGGACAACCTTGTTTAAGGTCATGTTGGTCAATGAGACCAACCAATCTTGGGTGCTTTCCTCCTCGCTGCATCCCATAGGAACAACCAGCACTGCCTTGGAGCGGTCCTTGCGAATCTTCGCTACCGCCCTTGGAATGTCCCATCGGGGGCAATGGATCCACATCAAGCCCTGATGCGGACCCCAGTGCTTCTTCCACGCGGAGTCCTGGGCGCTCCAGTACTTCTCACAAACCCGAAGATGGGCGGAGGTTCCTGAAGAGAACGCATCCAGGGCCAGATCCGAAGCTCCCAGGTCCGCGACCACTCGGCTCGCCACTTCCAGCGTTACGCCGTACTCCTGGTTTGTTGGCCGAGTTGGCTCAGTGCCCAGCGCGGCTACTTTGAGCTGATTGCGTTCCGCGTGGATCCATTGGCATTCCACATGGTGCTCAGGTGACGAGAGCCACGAGAGCTGGTCGCCCTGGTACAGGGTCATTGAGGCCTGGGCCGGGAGAACGCCGGAGTCCGTCTCCATCATGAAGTCGTACCCAACGATCATGTCCCAGTCCATCTCGGCCTCGTAGAAGCGACCTTGCAGGAGGATTTCCTTGCCGAGGTCCGGGCGGCTCAGCTCACGGTGGTTCAAGAAATGCAGCCCAATGGCCGCTTCCTTCGTGCCTCCCACCATGTACTGGCCGTTCGCCACCTTCAGCCTGACAGGTTTTTCGACTGTCGGTCAAACACTCTGGCGGAAGTAGAACAGCCTTGACCAAGCTGACCTGAGCTCCCGTGTCGACCAACACGTCGAAGACCTTCTCCACTTCCCCGCATAAGGCACGGACCTTAATGTGCAACTGCCGCTCACGCCCAACGCGGCGCACGGCGTGCAAGCTCAGGATCTCTGGCCGTTCCAGAAGCTCAACAAGCGACTGGTGCAGGTCGTGGACAATGGGCTCAGACTGCCCATCTGCAGCATCCAGCTGCGGTCCGGGTGATCCTCCGATACTCTCGGATAGATCTTGAAGCACATCAAATACATTCTTGGTCGCGAAGGATGGACGGGTGCAAGGGTTCGTGGGTTCACTTGCCCTCACTCTGCCACCGCGACTGTCTTTTGTTTTGGGTGCCGGACCGGGCCTCCCGCCCGCGGCAATCCCTTTGTGCTTTTTGTCAGCCGACCGGGATGGCGTGGTGCTTGCCACGACACCATCCTGCGACCGCCCTAGCTGGGGCCCTTGGCTGCAGGGGCTCTGCTAAGGGGCGTCGGTTGTGGTAGTAGCAGGGGTACTCTTATCCGCATCAACCTCGTTGACACCCTTCTTCTTTCCCCCTTTCTTACCCTTCTTGTCCTCGTCCTTGTTCTTGTCGTTCTCTTTGTTCTCCTTGTTCTTGTCGTCCGACCCTGGGGACCCAGTTCCTCTTGATCTCCTGGATCTCCTTGGCCAACTCGGTCCCCACCAACATCAGCTGGGAGAGCTCGTCTTTGTCGACCTCCACTTTGGTCTCCCGGATATCCGCGGGTGCACGCTTCTTTGACCCGTGCACCTTATTGTAGGCCTCCGTGTCGGCCTTGTGGATGGGGCATGTCCGGTGGTCATGGTTGAACCCTTTGTTCCTCCCATAACACACGAAACAGCCCTGAGGGTGAGCTCGTATGAACTCCCCAAAGGACAGCGCAGGTTTGCCGATACGGCGGGGGTCCTTCTTCTCCTTCTTCTTCCAACCCTGCTGCAGGGGCTTCCAGCTTCCCTGGTTGCTCCCCGCGTTCAGGTTGTTAGCCACGAAGGCACAAACGGCCATCTTGGCGGGCTCATCGTCGTCGTCATCGTCGTCGACGGCCTCATCGCCATCAGCTCCCGCTGGGTCCATGGCACCTTCCCCGCCAGGCCCCTCGCCAACGTAGTTGACGTCACGGTCGCCGGGCCTCAACCCGCGGGTGTGGTGGAGGTTCCGGTACTCCTTGAGTACCTCCTCTCCAACCCACTCCAGGATCTCGTCGCAGCTCATCCGCGCCGGGATGGCTTGCAGACGGATGGTCTGGCCGCTCACGTCAGACTCATCAAGGCGCCACATCGCCGTCTTCTCGCGATCGCCCGTGACGGTGATGAGGAGGGCGTTCCGCAGGGGGTGAAGTTTGACATTCCGGGCCACGTTCTTCCTTGTCCAAGCCACCACGTTCGTATGATACTCCTTCGGGAGCATCATCTTGACCGTGTGGTTAGACTTGGCCCTCTTGGCTTCCTCCTTGGTGACTCTCTTGATCCATGCTTCCGGCAGCATGGAGAGCAGGCGGGCCTGCTCGTCACCCTCATTCCAGTCATCCACGTTGCGGCGGAAGAGGGTGTATTGCCCCCGGAAGTCCCGCCAATCCCGTAGGCGGATCTCCCGACCATCATGCTGAAGCTTGATGGACTTTCACCTCTTGGCAGCCACCTGCGGAGCGTCCACGCGCTCCTGCTCGTTGAGCCACTTCTTGGCTTCCTTCAGGGTCTTGATTTTCCCCTCCTTGGTCGCCATGAAGTATAGCTTGTCGAGCACCTCCGGCAGGCGGTACCTGAACCGTTTGAAGACATATCTCTCCGCATCTGCGGGATCCATGTCTTCAGTGACGGTCACCCCCCAATCGTCCAGCTTCTCCAAGAAGCGGTCGAGGTTGATGGGGTTGCCATCGTACATGGGGGGCTTGATGTCCTTCAGGTCTTCCCACACGGCGGCATCCGCGGCCTTAGAGACCATGAAGGCCGGCCGCGAGGTCCACCGAGGTTCCCATCGGCGTCCCCCACGGACTCCCACGGCCGCCACCTCCATCTCCTCCACGGTATCCGTGTGGCTACGCCGTGGTTCTTCCATGTATGCTGAACCTAGATGTTCACGCCGTACCCCTTCCATGTATGCCTCCTCATCACGGCACCAGCAGCTGCGTTCAGTGGCCTCCTGTCGTACACCACGCGGCGGGGTAATGCCGAACTCCTCCAGGTCTTCCTCACCTCCGCCGATATCCCACTCCACGTCTCCTCCAGGGACCTCATCCCTGAGTCCACCATAACATCCGCCAGCCATTGGGATTGGCTCGTGGGCTGCTGCAGGGCGTCAGGGGCGTACCGGTGTCCGCGGTGGAGCACAGCGGTTGTGGTACTCTGCCCTGAGCCACTCATCACGCCACTCCTCACTGCCACTGCCGGGCGGCACGCGTTCGTTACGGCGGCCCGCGCTGTGGTGAGAGGGGGCGCTGAGAGAGGGGGCACTGGCGCTGGGGCGACTCCTGGGGGCTCCGCCGGGGGCGTGGGGTCTGCCTGGACCTGGGCCAGGTCCCCAGCTGTCGTCCGACGAGCCAGACTCCAGGGGTGGGTGGTCGCTGCCGATGCTCGCACGGCCTTCCAGCTCGTCCAACCTCTGCTGCAGGCCGTTGATGACCTTGGTCAGCATCTTGGTCTCGCCCCTGGCGATGTCCAGCTCCCTCTGGGCGGCAGTGGCGACCTTGGCGATCTTGACCATCTCCGTCTTGGCGATGTCCAGTGCCTTCTGCGCGCCCGCGGCGACCCTGGCAATGCGGATCATCTCGCCCTTGCCCGTGTCTACCTCGTGCTCGAGGGACTGGACCCTCCTGCGGAGGTGGACAATCCACCGCCAGGTGGCATCCGGGTCACCGTTCCCTGGTGGGTCGTCGGGGTCCCAAGGGAGTCCTCCAGGAGGGCCTCTGCCGGGTCCGCCCGGTCCAGGGGGTCCTCCCTCTCCCGGAGGTCCGCTTCCGGGGGGTCCACTTGGTGGGCGTCCTCCAGGGGGTCCTGACGGGCCTCCACCAGGGGGTCCCGGTGGGTGACAGGCGCGCCAGTACACAGTCCAGGAGGGGGGTCGCCTGCCAAGCAGAGTGGCCCCGCAACTCAAGCCACAAGAGTGAGGCGGTCGTACCGTAGACTAACGGGAGCAATACCCCTTGTGGTGAGAGATACTCCACACGGCTGGGCAGCCCCCAGAGCTGCCGCCCAAAGGAGGGGGCATGTGGCCGTACCCATGGACACATGTGGGGACACCCTCCCACCTCGGACACATGGACCGGGTGGCCGCGACAATGCCTTCCCAAGCACATGCGGGAGCGGCCCAAGAGGCACCTGACATAGGGCAGTGGGAGGGACAGGATGTCCCCTTGGTAAGACCTTAATCCTGGAGGCATCCCGAGCTCCTGAAGATACCTACCTACCTACCTGGGTCTCCGCTGGGTCGCCTCGGTGGGTCCGAGGATGGGGGCTTCTTCGTGTAGTCGAAGTCAATGTCATCATCCTCGTCCATGTCGCCCCACCTAGGCGTTTCGGTCTCGCACGCGGAAGACTCCGAGCTCCGGTAGGGAGGAGGGAGATCCTCACCCTCACCTTCCGGCTCCATGGGGACGTCTCCGCCTCCTCCGCCAGCCACTCCTCGGCGATGTCGGTGGCCTCGTCCATCCCCGTCGCTGGCAGTGAAGAAGGGGTCGGAGTCGTGGGGGTGTCCGCCCGCTGGCCTCCGTGACCTCTCGGGAGTCTTCCCCTTACCCCTCCTTCGTCGGTGGGCGGTGGGGCCACTGCTCCCACTGCTGCCCGTGTCGACCTCCTCCAGATCCAGCGCCATCTTGGAGGAGGTGCCCCCTTCGAAGAGCCTTCGAAGGGTCTCCACTCGGGATCCTCCCGGGGGGGTCTCGCGGCGGAGCTTGGCTTCCGCCTCCTCCATTGCGGCGGCCGTGGCTTGGGCAGCTCGCCCTTCGGCCTCCTCCCGGGCACGAGCAGCCTCGGCTTCCCAGGCCTGCTGCAGCCGAGCCTTCTCCGCTTCCAGCGCTGCCAGCTCCGCCTCCGTCCTGGCCCTCTCCTCAGCGACCTTCCGTCGCGCGGCCTCAATGGCCTCCTTCCTGGCGGCGTCCGCCTGGGCCTTGGCAGTTGCTTCGGCGTGGGCCCTTTCCTCCGCCTCCTTCTTTGCCCACTCTTGGGCAAGCGCCTCTTCCAGCGCCTTCGGCTCGGCCTCCTTGCAGGCAATAGCCTCCTGGGTCAGGCGGGCTTCCTCGGCGGCTGCCGCCACCTCACCCCTGACCTGGGCAGTCGCTGCCTCCTGGGCGGCTGCAGCGGTGAGTCCGGCCGCAATGGCTGCCACGGTCGAGGCGTGGAAGGCCATGCTTCTGCCTGAATCTGCATCCTCCTCCTGGGCGATGCCGACGGCGCCCTCGACGGCAGCTTTCTGCTGCGTGGCCCGTTGCCGGGCAACACGAAGGTTGCAGGGCACCCCACAGGCGCGCTCGCAGGCGCGCGCCACGTCCCTTTGGTCGGAAGCGACGCTGCTGCTGGAGCTGGCCCGGCCGGCCGGCATCCTCCCGCGGTGGGCCGACTCCACGTCGCTGCTGGGGCCTGACATCCTCAGATGCAGCTGACGGGGCTTGGCCTTGGCCTGCTTGGCGACTTCGAGGAAGTCGCCAAGGGCGGTGTGGCCGGGCCGGTGACCGCCACTGGCCCGTTGGGGGCTGCGGGCTTGGGTTCCGCCCTTGGCGCCTTGGGCGGCTTTGGCGGCCAGGGATTCCTGGTACTCCCGCCACTTTTTGTTCCACTTCCTGTCCCCGGCGGAACGCTTCTCCTTCCCAGGAGACGCGCTGCTGCTGCTACCCTGCAGCGTGCGCTCGTTCGCCGCCTCCGGGAACTTCTTCCCGATCATGTCCCACATTGAGCCGTTGATCGTGGCGCCCGCCGGGTACTCGTTGGGGTTCTCGTCCTCCTCAATCCCGTCGGGGCGCAGCCCTTCGCCGGGGCTGTCTGGCCGGGTCCAGACCCTCCAGCGCTTCTGGCGGAAGCGGAAGGCGTATCCTTCCGGCCGCAGCCAGTCTTCCACTGCCTGCAGGCGGTCGGGGCCCATGTCCTCGCGGAGCTCGAAGCTCCCGGGCATGCCGCCGTCGCACTGGGGATGGCTGTGGCGATAGTGCTGGTCCCACACCAACCCACGCAGTAGGCGCACCGCATGGGGGTGGGGCTGCGGCCACATTTTGCCCGCCTCCTGCCAATTAACCGTCGTTCCCCTCGATGGACTGGTCCTGGGGGTGTTGTTGATGTGGTTGATGTAGCTGGGAGTGCGGTCTTGCTAGTTGGCCGGAGGAACTCCCTGATGTCAGAGTTCCGGTCGCTCCTTCACGGACTCGGCGCTGTTGCCAGGCGGCGCTGCGAAGCCCGTGATGCTCGGGGTTGGTGGCCCCGAGTGGCACGCGAGGGATTGGTAACCCAGCGGCGGTGAAACACACGCGTTCCCGTGGGGGGCCTGGCCACAGAACGCTGTGGTTGACACGCGCAAGCAAGCAGGCAGGCAAAGCACTGCGCTCACAGTAGGATCATCACGCTCGTGTCATTCTGCCACTCTGAAACAAGGGAACAATAGTATGTACAGCAACACATCAGGATATGTACACATGGGGTTAACACTGGACTGGGGTAAGAGCATCACAAGACAATAGACACTCAGTCCCAACTGGTATCCCCATCCCAGGTCCGACCCTCCCAGTCGCTTACAGGGGCGGGGGCTCAAACAGAACCCATGCCCTGCTGAGTCCGGACCCTGAAACCCTGCCAATAGGGGAGGGTGTCCCGCCCAGCCACAGGCGAGTTCCTGTGAACCAAGGCGCTCCAAGGCCAACCAACAGCTGCTCCCCATGCTCCCTCAACAGCAGGTCTCAAGACCCCCTTCTGGGCGAGAGATTTGGCCCCGCAATTATCCCCTAGGAGTTGGTAGCTGAAAATGACCTGTTTCAGCCAGAACTGATATTAGCTCAAAATTTTCCAAAATTGACCCCTCCTCCGGACCCGCCAGAGGTGGGGACGAAGCAACTGACCCTATATCCTTCGGGTACGAACTCCTTGGAGCCCTCACCCAACCTGGTTCCCTCTGAGGTCCCGGCATCAGGGCACCACGGGTTCATCAAGTGGGGTCATGATGCCAAACTGACCAAAATTGGCGTCATTGCCACACGTGACTCGCCCGGCCAGGGCAAGGCCAATTGCTCACAGGATAGGAGGCCGGACCTAGAACCTTCATCTGAGTGCACAATCTGAAGTTAGGTCTGGGTTCCCTGTGGGCATAGAGATATGGGGCCGCCGATTGACCACACGGGGGGGTGAAATTCGGGTCCCAAAAGGGGGTCATTTTGGCTGCTCAAAATGAGCCGAACCCCGGGGTGCATCCAATGGTATATCTCCACGCCGGCTTGGAGATCGGATCCGCCATTCCATATGCGATCCACTGGGAGTAGAACTGAGACTCCCATGCCCTTGGCTATCAAAGATCGGCATGCCACTCAGCGTGGTGACAATCCAAATTTGGTCCACAATGGCCAAAATGGCAAAGTCGTCCACACTCACTTTGGGCTAGCACCTTGACGAAAGTTGCTCCGCTTCGCCCACGTGGTGTGCAAACCATGGTGACCAATATCCATAACACCCATGTCATATATGGTCCATTCGTCCATGCGTCCGGCGTGCACGAGGGGGCTGAACATGGTGCACGGCGGGCAGAAAATGTGGAAAATTGCTCAAAATAGCCGAAAATGCGCACACTCATGGTTGGGGCAAATGAGGCACATGCCCGACTTGGACCGGAGTGTGCAATAGGATTGGTATCAAGTTATATGCGTCCAACATATCTTTTGGGCGTCGCCCAAACCCCTCCAGTTCTGGGAATGGCAGGGTCGCCAAGTGAGCCCATGATTTTGGATCGTCTTAAATCGCCAACATGGCGGCCACGGTATGCCAAGCCCAAAAGGAGTTATTCGCTGGGTTCAAGATATGTTGGGCACCGAAGTATGTACCCCCATAACAAACTTGGGTCATGATGTCAATTGGGCGCAACGTTGAGATACAGGGTCGCCACTTGACATCATGACGGGCAAAAAACAGCAATATTGGCGAAAAAACACGCAAAAGCGCCTTGAAAACTACAAAAATATATTATAATATCTTCGGCTTGGATTGAGTACTCGACCAATCCTTCTAAACACAATGACTTGACACCAATGACCTTGGATTCCACATATGTGCTCCACTTGGGGCGCTTTGGAAGGCCGCGCGCGCTGCCTCCCAAGTGGGCACATGCAAATATCGAATATTGCAAAAAACACACCTTGCTCGCAACGCATCGCTTCGGGAGCGCTCCACAAGCGTCACTTCACGAAGACTAGGCTTGCGAGTGTTGGTTGAGAGTACAATGACGGGCCTCGTGCGATATGGGGTCCATTGGCGGGTTAGTCTTGGAATGGTGCACCCGCCAAATGGGCACGTGATATGACACCAAATATGGCATACAACCCTACCCTCGCCTTCTACACCCAACCAAGTGGCCTAGAATCAAAGTATGCCTATATTCTAGAGTAACTTTGGTCCCATAACACGCATGCAAGTGATTTGGTCGAAAATCAACCTCCTTTCGGAAAGCCGAATTTTAGCATGCACGCAAAATATGTTGCCAATATATATATGGAGATCATATATGTACTATCCGGGGAAGACAAGTGATATGCCCCGGATGTAGAGGCAAGCAAAGAGGGAGAAAACGCCAACTCAACATACTTCTACACGTACTTGGACGCCAAGTACGTGAGAATGCGCACTATGGGGGGCAAAACCTCATACACAGTGCCTATGAGGCACGTTAATTCGTCCTTGGGCGCTTGAACGCTTGTAACCCTTGTTATTTCACTTGGGGGTTCAAAGCGCCTTCGGTCACCCAGATTTTCTGGGAAAAGTCTGTGAGGCGATGCGTTTTATCAAGGAAAAAATTGCGGATCACTCGAAGAGTGTTTCAGTCTTAACTTCAAGAGAAATCGTTTTACAAAATCATCTAATGCAGTGCACGGAACGTGCGACGACAGGCGGCGATTTCACGACAATTAGAAATCGCGGTAGAAATCAGGTGTTTCACCGATTTCTAACCGCAAATCGACCAAGACAGTAAAATTATGGTAATTCCACATCGATTCAATGGTTAGAAATCGGATTCCAGATTTCGCGGGTTAGAGATCAGGGATATCCCGCTGACGGCCGGTGTCAACGGCCTCTGCACGGGTGTGACGGCTCACAGGTCTGGGCCATGGCCATAGCGGGTGTGACGGCTCACAGGCCTCCGGGCCATGGGCCAAAGGTTCTGGGTACCGCTTCAGAAGTACACCAGCGGCGCCCCATCATCTTCTCCCATCTGTAGCCACATGGGCCCTTGTCTCCTGGGCTGCGGCACCCTGATCCTATGGTATCATCCCTTGGGCTCCTGCGGTCCATCCAGCCTGCACAGGCACCTGGCCAGCATGCATTCCGGCCTGCACTTGTCCTCCACCGCCCTCGTTCTGGCCCTCAGGTGGTACCTGGCCTTGCTCACCACCTGCCGTACCCCTTCACCCCTGCATCCCTTGATGCGTTCTTTCAGCCCCGGCTGCGCCTCTCCATTTTCTATCAAGACATTCTGCCATGCTGTCGCCTTCCCCCTCAGCTTCTGTGCCCATTTCTGTAGCATGTCCCTTCTGTCCCTTCCGTCCCCCGGCATGTCCAGCCCCTCCGCTGCTGCCTCCTTCTGGCGCCTCTCCTTTTCTTTCTCTGCTCTGTCAAGCTCCGCAGCGTCCTTCCCATCCGCCCTTCCCCTTCCGACCTTCCCCTCGGAATGCAGCGTCTCCCTCCACGTGGGCTCTGCCGTACACTGGATTTCCGGCTGTCCCTCCCAGTGTCCCATTGTGCACACCTGTACCGCCTGTCCCTCCCGGTTGAGTGCAATCTGGACCTCCATACCTGCTGCGGCTGCTGCGGTGACCACCTGGTTAGGCACCAGCACATGGTACTGGTATTGTGCCCCTTGCCCGGGGCGTACCTCGACTTCCACCATCCCCCTGCCACCCACCCTATCATCCGGAAGGATGATGTGGACTGCCTGTCCCCTCTACTGTGCCGCCGCTGGCCCCTTTGTCGCCACGGGGAATGTCACCTTTGTTTCCCGTGTCATCCATTCTCCCCTGCGATACCTCGCACGCCGAATGGCCCCCACTGCCCACTTCCCCTGCTCTTCTTCTCCCGTCTCCCGCACCACATCTTCCGCCACTCTGGCGAGGGCCGATATCGTAGTGCCTTGCCTCTCACACTCCGGCAGTGACGCTATACTCTCCATGCCGTCGTCCCCCGGGAACGCGTAATGCCACGTGTCCCCCGTGTGGGGGTGCACATGGTAAGTGCGGTTGGCCATGCATGCCGCCCCTTCGTTCAATACCATTTTGATGTCCTCTACCGCTTTCAGTGTCATCTGCTCACTGAACATATACACCAACTCCTGCCCTCGGTGTCCCTGCGTCGTGGACGCTGGAGACAATGCTGCCCTAGTGAATTGTGTTCGCACCCACCTCGCATCCTGTCCTCCTCCTGGCAGCTCCCCTCCCCACTCCTTCCTGAGCGGGGCCCCCTCCCCCTTGTCCGCCTGCCACGTCATATGCCATCCCCACCACCGTTGTCCCCCCGCCGCCACCCTGTACCTTCCCCTCCCTCCCGGCTCCAGCCACACCGCTCGGTCCGTTTGCATCTGGACCACTCTCTCTGCCCCCCGGCCGGTGCCCACATCATCCCTGTGCTGCAGCTGTAACACCGCCTCTTGTCCCCCAGGTGATCCACACGTCCACCCCCCCTGCCTGCCTCCTTTGCCACTCACCTTTCCCCGTACCCTCTGGCACCTCAACATACTCCATCTCCTTCAACTGCACTCTTAGCAAACCTTCCCATCCTGCCTGTAGTTTCCTGTCTCGTGCTGTACCCCCCCCCATTTCCCTCCTCTCCCTCCCCGGACCCTCTTGTCCCTGGTACCACCACCTCTCTCCTCTCCCCTGGATCTGTATTTGATGCACATCCTGCCACACTTGCTCCTCCGTCCGCCCTCCTTGCTCCTCCCCCTTCTCCGGACCTGCTTCTGCCAACTCCACCTCCATTGCCTTTTCCTCCTTGTTATTCGACTCTGCCCCGTCCTCTTCTTCCGCCTCCGCCGCTGCCTCTGCTTTCTCTTCTTCCGGGGGCCACAGCAGCTCATAGTGTCCCCCTCCTCGTCTGCTCCACAGTAGCGCCGCCGCTGTTCGCTTTCCTTCACCCACCTCTGCCATCTTTCGATATACCCCCCGGGGTCCCCACTCCTGGTACATTGCTATTCTGCATCCCTTGCTCTGTGCCCATCTCCCAACTTCACACGCTCCTCCCCATATCTCCCCCTTGCGCACCTTGTCCAGGTACTGATCCCATGTCTGCGCTCCTGCATCTCTCATGACCCTCCGCGCCCAGCCCGACTCTGTGGGCCGCGCCATATCCCCTTCCGTGAGTGCTCTGCGCACCTCTTCCGCCGCTGCTTGCCCGCCCGCTTTGTCCACCGCGCTGAGTGCCCAATATAGGCACTTGCCATCCCCTGGTATGACCTGTCGCCTAGCCCCTTCCGGCATTTCTTCAGGCCTTTCCTGTCCGTCTTCTGCATTGTCCAGCACTCTTTGCGCCGCTGCCGCTACATCCGCCGCGTTACTCCTGCGACCCCTGACACCCCACAGCATCGCATAGGCTCTTCGCTTGGTCGACAGGATTCCCGCATCCAGCGTGGTTCCGTCCCCATACTCCACAAATTTTCTGTACCCGTCTCCGCTTTTTGTCCCCCTGTAAATCGCCACCTTGTATCCCTCCTCCGCCGCCCATGCTTCCACCTCCGGTGGCCCCCCCATCCTTCTCCTCTGCGTTGTTCGTTGTATGTACCTCTGCCACGATACTTCTTCCCTTGGCAGGCACTCCTCCATTTCTCCGATATTGTGCCTACACTCCACCATGGTGGCAACTCCTTGCCTTATCCGCTGCACCTCTTCCTCACTGTTCGGTCTGCCCTGCAGCGCACACAATACTTCGCATAATGTGTTGACATCCTTCCCGTACATGTGCTCTATTATCAGCCCGTCCCCTGTCTTTTCTCTGGCCCCCTCCAATGCCTCCTCCCGCCTCTTCCACGCCCATGCTGCCTTGCGTTGCTGTTCCACCTCCTTCCCCTCTGTACTCCCCACATTCCCCGCCCCACACGTCGACGGCCGACTCTCGCCAGACGCCACACCGTGTCCTCTTCCGCTTCCCATGCTCACCCTGACGTGTGCCCCCCCGCACGCGCCTTCTCCTTCCGCCTCTCTTGCTGTACTTCCGTTTTCCGCCTGTTCGTGCTCCCACACCACCTCGTACACCCTCGTCTTCCTCCACATGATTCCTACATGCACTCCCTTCTCTCCTCCATACTCCTGTATCACCCTGTAGCCCTCTCCATCCTTCGTCTCCCTGTACACTTTCACCCTGTATCCACTCTTCACCGCCCATGCCTCAACCTCCGGCGGTCCTCCCATCCTCCGCCATTGTAACAGCTTCTGTACGTACTCCTGCCATCCCGTTTCCCCCTGCAGCAGGGGCTCCTGCATCTCCCCTGCTTGCCACCTCTCTTCGACTGCAGTGACTACCTTTTCTCGCACTCATCTCGCCTCTGCACTTGTGCCTCTGCCTACTTCTGTTACATTCTTCGCTCTCCACAAAGAGTCCATTCCGTCTCCCTCCATACTCTGTGTCACCACTCCCACATGGATTCTTTCTCGTTCTCCTTCTAACGCCCGTTCACTCCTGGTCCATGCGCACGCTGTTTGTCTCTTTTGTGCCTCACTCCCAGCGCTCTCCACGTCCCTCATCGTCGGCAGGCCGTCCACTGACTCTTGTTCTTCGCGTCCCCTCTCCACCCTTCATCGCTCTTGTTCATGTTCTCGTTGCTGTGTCTTGCCGCCTCTGTCTCCTCCTTTTGCAGCCCCGGACGTTCCATTAATGGGCCGCTTCTTCCCTGGATTTTCCTGCCTGTTCTGGTCCTCCGCCCCCCGGATATTCTGTCCTGGTGCGCTCCTTCTCTGGTCGTTTCTGTCCGGTTTCCATGCTTTTTCCCCGCTTGCCGCTTCATCCCCCCCGGATGCTCCGTTGCCTCGGGCGCTCCCCCTTCCACCCCGGTTGCTCCATTCCCTGGCTTCCGTGCTCTCGTTCATGTCGTCTTTGCCGTTTCTCGCCGCCGCCACCGCTTCCTCCTCCTTCAGCGGTCCCGGACGCTCCATTCCAGTGTTGTTTCTTCCCTGGACACTCCTGTCCTGACCAGCCGGTCGTTCCTGTCCTGGGTGGCCTCTGTGCTGCGTGGCCTCCTCCTGATCCTGTTATTCGTGTCCTCTCCCCATCGATCATGTTCTCCCTGCCGCTTCGTGCCGCTGTTGCTTCCTCCTCTTTTTGCTGCCCCGGACACTCCAATCCTGGGCCGCTTTTTCCCCGATTTTCCAGTCCAGGGCCTCCGCCACCCGGATGTTGAAGTCCGTGTGCACTTCTTCCCCGGATGCTCCATTCCGGTTTCCATGTGTTTGTCCGCTTCCCCTTCTTCTCCTTCTCCTCCCTCTTCCCGATTCTTGTTCTTCGTGTCCTCTCTCTCCACCTCTCCTTGCTCCTGTTCGTGTTCTCCTCGCCGATTCTTGCCGCCACTGCTTCCTCCTCTATTTGCAGCCCCGACCGCTCCTATCAGAGTTCCTATCCGGGTGCGTTGCCTCGCCGGATGTTCCAGTCCGGTTTCCATGCCTTTTTCCGCGTCTCCTTCTTCTCCTGCTCCCCCCGTCCCCCTACTCTTGTTCTTCGTGTTCTCCCTCTCAACCGTCCGTTGCTCCTGTGCATGTTCTCCTTGCCGCTGCTGCTTCCTTCTCCTTATGCAGCCCCGGACGCTCCAATCCAGGGCCGCTCCTACCCCTGATGTTCCCGTCCGTGCGCATGTCCTCCCCGGATGTTCCAGTCCGGGTTTCATGTGCTTGCCCGCTTCTCCTTCTTCTCCCTCTGCTCCCTCCCCCCCGACTCTTTTTCCTCTTGTCCCCTCTCTCCACCTTCCTTGCTCTTGTCCTTGTTCTCCTTGCCGTTTCTTGCCGCAACCTCCTCCTTTTGCAGCACCGGACGCTCCAGTCCATGGCCGCCTCTTCCTCGGATGATCCATTCCATGGCTTCCGCCCCTCGGATGTTCCAGTCCGGGTGCATTCCTTCCCCGGATGTTCTCGTCCGAGTTCCCTGCGTGTGTCCGTTTTTTCTTCCTCATCTTCTCCTCCCCCTTCCCGGCCCTTGTCTTTTGTGTCCTCTGCCTCCACCGTTCCTTGCTCTTGTTTGTGTTCTCCTTGCCATCTCCTGCTGCCGCCGCTTCTTCCTCCTTATGCAGCCCCGGACGCTCCAGGGCTGCTTCTACCCAGGACGTTTCATTCCAGGGCCTCCACTACCCGGATGTTCCAGTCCGGGTTCCATGCGCTTGTCTGCCTCTCCTTCTTCTCCTTCTCCTCCCTCTGCCCGTCTCTTGTTCTTCGTGTCCTCTCTCTCCACCGGCTCTTGTTCATGCTCTCCTTGCCGTTTCTTGCCGCCGCCGCTTCCTCATCCTCATGGAGCCCCGGACGCTCCAATCCACGGCCGCCTCGCCTTCGGATGTTCCAGTCCGGGTGCGTTGCTTCCCGGGTTGTTCCTGTCCAGGTTCCATGTGTTCGGCCGCTTCCCCTTCTTCTCCTTCTCCTCCCGCTTCCCGACTCTGGTTGTTCGCGTCCTTCCTCATCTGTTCTTTGCTCTTGTTCATGTTCTCCTCGCCGCTTCTCTCTGTTGCCATCTCCTCCTCCTTCTGTAGCCCGGGACGTTCCAATCCAGGGCCGCTTCTACCCCGGACGTTACAGTCCAGGGCCTCCACCACCCGGATGTCCCAGTCCGAGTGCATGTCTTTCCTGGATGTTCCAGTCCGGGCTCCATGCGCTTGTCTGCCTCTCCTTCTTCTCCTTCTCCTCCCTCTTCCGGTCTCTTGTTCTTCGTGTCCTCTCTTCCCACCGGCCCTTGTTCATGTTCTCGTTGCCGTCTCTTGCCGCCTGCGCTTCTTCTTCATCATGGAGCCCCGGAAGCTCCAATCCAGGCCGCCTCTCCCCAGGATGTTCCAGTCCGGCTGCGCTGCTTCCCCGGTTGTCCCTGTCCGGGTTCCATGTGTTCTGCCGCTTCCCCTTCTTCTCCTTCTCCTCCCGCCTCTCGACTCTGGTTCTTCGCGTCCTTCCCGATCTGTTCCTTGCTCTTGTTCATGTTCTCCTCGCCGCCTCTCTCCGTCTCCATATCCCCCTCATTCTGAGGCCCCGGAAGTTCCAATCCGGGGCCGCTTCTACCCCGGACGTTTCAGTCCAGGGCCTCCACCACCCCGATGTTCCAGTCCGAGTGCACGTCTTTCCCGGATGTTCCAGTCCGGGCTCCATGCGCTTGTCCGCCTCTCCTTCTTCTCCTTCTCCTCGATCTCCCCGTCTCTTGTTCTTCGTGTCCAGTGGCAGGAGCAGTACTCCAGGGCCACTGGTCCGAGCCCGGCCAGGCTGCATCGGGGACCATGGCAAACGTCACCCGGAGCCATGGAAGCAACCGGTGACAGGCGCGCCGGTACACAGTCCAGGAGGGGGTCGCCTGCCAAGCAGAGTGGCCCCGCAACCCAGGCCACAAGGGTGAGGCGGTCGTAATGTAGACTAACGGGAGCAATACCCCTTGTGTTGAGAGATACTCCTCACGGCTGGGCAGCCCCCAGAGCTGCCGCCCAAAGGAGGGGGCATGTGGCCCTACCCATGGACACATGTGGGGACACCCTCCCACCTGGGACACATTGACCGGGTGGCTGCGACAATGCCTTCCCAAGCACATGCGGGAGCGGCTCAAGAGGCACCTGACATAGGGCAGTGGGAGGGACAGGACGTCCCCCTGGTAAGATCTTCTTCCTGCAATGTCGAAGGAGGCATCCCGAACACCCGAGGATACCTACCTACCTACCTCTTCCCGTCCCTTGTTCTTCGTGTCCTCTCTCTCCACCGGCCCTTGTTCATGTTCTCCTTGCTGTTTCTTGCTGCCACTGCTCCCTCATCCTCATGGATACCCGGACGCTCCAATCCGGGGCCACCTCGCCCCCGGATGTTCCAGTCCGGATGCAGTGCTTCCCCAGTTGTTCCTGTCCGGGTTCCATGTGTTCGGCCGCTTCTCCTTCTTCTCCTTCTCCTCCCGCTTCCCGACTCTTGTTCTTTGCGTCCTTCCTTTCCACTGGCTCTTGTTCATGATCTCCTTGCTGTTTCTTGCCGCCGCCGCTTCCTCATCCTCATGGAGCCCCGGACGCTCCAATCCAGGGTCGCCTCGCCCTCAGATGTTCCACTTCGGGTGCGTTGCTTCCCCGGTTTGTTTTCTCCGGGTTCCATGTGTATGGCCGCCTTTCCTCCTTCTCCTTCTTCTACCGCTTCCCGACTCTTTTTCTTCGCGTCCTTCCTCATCTGTTCCTTGCTCTTGTTCATGTTCTCCTCGCCGCTTCTCTCCGTCACCATATCCCCCTCCTTCTGTAGCCCTGGAGGTTCCAATCCAGGGCCGCTTTGTCCCCGGTCGTTCCAGTCTAGGCCCTCCCCCCCCCGGATGTTCCAGTCTGAGTGCTTGTCTTCCCCGGATGTTCCAGTCCGGGCTCCATGCGCTTGTCTGCATCTCCTTCTCCTCCTTCACCTCCCTCTTCCCGTCTCCTGTTCTTCTTGTCCTCTCTCTCCACCGACTCTCTTTCTCGCCCTTCTTGCCGTTTCTTGCCGCCGCCGCTTCCTCATCCTCATGGAGCCCCGGACGCTCCAATCCGGGTCCCCCTCGCCCCCGGATGTTTCAGTCCGGGTGTGTTGCTTCCCCGGTTGTTCCTGTCCGGGTTCCATGTGTTCGGCCGCTTCTCCTTCTTCTCCTTCTCCTCCCGCTTCCCGACTCTTGTTCTTCGCGTCCCCTCTCCACCCTTCATCGCTCTTGTTCATGTTCTCGTTGCTGTGTCTTGCCGCCTCTGTCTCCTCCTTTTGCAGCCCCGGACGTTCCATTAATGGGCCGCTTCTTCCCTGGATTTTCCTGCCTGTTCTGGTCCTCCGCCCCCCGGATATTCCTGTCCTGGTGCGCTTCTTCTCTGGTCGTTTCTGTCCGGTTTCCATGCTTTTTCCCCGCTTGCCGCTTCATCCCCCCCGGATGCTCCGTTGCCTCGGGCGCTCCCCCTTCAACCCCGGTTGCTCCATTCTCTGGCTTCCCTGCTCTCGTTCATGTCGTCTTTGCCGTTTCTCGCCGCCGCCACCGCTTCCTCCTCCTTCAGCGGTGCCGGACGCTCCATTCCAGTGTTGTTTCTTCCCTGGACACTCCTGTCCTGACCACCCTGTCGTTCCTGTCCTGGGTGGCCTCCGTGCTGCGTGGCCTCCTCCGGATCCTGTTATTCGTGTCCTCTCCCCATCGTTCATGTTCTCCCTGCCGCTTCGTGCCGCTGTTGCTTCCTCCTCTTTTTGCTGCCCCGGACACTCCAATCCTGGGCCGCTTTTTTCCCGGATTTTCCAGTCCAGGGCCTCTGCAACCCGGATGTTGAAGTCCGTGTGCACTTCTTCCCCGGATGCTCCATTCCGGTTTCCATGTGTTTGTCCGCTTCCCCTTCTTCTCCTTCTCCTCCCTCTTCCCGATTCTTGTTCTTCGTGTCCTCTCTCTCCACCTCTCCTTGCTCCTGTTCGTGTTCTCCTCGCCGATTCTTGCCGCCACTGCTTCCTCCTCTTTTTGCAGCCCCGACCGCTCCTATCAGAGTTCCTATCCGGGTGCGTTGCCTCGCCGGATGTTCCAGTCCGGTTTCCATGCCTTTTTGCGCGTCTCCTTCTTCTCCTGCTCCTCCCGTCCCCCTACTCTTGTTCTTCGTGTTCTCCCTCTCAACCGTCCGTTGCTCCTGTGCATGTTCTCCTTGCCGCTGCTGCTTCCTTCTCCTTATGCAGCCCCGGACGCTCCAATCCAGGGCCGCTCCTACCCCTGATGTTCCCTGTCCGTGCGCATGGCCTCCTCGGATGTTCCAGTCCGGGTTTCATGTTCTTTCCCGCTTCTCCTTCTTCTCCCTCTGCTCCCTCCCCCCCGACTCTTTTTCCTCTTGTCCTCTCTCTCCACCTTCCTTGCTCTTGTCCTTGTTCTCCTTGCCGTCTCTTGCCGCAACCTCCTCCTTTTGCAGCACCGGACGCTCCAGTCCATGGCCGCCTCTTCCTCGGATGATCCATTCCATGGCTTCCGCCCCTCGGATGTTCCAGTCCGGGTGCATTCCTTCCCCGGGTGTTCTCGTCCGACTTCCCTGCGTGTGTCCGTTTTTTCTTCCTCATCTTCTCCTCCCACTTCCCGGCCCTTGTCTTTTGTGTCCTCAGCCTCCACCGTTCCTTGCTCTTGTTTGTGTTCTCCTTGCCATTTCCTGCTGCCGCCGCTTCTTCCTCCTTATGCAGCCCCGGACGCTCCAGGGCCGCTTCTACCCAGGACGTTTCATTCCAGGGCCTCCACTACCCGGATGTTCCAGTCCGGGTTCCATGCGCTTGTCTGCCTCTCCTTCTTCTCTTTCTCCTCCCTCTGCCCGTCTCTTGTTCTTCGTGTCCTCTCTCTCCACCGGCTCTTGTTCATGCTCTCCTTGCCGTTTCTTGCCGCCGCCGCTTCCTCATCCTCATGGAGCCCCGGACGCTCCAATCCACGGCCGCCTCGCCTTCGGATGTTCCAGTCCGGGTGCGTTGCTTCCCTGGTTGTTCCTGTCTGGGTTCCATGTGTTCTGCCACTTCCCCTTCTTCTCCTTCTCCTCCCGCTTCCCGACTCTGGTTGTTCGCGTCCTTCCTCATCTGTTCCTTGCTCCTGTTCATGTTATCCTCACCGCTTCTCTCCGTCGCCATCTCCTCCTCCTTCTGTAGCCCCGGACGTTCGAATCCAGGGCCCCTTCTACCCCGGACGTTTCAGTTCAGGGCCTCCACCACCCGGATGTTCTAGTCCGAGTGCATGTCTCTCCTGGATGTTCCAGTCCGGGCTCCATGCGCTTGTCTGCCTCTCCTTCTTCTCCTTCTCCTCCCTCTTCCGGTCTCTTGTTCTTCGTTTCCTCTCTTCCCACCGGCCCTTTTTCATGTTCTCGTTGCCGTTTCTTGCCGCCACCGCTTCCTCATCCTCATGGAGCCACGGACGCTCCAATCCACGGCCGCCTTGCCCCCGGATGTTCCAGTCCGGGTGCGTTCCTTCCCGGGTTGTTCCTGTCCAGGTTCCATGTGTTCGGCCGCTTCCCCTTCTTCTCCTTCTCCTCCCGCTTCCCGACTCTGGTTGTTCGCGTCCTTCCTCATCTGTTCCTTGCTCTTGTTCATGTTCTCCTCGCCGCTTCTCTCTGTTGCCATCTCCTCCTCCTTCTGTAGCCCCGGACGTTCCAATCCAGGGCCGCTTCTACCCCGGACGTTTCAGTCCAGGGCCTCCACCACCCGGATGTTCCAGTCCGAGTGCATGTCTTTCCTGGATGTTCCAGTCCGGGCTCCATGCGCTTGTCTGCCTCTCCTTCTTCTCTCTCTCCTCCCTCTTCGGGTCTCTTGTTCTTCCTGTCCTCTCTTCCCACCTGCCCTTGTTCATGTTCTCGTTGCCGTTTCTTGCCGCCGCCGCTTCCTCTTCCTCATGGAGCCCCGGACGCACCAATCCACGCTGCCTCGCCTCCGGATGTTCCAGTCCGGCTGCGCTGCTTCCCCGGTTGTTCCTGTCCGGGTTCCATGTGTTCTGCCGCTTCCCCTTCTTCTCCTTCTCCTCCCGCTTCTCGACTCTGGTTCTTCGCGTCCTTCCCGATCTGTTCTTTGCTCTTGTTCATGTTCTCCTCGCCGCCTCTCTCCGTCTCCATATCCCCCTCATTCTGTAGCCCCGGAAGTTCGAATCCAGGGCCGCTTCTACCCCGGACGTTTCAGTCCAGGGCCTCCACGCCCCGGATGTTCCAGTCCGAGTGCATGTCTTTCCCGGATGTTCCAGTCCGGGCTCCATGCGCTTGTCCGCCTCTGATTCTTCTCCTTCTCCTCCCTCTTCCCGTCTCTTGTTCTTCGTGTCCAGTGGCAGGAGCAGTACTCCAGGGCCACTGGTCCGAGCCCGGCCAGGCTGCATCAGGGCCCATGGCAAACGTCACCCGGAGCCATGGAAGCAACCGGTGACAGGCACGCCGGTACACAGTCCAGGAGGGGGTCGCCTGCCAAGCAGAGTGGCCCCGCAACTCAAGCCACAAGAGTGAGGCGGTCGTACCGTAGACTAACGGGAGCAATACCCCTTGTGGTGAGAGATACTCCACACGGCTGGGCAGCCCCCAAAGCTGCCGCCCAAAGGAGGGGGCATGTGGCCCTACCCATGGACACATGTGGGGACACCCTCCCACCTGGGACACATGGACCGGGTGGCCGCGACAATGCCTTCCCAAGCACATGCGGGAGCGGCTCAAGAGGCACCTGACATAGGGCAGTGGGAGGGACAGGACGTCCCGCTGGTAAGACCTTCTTCCTGCAATGTCAAAGGAGGCATCCCGAGCTCCCGAAGATACCTACCTACCTACCTCTTCCCGTCTCTTGTTCTTCGTGTCCTCTCTCTCCACCGGCCCTTGTTCATCCTCTCCTTGCTGTTTCTTGCTGCCGCTGCTTCCTCATCCTCATGGATACCCGGACGCTCTCATCCGGGGCCGCCTCGCCCCTGGATGTTCCAGTCCGGATGCAGTGCTTCCCCGGTTGTTCCTGTCCGGGTTCCATGTGTTCGGCCGCTTCTCCTTCTTCTCCTTCTCCTCCCGCTTCCCGACTCTTGTTCTTTGCGTCCTTCCTTTCCACTGGCTCTTGTTCATGATCTCCTTGCTGTTTCTTGCCGCCGCCGCTTCCTCATCCTCATGGAGCCCCGGACGCTCCAACCAAGGGTCGCCTCGCGCTCGGATGTTCCACTTCGGGTGCGTTGCTTCCCCGGTTTGTTTTCTCCGGGTTCCATGTGTTTGGCCGCTTTTCCTCCTTCTCCTTCTTCTCCCGCTTCCCGACTCTTTTTCTTCGCGTCCTTCCTCATCTGTTCCTTGCTCTTGTTCATGTTCTCCTCGCCGCTTCTCTCTGTCACCATATCCCCCTCCTTCTGTAGCCCCGGAAGTTCCAATCCAGGGCCGCTTTGTCCCCGGTCGTTCCAGTCTAGGCCCCCCCCCCCCCGGATGTTCCAGTCTGAGTGCTTGTCTTCCCCGGATGTTCCAGTCCGGGCTCCATGCGCTTGTCTGCCTCTCCTTCTCCTCCTTCACCTCCCTCTTCCCGTCTCCTGTTCTTCTTGTCCTCTCTTCCCACCGACTCTCTTTCTCGCCCTTTTTTTTTTTGGGCATGGCGGTCCCCCGCCGAAGACAATGCACTGAAGCGGCCTGACCACGGGCATAGCAAGCGTTCATGGCGAGCCGAAGTTCACCGACGGACAGCTGCAGGTATTTACAGACTTACTTAGGGTGAAAACACTGCAAAATTATGCACCAGAGGCCTGAAGTGAGTCGTGGGGCCTGCAGTTGCTATGGCAGTGATGTAGGCAGGTGCAAAGAGATAGATGACCCCTAGGGGACGGGAGAAAACATGCAGAAAAAGAGATATATGATTCCTAGGGGAAAAGGAAAAGGGAACAAACAGCAAACACAAACAGGGCGTGCAGAAAAAAATCAGAGCAGTGTAGCTTGAGCAGATTGGGCTGCAGTAAGACTGGTGCAGTCTTAACCTGTATCTGGCCTGAAGAATTAACTAAAATACAATGCCCATGTGGAAAATTCTGCTCTGCTTTGCTCGATTGCTTCCGCTGCCGATGCCTGAATGAAAAGAAAAGAAGCAAAAGAAGGCTAAGAAACAGGAGCAAAAGATCGAAGGTCACTCGTAGAATACAGATCCTCCAGTGCATTGTGCAGAGTGTGAATGAGTGGTGAAGTGCCGTGAAGTGCAGTGATGTGTGTGTCAGTGCAGTGATGGTACAGTAATGTGGGGTGAGTGACTGGCGAGGGTCGGTGGTTGCTTAGGCTGTAATGTTTGCTGAATGGTGGTGGTGATGGTTGAGGATGAAAGTGGTGAGGGGGGGGGGGGGGGGTTAATGCTGCGGAAGGTGGCTGGAGTCTGTGGTAGCAGTTGGTGCAGTTGGAGTGAGTCTGGATGTGGGGAGAGTGGGTTCATGGTGGGGGGGGGGGGTTGTCTCTGGATTTGAGTGCGGTTATTGTGTGTTGCTTGACGGATGTTGTTGTGGAGGAGGGATATAGTTTGTTATTTGAGGATGAAGCTCAGAGTTGTAAACATGAAGTTGAAGTGCAGCGGGTTTGCTGGGCTTTGTGGAGAGGGCTGTGGGTCGTCTTTTATGTGGATGCTTGTTTTGTGACTGGTTGTTAGTGGGTTTGGGGAATGTGAGAGGACATGGATGAGTGGAAGATGTGCTGTAGATAGAGAGATGTTCGTTCCAAGGGTTGTGGGGGGATGAGGCTGGAATGGACTGGATGTTGGGAATGGGGTTGTCATGAAGCCATTGTTTGATGTCGTAGATAGCTTTTTGTAATGGTTTTTGTCTTTGCTTGAAAGCGAGGTCCAAGTTTTTGGCGTGTTGGTGGTAAGAGGAGTTCTGAGGAGGGGTGCGAAGAAGATTGCTAAGTGAGTTGAGGATTAGGGTGCGGATAAAATTTCGTTTGTCACCTGAGGTCGCGGTGGTCCACCAGGAGAGAATCGTGGTTTTAAAGGGTTGGGTCCAGGTGTTGAAGAGTAATTGGCGTAGGTGGGTGGTTGAGGAGCATGTGGTGATGAATGTGATGGGATCGAGGGGGTGATGGGTGTTGCATTTGGGACATAAGTGTTTGTTGAGGATGAAGTGAGGCTTGTAACCTTTGCAACAGTAAAGTCCGTTGACCCATTTAAAAATGAAAGTGGAAAACCATGAGGCTTTGAGGAATAATTTGTTGCTGAGGGAGAGGTGGATGTTGTTGTGTTCGTGAGTGGGGAGTTTGTGTTTGGTGTGTTTAGTTGTAATTTTTCCGGGCAGAGGCGTTTGGTGGAGAGCAAGAGTGGTGGATGAGGAGGGGGTAATGTGGAGAGAAAGATGAAGGGTTATCCATTTTGCGATGGAGTCGGCCGTGTCGTTTCCTGGAAAACCTGCATGGCCTTTAATCCAGGTGAAGAGAATGTTTAAATGTCTAAGACGTTGGAGAAGGTGCCAAATGAGATTATACCAAAGGGCAAAGGAATTAGTGTGGGAAGAAAATAATGGGTGATTAAGTGGTTGAAGGAAGTTGAGTGTGGTGCAGACCGAGAGGTTGTCAATGGCGAAGATGATGGGTTGTTGAAGGGAGGGGAGATCTGGAAAGAAGAGTGTAGTGATAATGGAATAGATTTCTGCCGGATAGGATCCTTTGATGGGGGAGAGATTGGTGAGGATGGTGTGGTGGTTAGGTTGATGCGTGATGACCGCTGCTGAACCTGAAGGGAGGGAGGATGAGGGGTCGTCTGATCCGTCAGTGTAAATGAGTGTGTATTTCTGGTTTTGCTGGAGGTGCTGTAGGAGGTCGTGGCAGCCCCAGAAATCCAGATGGGAGTTATTTGGGGGACGAATTGTTTGGTTGGAGTGGAAGCAGAGGTAGGAGTTTGTGGATGTGTATGTTGAGTAAGAAAGAGGGAAGGATTGAAGAGATGTTGGATGCAGTGGGGCTTGAGGCAGAGAAATAAAGGGGGATATTATGGTGGCTGGCTGGATGGGAAAACGAAAACTGTCTCAGTTGCTGACAGGGCAGGTCATGTCAGAAAATTGAACTGTGGTTGTTTTTGGGTTGTGCTGAAGTATCTTGCCAGGGTGCCATGTAGGAGGGAGGTTGGGGGATGTGTGGAAGGAGGCTCCGATGGTGGTATTGACGGGGAGGTCACGTAGAAGGCAGGGGTTGGAGTGGGGAATGTTATGTGTTTGAATGGAGAAGTGGTGAGCTGAGGTGGTGAACATGGTTTGAATCAGGTTTGATTCAGCGGAGGGATGAAAGAGGGTATGTTGGACGGTTTTGTTGGCGGTTGGGGGGCCTTCATTGAGAGTGTACCTCAAACAGTGGTTGACTGTTTGTGTGTGTGTGTGACTTGTGAGAGTTTTGTAATGCCGAGGCCAAATGTGTGTCGGGGAGAGTATTTGGTTTTGTTGGGTGTGCGTTTAGAGAGTTTGCCTTGGTAAGCGATGTGTTTCCATATGGAGTGGTCTAGGGTGTCAAGGGATTCATTTGGAAGGGAGTTGTAGTTAAGGCGATAGGCGAGTGTAGGGATGAGCTGGCAGTTTGCAAGTTTGATGAGTTCAGTGTGTGAGAGGTGGAGAGAGAGCAGATTGGTGAAGAAGGAAGTAATGGTGTTGTTGAGGAGGAGAAGCATATGTTTGTTTTGTTGGTTGTTGAAGAAGTAGACGCCGAGGTACTTGTAGTGTGAGCGGGGCTGGTTGGTGTCAGGGTTGCATGTGCTGAAGGATAGGGTAGATGAAATGCGGATTGTGACGTGGGGTGATTTATTGAGGGCGTGGAGTTCGGATTTAGATGCATTGAAGGAGAGCCCATATTTGGGACCAATGGTGAAGAGGAAGGATAGTGCGGTGTGAATGGTAGAGATTGAGGTAGTTTGGAGAGCAATGTCGTCGATGAAGGAGAAGAGGGCGCGGAAGGGTTGTCTGGGTAGGATGGAGTCAAGTTGCCGAAGGATGGGGTCGATGAAGAGGTTGAAGAGGATGGGGGACATGGGGCAGCCCTGCCGCAAGCCTCTAAGGGTCATGGCTGCGAAGAGAGAGAAGCCGTTAATGGAGGGGTAGTCTGCTGGATGGGAGTAAAGGTGTTGTATTAGGGTAATGAGGTGAGTAGGGAAATTATAGTTATTGAGAATTTGCCAGAGAGCAGAGTGGGGGAAAGAGTTAAAGGCTTTGTTGAGGTCGAGGTAGAGGTGGTAGATGTCGGGGTGGAGTGAGATGTTGGAGATCATGGAGTAGATATGGTCGGTGGTGCGGTGATTCGTTATTCCTCCATATTGTGTATGGTCGAGGAGTTTGTATTGGGTGGCGTAGAAGGTAAGGGAAGTAGCGGCGTATGAAGCCAGGATTTTATAAATGGTTTGGAGGAGGGCGATGGGGCGGTAGTTTATGGGTTCGTGTGGGTCGCCTTTTTTGTAGAGGAGGAAGATGCGTGCAGTGAGCCACTGTCTGGGTGTGGGGTGGGTAATGAAGTAGTTGCAGACGAGGAAGAGTAAGTGTTTGATGTGGGAGGGAGCTATGTGGAAAAGGTAAAGGTTTGTGTTGTCAAAGCCTGGTGCTTTGGTTGGGTTGGAGTCGGAAAGAAGTGCGTTGAAGAAGGATTCGGTGAATTGAGGTTGAGGGGCATCAGAGGGAATTTTAGGGGAGTCCTGCATGAGGGAGTCAATTAGTTGGGGGTCAGTTTGAAAATCTGAGGGCCCACCCAGAGATGTGAGGCATTGGCCCATGTATTCGCACAGGGAGTAAGGGTCTGAAGTAAGGTTGTGATTGATATCGTAAAGGGCCATAGGAGCAGAGGAGCGGGGCTGGAGGATGTTGTTGATGGATTTTTTGATTTTGTGACCTTCGACGAGGGAAGAGTGAAGTCGTTTTTGAGCTTGTTTTGTTTTCTTATCGGTCCATTGATTGAGAGAGTGTTGGAGGGCGTTAGCTTGAGAAGGGGAAAGAGAACCGGAGGGGTGGATGGTGGAGAGGTGATGGAGAAAATCTTTTTCCGGCTTGGTAGGTTTGTGAGTGTGTCCTTGATTGGAAGTTTTCTTGTAAGCGTTGACGAGGGAGTTGAGAATGTTGTTGGTGATGTCCACGATGGTGTCAGTGGAAGTGGTAAGTAAATTGGCAGAGTGTGTTTTGGCCCAGTCGTTTAAAGGGGCGAGGTGGTTAGAGAAGATGTTCAGCTCGGATTTGTTGAGAGGGCGGTAGTGAATTTCGGCTCGGGGGATGTGGTAGATGTTGAGGGGGTTGGTGGGAATGTTGATGGTGGTCGTTACGGGGTGGTGGTCTGTGGTAGTGATGGTAGTGTCAATGAAGGTGTTTTGGGGGTTGAAAATAGAGATGGCAGTAGGGGAAGCAAGGATAAGATCAATTCTGGATTGGGAGTTAGTGAGGCGTTTGTTTTTAGGTCTGGTCCATTGGCGGGAGTGGGGATGCCTTATACGAAAAAGGTCACGAAGGTGAGGAGGGTGGTCAGTGTTGGTGGGGAAAAGCTGGTTGTGAAGCCAGGGCCAGGTTTTAGGGTGTTTGATGTTGTCACAATCAAGGGTGGGTTGGAGATGAGTGTTCATGTCGCCGGCAAGAATGTGGCAGGGTTCTTGTTGTTGGAGTTGAGAGATAATGTGAGCGAGTCTTTGTTGGTGAGGAATGATGTGAGTCTTGTAGATATTGAGAAGGCGTAAGCGGGAGTAGCCTGGGAGGGTGATGTCTATGGTGGTGAGGCATCCGTGGACGTTGGTGTGTTTAGTTTTAGTGCAGAAAGGAGCGAGATGGTTGTGGACGACAATGGCTGTGCCGTTGGTTTGGTCGGGGGCATAATGGTCAAAAATTGTGAGGTTGAAATTGGAATGTAGTTTTTCAGCAGAGGGGATTTCTTGCAGGCAGAGAATGTCAGTCCCTTTATTGAAGTGGTGAAGGATGGTAGCTTCAATGTTAGTGATGTTTTTTGCTGTGTTGTGAGTTGTTATGTTGAGGGAAGGTTTAGAGAGGATTGGATGTTCGGGGGTTGAAGAGGGAGGTTGAGGGTTGAATTGTATTGATGGCGGTGAGGGGACTTGGTGATTGCTACCTGTTGGTGGGTTAGAGGGCTCGCCTTTTGTGAAGGTGGGGTTGGGGGTGGTTGTTGTGTTTTGTGTGTTTGTCGTAGGGAGGGATAGTGTTGGGGATGGAGTTGAGTGGGGTTGTGGAGGGTGTTGGGTGTGTGTGAAGAGTTTTGTGGGGATGGTGGTTGTACTGAGGTGAATGTGGATGAGTTGGGTGAAGTTGTGGACTAGAGGTAGTGCAAGAAAGGAGGTGTTTCAGGCTTAGTGGGCATTTTGTGAACCGAGCATTGTGAAGACGATCATAGGCGTGAATGGGCGACTGATGCTGCTTCTCATGATCTCATGATTAGATTCTTGGAGAGGATTTGGCAGTCGATATGGCAAACGAGCAGTAGGACTTGGTGAAGGCGGCTGTTCCAAGGTAGTGGGAAGGTGAGTGGAAGAGTGGAGTGTGTGATCGAGTGTAAGTGTGTTGTGAGTGCAAGTGCGGTGCAGTGTAGGAGAACCTGGATCTTTGAGATAACCATTAGATCGATTGCAGATGATCGGGTCTTGGCCATTGTTGTTTGACATAAATTGAATGGAATCTGACGGGGCCTGTAGGGAATGAGGAGAGTGGGACAGTAGGTGGGTGAGGGTGTTTACTTGCCTAGAAAGCGACCGTGGAATGGCGCGGTCAACGCTAATGGCGAATTGTTGTGGTGTGGAGCTTTGAGACGTGATGGATGTGAAGGCGGGGGAGGCGGTAGAAATTTGGGTATTCAAAGAGTAGTTGTCTGCAAAAACAAACATAGTCGTTGAGCACTTGGCTGAAAGAAAGGGTGAAGGAGCGATGCGAATGGGCGTGCGAATCGAAGTTGATGATGTGTTGTAAGGACGAAGCGAAATAGGCGATGCGTCGAGTCGGGGAATATACGGGAGGAGAGGGAAGGAGAACCTGATATGCGTTGAGCTTCGCGAAGGGTAAGGGATGACAATAAGAAAGATAAGATCTTTAGGGGTAGAGATAAAGATTGGATGATTGGACTCATTGATGTTAAGGCATTGTGGGTAGGGGTAAGAGTAATGAGGAGTGAGGATGAGGTGGTTGTGACCAAGGTCATTTGCGCTTGGAGTATTTTTCATGGGGAGGTTTGTGCGTGAGAGATTGGTTTTTGTGACTCTTTGCGCCAAGGTCTGAACCAATCTGTTCGATGATTGACCATTCATGTGTTTCTTCTTGGTTTGTGGTGTCGCGTTTATTTTGAATGAGAGTTTGTTGTTTTTGGAGGTTGATTTGTTGACCTTGCGAGAATGAAATTCCGGTGACTTCTTGTCCGTGTGCAATAACGGGGGAGTCGGAGTGAGTGTAGGTAATTTCATACTGCAGGTTGGTGCCGATCGACATTGACGAGAAGTCAAGCGGGATGATCTTGTCAATTTCACCAAAAATTGCCGCCGCTTTCGCAAGTGCGATGTGTGTAGTAGCGGCGGGCGTTTCGGCGACGATGGCTTTTGTGGAAATGAGAGTGTGTTTCTTGGGGTTGGTGTTTGTTTGTTGGATGCGTGGGTTTGGTGTATATTTGCCACTAGGGTATAGGAGAACTAAGCCGGCGTCCCAGAGTAGCTGATTTAGCCAATGGAGGCGGCTGATCTCGGATGAGGATGGTGATGGGATTTGGTTGGAGTCAACGTGGAATAAAATGGAGTATTTGGTGCGGACAATTGCCAATTTCAAAAATTCGTCAATTCTTGGAATGCTCACCAATGGGTTCATCAATTCAAGTGGGGGTTTGGATGGGGAACCTTTAAGCAAAGATGCAACAAAGGTGTCTCGGTGGGTGGCAAGGTCAAAGGGGAAGGCAAATACAGTTTCAGCATTGGGATGTAAGTGGGTGGGGTTGTTGAAGTGAAGAGGCAAGTTCTTCAACTTCTTCAGGGTGGCAATCAATGTCGAAACGAAAATATTCTTGGTCTTGATCATTGGGGTGTTTGGAGATGGGTGATGGGCGTTTGTGAAAGGCCGCTCTTTGGAAGTCGGCGGTGTTTGAAGCAATGGAGGCTTCTTCGTGCAATTTTCCTTGGAGTGATTTGTTAATAAAATCGTAGGCGCTTTCACGGCTTCCATCATTGAGGTGTTTTTTCAAGACATCGATTCTTAGCCGTCTGGTGTGAGGGTCTCTTGGTGAGTGGGTGGGGGGTCGGTAGGAGTAGATTTTGGAAGAGTCAATAGTGATTATCATCATGCCCGTGGGATTGTTGAAAGAAGCTTGCTTGATTGGTGTGGGAGAAGTGTTGTTGTTGGAGTCGAAAATGAATGGTTTGAAGGTGTCGATGTAGGTGATGTCGTGTAGATATCGTATGAACTTTTGAAAAATTGGTCGGTAGTCCCATACGATGGTGTCGGAGGGGGAGAGACTTGCATCAAGCACTGGAAGAAAAATTTTTCCTTGAAGAAAAATTTGTTTTTGGTGGAGTTCGTGGATGGATTCAAAGAGAGTGAGAGTGTGGTTGTAAGTGTTGTGTTCGGCATCTTGGTCAAAGATGTCCGTGCAAAGAGGGGTGGCAAGGAAAGTGCGGGTTATGGAAGTGGATAGAACTTGAGAAAGGTTTTCTTGGTCGAAGCCATCTCCACAAGAGATATATTTTGCATGTTTGAGAGCTTGTTGTTGTCTCTTGGAGTCGGTTGAGAGTAGGGGAGTGTAGGCTTGTCCAAAAATGTGTTGGGTGTCGGACATGAAAATGCCTACTTCGAAACCATCCGAGGAGTTCCATTCTTGAGCTATTAAGTCGGGTGGGAAAGATTTTTGTCGTGAAGAGTAGGCGAGGTTGTTGCCGTGAGATGAAAATTCAAAAATTGGGGGCGCTTTGCCTGAGTCGAGGAGTTTGCGTAATGACGTTTTTTGTGTAGGAAACGATGGGGATGGAGTAGAATAATTTCCAAGTGTGGGTGGGGGATCTTTGGGTGGAATAGTTATTGGAGGGGAAGAGGAAGAGAGAGATCCTTTATATATTTTATTGGTTGGAGAAGGAGAAGACGGCTTTTGTGATGGTGGCTCTTGGTGTTGATCTCGGTTTGGTTTTGGTGATGAATTGGTCTTTTCCTTCTCGGAGCTCTGTGATGAGGGTTCTTCTTCTTGGTCATCAGCTTGAGGAGATTTGCTCGGAGTAGGACGATTGCGGACTCTTCGAATTTTTTGCGGTGTTTTAAGGATCTCGGAGTCATTTTGTTGGTCGGGATTTTCACTTTCCATGGATTGAGGAGCGAGTCTTTGTTGTGTTAATTGCTCATTGCGTCGGGCTTGGCCTTTACCTTTGAAACTTTGGTAATTGTTCTCAATCCTTTCGACGCGGTCTTTTACATGTCCTCTCTTCACGGCTGCTCGATCTTTTTTTTTTGCCATCGCAGTCGATTCCAGAAACGCGAATCGAAATCGCCAGTAGAAATTCGGATCGTCTCGGATTTCTCGATTTTTGACGAATTGGCTTGTGATGGATCAGATTGATCAGCCGCAGATATGGAGAAAGATGATGAGGGATGTGAAAGTCGGGTCTTTGTAGAAAAATGGCTTTTTTTGTATTCTCAGCAGAAGGCTACCCGCACACCTTCTCTAGGAATCGCCACACGCAGAATTTGTAATTTCTCGCCCTTCTTGCCGTTTCTTGCCGCCGCTGCTTCCTCATCCTCATGGAGCCCCGGACGCTCAAATCCGGGTCCCCCTCGCCCCCGGATATTTCAGTCCGGGTGTGTTGCTTCCCCGGTTGTTCCTGTCCGGGTTCCATGTGTTCGGCCGCTTCTCCTTCTTCTCCTTCTCCTCCCGCTTCCCGACTCTTGTTCTTCGCGTCCTTCCTCATCTGATCCTTCCTCTTGTTCATGTTCTCCTCGCCGCTTCTCTCTGTCGCCATATCCCCCTGCTTCTGTAGCCCCGGACGTTCCAATATCCATGACACTTCGCTCCGGACGTTTTCAGTCCAGGGCCTCCGCCCTCCGGATGTTCCAGTCCGGGTGCTTTGCTTTTCCAGATGTTCCAGTCCGGGTTCCAAGCATTTGTCCGCTTGCCGCTTCCCCCAGGACGCTCCAGTCCTGGGGGTCCCGCTGCCCCTGATGCGGCGTCCGTGGCACCAGGTTCAGCCCCGGACGATCCAGTCCGGGGGCTAGGGCCGTGCTCCAGTCCGCCCCGGATGCTCCAATCCAGGGCGTCATATTATCATACTTTCTTTGTTTTTTTTTTGGCGTTGTCGTGTGTGTTTCCATTGTTTTTTCTTTTTGCGCGCCCTTCGTCGCTCCTCTTCCCCCGCTCCTCCTTGCTCCGCTTTGCGTTCCCTCCCGTCCTCTCCTCTCCCCCTCCCCCCTTTCGCTCTTCCCTCCCCTCCGCCCCTGTCTCCCTCGGTCCCGTTTCTCCCTTCCCCGGCCCCCTTTCCCTCCCTTTGTGCTGGCTTTGTTGGGGCACGCACTCAGGCTCCTAGTTTCTACGCGTGCATGTTGCTATGTATTGGGGCGGGCACATACGTTCATTAATTCCTGCCTTCTCTTTGTTCTCGTGCTTTGCACTCTTCTTGTTCACTTGTCCCTTCCCTCGCCGCAGGTAGGTATGTATCTTCGCGAGCTCGGGATGCCTCCTTTGACAGTGCCGGAAGAAGGTCTTACCAAGGGGGCGTTCTGTCCCTCCCACTGCCCTAGGTCAGGTGCCTCTTAAGCCGCTCCCGCAGGTGCTTGGGGAGGCAGTGTCGCGGCCACCCGGTCCGGGTGTCCCTGGTGGGAGGGTGTCCCCACATGTGTCCATGGGTAGGGCCACATGCCCCCTCCTTTGGGCTGCAGCTCTTGGGGCTGCCCAGCCGTGTGGAGTATCTCTCACCACAAGGGGTTTTGCTCCCGCTTGTCTACGGTACGATCGCCTCACCCTTGTGGCTTGAGTTGCGGGGCCGCTCCGCTGGGCAGATGACCCCCTCCTGGACTGTGTACCGGCGCGCCTGTCACCGGTTGCTTCCATGGCTCCGGGTGACGTTTGCCATGGTCCCCGATGCAGCCTGGCCGGGCTCGGACCAGTGGCCTTGGGGTACCGCTCCTGCCACTGGCCCGGTGGGTCGGCTGGGTTGCCTGGGTCGCCCCAGCGTGTCCGACCCATGGGGTGTTGGTTCTTTCCTGTCCCTCTGCCGCCCTACGTGTGTACGGTGTCCTGGGCCACTTGGCTCCTGTTCACCGGTGTGCCTGCTCGGTGCGTTGCGTTGCGTCTGCGGTGTCCAGGGCCACTTGGCTCCTGTTCACCGGTGCGCCCGTTCGGTGCGTAGCTTTGCTTTTGCGGTGTCCTGGGCCACTTGGCTCCTGTTCACCGGTGTGCTCGCGTGGTTTGTCATGCTGCGTGTGCGGTGTCCTGGGCCACTTGACTTCTGTTCACCGGTGCGCCCGCTCGGTGTGTTGTGTTGTGTGTGGGGTGTCCTGGGTCACTTGGCTCCTGTTCACCGGTGTGTCCGCTTGGTGTGCAGCTTTGTGTGTGCTGTGTCCTGGGCCATTTGGCTCCTCTTCACTGGTGTGCCCGCTCGGTGCGTGGCGTTGCATCTGCGGTGTCCAGGGCCACTTGGCTCCTGTTCACCGTTGCGCCCGTTCGGTGCGTTGCTTTGCTTGTGCGGTGTCCTGGGCCACTTGGCTCCTGCTCACCCCTGTGCTCGCATGGTTTGTCGTGTTGTGTGTGCGGTGTCCTGGGCCACTTGGCTCCTGTTCAGCGGTGCGCCCGCTCGGTGTGTTGTGTTGTGTGTGGGGTGTCCTGGGTCACTTGGCTCCTGTTCAGCGGTGTGTCCGCTTGGTTTGCTGCTTTGTGTGTGCGGTGTCCTGGGCCATTTGGCTCCCTTCCACCGGTGTGCATGGCCGTGGTGTCCCATCCCTTTGTTGTGCTTGGTGCTTGTGCGTGCGCGATGTCCTGGCCCCGTAGCGCCCGTTCACTGGTGTGCGCGCTGTGTGCGGTGTGCGTGTGCCGTTGGTGGTTGTGTCTCCCTTCCTCCCCCCCTAATTTTTTTCTTCGTGCCTTCTCTACCTTTTTTTTCCTTCTCTGGAAAAAAAAGACAAAGAAGGGGGCGCGCGTACACTGCGGGCACAAGCATGGGCGACTGGTGCAGTGGTGAAATAGTGTCGTGTTCTCTGGCTTCTGACGTCGGTGCTTTGGCGGCCGCGCCCCAGGGGTGCGGCTTGCGCCTCCTGATGTACACGGGTATGGGTCAGGGTGGGTTCCGTTAGGTGCCTCTTTGCTTTAGGGGCTGGCCGGTTAGGTGGTCGTGTGGGCTGTGGGTGTGGGCTGTGGATTAGTTGCTCCCTCGGCGGGCCTGGTTAGGAGTCAAGGGTTAGCGGTTTAGGGGTGTGGATCGGGTTGGATTCGTGTTGGGGCTTTGGCTGGGTTAGGCAGTTGTGACGGTTGCGGGCTTGGTTTCTGTGTCATTGGGCGTAGCGGTGCCCGTTGGCGTCTGCGTTGGCGTCCTTCGGCTTCCAGGTTTGTTTGGTGTCTTCCGGGCGGGGCCTGGTGTGGCGCCCCGCGGTGGTGGCTGGTTGGGCTGGTTGGGCAACGGGGTTAGGTGGCGGCGCCGCTGGCTGGGGGGTCAGGCGCGTCGTGTTGTGTGGCGCGCTGGGGTCCTGGGGTGCTGTGGATGCCGCCGGCGTTCGTGCACCAGCGCTTGTGGGGTGGTGAGGGGGTGTGCATGTGCGGGGTTGGGCTTTGGGTGATGTCCCACAGGTGGATGGCGTCTGGCTGCGTCTCCTGGAGGGTCTCCCGCAGGCGCTTGATGACATACGGGTGGTCGTGGGGCACGGGGAGGTTGCGGGGGTGGACTCCCAGGGGCCGGAGCGCATCGGCCAGCATGGCTTCCCATGCGGCCTGCGGCATCCGCCCTCCCGCCGGCTGGAGGCGGCTGTTCTCCACCGACCCCTTGCGGGGCTGATGGACCAGGCCCTCGAGGGAGGGCTCTGTCCAGACCCACTTTCGCAGCTCCCAGAGCTGCGTGTGGGTCCAGCGCTGCCACCACTGTCCCTGGGCCAGGCCGCGGTCTTGGGCGGAGGAGTGGGCGTGGGTGGGTGTGATGGGGTCGTTGGGACTGTTGTCGGTGGCGGGCCTGGGGGATACCTCGTAGTCCTGTTCCGTGGGGGTGCGCGGCGAGTGGGGGCGCGGGCGGATGCGGACCCGCGGGTATGCGCGCACCGTGTCCGCCTCGGGGTTGGGTTTGGACTCGCGGTGGCGGCGGTAGCGGGGCATGTGCTGTATGTGGGCTGACATCGAGTGTTGGTAGGGGGGCGGGGACGCTGCTGGTGTACCATCGCGTCGATCTGGTCCGGTCAGGGGTGGTCCGTGGGCCTGGGGTGCGGGTTTTGAGGGGTGGCGGGACGAGGTGCGTCGTGCTTCGGCCGCGGCGCGCTCCGCCATGAAGAAGGTGGCAGAGGCGTCGGTGACGGCGGGGGGGCGCCGTGCTTGGTGCTGCTGCCTCCGGGCCTCGGACGGCTGGCGCCGAATCTCATGAAGGACGTCCTCGGGGGGTCGGGCTCGCGCTGCCATCGTGTCGCCGGGCTTCGGCTTGGGTTCTTGCCTGGCTGCGGGTTGCGGTCGTGGCGCGCTGACGGGCTTGGGTGGCTGTTTGGCGGCGGTCTTGGGTTTCAGCTGGGTTGCGGGTGCGCGCCTCGTCCGGGCGTGGGCCTTGGCGTCGGGGGGGTTGCTCGCGCCGGGGACGGGTTTTGGGGCCTGTTTGAGAGGTTTCCCTCGTGGCTAGGGGGAATGGAGACCTCATGGTGGTGCCGGATGAGGTGGTTGTGGTGGTGGAGGTTGTGGAGTCGGAGGCGGACGAGACGGCTGTGGGAGACGGCGGAGGGCCCTGGGCTTCGAGTGCGGGCACAGGGTGCTGGGTCCTGCAAGTAGCGAGAACGAGGGGGCGGGTTCGGGCACCGGGCGTGTGCGCGCGCTTTCCCCGGTGACCTGTGTGTGCTGGTGCTGGTGTGCTGGCGTTGTCTCGGCTGTGCAGGCACGTGGGTTACCCTGGGGGTGTCCATACTTGCTCCAGGACGTGCGGGTGCGTTTGCTGCAGGTAGTCGAGGGAGCGGAAGAAGCATCGCTGGATGCCGTGCATGTCCTCCTCCGTGAGGTGGGGGTAGTTTTGGATGGGGCTGTCTGGGCCCGGCCACAGCAGCGCCATGAGGCGGGTTGCCACCATGTACGGTCAGAGCTGTAGGGTGGTGGGGCGTGGGGGGGCGGGTCCCCTGCGGTTCAGGGGGGCTTCCCTCTGCTTGGCGCGCAGCGTGACCCTCCACAGACACCGGTCCGTGGGGATCCCCCAGGTCCGTTGGGTCCACTTGGCAAGGCAATACATCGCCCGACCAAGGCCCTGGCTGCCGCTGCGGATAGAGAGCAGCGTGTCCAGGGATTTGCGTTCCCACATGCACCAGATGAGGGGTCGTCCAGCTCGTCCCCCCTGGCGTACCTGTCGGGGCCTGGTTTGTGCGGTCGGGGGGGCACAGAGGGAGTCGGTGTCGTGCACCACCCAGTGGTCAGTTGGTGCGTGGTAGTGGGTGGTGGAGAGGGTGTAGTGCAGATTGTACATGAGAGTCATGTACGTGGAGGGGGCTGGCTGCTGGTCGTCGGGGGGGGGATGTCCCCCGGGAGGTGGTGCCGGAAGTTGCTCACGGAGGCCATCCGGGCTACCCATGTTTCCCGCTCCAACTCTTTGGTGTTGCTGGGGGTGGCGCTGGGTGGGGGGTGGGCCATGTCGGGTTCGCGGTAGCGGGTGCGGCCCTGGGTGTTCTCCTGCTCCGGCACGGGGTGTCCGACTAGGTGTGGTCCCCAGTTGATTTGGGGCACCCAGACTCGGTTCCCCGTGGGGGGCAGGCTCTTGCCGTCTGGGGTAGCGCGTGGGGGGCGGTTGTGTCAGGCGACGTGGAGGAAGGCGTCGAAGAGGAAGTCTCGGACGCCTTCCGCCAGGGTGGCTGCCTGGACCAGGGTGATCGCCCGGATGCGCTCGGTGGTGCCGGAGGTGTGGAGGCGCAGCACGTCCTGCTCCCCGAGTCCCCGGAGGTGCTGCCGTACCGCTGCGTGGTCGTGTGGGGTGTAGGGTTCGGCCGTTGCGGCGGCTGGTGGTGCAGGGTGTGATGGGGGGGGTGGTGTGGGTTCGGGGGGGGTGGTCGTCGTTGTCGTATGTGGGGTCCAGTGATGGGGTTTCTGGTGGCGGTCGCGGGAGGGAGGACTCGCGGTGGCGTGTGTTGGCGGGGGCATCGACATCAATTGGCTGGTGCTGGCTGCCGTGTGTTGCGTCCGTTGCCTGGTCTTGGGGGGGGGGGCTGGGGGGGGTGGTGTGGGGGTGGCACGGTTGGTGGTGAGGGGGGCGGGGGTGGGTGTCTTGCTGGCTGGGGGTCTGGCCGCTCTTGTGCGTTGTGTGGGTGTTGCGTGTGTGCGCCGTGCGGTCCCTGTGGTTCCTGGCTGGTTGTGGTGCCGTGGTGTGGGTGGGAGGCGGCCGCATGGGCGTCCGGGTGGGGCTGTGGTCCGTATGTTATGGGTGGCTGCTGGTGGATGGTGCTCACTGGTATGGGCTGTGGGTGGGGGGGCTGCTGGTGGTGGTGGGCCGCTCCTACTAGGTCCTGGTGTTGCTGGTGTGCGTGCGCGGCTCCCCGCGGGTCCATCGGGGTGTACAGTGTCTCCTGTGTCGTGGGTCCGTGTAGTGGGGGCGGCGGTTGGTGCTGGACCGCGTGGTGGTGGTGTTGAGGGTGTGCTGGTTGTGTGTGGTACCCCGGCGTTGGTGGGTGTGGTGGTAGGGGCTGGTGGTGGTGGAATATGTGACGGTGTGGTACGGTGATGTGTGCCATGTGGGGCCGGTGGTTCGTGGGGCCTGGTTGTGCTGGGGCGTGGTGGGCATGTAGCTGGTGGGGGTCGCTGTAGTATTGGGGCATCAGGGGGTAGGGGTTGGGAGGGACGGGGGCGTGGTGGTGGTGTTGGTGGTGCCATGTCCCCTATCTCTGCGCGCATGGTGGTCCTGGCATGGTGTGGACGTGTGCTGGCGGTGGTGGCTGACTGGGCTGCAGGGTTTGGGTGCTGCGGTACGGTGGTGGGGGTGGGCGCTGGTGGGGGCGGTGCTGTTGGTGTGCCCCGGGGGTCTGGGCGTGGGGTGGTGCGGTGTGGCTGGACCCGGGCCCTGGTCGGGGTCTCGCGCCCCGCTGGAGGGCGCGCTGGCGGGCCCCCTGACCTGTCTTGGTCTTCTTGGTCTGGTGGGTGTTGGGGGCGGGTGAACCCCCCTGTCCCCGTGGGGGCGACGGGGAGTGGGTGTGCCAGCGGTGCGCCTCTCGGAGGCGCGCCCCGAGGCTTCTGACGTAGGCGCGCTGGTCCGTGAGGCCCATTCGCATGACGGTGGCCTCGTCGGGGGCGGCCAGGTGGGCGTCCCGAAAGGACGCCCAGCCCTCCGGGGGCCTGAACTGCGTGGGGTGGGGGTGGTGTGCCGGGTAGAGGAATGCGCTGAGTGGGTAGGGTGTTCCTCTCCGTCGGCCGAGGGCGGTGTTGAACCGGCGGCAAGTGATTCGGAGGTAGGCTGCTATCTCCTCTGCTGCCGTGTCCGCCAACGCTTCTTGCGTCAGGGCTGCTGCTTCGGGGGCCGGGAGCTGTGGGTCTTGGAGGTGTAGGTCACGGTGGTGGAGGTAGAGGGCGAGGAGGACGTGGCGGGCCGCCACGTTCAAGCCGCCCCCGCTGTGGCGCAAGTTAGGCCTGTCGGGGGGCAGGGGTGCCCTGCCCATTGCCACGGCCATGGTCCATGCGTGGTCTGCCGCGTCCGCCACGTAGTACCCTCCCAGGTGGTCCTGGAGGGTGTCGGTGAGTGGCCCAAAAGAAGCTGGGGTGGTTGGCGGGGTGGGGTGCGGTCTGGGCCGCCGGCCGCTCGCGGCGGTGGGGGTTGAGGTCCCCGCAGTGGGGGCAGTGGGTGAGGCGGTGCGCGACCCCCAGGCAGACCCAGTGGTCTGTGTTGCAGGGTAGGGCCGTCTGTGGTAGCCGCTGTCGTACGCAGATGGGGCATGCGGTGGCTGGCGGCTGGTGGTACCTGTGGACGGACGGTGGCGTGGAGGGATGGGGGCTGGCAGCGCGCGCATGCTGGTGGGCGTGCGTGTGGTGCCTGTGGTCCCCGTGTGTGCCGTGCCAGTGTTTTGGTCGGTGGATGGTGTGTAGACTTGGTAGAGGTCCCGTGTTGGTGTGTCATGGGGTAGGCTCTCATGGTTGGTAGAACAGGAGTTTGAGGAGGTGGGCTTGGTCTGTTTGGGGTAGGGTTGCTGCATGCTGCAGGTACCTGTGGGTGCGGTATGGGAGCTGCTCCGCTGTATTGGTAATGGCCGTCCGGTGCATGTGCGCCGCCGTGGCTTGGAGGTCCTCCGCGTGGGTGCGTAGCAAGGTGTAGACGGCTGTGGGGAGGAGTCCCCTGCGGACCGCCTCGAGTACCTCCGTCTGCTTGACGACAGTGGCGAGTTGATGGGCTGCCGGGGACCGCGTCGGCGATCCGGCGTGCTGTGCGATGGTGTGGGTTTGGTTCCAGTCTGTGAGGGTGTCCAGTCCTCGGTACAGGGGGCACTTCTTGAAGTGGTCCCAGGTTTCTTCTTCCGCGTGGCCAGAGATGCATTTGGTGTATCTTGCGGGGACGTGGATCGAGCGGCGTGCGTACCATCGGTGGTATCAGGTGAGGAGGGGAAGCTGTTTGAGGGCGAGTTGGAGTCAGGGTTTTTGTAGGTGTGCTGGGAGGCTGTCCGGGCGTAGGGCGGAGTAGTAGAGGGGGGTGTCGGCGGAGTCTTCGAGGCGTGGGAGGAGTTCGGTGTTCGCCGGGTGGCCTAGTGTGGTGGCCAGCTGCTGGATGGGTGTGAAGTAGTCGTACTGCTTGTCTCGATCTGTGTACGGCGCGTCCTTGGGCATCCAATTGGGGGGGTTCTGTGGCCGAGGGTATCGGGGGTAGGTGTTGCAGGTGGCTGTGGTGTGGGGTATCCAGTCGTACATGTTCGAGCCCTGGGGTGTGGCTGGTGCTCTGGTGTTTGGCATGCGTGTCTGCGCGTCCGTTGCCGTATGTGTAGCGGTGTGATTCCTGTTTGACGATGTGTAGGGCGTCCTGGGGGTGCATGCCCCTGAAGGCCATCTATAGTCCCGGCGCCTGTGTGGTGAGGCCGGATTCGAGCGCCCTGTGGAGGGGCATGTCCGCGAGGCGCCTGGTGAGGTGGATGTCGACCGTGGCGTCAAGGACTACCCAGATGTTGCGGGGCTGGATCGTTGCGGGTGGTGGTGTGGCGGTGACGGCGTCCGCCAGGGTGCGCAGTTCGCCGTGGGAGGACGCCCCAAAGATGGTGGCCCCGGTGTGGTGTTCCACGTGGAGGCCGTCCGCGTGCCGAGTGATGCGTACGGAGGCGCAGCCGACCGTGGGGGTGCGTTGCTGGGTGCCAGATGCGTCAGTGAAGTAGATGATGTTGGTGTCCTTTGGTATGGGTACGCGGGCAATTGCAGTGGGTTGATAGACGTAGACGGGGTTCCCTTGGGCGGTTCTGGTTGTGAGTTGCGTGGGTTGTAGTAGCGGCGCTGCATAGACGCCTTTCCCCTGGGTGATGGTGGCCTGGGCCCGCGGGGTGAGGCGGAGGAGGCCTCTGTCCGGGCACCCCTGGGTGATATACGCGTACATCAGGTGGAAGAGGTATCCCGTATTGGGGTGGAACTTCTGGCACCTGATGGTCCGTCGCCGTTCCTTGTCGTCTTTGTCGCCGCAGAGGGTGGCGCATTTGTCTTGTATGGGGCGCATGCGTGCCTCTTGAGGTCCTGCGCGGTGTGGGTTGCAGCGGTCGTACTCCATGGCCACGCTGTCTGGGTTTGCGTTGGTGAATGTCCAATTCGCCGTGGGCGTTCGAGTCCAGGCTACGTGTGCTGGGTGGTCTGGGGGTACCGTGTGAAACCAGGGGGAGAGCCATGCCTGCTGCTCGGCGGTGGCGGCGGCGTTGGGGGTGTGGTAGTGGGTGGAGATGAGGTGTAGCAGGGGCCACGGAGTGTCAAGGGCTGCCGGTCTGCAGTGCCAGCACGACCGCGGTATGCCCTGGTCACTGTGTCTGACTGGTGGTACATCGGTCTCCGGGGCATTGTGCTTGGGGTTGGACCAGGGGGTATGGTGTCACTGGACAGTGCGGGAAGCGTGTTTGTGGCTGTTTGGCGCCAGTAGCAGGATGGTGGGTGGTGTCCAGCCTTCAGATGACGGGGTGGGCTCCTCCTGCGTCGTGTTGCCGTCCTTTGGGGCCTCGTTCTCGCTCGGGCGGGGTCGGGGGTGCTGGCGCCAGAAAGCCTTGTACGCCGTGTTGATGTCCTTGCACCCCGGCATGTCGCGCCCTGCCCTCGTAGCGCATGCGCGGAGGTACGCCTGGAAGACGTGGCGTGCTGGCCATTGCGGGTCGGAAAGGAACGGGGCGTGGTGGGCGTCGCACTGGGCCATGATCTTTATCTGCGTTGGGGTGATGTAAACTATGGTGATGGTGGCTCCCACGAGGCGCAGGGTGTCCACCTCGCCCGCCGGGTGTCGGTGGATGTCGGTGTGCGTGGCCCCGAGTGGCCGCTGCTGATCGCAGTGGTGGTTCCTCAGGATGGCGTGCGTGTGGTGCGGTAGGAGGGGCTGCAGCTGGGCCCAGATGCTGGTGCCCACGGAGGTCTGGACACCGTGTTGTGCTAGTATCCACCGGGGGCAGGTGGTACGGGCCATTTGCGCTTCTTTTATGCGCATGGCTGCCGCTTCGTGAACCTCGGGTTGGTGGTTGTGTGTCACCCTGTGTAGGAGGTGGGCTGCCTGTCTGGCATAGGCCATGTCGACTAGGGCGCCTGTATTGTCTCCGTAGTAGCGCCAGTTCGCCATCATGGCCTCCTTGGGGAAAGATGTGGGCCAGCCTCCGTGTTGCGCCCATGCCTTCGTCACTTGCTGTCGAGCGTGGTGTAGGGCGTGTTGGGGGTGTGGGAGGTGCAGGGCATGGTACCTGATGGCTGCATTGAGCACCTCTTCCATGAAGTATGCCAGTCCCTGCGTGGACAGGAGGTCCCCCCTGGGAAGTTGGGGTAGCCGGGCGAGGCGCCCTTCGAGCTTGCTTGGGAGTGTGATGTGGTGGTGTTGCGTGGCCTGTATGACTCCCAGGTGGACTGTGGTGTCCTCCAGGTGTAGGGGTTCACCTTTCCGGATGTGCGGGCTGGGAGTCCCGGTGTCGACTAGCCCGACCGATTTGCGGGGGTGCACCAGGAGCTTGTGGGCTTCCAGGTAGGGTGTGGTGAGTTGGAGAATGGCGGGCGCTTGCTCGGTGGTCGTTGGTAGCCCTGCGTTCTCAGGGTCGCGGTGGCGGGTGGCCGTAGTCAGGAGGTTGTCGTCCGCGAAGTTGATGAGGGGGGACCATAGTGGGTATGGGGCGTACCCCAGGTATACCCGTGCTAGCTCGAATGCCAGCGGGAGGGTGACGAGGAGGTAGAGGAAGGGGACCTCGGCGCCACCTTGGGGGACCCCGCTGTCTGTGCCGGTCCAGGGAATGAGGCCTCGGGCTCTGATGACGGCGTAGAGCCGGGTCTTGATGTACCCGTTCATGAAGGATAGGAATGGGAGGCCCATGGAATCCCATACCTCCGTGAGGAGCCGGTGTGGGGCATGGGGGAACGCGCCTTGAACGTCGAGGGAGGCGACGATCATCTCGTAGGGGTTCATGTCCAGCGCGGTGACCTGGAGGAGGATGGCCTCGTGGGGGGACCTGCCGGCCATGGCCCCCCACATGCTAGCGGGCACGTGGGCAAGGACCGCCGGTGCGATGCGGCCCAGGATGAGCGTCCACACCAGCTTGACCTCGGTGGTGGCGCAGACTACAGGCCGCCAGTTCCCTGGCTGCGCCCAGTCCCGCTTCCTTCAGAGGGGGTGGACCAGGTTGGCCAATTCAGGGGGGATGTTCGTGGTACCCGTGACGATGTCCCACAGGCGGGCTGCCAGGCGGCGATTGATGGGCAGGGTGAGGTGTTGGTACGCCTGGGCTGTTAAACCGTCGACGCCGGGCACGACCCCCTTTTTCAGGCGGTCCAGGGCGCGTTGCAGTTCCGAGATGCTGAATGGGACGTGTTCGATGGCGCGCCGCTGTTCCCGGTTGAAGACCCTGGGCACATGCTGACCGATGGTGCTTCGGGTATGGGGGTCAAGGTTGATGGGGGCGTCCCCATGTTGTGCCTGAAAGGTGTCCAGGACTGGCTGGAGGACGGCGTCGGGGTCGTTGATGAGGCCCCCTCGGGGGTGCGCATCGCGTGGATGGTACGTCGCCCCGTGTCTTCCAGGATGCGGCTGATGTACCGCAGGGACTTGTAGGGCGTGTCGCTTCTGCCGCATCTTTCGCGTTCCTGGGCTGCGGCCGCTATGCGGTGGGCGTGCCATTCCTGGAGCTGGTGGCGGCGGGTTGTGAGGAGGGCGCGGAGGTGGGTGTCACGGCCTCGTGCTTCCGGTGTGCTGGGGCACAGCAGGGTGGCGCGTTGCTTTTTCGTGGTCCAGATGTCATGGACGAGCTGTTGGAGGGTGAGGTCCGGTGGTGTTCCCGTGTGGCTGGGGTCGCGCTCCATGCCGCATGCTAGTGCCGCCCGGCGCATGGCGGTGGTGAGTGATGGATCATCTGGGCGGCGCAGGATGGCGTGTAGGGCCCTGTTATACCTGTGCCAGGCGCCGTGGTCGTTCTTGGCTGGGAACTGTAGTGTGAGTGGGAGGGTGTCATCTGGCAGGGTGGCCGCGGCTGGGGGTAGGCTGGGGATGACGAGGTCGATGTAGAGGGGTCGGTAGCCCGTGCCCGCGGGCGGGAGGTCCCCGTAGGTTGCCTCAGGGACGCGTACGGTGGTTGGGTCCCCGTAGCACCTGTCGATGCGGAAGGGGTGGGTGCCGGCTTGGTTGGGGTAACGGGAGGGTGTGCCGGCGAGCCCTGCCGTGAGGTTGGTGAGGCCCAGTTGGTGCATGGCGTCCGGGACGGCTATGTCGGTGGCTGTGGGTGGGCCGGTGCGGTCGTCGTCGGTTGGGGCCGCGTTTGGGTCGCCTATGATGATGGTGGGTGCCAGGAGGGAGAAAGCGGCGGTACGCCAGGCTCAGGGCGTCCAGGAAGTCCTTGGTCTCCTCCCCGAATGGGACTTGCGTGAGTAGCACGTTTAGCTGCCATCTGGGCCCCACGCACTCGTACGCCCCGACCCGACCGTCCACTCCGAGGTTCGGGTGGGCATCTACCGTGACCGACGTCTTGTGGTAGAGGGGCACCCCTCGTTGCCAGTAGGCGTGGTATTGGTTCTTTCCGGGTCCAGGATCGGTGCCGGTTCGGGCTGGTCCGCTCTGCGGAGGGCTTGCTCCAGGAACCCCAAGAGGTCTGCGCCTTAGGGGTGTGGCCCTGGTATGGCTTGTAGTGTGGCGGCCTTGGTGGGGTCGTAGGTGACAGCGGGCTCGTTGAGGACGTTGATGCGGGCGTGGGCTTCCGTAGGCGCCGTTTTTTGGGGACCGGTAGTCGTGGGGGCGAGCCGTGTCCGGCCCGGGTCCCGTCAGGCGTCCAGGAGGTCGATGACGCCCTGAGCTGCCGGTGCCTTGCGGTTTCGCTTCTGGGGCTGGGGTAGGGGCCATGGATTGTGGACCTCGCCTGTGTACTCGGTGCCTGTGAGGTGCTCCGTGTCGGGGGTGCAGAGCTGCATGGGGACCATCTCACAACCGTTTCGGTCTCGCCAGAGTTCGATGGTGCGCCCCACCTGCTTGTCGTTGGGGGTGGCTGGGTCCCACTTGACGTGGATCCTGAACCCCTGGTGGTCCCCGGTGACGTGGTACCGGTGCTTGACCTCACCTGCGGCCTATATCCACTTGGAGGGGCCTGCGGCCGTTGCGTACTCCAAGGGCAGCTGCACCCGGGTGCCGATGGCGTACTGAGGATACAGGGCGGCGGCTTCATCTTCGGTCCAGCTTTTCGGCTTGGCTTTTGGCTTGGGCGCGGGTTTGGCCTGTGCGGGGGCCTTGCGCTTCTTTGCACCCGTGCGGCGCCGTGCATCTGGCTGTCCCTGTTGGGGGGGGTGCGCCCTGGGGCTGCTGTACAGGCGCGTGGCCTGGTGCAAATACGGGGTGCTCGCGGCCGGCTGGGACCTCGGGTTTGGACGTGCGGACGGCGTCCTTCAGCTGGAACACTTGCTTGGTCATGAGGCCAAGCACTTCCTCAGCCTCCCGTAGGGTGTCGGGCGGGTCTCTTGGCCAGGTGAGGAGCCGGTGCCCAGTGCCTGTCCCGTGGCGGCGCATGTGGGCTGTGTAGCGAGTGGCGTGGCGTGTCCACGCTAGGGTGCACTCCGGGGGGAGGGGGCCCTCTGGCGCCCCCTGCGCCCAGCAGAGGGCGTAGTGCAGCGCTTCCCAGGCTGCTTCTGGGGTGTGGGGGACGCGGGCGGCGAGCTGCAAGTGGTCCCCTCCGCGTGATGGGGGTGGGACCTCGTCGTCGGGGGTGTGTGCTGTTGCCCGTCTGACCTTGCCGTGGTCGTCCCATTCCACTGTCCATCAGATGTCCCGGTGTTTGAGGATGTGGACCTCTGTGGTGGCCGGGGGGGCGTCCATGGCGTCCCAGCTGACGAGCTGGATGGTGCAGACCTGGGGGTGGGTCTTTGGGGGCGCTCAGTTGCTGAGGATGCGGTGGACGTCCTGTGCGGTGGGACCTGCGTCGGGGGCGTCCTGCGCTGCCTGGGCTAGAGGTGGGGAGGCGCGGTCCTCCCAGAGGCGGAAGTCTGACGCCGCAGCGTACATGGCTGCGATCAGGACGTGCTCCGTCAGCCCTTCCACCATGAGGTGGTTTTTCCCCTCCAGGTCTCGGGAGATGGTGGCCTCCGCCTTTAGGGTGAGGAGTGCAATGGCGCGTTTGGGTCCAGGCGTGGCATGCGTCGGCTCATCTGGCGGGCATCCGTCGGATGGGGTGTGGGGGGGGCGTTTCTGGAAGAGGGATGGTTCCACCGCCAGGTGCTCGACAAGGTGTAGCGGTATGGCGTGGTGGTGGTCTGCCGCGGGCAGGAGGTAGGGGTGTGGGTCTCCGGACATAGTGCCGAGGTATATGCCCCCCCTGTAGGTAGGGGTTGGCAGGGGTTGTTGCAGAGCGCCCGCGCATGGTTGCGCGCACCAGGGGTTGCAGTGGGTGCACTGGGCCGTTATGGGGTGCGGTACCGCGTACACGGTGAAGGGCCCGACCGCGCGCTGGATGTGGCTGGGGATGATGGTGCGGAAGTCCGCCAGTCGTGTCATGCGGCCTTTGCCATAGTATACCCAGAGTGTGTCCTCCAGTGCCATTTTTGGGCGTAGCTTGCGGGCCGGTAGGTTCAATGTTCTTCTGCGAGTGGCTTCGGTGATGGTGCCGGGTCCAGCGTTGATGCGTGGGAGCGGGTGGTTTTGATGGTGTGCTGAGGCCCGTCTGCTGGCTGCCCGGAGGGGGGTGCTGTCGGCTGGAGGGGGTGCGTGGTGGGCGGGCCTTTTGGGCGGGGTCGGGGCGATGTGTAGTGGATGCTTCCACGCTGGACGCGGGTGGTGTCGCGGCGGCTGGAGGCCAGGGTAGGTTGTGAAGGTGTATATGGTGATGGGGGAGCGCTCATGCGTGGCCTGGAGGTAGTAGTGGTCGCAGCCCGTGTTGTGGGTGACGACGACGTTGGGCGTCGGTATGTCGTAGTGGAGTGCGGTATTGCGGAGCTGTTTGGGGAAGCGTGCCGTCGCGTCCCCCGTTTTGGGCGCGGTGTCGTTGGGCACGAGGATGTGGACGGCCCACGCATCGTGGGCAGGCAGGTCGAGGTCCGGTAGGGGTGGATGAATGGGGCGTCCCTGGAAGTGTGCGAAAGCTGGGTTGTGGCGTGCCGCCGCTTCTTTGATGACGGACGGTGCCCATTGGGGTGGCGCCCCAACCTGTTGGGCCATGGCGGCGACGGCATGGGCGACCGCTGTGAGGTTGGGGCCGATGCCAGGCTGGTCAGTTGGTGGTTGTAAGCCCCTTCTGGTGCGGGGTGGTGCCACCATAGGGTGTAGCCCTTCTGCGTGTTATCGTGGGGGGTGTGCACGAGGCCCTGGTGGTTGGAGATGGCGGTCTTGAGGGCTTCCGCTGCTGCGCGGTGGAGGGTGCGCGTGTAGGCCCAGACCCCGGTGGGGGGGGCCGCCCTGGTGTGGGATTCGGCCGTGGTGGGGGTCGGCTCGAGGGTGTGACTGGTGAGGGAGGGCCTGTGCAGCCCATCGTGCAGGGAGGCGCACACGTGTGCCCACCTGTCCGCCCATCCCTCTTGGGCGTTGCCCGTGTCTGTCCCTGTTGGTAGGTGCACGATGATCACGTGCCAGGCATGGGACCCTCGTACCATGGTGGGGGGTGTGGTGTGTTCGTGTGCGTGTAACCACACCGCGGTGTCTGCGTTCGCCCGTACGTAGTCGTCCCCTTCCGCTGTGTGGACGTTTCCGATGGCGGCCTCTCCTTCCAGGGTAAGGAGGAGGTGTGCGCCAGGGGCCTGCGTCTGCGCCTCCATGTCCCGGAGCCACAGGTACGTGAGCGCCGCGGCGCCGGGGAGGATTTCCCCCCACGTGAAGGTGCCCTCAGGTGATGCCCACTGCAGGGGCAGTGTGCGGCATCCCCGCGAGTTGCTGGTGGCATGGTAGTCGTGGGGGAGGTGACGCTTGGTGAGCCGGTGCGGCATGTGTTCGGTGGTGGCTGTGGGGGGGTCCTAGTTAGATTCCTCCGGGGGGGGGTGCGTCCGCGTCGTCCTCCTGGGGTTGGGCCAGCGGCAGCGCCTGTGCAGTGGGTGTGGTGTCGGGTAATCTGCTGTGTGTGAGGGTGTAGAAACCCTCGGGGGTGAGCTGGAGGACGACGTCCCACTTCGCTGTCTGTTCCGGGGCCCACTGTTGGGGTCCGCTCCGCGGCCGGTGGAGGGTGACCTGATGGCCCCATTCCCAGCTGTGGTAGGCGAGGAGGCTGAGGATGGTTTCTTGCTCCGGGTCCTCGACGTTCTCCACGTACGCCGTCATGTCAGTGACGTCGATGGCGTACTCTTCCTCCCATTCTTGTGTGGGGGCGCCCAGAGATGGGGGGGTGGTGGTGTACCTGTGGAGCCCCGGCCCCATGACGTCGGGCAGGTCGCGCTCGAGGGACGCCCGGTGCTTGGCGGGGCCCTTGCTGGCTTCGTAGGTGGGGTAGTGGCGCCGCAAGGCGTTGGACAGGTGTGTCCAGGGCGCCCGCTCGCGGGCTGGGGGTCGTGGAAGGGCATTTTTAGGGCCGGGGTGGCCGGGGTCCGCGGGGTCGCTTTTTGCGGGCTCGGGCTCCGGCGGGGTTAGGTCCATATGCTGTTCCGTGTCCTCCGTGTGTTGGATCTTCAGCTCTAACAGGCTGTCGATGTCCAGGGCCATGGGGTCATTGTGGTCGTCCTGGGGTGCTGCTTTGTGGTGCGGCGGATGTGTTATGTTAGTGCTCGGCGTATGTGCGGCTGCCGGTGCGGGGCCGTGCGCCGGTGCCCGGGGAAGTGCGTGGTTTGGCGTGGTTGTGGTCTGCGCATGCTTGTTGGTGGCTGTCCCAGCTGGCGGTGTCGCCCCTGGGCGTGGTTCGGGTTGTGGCCGGTGGCCGGTGTCGAGCTGGCGTGTGGTGTGTGGGGTTTCCAGGGGCGGTGCCCATGGGGGGGGAACGGGGTGCGGAGCCGGCGTGGCGTGGCGTCGTTCCTGTGTTGGGGGGCTGTGGTGTTTCATGTCCTCGGGTGGGGGAGGGGGGTGCGGTGTTGCATGGTGGTGCTGGACTGCGTGGTGGCCTTCCCGGTGGGGGGGGGGGGGCGTGTCCAGGTCTGGTGGGGTGGGTGGTTGCTCGTGGCTGGTCCTCAGGCGGTGTGGGACGGCCCTGTGTGGTTCCCTGGTCGTCCCTCTGGTGTGTTTCAGTACGTGGGCCGTGTGGGTTCGTTGTGGTGTGGGGCTTGGGGTCCCCTGGGGCGGGGTGTGTTGGATAGGAGTGTCGCAACCAGGGGGGTGTGGTCGCGTGGTGCTTGGAGGGTGTCGGCCCACTGGTGAGTGGGCCCAGTGGTGCAGGGAGCGCTGTGTATGGGCCACACGCGGGCTGCCACGTTTGCGGGGTCTGCGGGTCGGTGGGTCGCGGCGTCTTGGGCGTGTTGCGGCCCCGTCGCGGCGTCTGTGGGTGCGGAGTGGTGGTGCCTGGCTGGGGTGTACCGTCTCCATGGTGGGGGGGGGGGCTGTCAGCTCGGGTGTGGGGTCTGTCTGTCGTAGGCTACCGGCTGGCAGCGGGTGCCGGCACCTCACTGTGGGTGGTTTGAGGTTTGAGGTTTGATTTTGCGGGTAGTAGACGCCTTTCGGCCCCGGGGGGCCACCTGGTCGGGCAAGGTGATATCCTCCCCACCGGGTCCTAGTGGGGGGCCCTCCAAGACGCACCTCCTGCCTGGTGGCGGAGTCCCCTGGGTTCACAGAGCTCGGAGCCCTGTCCTTCCCCGGCTTCCCCGTTTCACCACTACCCGGTCAGGGCATCAATTCGCAGCCGTGGCTGCGGGCGCTTACCCACTGCGTCGCCCCCCTAATGTGTGGTCGCCCGGGGCGCCGGCGCCGCCGGGCCCGTGTCACTGGCTTGTCGCCAGTGGGACCCCCTTGAACTGGCGCGGAGGCTGCCTAGCCTAGGGGTTCGGGCGTGGCGCTGTGCGCCACTACTGCCTTGGCGGGTGCAGTGCCCTGTCTGTGTGTGCGCGGCGCTCGTGGCCGGTTCGGGGGGTTCGGGCTGGTACCTGGTGTTGTGTCTCTCTCGTTTCCCCCTCCCCGCCCCGCGTGTTCCGCGCTGCGTGTGGCGGGCCGTCTCGTCCAGGTGTCCCTTACCCTCGCTCGATGGTACGCCATTCCACGCGGTCTGTGCGTTCCGCGCGCTCGGTACGGTTGCCCTTCTGGTAGTCCCCGCGTGTCCCTTTCTCGTGTGTGCGCTCGCGCTCCCGCGGCGTCCGCTCCCCCCCCCCCTGGGTGGTGTGGCGTGCGCACCTCGCGCGGTCCCGGCACTGGGCGCTGGTAGGGCCATTCCACGTGGTCCGTGCCCCTCCGCGTGTCCTGCCCCGGCCCCTTGCTCCGTCTGGCGTGCTTGGGGGGGGGCGGTCCGGTCCCGGTTCCCCCCTATTTGTCTTGGGGTTGTGGGGGTGGCGGTAGGGCGTCGCCGGGGGGGTGCCTTCTACTGTTGCGAGGGGCGTCTGGGGTCAGGCGCTCCCCCTCCCCCGACTGCCCGCCCACTGGGCGGGCTGTCGGGGTCCGCGATCCACGTGTTGTGGGAGCGGGCGTGCGGGTGTGGGGGCCCTTCTCTGTCCCCTCGGCCGGCACGCCCTGTGGGGGCTGCGCGTCGCGGGGCGGGTCCGTGGCGTTCGTGTGCCGGGGGGCGGGCTGGGGGGGGGGGGGCGTGCGGCGTACCCCCCGTTTGTGCGGCCGGGGGGGGGCCTGTAGGGCGGGGGGTCGCTCTGCCTCATTCCGTCCCTCTGCCTTCCCTGGGCAGGCAACAAAGCGGGTGTCACTGGCGTTGTGCTGGCCATGGGGGGCGTGGCCCCCCATATCACTCCGGTTCGTGCTCACCAGGCTTCTCTGGGTGCGATCTGTGCGGCGTCCTGGCGTGTTGGCGCGGGCTCGCTTGTTCTTCACGGCCCCCGTGGGAGCCGGCGGCTGGGGCGGGGGGGCGGGTCGCGCTCCGGCTCCTCTCTCGGGCGGGGGAAGGACCATCTGCCCTGCCTCGGGGGGCGGGGGCCGGGGCCCCCGCGGCTTGCGGGCCGGTGGGGGGGCGGGGGGGGGGTGTCGCGCCGCGGCCTCCCTGCTCCCCACTGGGCGGCGGCCTGCGGTACTCAATCCTGGCCCCCCTCATGTCGTCGGCGCGCTCCCCTCCGGCGTGCGCGTGCGGTCGGGGTCGAAGTGCCGCCCCGGGGTGGGGGAGGGTGAGGGGCGGCCCGTGGACCGCTCACCCCGGGGCCCTTGCAGACCTGAACCCCCCCTCTGCCCTCCTGGAGTGGGCTGTGGTCACGGGAGGGTCATGTGGGGCGCGGCCTCCATACTGTTCTGTTGTGCGCGTTGCTCCGGGACGCTAGTGTGGGCTCGCGGGAGCAGGTCCAGCCGCCGGTGTCCCCACCGCGTCGCCGTCCCTTCTGGGGGGCGGGGCGTCCCCTCGGCTCCGGCGGGCGGAGGGCCGCGCCTGTGGCTCCCCAGCCGGGGGGGATGCGCGGGGGGGGGGGGCCTGGGGGGCCGCTCCCCCGCCCGCTCCCAGGCCTGTGTGGGAGGGGGGTGGGGGAGTGGGGGGGGCCCTCTGGTCCCCTCGCGACGCCTCCTGACGGCCGGGGAGGGGGGCGGCATGGCAGTCCCGCCCCCGGGGGCCAGCCATCGGCTGGGGGGTCGCGCCCTTCCCCCGCCTCCGTCTACCTAGAGCCGGACCCTCGTGCAGGCCGTCGCTGGGGCCCCTCATCCCCCCGGCCGTCGTCGCGCGGCGCTGGCCGGCCGGGGGCGGCCGTGAGGGTTAGCGGTCAGCGGTTAGCGGGCTGCGGGGCAGCAGGTTCCCCCCCGCGCTCGTTGTCTCCGCCCTCCCTCCCGCGGGAGGTGGCACGCTCTCTTGCGTCGTGCCGTACCGTGGGGGGGGCGTGGGTCGGGGGGCCCAGCACCCCCCCCCACTCTCTCGCATCCGCCGTCTGGGCCATCACCTGCGCCGCCGCTTGTGTGGGGGCTGGGGCTGTGGCGGCAGCGGGTTGCGCCAGCGGTAGCGCCAGTGGGCGAGGGCGCTGCGCAAAGCCCGAAGGAGCCAGTTGTTGGCGTCCGCATCTGTGATGCGGAGCACCGCTCCCCCTCCCAGGAAGGCCGGCCACGTCGGCTCCCTGTTGGGCCACGCCGCCCGGATCACTGACCTGAGGACCCTCTCATGGTCCTCTAGGGCTGCCCACCCCCCCGGGGGTACCTCTCGGTTTCCTCCGTCTCTCCGGAGGAGCACGGCATCGAAGGGCCGGTTCCTCAACCCCCTGGTTGTCCCCTCGTTGGCCCAGCACAACCACCCGTAGTCCTCCCCCACCAGGGGGAGGGCCTCTCCCCCCAGAGAGTCCGGGACCGCGCCCCAGTCCCGGTCCCATGGTCGGCCCCCCTCTACCCCCCGCGCCGGCTTCCCTCGCTGCCCCTGTGCCTGCGGCGCCGATGCCGCGCCCCTCCCCCCCTCCGCCGAGGCCATCCGCGCCGGCTCTGCCCTCGGCGCGGGGGGGGCTGGCTGGTGCCGGGGTCGTGGTGGTTCGGGGGGGACGAGCTCGCCGGCGTCAGGGTCGATGTTGTAGAGGTGGTGGTGGTGGTTGTGGTGGTGGTGGTGGGTGTGGTGCGCCGGCATCTGTTGGATGCCGGGGGGGATGCACCTCACCGGCTGCACGGCCGGCTGCGGGGGCGCCCCGCTCTCCGCCCCCCTCCCTTCGTCCCGCCCTCCCCCCTTGGGCTTCCATGCCCCGTCCCGCCTGTCCCTTGGGGCACGCGGCGCCCTTGCCCTTGCCCTTGGGCCCCTTTCCAGCCCCCCGCCCGTGCCCGGGGTCCCGCGCCCCGTCCCCTACGCCCTGGCCCGCCCGCTCACCCACCGCCCCTCACCCTGCCCCCTGCACCTGGGCTCCCTGCCCGTGCCACTGCGCGCCCTTCCCGTGCCCTTGTCCCTTCCCGGCCCCCTGCCCTGAGTCGCGCCGTCCGCTGCCTGCGCTCTGCTCCCCCCCAGCCGCTGCGCCCTTGCTCTCTGCCGCGCGTGCCCTCGCCTGCTCCTTGCGCGCGCTCCTGGGCACTTCCCCTGCCGCCTCCTGCCCCCCGCTACACGCTCCCGTAGCTGGCATGCATCTCTGCCTGCGCGCCCTCCCCTCCTTCCTGGATCACGCGCCGGGCGTCCCGCTGTCTTTGCAGCTGCGGCAGCGTGACGCCCGGCGGCGAGCGCTCGGGCGCCGGGGGGCGGACGTGCCGCGCCCGCCCCGGGGGGAAGGGCTTGGGGGGGAACTGCTTGGGGGGGCTGGTGTGGGTGTGGGTCGGGTTGGCGTGGGCGCGGTACTCCGCGCTCTCCCTGCCCACTGCTGCTGCTGCTGCGGCCGCCGGCGAGGCGCCCGTGGCCCGTGCGGGGTTCTTCCCTTGCTTGCGCGGCGTGCTAGGGGTCGCGGTGTGGCCGGCCGAGGCAGTGGCCCGGCCCGCTGGGGCCGCGGTTGCAACTCCTCGCGCGCCCTTCTCGCTCTATTCTGCTGCTGTGGCGGCCGCCGGCGAGGCGCTCGTGGCCCGTGCGGGGTCCGTCCCCTGCTTTCGCGGCGTGCTGGGGGCCGCGGCGTGGCCGGTCGAGGCGGTGGCGCGGCCCGCTGGGGTTGCGGCCGCAACCCCTCGCGGGCCCTCCTCGCTCTCCTTCGCTGCTGTGGCGGCCGCCGGCGAGGTGCCCGTGGCCCGTGCGGGGTTCTTCCCCTGCTTGCGCGGCGTGCTAGGGGTCGCGGTGTGGCCGGCCGAGGCGGTGGCGCGGCCCGCTGGGGCCGCGGTCGCAACTCCTCGCGCGCCCTTCTCGCTCTATTCTGCTGCTGTGGCGGCCGCCGGCGAGGCGCCCGTGGCCCGTGCGGGGTCCGTCCCCCGCTTTCGCGGCGTGCTGGGGGCCGCGGCGTGGCCGGCCGAGGCGATGGCGCGGCCCGCCGGGGTTGCGGCCGCAACCCCTCGCGCGCCCTCCTCGCTCTCCTTCGCTGCTGTGGCGGCCGCCGGCGAGGCGCCCGTGGCCCGTGCAGGGTCCGTCCCCCGCTTTTGCGGCGTGCTGGGGGTCGCGGCGTGGTCGGCAGAGGCGGTGGCGCGGCCCGCCGGGGCCGCGGTCGCAACCCCTCGCGTGCCCTTCTCGCTCTCCTCTGCGGCTGCGGCAACCCTCCGGCGATGCGCCCGGTTCCTGCGCCGGGGCTACCCCCCGTGTCGGCGGCGTGCCCGGGGCCGCGGTCGGGGCCGCGGCGTGGCTCGCTGGGGCTGCGGTCTCCGCTTCCTGCGTCGGGGCGGGGCGGCGAGGCTTGCTGCTTGGGCGGCGGGGGCGGTCACCTCCGCTGGCTCAGGCTCCCGGGCCGGCGCTTCCGCCAGCCTCCGCTGCTCGCGCTCCGCGAGGGTCTCCCCCGTCCACTCCGGGGAGGCGGGGGAGCGGGAGCGGGACCGGCGGTGGTGTCAGTCGTCCCGCTGGGGGCAGGCATGGGAGTCTGCCATCACTGTTATCCTGGTAGGCATGTGTGGTGGCAGGCGCGCCCTTCCCACTACCTCCTGGTGCATCAGTGCCGTGTCGTGGGCAGTGCGGTGTCTTGCTCTGCGGGGGGGAGGGGGGGAGGGGGTGGGGGGCCGGCTGTGGCGTCAGCCCCGCACGGCCAAGGGGCCGGCGGCCATCCACCGGCGTTGGGAGGGGAGGCGGGGGAGCCACGCGGCCAACGCGTCGCGCCATATCTCCCAGTCTGGGGCGGGGCCCAGGGCCCCGCGCCCCCGGGGTTCGTCGAGCGGTGTCAGGGGGGAGCCGCACCAGGTGGACCCCCGAAACGGCAGTGACCTCCTGTGTCCGCAGGAAGGTGTGTACTCCGTCCCGCGCCGCGGGCGCAGGAAGGGGGGGGCGGGGTACGGGTGCTGCTCCATAGAGGTGGGTGGGGCCGATCGGCAGGACCCGCCCCGGGTCCCCGCGGGTCGCGACGACGAGGAGGAGCAGGGGGGTGCCAGGGCACTCTTGCCAGAGGACCTGCCCCCTGTGGTGGGCACCCCTGGTTCTGGAGAGGGGGGGGGACAGGTCTGGGTCAGCCCAGCCGCGGGGCGCGTGCGTCGCCGGCGGGAGGGCGGGGCACCAGGTGGGCTCCCTAAGGAACGCCTCGCATACGATGGCGTACAGGGGGGTAGGCCCGGTGCCGTCGTACACTGGGTTGGTCGGCCGGGGGCGGGCGGACGCCTCGTCCGCGCCTTCCACGAGCACCGTGATCTCGCCCACCTCCAGGTCCTCGTCCGGTGGGTGTAGAAGGTGGAGCGCCGCATCCAGCTCGGACACTCCCCCCGGGTACGTGGCCCGCGCCTGGTTCAGGTACGGGGCCGCGTCCCCGGGGTAGCGCGTCCTGAGGGAGTGCAGCAGGGCTGGGGCGCTGCTGCGGAGGGACATGGCAGACCCTGCTCCCGTCAGCTGCAGGGTGTCCCCCATGGACAGGGGCCGGCCCGACCGGTTGGACTCGCGCCACTCCATCCAGTGCCCGTAGAGGGCCGCCTTCGGGCTGATCAGCCCTGGCTGGACAGCGTTCACAATCCGGTGCATTGCCGGGAGCAGCGTAGGGCCCCCCGCTCCGTTCAGGGCGCGGACGGCCGGGAGGGCGGTCTCGTTGAGGAAAGCCCTCGCACTGCCCGTCAGGTCACACCGTGCGGCAGCCTGCGCCTCGTGTGCCACCGCCACCGCGTCCGCCACCAGGCCCCGGACAGCCGCCTCCTGCGCTTTGCGGCGGGCCCTGGTGTGTCCCGGCCCATCCCCCCGTCAGCGCGGCATGGTGCTGCGGGTTCTGCAAAGGGCGGCGGCGGGTGGGGGTTAGGGCGCGAACACGTGCGACAGGTGCACAACGGATGTGGGGTCCCGCAGGTGCACGTGGATCCACAGAAGGGCAGCACCCGCGGGGCCCGCTCGTTCGTGTGAGGGGGTGTGTGCCCCCTCGATGCGCCGGTGCAGGGCCTCCTCCTCTGTGCGCCTGCGCGGGCTTGCGGGAGGTTCGGGCCAGGGGCACGCGGCCACCTGGGCGCACTGCGCGCACCTGTTTACGCCTGTCGACGCTGCGGAGGACATCGTGTTACATTCCCCGCAGAGTCGGCAGGTGTGTGGGAGGTGGGAGGGCGGCGACCAAGGGTCGGGATGGCGGAGCCAGAGGTTGTCCCACCTCTGTCGGAGGGGGTCCCGGATCTCCAGCAGGTGGGCGCGGACGCGGCGCCCGTAGTCCTTGCCAAGCGTTCTCCGCTGGACCTCCTGCCACGTGTCGTCGGGAAGGATCCCCTGGTCGTCGAAGGCGGCGATGAGGTCGTCCCACGCCGGGCGGGGGGCCCCTGGGGGGGGGTTGCCATGTACACGTGGCGCCTGGTGAGGTGGGGCGTCAGCGCATCCCATCGGCACCCGTTCGCGGTGTCTCGGTGGAGGGAGGGCCAGCAGGGTGCCGTCCGCGACTGCCTCCCATCCCACTCGCAGCCCTTCGCAGCCGTCCAGCTCCTGGCGCAGCGCGGCTGCAACGTCGGTGGGGAGCATGAGGAGCAAGGGCCCCTGGGTGTCGCCCAGCCGGGACAGGGCGTCGTCGTATACCGGCCCCCCAGCTTTGAAGTGCGTCACGGCGAGCTGGGCGGCCCTGCCCTCTGGGGGGTGCCACCGGACGGTGGCCGCGGCGTGTCCCCACGTGCGTTGGCGGCGTGAAGGACGATGCGGGGCGGGACGGGTGTCCTGACGAGTGAGGACATGTCCCCAGTGCATCCCGTTTGCGGCCCCAAGGCCGCCTGCAACCATTCCCCCGTTGCCGCGTCCCACGGGTGGTCAGGTCCCGCCCCGCGGATCACGGTGGGTCTCGGCCGGGTGTCCGGCCCCGATTCCTTGAGCGGGATGGCGGCGTATCGTTGCGCAGGGGTCTCCGGGGCGCGCGTGGCGGCGCACCACCGGCCCCACTCGCGCGCCCATTCCTCACCCACGATGCGCGCCTCCCACGCGGTCATGAAGCCGCGTCCGATGATCCACGGTGGGAGGAGGCCGTTCTGTAGTTGCCTCGAGAACCCCCCAGGCAGGTCCTGGTACGAGTGGGGGCCCTCTTGGGGCGGGCACTCCAGAGTGCCATTCACGAGACGGAGGGAGGCTACGAAGTCCTTGTCAGGGCGCGGGGGAGGGAGAGGGTCGTCGCCCTCCGCCGCAGTGAGCCACCAGTGTGCCCGGGCCGCCGCGTTTTGGGGCTCGCGGAGGAGTTGCTCCAGCCGGTGGTTGCGAAGCTCCCATGCGAAGTCCCCCAGCCCGAGGATGTGGTGGAGGAAATCATCCACAGAGGTCCCTCCCGGCGGGTCGTAGCGGGCTATGGCGCGGAGCTGCGCCTCCGCGTCCTCGGGCACCAGTCCGGAGCAGAAGACTTCCGTCCATGTGGCGCCTGCGGAGCGCCACGAGGCCACCCACAGGGCTTTGTCCCCGGGTGGGAGGTGGCGGCCGCCTCGTGTACTGCCTGGCGGTAGTGGGGCCAGAGGAGCTGTGAGTGGGCGCACCCCACGTGCATGTGCACCGGGGTCTCCTCCGGGCCGCTGCATAGGAGGCACGGTTGTGGGACGATGGCGACGCCGGAGAGCCGCTCCTTACGGACGCGGAGCCTGCGCTGCACCGGCGTGTGGCCGTCTCGGGCCCGCAGCGCCCGGCGGGTGGTGGCCGTCGCGGTGAGGTCCCAGGCGTGGACATTGGCCCTGGCGTGGGCCGCGCCGAAAGGTGTGTGTCCCCGATGCGTCAGCGCAGGGTTCGTCCAGCGACAATGAGTTGGGTGTGACCAGGGTCCGGGGGCGTGTTCTGCAGGACGGTTTCCTGGGACGCCGCCCAGTCCGCCTTGTGCAGTAGGGCGTCACTGTGGTGCGAGGTGGCTCGGACGTACCAGAACGGGTGCCCGGCGTGTTGCCTCCGCGCGCACAGGCTGTCCCAGAGCCACCGCAGGGGCATCTGGTTGACCATTTTCGCTGCGCCCGCGGGGACCCCCGTGGTCCGCTCGCGATCTGCGTGCCGCAGGAGGTGGAGGATGACTTCGATGTCCACCGTGTGGACCCATGGTCGGTGGGCACCGTATTGTAGGGGGAGGGAGGCAGCCAACCCCTCCCAGTCGGGCACCGTGCCCGAGATGGCCACCGTCCACGTGCAGGTGAGGTCGTCGGCGAGAGCGACGCTGGTGGCGTGTTTGCAGGGTAGCCCCATGCCTCCGGGATCCAGTAGTATCCGGTGGGGCTGAGCCAGCCCGCGTTGAGGTCTGCGGAGTGCCACCGGACGTCGGGGTGGCTGGGGGTCAGTTGGTCCACGCTCAGCGCCCTGGTGTCGCCAGGGCTGATCGCCGGGTGGTCGTGCAGCCGGATCTCTGCTCCGGTGATCGTGCTTGCTCAGGACCGAAGTGCCGTCACATGTTCCTTGAGCCACGCCGGGCCCCCGCGCTGGTGCACCACCAGGTGCCCCGTGTCCTCCGGCTGGTCCTCCAACGCGTGCACCGCCGTGTGTGAGTCGTGCGGCACCCCCGTAGCTACCAGCAGGGCGGTGCCACGGGGGAGCCCACAGGGTACGGGCTGGCCCGCCCCCACCTGCACTATTACCCACTCGGCCCGGAGCTGCGCTTGCCCCGTCGCTTGGGTGCATTGGTTGTCCGTGGTCACCAACCACAACGGCGTCGGCGCGTGGGGCCGGGGGCGCAGGGGCTCGGGCCATGCCACGTCCGCGTTAGGCTCTTGGTGCTCGCTTTCGGCGAGTATGTCGCAGAGGATGTACATGAGGGCTGCCGGCGGGTGGTACGCCGCCCCCCGCGTGGGGGGGGATAGGCCGTCCCGGCGGCAGTAGCCCCCGACGTGGAGGTGCAGGCCGTCCGGGGTCACCCGTGGGCCGGTGTGGGCGTCCTGCTTAGCCCTCGTGGGGTGGACAAGTCTCAGGCGGGGGTCCCGCGTGCCGGTGGTGTGGAAGAGGTGGACCAAGGCGTCGCGCCACCCAGGGTGGTTGGTGGGCTCCTGCTCACGGCAGCAATAGTGGAGGTGTTCATTGGCGCATTGGTTGAGGGGAGGGGTGGCGTGGCCCGTTGTTCCCATGCCACGGCGTTGTGTGTGGCACTGTCGATGTTGCCTGGCGGGGACTGTAGTTGGACATGGGCCGCCCTGGGGCACGCGATGGGGTTGTACAGCCCCACTCCCAGGGCGGCCAGGGCCCGGGGTATGCGGTGGACCCAGTCGCCCCCCGCTAAGGCTGCGAACTCCGGGACGGGGTAGTGCACCTCGGGACATATTCGGTGCGCGCCAGCTCTTTCCCAGAACATCTTGGTTAACTCGGCGCGCACGGAGTTTGAGCGATTGTGGACGAGTGTACCCACGAGGGCCACCGCTGCCTGCTGGCACCGCTTTGGCACCCGTGTGAGCCCCAGGGTCCGGTCATCCTGCAGGCTGTCCCACGAGGCGTCGAAGGCGTACCGCGCCCTGTCCCTCGCGACCTGGACCGTGATGTGGTCCAGGTGGCGTGCAGTGTCAAAGTCGTCGGCGATGAAAGGGGCGACATACTGCGTCACCCCCCCGAGGATCGCCAGGATGACGTCCTGCACCACTTTCGGTGGCGCGAGGGGGTTGAGGCACCAGTGGTGCACCGCCGCCAGGCGTAGCCGGTGCTTGCGCTGCAGGGGGAACTCCCCGTCCGGCTGCAGCTGGAGTCCCAGGTAGGGGACGGAGTCCGCCGCTGGTACCCAGTGCCACAGTTTTTCCAGGTGGGGACAGAGGCGCAGCTGCAGGCCCGGGACCCCCTCCGTGGTGGCCATGGCGCACTTGCGGGGGTTGAGCTCCATGCCCATCATCCCCAGGTACGCGGCCACCGCCTCCACGCCCTCGACGAAGTGCTGCAGCATGTGGGGCACCACCAGCAGGTCGTCGATGTAGGCCTGGATGAGGCCGTGCTGGGCCCCTCCCGGCGGGCGCAGGCGGTGCCCCTGCGCTCTGAGTAGGGGCTCCAGGAGGAGCGCGTACAGTAGGGGGCTCTCGGGGTTGCCCTGCCGGACGCCGCGCAGCATGTAGACGGGCTGCGTTAGCCCGTGTGCTGTGACGATGCGCAGCCTGGCGCACGTGTGGAGGAAGAGCAGGAGGTCAATGATGTCCGGCGGCACGGAGAGGTGGCGCAGGATGAGGTGGAGGGCGCCGTGCGGGGCAGTGTCGAAGGCCTTGCGGGCGTCAAAGGAGAAGACGTAGTTGGGCCTTCCCCGCTGGAGCTGCCGCTGCGCCATGAACAGCGGGGGGCCTGTGTTGGAGCCAGGGAGGGCCCCTTGCTGCCAGTCGCTGACCACTCCGTGCCGTGTGAGCACTTCCGTGATGCGCTGAGTGAGGGGGCCCGTGAGCAGCTTCATGTCCAGCTGGCCCAGGGCTATGGGCCTGTAGTCGTCCAGTCTGGCAGAGCCCGGTACCTTGGGGCTGAGCCAGATGTGTGCGTCCCTCCAGTGCATCGGCAGCGGGGCGCCGCGGAGGATGGCCCGGTAGCAGTGGACCGGGAGCCACTGGACGGGTGCCGGGGGGGCCTTGATGAAACGGGCCTCCACGTGGCTGGGACTTGGGGCCTTGCCATCGGCCCTGTCCAGGGCGGACTTCAGGTCCTGCATGGAGTACTGCTGGACCCGTGTCCAGGCCCCTTCAGGGACCCGGGGGACGTGGCGGCCGAGGACTGCCTGGAAGCCTGGGAGGTCCACCGGGCGTTTGTCATACAGTTCTCGCCAAAAGGCGCGAACTGCGAACATCACGTCGTGGGCCTCCGTGAGGAGCGTTTTGGTGTTGGGGACCCGCACGTTCCAGAAGCTTAACGGGCCCGGGGCCTCTACCACTATGCCTCCCCGCACGGCTTTCCATCGCTCGGCGATGTCGGGGGCGTGGCGGCGCCAGAAGTCCTTGATGGCTCGCTTGCGGTCTGCCGCCAGGAGTGCGCGGAGCTGGTGAATGTCCTCCTCGAGGGCGGCTGCTTGCCTCTCCAGCTCCTCCTGTAGCTGGCCCTGTGTGGTCGGGCGGAACCCGGGCGACACTCCCTGCAGCTCTTCCGTGAGCCAGAGCGCCGCCTCGGACCGGATGCCATGCCAGGCCGTGTCCGCCTGGTACGCTGCCGGCGCGCGCGCTGCCAGGGTGTCATAGCGGAGGACCGCTGCCTGGAGCCGCTTTCCGCTCTCCGGGAGGTCCCCCTCCGCCGGGTCCGTCCCCGCCGGGGCTGCGGGCGTCCCACCACACGCACCAGGGCGTCATGCGCCCTGTGGAGGTGTTCGAACACCTTGTCCACGGCGGCCGCGGGCACAGACCCGTAGTCGTGCTGCTCCGCGGGACCCACCCAGGGCGCCAGGGAGGGTTCATTCTGCGCGGCGGTGACCGCCGCCCACAGGCAGTGTTGGACGGGTGCGGCCTCGGCGTCGTACGGGAGGAGGCGGCCCTCCGTGTGGCTGTAGGGGGTGGGCATCGCCGCGCGCCCTGCTGCGCTGAGGAGACCCGGCAGGGCCAGGCGGACCGGGAGGTGGTCTGAGCCGACCACCTGGGGGTGTGCCATGCCGCGAGCACAGACGCTTTCCCGCAGGGACCACGGCAGGAGGGGCTAGTTGACCAGGAAGGTGTCCACCCTGTGCCGGGACGGGTGGAGCGTGGGGGTCATTTCCTCCTCGCCGCCTGCCGCGGCCCTTCGGAAACCGCAGGCCTCCCAGCCCGCTCGGAAGTGCTCCGTGGCCGGGTTGGTGGGGACATCCATGTAGATGTTGGTGTCGCCGGTGATGACCACCGGGTGCCTCCCACCGAGGCTGCGTGCCGTGGCATACATTTGTATGTCGGCCCAGAACGCCGCCCGTCTCGCCCGCGGGGAGCAGCCTGCTTGCGGCCCGTGGACGTTGATGAGGGTGAGGCCTCCCCCGTCCGTGCGGATCTCCAGCGCCGCGGCCTTCCCGGGGACAATTTCCGTGAAACTGAGCACCTCGTGCTCCGCCACGTACTTGCTGCTGACCGCGGTGAGGAGGCCCCCCCCTCTCGAGGTGGAGGTGGCTCCCGTCTCTGCCAGCCGGCTGCTGAAGAAGGCGGTGTACCCCTTGTCCCGGAGCGCCGCGGCCACGTGCATCTCCTGCGCCCGGGTGGCGATCCCTGTTTCCTGGAGCATGATGGCAAAGCCCCCCTCCTGGGGTAGCATGCCGTTGATGAGGTGCTCCTTGTCGGTACAGGCCGCCGGCCCCCGGCGCCGCCGGAGAGTGTCCCGGAGGGACCGGTCTGGCGGCACGAGGCCGTTCCGCAGGTTCCACGAGAGAAGCCACAGGGCGTTGCCCGCCCTGTGCTCCTGGAGTCAGCTATCCCGCATCGGCATCGCCGCTGGGTTCGCCGGCGCAGCCGGGGCATCCGGGTGCGCCGCATCCGCTGAGCCCGTTCCCAGCGGGGCCCACAGGGGGGCCCGGGGGACCGGGGGAGCCAGGGGGGCCAGGGGGGCCAGCCCCGCAGGGATGGACATGGACCGTGGTGGGGCCGCACCGCCGGTCCCCGGGGCCGCTCCGGGTGCCTCCTTATCTCCGTCCGCGTGGTCGGCTGCCTGGGGCGGGGGGCTCCGGGTGTACGGGGCGTGCCATGGGGACCTCCGTGCTCTCCCCTGTAGGATGTTGGTGGCCGTCATCTTGTCGTCCGCCGGGGCTGCAGCGTGCACCGCGTGCCACGCCAGGTGTTCCAGCATTGCCCCGCTTGTGTAATACTTGTCTGCACACAGGGGGCATTTCGTCAGCTCCGTGGCCCCTCCTGCCGGGGGGAGCGGCACCGACTTCCGAATGGCGCCCTCTGCCGCTGGTTCGAAGGGCAGGTTGGCCAGTGGCACCGTGTGTGGCGCCAGTGTGCGGCCCGGGGCCGCCGCATCGAGGGCTCGTGTCGCTGGCGCGGGCCCAAGACCCCAGATGGCATCGCGCTGCGCGTCTGCTTGCAGCCACGTCTGCCAGTGCGTGGAGCCGATTTGGCGGTCGGGCTTGCCCCTCCATCGCAGGTCGTGGAAGGCCTGTAGCCAGTGGTACACTGCAGTCGGGACCGCCAGCTGGAGCTCTAGGTTGGCGGGGTGCGCCGCTGCCGGCCACACCCCCGGCCTCGCCGCCCGGGCGTTGTCCTTCAGCCTGACCTGGAGCAGGAGGGCGTGGTGTTCGCCCTCCTGTAGCGCCTTGACGATCATGCGGGTGCAGTCTGCAACGCGGATCACGGCTTCGGGCCCCGGCAGGCGCTCGGGGTTGCAGACGACCATGTGCGCGTCCGCCGGGCTGAACATGCAGACCACCACTGCGGGTTCTGCTGTCCCTGTTGGGCCACCGCCAGGGTAGCCGCCGGGCGGGCGTGCGTGATTGGCTCCGCGTGGGGGTCTCAGACGTCCGTGGCCCTGATGGCGTCTCCCTGCCACGCGGCCCGTAGATGCTCCTCCTGGTCGGGGCTCCACACCAGTGCGGGGGGGTTGACCCATCCCGGTTCCTGCCTCTTGTAGGGGGCGCTGACGGTGTGTAGCATGACTGCCAGCGGCCAGGGGTCCGCCGACATATAGTAGGCCTGGGTGGGCCCCAGTTGCCAGTCGACGTGGGGCAGGGGTGGGGATGCCCCTTGCCTGGCGGTGCTGTGCCAGACAGTCCAGCGGCCTCCGGCCAGGACGTGCGTCCTGTACCCTCCGGCGTGGCCGTGCAGGATGGCCTGGTAGCCTGCCGTCTGCAGCACCAGTGCCTCCCCCTGCTTAGGCCCGGGTGGAGGTGTGCCATCGCCCGCACCCCAGACGCGGGTGCGCCCGCGGAGTGTGGCATGCCACGGGTCTGGTGCATCGCGCTGTGGCCCTTGTATGCTTCCCGCAATCTGCGCCGGGCCGTGGTGGTGGACGAAGCTCTCCCCGCCGTCCGCTAGCAACGCCGCCGTGACGACGTATAGCTGCTCCGCCGTGAGGAGTGCCGTCAGTGCGTGCGTTGCGGCCGGCTGGCGGGGCTGCGTGTCGCGGCAGGGGACGTGGGGCAGCAGTTGCGCCGGCCACGCCACTACGGGTCCCAGGGTGACGACCGCGACCGCGGACGCCAGCGCCGTGCGGTCCATTGGTCTGTACTGCCGGAGCCCCGTGGTATCTCGGGCGAGGTGCCTGCAGGCTGCCATCCAGGCCACCGCTGCGCAGTTCGTGACGTCCGGTTCGGCACCATCCGCGCCGTCGCGTCCCCTTTTGTTGTACCGTGGTGGCGGTGTCGAGAGGGCCGCCCTGCTGTAGCGCCTCCGGGTCCTGCCCAGGCAGGAGGGCGGGCGGGACTGGCTGCGGGAAGTCCTGCGCGCCTCGGCGCTCCGGGTGCGTGTGGTACGGGTTTTGCCGGCGGTGTTCCGGGGCTGCCCGTGGGTTGAAGAGGAGTTGGTGCAGGTACCAGTGGCCTTCCGCGGTGGACGGGTTGCGGAGCGTTAGCCACTGTTCCACCACCCCTCCTGGGTGCGCTGCCTCGACGCGGCGCTGCAACCCCAGGCGGCCTAGGCAGTTCGACGTGCCCGCGGGTGGGATGTGGGTTTGCGGGTAGAGCGCCCGCAGCGGCTCCAGCGCCAGGTCCAGCACTTCGTCGTTGAGCTGCTCCGTGAGAGTCGACGCCCTGTGCAGGGCGTTGAGGACCCCGGGTGTGGGGGCCGTGAGCTGTTCGAGCACCGGCCCCGGCGGGTACCGTGCACCCGGGTTCGTTAGCCACTCCCTAGTGTGGCTCAGTACGGCCTTCCACACGTCCCTCGTAAAGGCATGTTGGGGGGCCAAAGAGGGGACCATCCGTAGGAGGCGGTGGCACGCCGGCGGCGATCGCATGGGCTGTGGGGCAGCTGCTCTGATCCACCTGCACGCCGTGCCGGGCACAATTGCCTCCCGTTCCACGGTCCCCATTCCCTCGGCGTGGAGCAGCGCCTGGCCCTGGACCAGGAAGAAATAGGGGCTCGAGCGCCCCTTTCCTTCCTTCCACCGTACCCAGACGGCCCCCGCCTGCAGGCTGCGGAGCAGGGCCACGCCGGGGAGGAGCGGCTGCGGGAAAGCCCCCTTGACGGCCTGGGTGGCGTGGGCCAGGGTGCCCATGGGCAAATACCACAACGGGAGGGTCCAGGGGCCCGGCAGCGGTTGCGCCACCCCTGCGTCCCATTGCCACTCGGAGTCTGGCGGGGTGGCCGGGACCGTGCCTGTCTGCAGGAAGTGGCGTGCCTTCTTGTCGGGGTGCCGTTGGAGGGTCGCCGCGAGGCTGAGCCCCTCTGCCGCGGGTGCCACTGGGAGGCCGCCCCGGGGCCTGCGCCAGGGGTAATCCTGGTCAGCCGCCCAGGTGTGGAGGTCTCGGGCGATGTCCTGCGGGGTCCCTGTGGGGGCGTCCTCCGGTGCCAGGTGCCACATGACGGCGAGCACCGCCCACGTTGAGAAGGGCCACGCCCGCGGGGGGGTGTACACCTGGATGGTCCACTGCGGGCACGCCCGCCGCACGAGGGACGCGTGGAGCACCCCTCGGACCATGTCCGCCGCCAGGACCGGCACCATTCCCGAGGGTTCCACAATGATCCCCTCTGCGGGTCCGCCGTGGCGGCCCCGGGTGTTCAAGGCCACTGCAGCCTGCCCCGCGTGGGTGACTCGGTCGACGGCGTCCTGGATGTTCACGCTGCCGCGCGCAGTCTCATCCAGGATCCAGCCCTGCGCCACCCCGTAGCGTAGGGCGGCGCATGCGGCCGCGGGTGTCACCTCGGGCAGCGCTCCGTCATCGGGGCCGGGCTGGGGGTGCTGTTTGGGGCACCAGCCTTCGCCGGTGCAGTCGCCCCGTTTCCACGCGGGGCAGAGCGCGGGCACGCTGCCTGCCGGCGGCGCAGGTTCCGCGGGCGCGCCTCCCGTTGGAGGCTCCGGTACTGCCTCCAGGTCGGAGTCCGTGCCCGCGTCCCCTTGTGGGGGGTGTCCTTCGCCATCTCTGAGTCCCAGCGCCCTGATGACCTCGTGTGCTTCGTCCAGCATCAGAGATCTGGGGCGTGTTTTGCGTGGGGCCGCGGGTTCCGCCATTGTTGTGTCGCTGTGCCTGAGAGCAGGGGGTGGGGTGCGGATGTCCCGTGGCTGGTGCGTTGGTGCGTTGGTGCGTTGCTCTTTGTGGGGGTGGCGGATGGGCGCCCCCGGGGGGGCGCTTTCCAGCATTGCGAGGGGCGTCTGGTGTTAGGCGCTGTCCCTCCCCTGGCCGCCCGTCCTCTGGAGCGGGCAGCCAGGGTTCCGTGACCCACGTGTCCCGGGCGCGGTCAGTGCGGGCGTGGGGGCCCAGCACCGGCCCCACAGCGCGCGCCCTTGCGGGCCGGCGCTGCTCGCTGTGGGGGTGGCGGAAGAGCGTCCCCGAGGGGGGGCGCCTTCCACCATGGAGAGGGGCGTCTGAGGTCAGGCGCTGTCCCTCCCCCAACTGCCCGTTCATTGGGCGGGCTGTTGGGGTCCGCCACCCACGTTCTGTGGGCGCAGGTGTGTGGGGGTGGGGGCCCAACACCGTCCCCTTGGCGTGCATGCCCTGTGGGGACTGTGTGCCGCGGGGGCGATGGGGGGCCGTCCCCGGGGGGGGTGGCCCGCCACCGTTGTGAGGGGCGTCTGGTGTCAGAAGCTGTCCCTCCCCCGGCCGCCCGTCCTCTGGAGCGGGCAACCAGGGTTCCGCGACCCGTGTGTCCCGGGTGCGGTCGGTGCGGGTGTGGGGACCCAGCACCGGCCCCACAGCGTGCGCCCTTGCAGGCCGGCGTTGCTCGCTGTGAGGGTGGCGGAAGGGTATGCCCGGGGGGGGTGCCTTCCACCATTGTGGGGGGCGTCTGAGGCCAGGCGCCGTCCCTCCCCCGACTGCCCGCCTGCTGGGCGGGCTGTTGGGGTACGCCACCCACGTGCTGTGGGCGCGGGTCTGTGGTCGTGGGGGCCCAACACTGTCCCCTCGGCCTGCATGTCCTGCGGGGGCTGCATGCCGCGGGGGTGGTGGGGGGCCGTCCCCGGTGGGGTGGCCTGCCACCGTTGTGAGGGGCGCCTGGTGTCAGGCGCTGTCCCTCCCCCGGCCGCCCGTCCTCTGGAGCGGGCAGCCAGGGTTCCGCCGCCCGTGTGTCCCGGCTGCGGTCGGTGCGGGCGTGGGGACCCAGCACCGGCCCCACAGCGTTGGGCCCTTGCGGGCCGGCGTTGCTCGATGTGGGGCTGGCGAAGGGGCGTCCCCAGGGGGGGTGCCTTCCGCCGATGTGAGGGGCGTCTGAGGTCAGGCGCTGTCCCTCCCCTGGCTGCCCGCCCATTGGGCGGGCTGTTGGGGTCCGCCACCCATGTGCTTTGGGCGCGGGTGTGTGGGTGTGGGGGCCCAACACTGTTCCCTTGGCCTGCATGCCCTGTGGGGACTGCGTGCCGCAGGGGTGGTGGGGGGCCATCCCTGGGGGGGCTGGCCTGCCACCGTTGTGAGGGGCGCCTGGTGTCAGGCGCTGTCCCTCCCCTAGCCGCCCGTCCTCTGGAGCGGGCAGCCAGGGTTCCGCGTCCCGTGTGTCCCGGGTGCGGTCGGTGCGGGCGTGGGGACGCAGCACCGGCCCCACAGCGTGCGCCCTTGCAGGCTGGCGTTGCTAGCTGTGGGAGTGGCGGAAGGGCATCCCCGGGGGGGGTGCCTTCCACCATTGTGAGGGGCATCTGAGGTCAGGCGCTGTCCCTCCCCCGGCTGCCCGCCCACTGGGCGGGCTGTTGGGGTCCGCCACCCACGTGCTGTGGGCGCGGGTGTGTGGGTGTGGGGGCCCAACACTGTCCCCGTGGCCTGCGTGCCCTGTGGGGGCTGCATGCCGCGGGGGTGGTGGGGGGCCGTTCCCGGGAGGGTGGCCTGCCACCGTTGTGAGGGCCGCCTGGTGTCAGGCGCTGTCCCTCCCCCGGCCACCCGTCCTCTGGAGCGGGCGGCCAGGGTTCCGCAATCCGTTTGTCCCGGGTGCGGTTGGTGCGGGCGTGGGGACCAAGCACCGGCCCCACAGCGTGCGCCCTTGCGGGCCAGCGTTGCTCGCTGTGGGGGTGTCAGAAGGGTATCCCCGGGCGGGGTGCCTTCCACCATTGTGAGGGGCGTCTGGGGTCAGGCGCCGTCCCCATCCCGACTGCCCGCCCACTGGGCGGGCTGTTGGGGTCCGCCACCCACGTGCTGTGGGCGCGCATGTGTGGGTGTGGGAGCCGAACACCGTCCCCGCGGCTTGCATGCCCTGTGGGGGCTGCATGCCGCGGGGGTGGTGGGGGGCCGTCCCCGGGGGGGGTGGCCTGCCACCGTTGTGAGGGGCGCCTGGTGTCAGGCGCTGTCCCTCCCCCGGCCGCCCGTCCTCTGGAGCGGGCAGCCAGGGTTCCGCGTCCCGTGTGTCCCGGGCGCGGTCGGTGCGGGCGTGGGGACCCAGCAACGGCCCCACAGCGTGCACCCTTGCGGGCTGGCGTTGGTCGCTGTGGGGGTGGCGGAAGGGCGTCCCCTGGGGGGGTACCTTCAACCATTGTGAGGGGCGTCTGGGGTTAGGCCCTGTCCCTCCCCCGACTGCCCGCCCACTGGGCGGGCTGTTGGGGTCCGCCACCCACGTGCTGTGGGCGCGGGTGTGTGGGTGTGGGGGCCCAACACTGTCCCCTTGGCCTGCATGCCCTGTGGGGGCTGCGTGCCGCGGGGCTGGAGGGGGGGCCGTCCCCGGGGGGGGTGCCCTCCACCGTTGTGAGGGGCGCCTGGTGTCAGGCGCTGTCTCTCTCCCGGCCGCCCGTCCTCTGGAGCGGGCAGCCTGGGTTCCGCGACCCGTGTGTCCCGGGTGCGGTCGATGCGGGCGTGGGGACCCAGCACCGGCCCCACGGCGTGCGCCCTTGCGGGCTGGCGTTGCTCGCTGTGGGGGTGGCGGAAGGGCGTCCCCGGGGGGGGGTGCTTTCCACCGCTGTGACGGAGGCCTGGTGTCGGGCGCTGTCACTTCCCCGGCCGCCCGTCCTCTGGAGCGGGCAGCCAGGGTTCCGCGTCCCGTGTGTCCCGGGTGCTGTCAGTGCGGGCGTGGGGACCCAGCAGCGGCCCCACAGCGTGCGCCCTTGCGGGCCCGCATTGCTCGCTGTGGGGGTGGCGGAAGGGCGTCCCCGGGGGGGGTGCCCTCCACCATTGTGAGGGGCGTCTGAGGTCAGGCGCTGTCCCTCTCCCGACTGGGCGGGCTGCCGGGGCTCGTTGGGTGTGTGCGGTGTGTGTGGTGTCTGTGCCGTGCGTGACTTGGTGCGTGGTGCCGCTCTTCCCTTGTTCCTCTGGTGCTCCCGTCTCCGGTGTCTCGGTGCGGTGTTGTGCTCGCCGTGTGCCTGCCGTGCCCCCTTCCCTGTGCGCGCCCCTTGCTCGGCCGCTGGCTACCCCCCTTGTTCCTTTCGTGGCTTCGTTGCTCTTTACCCTTTCCTCTACCCTTCTCCCTGACATGCACTTTTCTCCTGCCTCCGCTTTGTTGCGTATCTCGGTCTTTTTCCTTGCAAGCTCGCCATGCTCTCTCGTTAGGCCTTCTCCTTTGAACCTGCGCAGAGAGAGGGTGTAAACGGGCGTGCGGCGACGGGGGTTTTGTCGTGACATGGCACCTTGAGCTGGCTGGTACGTCATGCGACATGCGTCTGCGACATGCGTGTGCGTAGGTTTATTTCCTACTTGCTCTCGTCTTGGCTCCGCACACCTCCTCGGCCGCTACCTTTGCTCGTTGTCTGTTCCGCGCGCGCGGCGTGACATGGAACATACTTGTTTCTTTCCCCACTATCTTAATGTGTCCTAGTCCTCTCGCCTTGCCTACGTGTGTATGGCGCAGGCCGGGCGTTCGCGAATGAGAGACGACGGCACAACGCAAAACATGCCTAAGCGTCTAAGACAACCCTACTTTAACGCCCAAACAACGCAAACACGAGCATACACTTCACCTCTCCTTGGCACCTGTGAGGGGAAGGGAACGTGGGTGCATGCACAAGGAAGCGTGGCAACGTGTGTTTGTCGGAATCCGGCACACGACGCCATGCTATATGTGTGTATGTTCTATTCAGCGCAACGAAAAGGGTGGTTGTGCTGTAAGAGCAGTGTCACGGTTGCCCCGCATTGCACCGCAGGGTAGGACCGTTGACCCCCCTTGACAACCACTCCCTGGCCGAATGCGATTTCTCTTTTCTCGTCTCGGTTGGTGGCGCGGGCCGGGCGGTTGGCGGCGTCGCACGACATGGTAACATACTTGCGTTCTTGGTGGCGGTGTGTGGCTCCCCCCTTGCCTACTATTATTTTGCATGGCGCGGCATACCTTTTGTCCCCTTGCGCTCCCTTTCGCCTCCTAGGTAAGCGGGTGTCAAGCCAGGGATGGGCACGTCTCGGTTACGCCTCGGCCTGGTCACCTTTTGCTTTTGTTGGTGTGGTTGCCCTTCTTATCTCGTGTTGGTTGCGTAGCGTAGCATGGCATGTAACATACTTGGATCCAACTAGCCACGTGTGCATGTTGTGTATGTTCAGTTTTTGTTTGTGTGCTTTTATGTGTGTTGTGCTTCACCTCCGTCGTGTGTGGCCTCCTTCATGCGTTCTTCTCTCCTTTGTTGGTTTTTTCTTTTCCCGTCGTGTCCCTTCATACCAGTTTGCTCGTCTATGGCGGTGATGACCTTGCGGCGATCCAGGCACGCACGTACGGGCATTCCTTTCTTTCCCTATGTGTGGGGGGGTGGGCTAAGGCATTCATTCGGTGTCATCTCTTGTTGCTTTTCCTTGCTGGTGCGGTTTTCATTGCGCTTTTCGTGGCGGCGCACTTTGGCGTTGCTTGGCACGTAACTTCCTTGTATTGCGTTTGTTACGGCGTTATGCATGGTGATATGCTCGACGGCGATATGCATGGCGTTGCATATAACATAAATGTTCTTCGGCGGCCGGTGGCGTTGTTGTTGCTTGTGTGTGTTATTCATGCATGACATGCAACATACTTGTTCGGCTTCTTTTTTTGTTGTGATCTCTCTCGCGTGTTACGGCGTCGTCACATTCCCTATGCGAGTGGGCTTGCATTGTTTGGTCGTATACTTGTGGTCGTTACATACTTGTTCTCTCCTTGTCTACCTCTTACCGCGTTGTGCTTGTTTCGTTGGTTTGTAGCGTTGCGCGGCATATAACATACTTGTTTGTCGGCGGCCGGTGGCGTTGTTGTTGTCTCTGTGTGGTTTGTTTTGGGGCGCGCACAAGTCCCTAGCGCCTAGGGCACGCACTGTGCTAGGTGGTTTGGGGCAAGCAACGCTCAGCTTCTTCGCCGTCGCGACTCTATTGTTCGTCTTTTTTGGTGAGTGTCCTAAATTTTGCGACCTCGTCAAACAGCGGCCTAAAATTGTTGGGGGGGTTTCTGAGGACGGAAAAGACGATTTTTTGCTTTTTTTCTTCTGGCGGTGCGTTATTTTCTTGGTATTTTATTTTTCCTCTGTCCTCTTTTTCTTCTATTCTTTTTTTCTTCTATTCTATTCTATTTTTCCTCTGTCTGGTGGTGTCGCGATCGCGCGACACCACCACATTGTGGATCCGCTCACCTCACTGTGGGTGGAACTTCCGCGGTGTCTCCTTGATGCGTCCCGTGGTGGCCCCTGGTCGGCTGGCTGAGGGGGGTTCTTGGGGTGTACCGCATCCATTGGGGCACCACTGTGTGTTGGCGTGCCGTAGTGGGTTGTGGGGGTGGGGCGTGTGTCGGCGTCGTCCGTGTGGTCGGCAGCGATGTGTCGTGTGTTGTCCTCGGCGGCTCCTCTTGGTGGTCCGTTGTGGTGGTGCTTGGGGGGTGGTCTGTGGTCTTGGGCTTGGCGGTTCATGGGAGGGCGCGGGACATGCGGTGTCAGGACCGTTTGGGGGGGGCGCGCGTGCGGGTGGGTTCGTGTGTTCGCCCTCTGCCCCCTCTGCGGTTTCTTCCTTAGCTTGTCCCTTGCGCTGCCTCTCTTTGTGCGTGTTCGTTCTTTTTTTTTGGGGGGGGGGAGGGTGTGTGTGGTTGGGCGTTTTCGCGCCGGACGTGGGTGTGGGTGCGTGCCGGTGCCGGTGTTGGTGTGGGTTTGGGTGTTGGGAGGGATGGGTGGCTGTTGCGCTCTAGGTCCCCCGTGTGTGTGTTGGCCCTCAGGAATCTGGTGGCTTCCGGTCTCTTGGGCCCCGGTCCGGGGGGCGCCGGCGGCGGGTGACTGGCGGCAGTGGTAGCGTGGTGCTTGTGTGGGTGGTCGCGGCTCCGGGGTAGCGCCTGGGTGGCGTGGCCGGACGTGGGCGTGCGTGTGGGTGTGTTCATGGCGTGGGCCGTTTGGGCGGTGGACACTCCACTTCTCGTTGCAGGACGGCCAGTGTGGGCGTGGCTGGTTTGCGTGGGTGGGATCGGGGGGGGTGTCGGGTATGTGTGCGTCGAAGCCGTGGTGGGTTTGGTTGGGGCATTGTGGGCGATGCAGTGGGTGGTGGAATTGCTGGTGCTGCTTACAGGGGGGGTTGCTGCAGGCGCCGCAACGGGTTTGTGTGGCTGATGTGGGTGCTGCAGGCGATGCGTTGGGCTGATGGTGACGGTGTCATAGGCGACAGGGTCGGTGCGGGGGGGGGGCGGCGTTTCTGGTGGTCGCAGTAGGCGGTGCAAGGGGCGCTGGCGTCGCTGGTGATGTCGGCGGGTGCTGCAGGTGACGTAGATGGCGAGGGCACCGCAGGTGACGGTATGGGTGATGGCGCTGTTGACGGGGGGTGTTGCAGGTGGTGTGCCGGCTGGTGGCGCTGCTGGTACTGCCTGTGCGTAGGGGGTCGCCGGGGATGTTTTGGGTGGTGGTGTCGTCGGTGGTGCCAATTGTGAGGGCGACACAGGCGATGCACCAGGTAACGGTGGGGCCGGTGTGTGTCGTAGGTAATGCGTTGGGAACGGGTTGTGGGGGGCGGGAGAGGGGGCTGCCGTAAGTGCTATTGGTGACAGTGGCGTTGGTGATGCCGGTGGTGGGGGTGTCGCCGGTGATGGATCGGCATGCGCGGGCCGTCCCCTCGCTTTTAGACGCGACTTCCCACCCAGTAGAAGTGGGCCGAAGGCCCCTAGGGGGGGGGGGGGGAGGGGTTGGAGGGGGGGTTCAGGGGAAGGCGGATGGGGGGGGGACCAGGTGGGGCGATTTGGGGTGGTGAGGGGGGGGGTAGGCTCCCGTCACCTCCCCTTGCCCCCCCTCTGGGGTGAGAGCTAGGGCTAGGGTTAGAGCTAGGGTTAGGGTTAGGGTAGGATTAGGGCTAGGGTTAGGGTTAGGGTTAGGGTTAGGGTTAGGGTTAGCGTTAGCGTTAGGGTTTGGGTTAGGGTCATGGGTAGGGTGAGGTGTAGAGTTAGGAGCAGGATGAGGGTTGGGGTGGGCGTTAGAGTCAAGGTTGGGTTCAAGTATAGTGTTGGGGTGCTCCACCGCCTGGGCGGGGAGGAATGCTACGTGGGCAAGGGGAATGAAAAAACATTTTCGGGCGCCTTCGGCGCCACCCTATGTATGGCTAGTAGCCATTGACCCTTGGTAACTAAGTGGGCCCGGAGAGACGGAAAGGAGGGGGGGGAGTCGCGTACCAGGACCGAGGAGACAGCCCCCCCATATGGATCGGGTGACGGTGTTGTTGTTGATGTCGATGGTGGGGGGGGGGGGTGTTGGTGGGGTCGTTGGCCTCGGCAGCAAGGATGTTGCAGATGCAACGGCCGAGGGTGAGGGTGCTGTAGGCGGCGCAGTGGGCGGCACTGTGGGTGATTCTGATGGTGAGGGTGTTGCCAGTGATGCAATGGGTGTTGGCGTCGTTGACGATGCCCATGGTGAGGCTGCTGCAGGCGTTTTCATGGGTGATGGTGATGTGGGCGGTGTTCGTGGCGGGGTTGTCGTGGTTGATGCTACGGGTAGTGGCGCTGCTTGCGTCTCTGACGACGGTGAGGGTGCGGCGGTGCATTCGGTGCGCCGCTGGCGGTGTCGATGGTGGGGGCGTCGTAGCTGACGAAGAATGTTGCAGTTCATCAGGCGACTGTGAGACCAGTAATGCCGACGGTGGAGGGGCTGGTGTGGGTGATGAGAGGGCTGCAGAGGGAGAGCGCCGCGGGCCACGTCGCCGGTGAGAGCGCTGTGGATGTTGCGGTGGGCGCTGTCGGCAGTGTCAGCGGTCTCGCCCGTGGCGGAATGGGCGTCGGTGACGCTGGTGTTGTTGATGTTGAGGGTGTTGCGGGTGGTTCCGTGGGTGGCGGAGTCACCGGTGGTGCCGATGGTGATGGTGCTGCCGGTCGCGTCGATTTCGAGGGTGCTGCTTCCTGTGGTGGTGGGGCAGGTGTGCGCTACCGGTGGTGTAACAGTCCAGGTGCTGGTGAGACCAGGGGCGCCGTCGTGAGGGTTGCCAGCAGTGCAGCGACTGATGGGGGGGCTGCAGGTGGTGTAATTGGCGGTGGTGCCCTTGGTGACGCCGGCGCCGAGGGTGCCGCCGGTGATGGACCGGTCGACATTGGTGATGGCGATGGTGAGCGGCCGATGGTGATGTTGGTGTTGCCGATAGGGGGGGCTGTTGCATGGGACGCAACGGGTGGTTGCTGTGGGCTATGCACCGGGTGGTGGTGTTGCTGGTGGTGTCGTCGGAGGGGGTGCCGCAGGGAGATGATTCAACAGGTGATGGTGTCGCGGGCGATGTTAGTGGTGAGGGTGTTTTGGGCCGTCGCCGTTGGTACCGCTGGCGGTGCCAGTGATGGGGGTGTCGCAGGTGCTGTGGTGCCGTGCGTGATGCAACAGGTGATGGCGTCGTTGGTGATGTCGCGGGTGCTGCAGGTCTGTAGGCGACGCCACGGGTGCTGTTCCGTGTCACGCGGTGGTTGGTGTCTCTAGCGCTCCTTACGGTGAGGGCACCGCGGGTGCCATATGCTGTAATTGTGGATGGTGTCGCTGGTGGTGCCGGTGGTGATTGTAGGTGCCGCAACGGCCGTTGGGGGTGCCGCAGGTGACTTGGTGGGTGGTGGTGTCGCTGGCGATGTCCATTGTGAAGGGTGCAGATGAGGCGCCGGGTGAATGGTGGTGCGCCTGGCGACGGTGTTGGGAGTGCTGCCGATCGGGAGGGTGTTGTTGGTGATGCCTTGGGTGCCGGTGAGAGGCTCGTGGGGAGGAGAGGGCGATAGTGCGGTCGGGCGTGATGGCGGGGGGCCGGTGTCTCCAGTGTGGGTGAGGCTGGTGACGCGGTCCACTCTCTCTACAAGGCTGGGACCAAGACGCCCGATGGTGGCTGTTGAGGCAGGTGACGTGTCCATGCTGTGGTGCTTGGTGTGTGTGGCCAGTGCCAGGTACCTTTGGTGCGCTTGTTGGCGTGGGTATGTTGACGGCGGTGGTTTGTCTGCCTGTCTGCCCGTGGAGTTGGTGCCTGCGGTGGGCGGTTGCCTGTGCCTGTGGCGGTGGCGGTGAGGGTCAGCGCGCTGGGCGCTTGGTGGGCGTGGTTGAGTGCGGCTGCGCGTGTTGGTGTGTACTTGGTGCGGCTTGCGGGGTCTCTGTTGGCAGCGGGTGTGCTGTTGCTGTGCGTGTGGCGGTCTGTGTTGTCTCGTGGAGCGTGGCTGGTGTGTGCTTTGCGCGGATGGTGTGGGGCCTGGACGGCGTTGGTGGTGTCAGAGTGGGTGTTTGGGGTTGGGTGCTGGTTGTGGGCGCGTTGTCCGCGCAGTGTGGTCGGGTGTGATGGTGGTGTCGCTTGCGATGTTGATGGTGACGGTGCTGCAGGTGATAAGGCCGGAGCGGTGATGTTGGCGGTTACTGGTGTGGGTGCTGTGGGTGATGTTGAATGTGGGGGTGTTGAAGGTGTGGCACTGGGTGGATGGTGGTGTGCCTGGCGACGGCACCGTGAGTGCTGTCGGGGGGGAGGGTGTCGTAGGTGATGCTTTGGGTGCCGCCCGTGAGAGGCTGGTGGAGAGGAGAGGGCGGTAGTGCGGCCGGGCGTGATGGTACGTTCTTCGGTGTGGGTGGTCAGCGGGAGGTGGGCGCGACTGGTAGTGTGGTGCTCGGTGTGTGTGGCCAGGGCCGGGTATCTTAGGTAGGCCTGTTGGTGCGGGTGTGTTGATGGTGGTGGTTTGTCCGCCTGTCTGCCCGTGGAGTTGGTGCCGGCGTTTGGCGGCTTCCTGTGTGCGCGGGTAGGTGCCGTTGTATGTGGCGGTGGTGGTGGGGGTCGGTGCGCCGGGCGCTTGGTGGGCGTGGTTGGGTGCGGGTGCGCGTGTGGACGTGTACTTGGTGTGGGCTGTGGGGGGTCTGCGGGCGGCGGGCTCGTTGTTGCAGTGCGTGTGGCGGCCTGTGTTGTCTGGTGGTGCGTTGCTGGTGTATGCTCTGCGTGGACGGGGCTGGTGTGGGTGTTTGGGGTTGGGTGCTGGATGTGGGCGCGTCGTCTGCGCGGCGTGGTCGGGAGTGTTCGTGGGTTCACTGACGTGTGTGGCCAATTGGTGGCGGGTGTGGTCGGGTCGGTGTGAACTGGGTGGTGGTGGTGGTTGTGGCTGGACTGCTTGGTGGTTGTGGTGGCGGATGGGCGTGTATGGTGGTGGTGGCGGGATGGTGTGTCATTGCGGGTGTTGCTGGGTGTGGTACAGTTGGGCGTGTGGTTTGCGATAACTGAGCACTCACCCCTCCGAGCAGCGCGGGCCTGGTGGTCTGGTTGCCCGTCCGGCAGGCAGTGTGTGCCCGCTGGGTGCTCGCGCGTCCCTCCAGACAGCAGCTGTTCCGTAGCCGGCAGGCGCTGCGTTCCCTGCTGGGCGCACACACGTCCATCCGGACAGCGGCTGGTTCGTAGCCGGCAGGGGCTGGGTTCACTGCCGGGCGCACACACGTCCATCCGGACGGCGGCTGTTTTGTAGCCGGCACGGGCTCGGTTTACTGCCGGGCGCACACACGTCCATCCGGAGGGCGGCTGTTTCGTAGCCGGCAGGGGCTGGGTTCACTGCCGGGCACACACACGTCCGTCCGGACGGCGGCTGGTTATTAGCTGGCACCGGCTGGGTTCACTGCCAGGCACACACACGCCCGTCCAGACGGCGGCTGTTTCGTAGCCGGCAGGGGTTTGGTACCCTGCCGGGCGCACACACGTCCATCCAGACGGCGGCTGTTGCGCTGTGGGGAGTGCGGGGCTTGGACTTGTTCTTGGCGGCTTGTTCGTCGTCGGATGTGGGTGTCTGCGGTGATGGTGTCGTGTTTTGTGCCGTGGGGTGTGCTGGCGTGTGGTGCTGCGTGTGTGCCCTGCCTGGCCTGCCTGTGGCGCGCGCTCCTTGCCCGGGCGTGCTGTTGCGCAGGCGCGGGGACACTCCCTCCCTCTGGCGGGCCCGTTTGGCTCCATGGCGGGCCTTGTTGGCGCCCGGCTGTGGCCCGGCGCGCGGCAGTGGGGTGTGTGTACGTTGGGGGTGGGGGGTTTGGTTCTTCTCCCCTCGCCTTCCCCGCCTTGTCCCTCTGTCCCTTTTCGCCGGCCTGCCCTGCCTGTCTACCCTCTTCGTACCCGCTCGGTTGGCCTTGGCTGGACGGTTGGTCTTGGTGTTCTGACATGGTGTTTTTTTTTTGCAGGGCGGCGTGGGCTGGGTTCGTTTTTGGGGCTGGTTGCTCGTGTGGTGTGCCGTGCCACTTGTACGGTGTCCTGGGCCTCCTGTCTCCTGTTCACCGGCGTGCATGCCCTGTGTGTGGTGTTGCGTGTGCGGTGTCCTGGGCCGCTTGGCTCCTGTTCACCGGTGTGCACGCTCTGTGTGTGGTGTTGTGTGTACGGTGTCCTGGGCCTCCTGGCTCCTGTTCACCGGCGTGCACGCCCTGTGTGTGGTGTTGCGTGTACGGTGTCCTGGGCCTCCTGGCTCCTGTTGGCCGGTGTGCGCGCTCTGTGTGTGGTGTTGTGTGCACGGTATCCTGGGCCGCTTGGCTCCTCTTCACCGGTGTGCGCGTTCTGTGTCTGGTGTTGTGTGTACGGTGTCCTGGGCCTCCTGGCTCCTGTTCACCGGTGTGCACACTCTGTGTGTGGTGTTTTGTGTACGGTGTCCGGGGCCTCCTGGCTCCTGTTCACCAGTGTGCACACTCTGTTTGTGGTGTTGCGTGCACGGTGTCCTGGGCCTCTTGGCTCCTGTTCACCTGTGTGTACGCTCTGTGTGTGGTGTTGCGTGTACGGTGTCCTGGACCTCCTGGCTCCTGTTCACCGGTGTGCATGCTCAGTGTGTGGTGTTGCGTGTACGGTGTCCTGGGCCTCCTGGCTCCTGTTCACCGGCGTGCACGCCCTGTGTGTGGTGTTGCGTGTACGGTGTCCTGGGCCTCCTGGCTCCTGTTGGCCGCTGTGCGCGCTCTGTGTGTGGTGTTGTGTGCACGGTATCCTTGGCCGCTTGGCTCCTCTTCACCGGTGTGCGCGTTCTGTGTCTGGTGTTGTGTGTACGGTGTCCTGGGCCTCCTGGCTCCTGTTCACCGGTGTGCACACTCTGTCTGTGGTGTTTTGTGTACGGTGTCCGGGGCCCCCCTGGCTCCTGTTCACCAGTGTGCACACTCTGTTTGTGGTGTTGCGTGTACGGTGTCCTAGGCCTCTTGGCTCGTGTTCACCTGTGTGTACGCTCTGTGTGTGGTGTTGCGTGTACGGTGTCCTGGACCTCCTGGCTCCTGTTCACCGGTGTGCATGCTCAGTGTGTGGTGTTGCGTGTACGGTGTCCTGGGCCTCCTGGCTCCTGTTCACCGGTGTGCGCGCTCTGTGTGTGGTGTTGCGTGTACGGTGCCCTGGGTATCCTGGCTCCTGTTCACTGGTGTGCACGCCCTGTGTGTGGTGTTGTGGGTGCGGTGTCTTGGGCCGCTTGGTTCCTGTTCACCGGTGTGCACGCTCTGTGTGCGGTGTTGTGTGCGCGGTGTCCTGGGCCGCTTGGCTCCTGTGCACTGGTGTGCCTGCTTTGGTGTGCTGTGTCGTGTGTACGGCGTCCTGGGCCCCTTGGCTCCGGTTCACCGGTGTGCACGCTCTGTGTGCGGTGTCGTGTGCGTCGTCTCCTGGGCCTTTTGGCCCCTTTTTGCTGGTGTGCTCGTGTGTTGTGTGTTGTGTTGCGTTTGTGGTGTCCTGGGACAGTTGGTTCGTGTTCTCCGGTGTTGCGGTTTGCTGCGGTGTGTGTGGTGTTCGGTGTGCGGTGTTACGTGTGCGGTGTCCTGGGCCTCCCGGCCCCTGTTCACCGGTGCGCACGCCCCGTGTGTGGTGTTGTGTGGGCGGTGTCCTGGGTCGCGTGGCTCCTGTTCACCAGTGTGCTTATGTGGTGTGTTATGTGATGTGTTTGGTGTCCTGGGCCTCTTGGCTCCCGTTCAGCGGTGTGTCTGTGTTGTGTGTTGCGTGGTGTGTGCGGTGTCCCGGCCCACTTGGCTCTCGTTCACCGGTGTGCCCGTGTGGCTTGTGCTGTGTTGCGTGTTCGGTGTCCTGGGCCTCGTGGCTCCTGTTCACCGGCGTGCTGTGTGCTTGTTTGGTGTGTTGTGTGTTCTGCGCGGTGTCCTGGGCCACTGGGTCCTGTTCACTGATGTGCTTGCTCGGTGTGTTGCCTGGTGTGTGTTGGCTGGGTGAGGGTGTGTGCTCGCGTGTGCCATACCGTCCTCGTTGCATTTTCCGTCGCGCCCAAGAGTAGGCGCCGCCGGTGTATTCATGGCTCAGACACCGTGGGGAACGCCGCAGCGAACTCGCCACTGGCATTCTGGTCAACAAGGCGTCCAGCATCCTACGGAGTCTTACTTATTCTTCCCTGGACTCCTTGTTTTTGGCGGCGCCCAAGAGTAAGCGTGTCTGAATGCATGCATGGCGCTGTATGCTATTTACTCGTTGATTTGTTTACTCTTTGTATTTTGCGATGCCCAAGAGTAGGCGTGTTTGTTTAATGCATTCATGACATGCTACTTACCCTTTATGTCTTGGACTCTTTGTTTTTTGCGACGCCCAAGAGTAAGCGTGTCTTAATGCATGCATGGTGGCAGATGCTACTCACTCTTTGGTTCGCGGACTCTTTGTATTTTGCGACGCCCAAGAGTAGGCGTGTTTGCTTAATGCATTCATGCCATGTTACGTATTCTCTTTGTCATGGACTACTTGTTTTTTGCGACGCCCAAGAGTAAGCGTGTCTTAATGCATGCACGGCGGCTTATGCTACTTACTCGTTGGTTTGTAGACTCTCTGCATTTTGCGACGCCCAAGAGTAGGCGTGTTTGCTTAATGCATTCATGACATGCTACTTATCCTTTATGTCTTCGACTCTTTGTTTTTTGCGACGCCCAAGAGTAAGCGTGTCTTAATGCATGCATGGCGGCTTATGCTACTTACTTGTTGGTTTGTGCGACGCCCAAGAGTAGGCGTGTTTGCTTAATGCATTCGTGACATGCTACTTATCCTTTATGTCTTGGACTCTTTGTTTTTTTGCGACGCCCAAGAGTAAGCGTTTCTGAATGCTTGCATGGCGGCTTATGCTACTTACTCGTTGGTTTGTGGACTCTTTGTATTTTGCGATGCCCAAGAGTAGGCGTGTTTGCTTAATGCATTCATGACATGCTACTTATCCTTTATGTCTTGGACTCTTTGCTTTTTGCGACGCACAAGAGTAAGCGTGTCTTAATGCATGCATGGCGGCTTATGCTACTTGCTTGTTGGTTTGTGCACTCTTTGTATTTTGCGACGCCCAAAAGTAGGCGTGTTTCCTGGGTGCATTCGTGACATGCTACTTATCTGCCCCAGACTCTGTATGCAGCAACCTAGAAATGACTTCTGGTTCTGCTGACACCACTGCAGTGGTTGTTACACATTCTGATTTGCAATCTTTTCCGTCCAGTGACATTTGTCAGTGTGGCACCCGCCCCCGCTCCTCCCCGCTCCGCTTTGCGTTCCCTCGCGTCCTCTCCTCTCCCCCTTCCCCCTTTCTCTCTTCCCTCCCCTCCGCCCCTGTCTCCCTCGGTCCCGTTCCTCCCTTCCCCGGCCCCCTTTCCCTCCCTTTGTGGTGGCTTTGTTGGGGCACGCACTCAAGCTCCTAGTTTCTACGCGCGCATGTTGCTATGTTTTGGGGCGGGCACATACGTTCATTCATTCCTGCCTTCTCTTTGTTCTCGTGCTTTGTATTCTTCTTCTTCACTTGTCCCTTCCCTTGCCGCATGCACTTTGTGTTGCTTTGGGGCGCTCCTTGTGACCTATTCTCTTTTGTTTGTTTGGGGCACGCACGCAAGCTCCCACTCCTACGCGTGCACTTTGCCAACCTCTTTTTCTCATTCCTTTCTCCCTTGCGGTCAGCCTACATGTCCCATGTTTTTCACATATTTTCTCGTTGGGCCTTGGTCTTCTTGTACCCGGCTCGGTGTCGTTATGCACTCAGGACGCTGGCTATTTATGCGATGTACTCCTTGTACTTCGCGACGCCCAAGAGTAGGCGTGTGTTCTTAATGTTTCCATGTCATGCTACTTACATGCTAATTATTTGTTGGGTTATGTACTCCTTGCACTTGGCGACGCCCAAGAGTAGGCGTGTCGTCTTGATGCTACCTCGCCATACTCTATTTATTGTTGTGCTTTAGTGATCCTTGTATTTGGCGACGCCCAAGAGTAAGCGTGTGGTCTTAATGCATTCATGACACATGCTATTTATGTGTTGGTTTGCGTTGTACTCCCTGTACTTTGCGACGCCCAAGAGTAGGCGTGTGTTTCCAATGCATCCAAACATGTCAATGCTACTTACATGCTATTTTTTTGTTGGGTTTTGTACTCCTTGCACTTGTCGACACCCAAGAGTAGGCGTCTCGGCTTATTGCTGTCATGTCATGCTCTATTTATTGTTGAGCTTTGGGACTCCTTGTTTTTTTTGGCGACGCCCAAGAGTAAGCGTGTGGTCTTAATGCATTCATGACACATGCTCTCTATGTGTTGGTTGGTGTACTCTTTGTATTTTGCGACGCCCAAGAGAAGGCGTGTTGTCTTATGGCTCACTTTTTTCATGATCCCATTCTAGACATCGTGGTTTTTTGGACTCTTTGTACTTGGCGACGCCCAGCAGTAAGCGTGTTGACTTAATGCACCCTTGTCACTTGTTATTCTTGTTATTTTTGTGACCCCCACGCTCCACCCGTCCCAGCACAGGGTGGACACCTTCCTGGTCAACGAACCCCTTCTGCCGTGGTCCCTGCGGGAAAGCGTCTGGGCTCGCGGCATGGCACACCCCCAGGTGGTCGGCTCGGACCACCTCCCAGTCTGCCTGGCCCTGCCGGGTCTCCTCAGCGCAGCGGGGCGCGCGGCGATGCCCACCCCCTACAGCCACACGGAGGGCCGCCTCCTCCCATACGACGCCGAGGCCGCGCCCGTTCAACACTGCCTGTGGGCGGCGGTCACCGCCGCGCAGGATGAACCCTCCCTGGCGCCCTGGCTGGGTCCCGCAGAGCAGCACGACTACGGGTCCATGCCCGCGGCCGCGGTGGACAAGGTGTTCGAACACCGCCACGCTACGCATGACGCCCTGGCGCGCGTGGTGGGACGCCGGCAGCCGCCTCCGGCGGGAACGGACCCGGCGGAGGGGGACCTCCCGGAGAGCGGAAAGCAGCTCCAGGCGGCGGTCCTCTGCTATGACACCCTGGCGGCGCGCGCCCCGGCAGCGTATCAGGCGGACGCGGCCAGGCATGGCATCCGGTCTGAGGCGGCGCTCTGGCTCACGGAGGAGCTGCAGGGTGTGTCGCCCGGGTTCTGCCCGACCACGCAGGGCCAGCTACAGGAGGAACTGGAGAGGCAAGCAGCCGCCCTCGAGGAGGACATTCGCCAGCTCCGCGCCCTCCTGACGGCAGACCGCAAGCGCGCCATCAAGGACTTCTGGCGCCGCCACGCCCCCGACATCGCCCAGCGATGGAAAGCCGTGCGGGGAGCCATAGAGGTAGAGGCCCCAGGCCCGTCAGGCCTCTGGAACGTGCGGGTTCCCAACACCCAAACGCTCCTCACGGAGGCCAACGACGTGATGTTCGCAGTTCGCGCCTTCTGGCGAGAACTGTATGACAAACGCCCGGTGGACCTCCCGGGTTTCCAGGCGGTCCTCGGCCGCCACGTCCCCCGGGTCCCTGAGGGGGCCTGGACACAGGTCCAGCAGTACTCCATGCAGGACCTGAAGTCCGCCCTGGACAAGGCCGATGGCAAGGCCCCAGGTCCTAACCACGTGGAGGCCCGTTTCATCAAGGCGCTCCCGGCACCCGTCCAGTGGCTCCTGGTCCATTCCTACCGGGCCATCCTCCGCGGCGGCCCGCCGCCGATGCACTGGAGGGACGCGCACATCTGGCTCAGCCCCAAGGTACCGGGCTCTGCCAGACTGGACGACTACAGGCCCATAGCCCTGGGCCAGCTGGACATGAAGCTGCTCACGGGCCCCCTCACCCAGCGCATCACGGAGGTGCTCACACGGCACGGAGTGGTCAGCGACTGGCAGCAGGGGGCCCTCCCTGGCTCCCACACAGGCCCCCCACTGTTCATGGCGCAGCGGCAGCTCCAGCGGGGAAGGCCCAACTACGTCTTCTCCTTTGACGCCCGCAAGGCCTTCGACACCGCCCCACACGGCGCCCTCCGCCTCATCCTGCGCCACCTCTCCGTGCCGCCGGACGTCATTGACCTCCTGCTCTTCCTCCACACGTTCCCCAGGCTGCGCATTGTCACAGCACACGGGCTAACGCAGCCCGTCTACATGCTACGCGGCGTCCGGCAGGGCAACCCCGAGAGCCCCCTGCTGTACGCGCTCCTCCTCGAGCCCCTGCTCAGGGCACAGGGGCACCGCCTGCGCCCGCCGGGAGGGGCCGAGCACGGCCTCATCCAGGCCTATATCGACGACCTGCTGGTGGTGGCCCACACGCTGCAGCACTTCGTCGAGGGCGTGGAGGCGGTGGCCGCGTACCTGGGGATGATGGGCATGGAGCTCAACCCCCGCAAGTGCGCCATGGCCACCACGGAGGGGGTCCCGGGCCTGCAGCTGCGCCTCTGCCCCCACCTGGAAAACCCGTGGTACTGGGTACCAGCGGCGGACTTCGTCCCCTACCTGGGACTCCAGCTGCAGCCGGACGGGGGGTTCTCCCTGCAGCGCAAGCACCGGCTACGCCTGGCGGCAGTGCACCACTGGTGCCTCAACACCCTCGCGCCACCGAAAGTGGTGCAGGACGTCATCCTGGCGATCCTCGGGGAGGTGACGCAGTACGTCGCCCCTTTCATCGCCGACGACTCCGACACTGCACGCCACCTGGACCACATCACGGTCCAGGTCGCGAATGACAGGGCGCGGTACGCCTTCGACTCCTCGCGGGACAGCCTGCAGGATGACCGGACCCTGGGGCTCACACGGGTGCCCACGCGGTGCCAGCATGCAGCGGTGGCCCTCGTGGGTACACTCGTCCACCACCGCGCAACCTCCGTGCGCGCCGAGGTCACCAAGATGTTCTGGGAGATAGCCGGCGCGCACGGAATATGCCCAGAGGTGCACTACCCCGTCCCGGAGTTCGCAACTCTGGCGGGAGGCGACTGGGTCCACCGCATACCCCGGGCCCTGGCCGCCCTGGGAGTGGGGATGTACAACCCCATTGCGTGCCCCAGGGCGGCCCATGTCCAACTACAGTCCCTGCCGGGCAAAATCGTCACGCTGCGCACCGCCAAGCTGCGACACCGCGACACGTGCCGCCTGACGGTGCCACACACAACGCCGTGGCATGGGCACCACGGGCCACGCCACCCCTTCCCCGACAACGACGATCCGTGGCCGACGGCGGTGCGGGAGTGCCTCAACCAATGCGCCGATGAACACCTCCATTATTGCCGCCGTGAGCAGGAGCCCACCAACCACCCCGGGTGGCGCAACGCCCTTGCCCACCTCTTCCACACCACCGGCACACGGGACCCCCGCCTGAGACTCGTCCACCCCACGAGGGCTAGGCAGGACGCCCACACCGGCCCACGGGTGACCCCGAACGGCCTGCACCTCCACGTCGGGGGCTACCGCCGCCGGGACGGCCTATCCCCCCTCACGCCCGGGGCGGCGTACCACCCGCCAGCAGCCCTCATGTACATCCTCCGCGACGTACTCGCGGAAAGCGAGCACCAAGAGCCTAACGCGGACGTGGCGTGGCCAGAGCCCTTACGCCCCCGGCCCCACGCGCCGACGCCGTTGTGGTTGGTGACCACGGACGACCAATGCACCCAAGCGACGGGACAAGCGCAGCTCCGGGCCGAGTGGGTAATAGTGCAAGTGGGGGCAGGCCAGCCCGAACCCCGTGGGCTCCCCCGTGGCACCGCCCTACTGGTGGCTACGGGGGTGCCGCACGACCCACACATGGCGGTGCACGCGCTGAAGGACCATCCGGAGGACACGGGACACCTGGTGGTGCACCAGCGCGGGGGCGTGGCTCAAGGAACATGTGACGGCACTTCGGTCCCGGGCAAGCACGGTCGCCGAAGCGGAGATCCGGCTGCACGACCAACCGGCGATCAGCCCAGGCGACACCAGGGCGCTGAGCGTGGACCAACTGACCCCCAGCCACCCCGACGTCCGGTGGCACTCCGCCGACCTCAACGCGGGGTGGCTCAGCCCCACCGGATACTACTGGATCCCGGAGGCCTGGGGACACAGCTCCTCTGACGCGTCCGGGGGCGGACCCTGCAAACACGCCACCAGCGTCGCTCTCGCCGCCGACCTCACCCGCAAGTGGGCGGTGGCCATCTCGGGCACGGTGCCCGACGGGGAGGGGGTGGCCGCCTCTCTCCCCCTACATTACGGTGCACACAGACCATGGGTCCACACGGTGGACGCCGAAGTCATCCTCCACCTCCTGCGGCACGCAGATCGCGAGCGAACCACGGGGGTCCCCGCAGGCGCAGCGAAGGTGGTCAACCAGATGCCCCTGAGGTGGCTCCGGGACGGCCTGTGCGCGCGGGGGCAACACGCCGGGCACCCGTTCTGGTACGTCCGAGCCACCTCGCACCACAGTGACGCCCTACTGCACAAGGCAGACTGGGCGGCGTCCCAGGACACCGTCTTGCAGAACACGCCCCCGTACCCTGGCCACGCCCAACTCATTGTCGCCGGCCGTGACGGCCATCTCGATCTACGGCCCCCCACGATGCGGGTGCTCGGCGAGGTCGCGCAACGGGCGCAGACGGACCATGCGCTGACGCACCGGGGACACACACCTTTTGGCGCGGCCCACGCCACGGCCTACGTCCACGCCCGGGACCTCACCGCGGCGGCCACCAACCGCCGGGCACTGCGGGCCCGAGACGGCCACACGCCGGTGCAGCGCAGGCTCCGCGTCCGGAAAAAGCGGCTCTCCGGCGTCGCCATCGTCCCGCAACCGTGCCTTTTCTGCGGCTGCCCCGAGGAGACCCCGGTGCACATGCACGTGGGTTGCACCCACTCACGGCTCCTCTGGCCCCACTACCGCCAGGCGGTACACGAGGCGGCCCGCCACCTCCCACCTGGGGACAAGGCCCTGTGGGTGGCCTCGTGGCGCTCCGCAGGCGCCACGTGGACGGAGGTGTTCTGCTCCGGACTGGTGCCCGAGGACGCGGAGGCGCAGGTCCGCGCCATAACCCGATACGACCCGCCAGGAGGGACCTCGGTGGATGATTTCCTCCACCACATGCTCCGGCTGGGGGACTTCGCGTGGGAGCTTCGCAACCACCGGCTGGAGCAACTCCTCCGCGAGCCCCAGAGCGCAGCGGCCCGGACGCACCGGTGGCTCACTGCAGCGGAGGGCGACCACCCTCCCCCTCCCCCGCGCCCTGACAAGGACTTCGTAGCCTCCCTCCGTGTTGTGAATGGCACTCTGGAGTGCCCGCCCCAAGAGAGCCCCCACCCGTACCAGGACCTGCCGGGGGGGTTCTCGAGGCACCTACAAGACGCCCTCTTCCCACCGTGGATCATCGGGCGCGGCTCCATGACCGCATGGGAGGCGCGCATCGTGGGGGAGGAGTGGGCGCGGGAGTGGAGCCGGTGGTGCGCCGCCACGCGCGCCCCGGAGACCCCTGCGCAACGATACGCCGCCATCCCGCTCCGGTGGTGGGGGCCGGACACCCGGCCGAGACCCACCATGATCCGCGGGGCGGGGTCTGACCACCCGTGGGACGCAGCGACGGGGGAATGGCTGCAGGCGGCCCCGGGGCCGCAAACGGGATGGACTGGGGACGTGTCCTCACTCGTCAGGACACCCGTCCCGCCCCGCATCGTCCATCACGCCGCCAACGTGCTCCGGGCTACAGAGATACGCACGTGGGGACACGCTGCGGCCACCGTCCGGTGGCACCCCCCAGAGGACGGGGCCACCCAACTCACGGTGGCGCACTTCAAAGCTGGGGGGCCGGTATACGATGACGCCCTGTCCCGGCTGGGCGACACCCAGGGGCCCTTGCTCCTCATGCTCCCCACCGGCATTGCAGCCGCGCTGCGCCAGGAGCTAGACGGCTGCGAAGGGCTGCGAGTGGGGTGGGAGGCAGTCGCTGACGGCACCCTGCTGGCCCTCCTCCACAGAGACACCGCGAACGGGTGCCAATGGGATGCGCTGACGCCCCACCTCACCGGGCGCCACGTGTACATGGCGAGCCCCCCCAAGGGGCACCCCCGTCCGACGTGGGACGACCTCATCGCCGCCTTCCACGACCACGGGATCCTCCCCGGCGACACGTGGCAGGAGGTCCAGCGGAAGACGCTTGGCAAGGACTACCAGCGCCGCGTCCACGCCCGCCTGCTGGAGATCCGGGACCCCCTCCGACAAAGGTGGGACGACCTCTGGCTCCGCCATCTCGACCCTTGGTCGCCACCCTCCCACCTCCCACAGACCTGCCGACTCTGCGGAGAATGTGACACGGTGTCCTCCACAGCGTCGACAGGCGCCAACAGGTGCGCGCGGTGCACCCAGGTAGCCGCGTGCCCCTGGCCTGAACCTCCCGCAGGCCCGCGCAGGCGCACAGAGGAGGAGGCCTTGCGCCGGCGCATCGAGGGGGCACACACCCCCTCGCACGAACAAGCGGGCCCCGCGGGCGCTGCCCTTCTGTGGATCCACGTGCACCTGCGGGACCCCACATCCGTTGCGCACCTGTCGCACGTGTTCGCCCCCTAACCCCCACCCGCCGCCGCCCTTTGCAGAGCCCGCAGCACCATGCCACGCCGACGGGGGGATGGGCCGGGGCACACCAGGGCCCGCCGCAGAGCGCAGGAGGCGGCTGTCCGGGGCCTGGTGGCGAACGCGGTGGCGGAGGCACAAGAAGCGCACGCTGCCGCACGGTGTGACCTGGAGGGCAGTGCGAGGGCTTTCCTCAACGAGACCGCCCTCCCGGCCGTCCGCGCCCTGAACGGAGCTAGGGCCCCTACGCTGCTCCCGGCAATGCACCGGATCGTGAACGCCATCCGGCCGGGGCTCATCAGCCCGGAGGCGGCCCTCTACGGGCACTGGATGGAGTGGCGCGAGTCCAATCGGTCGGGCCGGCCCCTGTCCATGGGGGACACCCTCCGGCTGACGGGAGCGGGGTCTGCCATGTCCCTCCGCAGTACCGCCCCAGCCCTGCTGCACGCCCTCAGGACGCGCTACCCCGGGGACGCGGCCCCGTACCTGAACCAGGCGCGGGCCACGTACCCGGGAGGAGTGTCCCAGCTGGATGCGGCGCTCCACCTTCTACACCCGCCGGACGAGGACCTGGAGGTGGGCGGGGTCACGGTGTTCGTGGAGAACGCAGAGGAGGCGTCCGCCCGCCCCCGGCCGACCAACCCGGTGTAGGACGGCACCGGGCCTACCCCCCCGTACGCCATCGTCTACGAGACGTTCCCCAGGGATCCCACTTCGTGCCCCGCCCTCCCACCGGCGACGCACGCGCCCCGCGGCTGGGCTAACCCAGACCTGTCCCCCCCCCTCTCCAGGACCAGGGGTGCCCACCACAGGGGGCAGGTCCTCTGGCAGGAGTGCCCTGGCACCCCCCTCCTCCTCCTCGTCGTCGCGACCCGCGGGGACCCAGGGCGGATCCTGGGGATCACCCCCACCCACCTCTATGGGGCAACACCCGTACCCCGCCCCCCCCTCCCGGCGCCCGCGGCGCAGGACGGAGTACACACCTTCCTGCGCACACAGGAGGTCACCGCCGTTACGGGGGTCCACCTGGTGCGGCTGCCCCCGACACCGCTCGACGACCCCCGGGGGCCCAGGGCCCTGGGCCCCGCCCCAGACTGGGAGCTGTGGCGCGACGCGTGGGCCGCGTGGCTCCCCCGCCTCCCCTCCCAATGCCGGTGGATGGCCGCGGGCCCCCGGCCGTGCGGGGCTGACGCCACAGCCGGCCCCCCACCCCCTCCCCCCCTCCCCCCCGCAGAACACTACACGGCACTGCCCACGGCACGGCACTGATGCACCAGGAGGTAGTGGGAAGGGCGCGCCTGCCACAACGCATGCCTACCAGAGTAACAGTGATGGCAGACTCCGATGGGTCCCCCCGGCGGGACGACCGCCACCACCGCCGGTCCCGCTCCCGCTCCCCCGTCTCCTCCCCGGTGTGGACGGGGGAGACCCTCGCGGAGGGCGAGGAGCGGAGGCTGGCGGAGGCGGCGGTGCTGGTCGGGCCGCCGCCGCCAGCCGCCGCCGCCAGCCGAGACGGCCGCCCCCGCCGCCCAAGCAGCCAGCCCCGCCGCCCCGCCCCGCCCAGACGCGCAGGAAGCGGAGACCGGGGTTGCGACCGCGGCCACTGGCGCCCCGTCGGCGGCCACCACGGCAGCGAAGGAGAGCGAGGGGGGCGCGCGAGGGGCTGCGGCCGCGACCCCGGCGGGCCGCGACGCCGCCTCGGCGGGCACCCCGCGGCGCCCAGCACGCCGCGCAAGCGGGGGAAGAACCCCGCACGGGCCGCGGACGCCTCGCCGGCGGCCGCCGCAGCAGCAGCAGTGGGCAGTGAGAGCACGAAGTACCGCGCCCACGCCAACCCCACCCACACCCACACCAGCCCCCCCAAGCCGTTCCCCCCCAAGCCCTTCCCCCCGGGGCGGGAGCGGCACGTCTGCCCCCCGACGCGCGAGCGCTCGCCGCCGGGCGTCACGCTGCCGCAGCTGCAAAGGCAGCGGGACGCCCGGCGAGTGGTCCAGGAAGGGCGCAGCGGCGGGGGGGAGGGGAGCAGCGGACGGCGCGACAGGCAGGGGGCAGGGGAGGGGCCAGGGCACGGGAAGGGCGCGCAGGGGCGCGGGCAGGGAGCCCAGGTGCAGGGGGCAGGGCGAGGGGAGGTGGGAGAGCGAGCAGGCCAGGGCATGGTGGACGGGAGGCGGGACCCGCGACACGGGCAGGGGGCTGGAAAGGGGCCCAAGGGCAAGGGCAAGGGCGCCGCGGCCCCCAAGGGACGGGCGGGACGGGGCATGGGAGCCCAGGGAGGGGGGCGGGGCGAAGGGAGGGGTGCAGAGGGCAGAGCGCCCCCGCAGCCGGACGTGCAGCCAGGGAGGTGCATCCCCCCCGGCATCCAACAGATGCCGGCACACCACACCCACCACCACCAGCACCACCACCACCACCACCTCTACAACATCGACCCTGACGCCGGCGAGCTCGTCCCCCCCCAACCCCCACGGCACCAGCACCAGCAATCCCTCCCCGCGCCGAGGGCGGAGCCAGCGCGGATGGCCTCGGCGGAGGGGGGACGGGGCGCGGCATCGGCGCCGCAGGCGCAGGGGCAGCGAGGAGGGCCGGCGCGGGGGGCGGAGGAGGGCCGGCCATGGGACCGGGACTGGGGCGCGGTCCCGGACCCGCTGGGGGAGGAGACCCTCCCCCTGGTGGGGGAAGTGTACGGGTGGTTGTGCTGGGCCAACCAGGGGACCTCCAGGAGGTCGAGGAACCGGCCCTTCGATGCCGTGCTCCTCCGGAGGGACGGAGGAAACCGAGAGGTACCCCCGGGGGGGTGGGCGGCCCCAGAGGACCACGAGAGGGTCCTCAGGTCAGTGATCCAGGCGGCGTGGCCCGACAGGGAGCCGACGTGGCCGGCCTTCCTGGAAGGGGGAGCGGTGCTCAGCATCACGGATGCGGACGCCAACAACTGGCTCCCCCGGGCCTTGCGTAGCGCCCTCGCCCACTGGCGCTACCGCTGGCGCCGCAGCCTCAGCCCCCACGGAAGCGACGGCGCAGGTGAAGGCCCAGACGGCGGGTACGGGAGATTTGGGGGGGGGGGCTGGGCCCCCCGACCCACGCCCCCCCCACGGTATGGCACGATGTACGAGGGCGTGCCACCTCCCGCGGGAGGGAGTGCGGAGACAACGAGCGCGGGGGGGAACCGGCTGCCCCGCAGCCCGCTAACCACTGACCGCTAACCCTCACGGCCACCCCCGGCCGGCCAGCGCCGCGCGACAACGGCCGGGGGATGAGGGGCCCCAGAGAGGGCCTGCGCGAGAATCCGGTTCTCGACAGAGGGGGGCGGGGGAAGGGCGCGACCCCCTGGCCGATGGCTGGCCCCGGGGGCCAGGACTGCCAAGCCGCCCCCCCCCCCTTGGCCGACGGGAGGCATCGCCAGGAGACCAAAGGCCCCCCCCCGATCCCCCCCCCCCTCCCACACAGGCCTGAGAGCGGGCGGGGGGGCGGCCCCCCCACCCCCCCCCCCGGCACCCACGCCAGCTGGGGAGCCACAGGCGCGGCCCTCCGCCCCCCCAGGGCCGGGGGGGCGCCCCCACCCTCAGGAGGAACGGCGACGCGGCAAGGGCAACGGCGGCTGGACCTGCCCCCGCGAACCCACACCGGCGTGCCGGAGCAACGCGCACAACGGAACACGAAGGAGGCCGCGCCCCACATGACCCTCCTGTAACCACAGCCCACTCCGAGGTGACAGAGGGGGGGTTTGCAGGTCAGCTGGGGCCCCCAGGGGGGCGGTCCACGGGCCACCCCTCACCCCCCCCCACCCCGGGGTGGCATTTCAGCCCCGACCGCACGCGCGCGCCGGGAGGGAGCGCGCCAGCGACACAGAGAGGGCCAGAAAGGAGTACCGCAGGCCGCCGCCCGGAACGAGAGCAGGGAGGCCGCGGCGCGACACCCCCCCCCCCCCGCCCCCCGACCAGCCTGCCAGCCGCAGGGGCCCCGGCCCCCACCCCCCGAGGCAGGGGGGATCGGCCCCCCCCACCCGAGAGGGGAGCCGGAGTGTGACCCGCCCCCCCGCTCCAGCCGCCGGCTCAGATGGGGGCCGCGAAGAACAAGCGGGCCAACGCCTGCGCACCGGGACGCCACACAGATCGTACCCAGAGAAGCCAGGTGAACACGAACCGGAGTGGTATGGGGGGCCACGCCCCCCATGGACAGCACAACGCCAGTGACGCCCGCTTTGTTGCCTGCCCAGGGAAGGCAGAGGGACGGAAAGAGGCAGAGCGACCCCCCGCCCTACAGGCCCCCCCCCGGCCGCACAGCCGGAGGAAACAGCGCACGCCCCCCCCCCCCCCCCCCCCAGCCCGCCCCTGTCAGCTGGAGCTTACACCGCTAGGCAGTGCCCTCTCGCCTCAGAGATGGCGTGTCAACCTTGGGGCGTCCCACGGGGAAGGGGTGTACAAACGCAAGCACAGGCCGTGGTGGCCTGTCTTCCCCTGTTCTCCCTCCCCACGGGCAGATCGGCATCCCGACGGGACATCCCCAGCTCTAGGGCGCAACACGCTTCACAACGCACAGCCCCACCCTCTGGACTGGATTCATAGCCGACGGCACCCCTAAGTCGCGTAAGAGACTCCCGCGGCCCAGTAGTGAGAGCGTCGGTCTTCAATCGTCCAGTGCGGGGGTTCGATCCCAGGCGTTGGTGCTCCTGGGATCCCTGCACGTAGAGCTCTCTAGTTGGCGACGTGGGAACCACCCCCCCCTCCAGCAGCTCGCGCCACCACCGGTACCGGTGGATCGGGTAGAGGTCTCGTTCGTTTTACCACCCACCCTGGAAAAACAAAACACACGGGAGCCACCCACCCCTGCAGCAGTGCGCACCGTCACCTGTACTCGAACAGGTCGACAGGAGGCCTCGTCCGGTATTCGAAGGGATCGGTGGGAGACCACCGATCACGGGGTACGAACCAGCTCCTTCGCGGCGCGCGCCGGGTGCGCTACCTCCAGGGCGGCTGCCTTCTGGGATACACTGGCACCCGGGTCACAGAACAAACGCGCCCGCAACCCCCTCCCCCTGTGCTAAGTGTAAGCCTGCAGTAGGGGTGCTCTGCTGGCCTCGACACCTCTCTCCCCCCCCTCGGGAACAGAGCGGGGCCCCCACAACCGCACGCCCGCGCCCACAACGCGGACCCCGACAGCCCACCCAGTGGACGGGCAGTCGGGGGGGGAGGAGCGCAAGACCCCAAACGCCCCACGCAACGGTCGAAGGCACCCCCCCGGGGACGCCCTGCCGCCGCCCCCACAACCCCAAGCCAAGTAGGGGGGAACCGGGACCGGACCGCGCCCCCCCAAGCACGCCAGACGGAGCACGGGACCGGGGCAGGACACGCGGAGGTGCACGGACCACGTGGAACGGCCCTACCAGCGCCCAGTGCCGGGACCACGCGAGATGCGCGCGCCACACCACCCAGCGGGGAGCGGACCCGCGAGAGCGCGAGCGCACACACACGAAAAGGACACGCGGGGACTACCGGAAGGGCAACCGGACCGAGCGCGCGGAACGCACAGACCGCATGGAATGGCGTACCAGCGGGCGAGGGTAAGGGACACCCGGACGGGACGGCCCGCCACACGCAGCGCGGGACACGCGGGGCGGGAAGGGGGAAGAAGGGGAGACACAACACCAGGCACCGGCCCGAACCCCCCCGAACCGGCCGCGAGCGCCGCGCACACACAGACGAGACACTGCACCCGCCAAGTCAGTAGTGGCGCACAGCGCCACGCCCCAACCCCTAGGCTAGGCAGCCTCCGCGCCAGCCCAAGGGGGTCCCACTGGTGACAAGCCAGTAGCACGGGCCCGGCGGCGCCGGCGCCCCGGGCGACCACGCATTAGGGGGGCGACGCAGTGGGTAAGCGCCCGCAGCCACGGCTGCGAATTGATGCACTGACCGGGGAGTGGCGAAACGGGCACGCCGGGGAAGGACGGGGCTCCGATCCCTGTGAACCCGGGGGACTCCGCCACCAGGCAGGAGGTGCGTCTTGGAGGGCCCCCCACTAGGACCCGGTGGGGAGGATATCACCTGGCCCGACCAGGTGGCCCCCCGGGGCCGAAAGGCGTCTAGTACCCGCAAAATCAAACCTCAAACCTCAAACCTCTTGTTATTTTTGTGTTGGTGTGTGTACTCCTTGTATTTGGCGACGCCCAAGAGTAACCGTGGTTACGTGTGTTGTTTTCCCTTACCCTTGTGGTCACTTTGTGTGTTGTTGCAGCATGCACTCAAGCACTATTCCCCTACTTGCGGGCACTTTGCTGTTGTTTTGGAGCGTGCACAAGCCTGCTTCCTTGATTTCTCTCGTTGTTCATGCTGTGCTGCTGTGTGCAGACGGTTTTCCGCCGACCTCGCCAAACAGTGGCGCAAAATCGTGGGGGGGTTTCTGAGGTCGGAAAAATCGATTTTTCCATTCCCTTTCATTTTTTCTGCGTCATTTTCTTGTTTTTTCTTTTTATTTCACTGGCGCGCACGGGACAAAAAGACAGTCCTTTCCCTCGTGTTCAATTTGAAATCCCTCCTACTCAATTTCAACTCCGTCCTGCTCATTTTCAACTCCCTCCAAGTGAAAATACACTCCCTCCTACTCCATTTCGACTCCCTCCTACTCATTATCAACTCCCTCCAAGTGAAAATGCACTCCCTCCTACTCATTTTCTACTCCCTCCACGTGAAAATGCACTGCCTCCTACTCAATTTCAACTCCCTCCTACTCACAAAGACAAGCACAATATTGATGCGGCGATGTTATAACTTTCAAAAGTCTGGCTCCTCCTCAGCAGAGTCATAATATTCGTAACCTTCCACAACGCCATCATATTCAACCATATTGTGAATTTGTGCATGCAAATGATCATTGTACGAGGCCTGCTGCGCACTCAGGCCCCAAGGAGCCCGTCTCACGGTGGTTAGCGCATCTGAAAAGTCAAGGGCAGCAATCAGCTCTTCCTTCAGCGGCGGACCGCTACCCCTACCCCTACCCCTACCTCTTACCTTTGTAGCACCCTTTGTACGATCCCCTCGCTTAGGGGCCTTCTTGGCAGTTGGCTGCACGGTTCGCTTGGCGGCCACGGGCGGGGGAATAGGTCGTGGTGGTTGTGCACCTGCCACATGGACCTCTGTGGAGGAGGCTCGCATGTTCACAAATTGGTTGAGTAGCCGCTCCCCCTCTTCGAGAAAGGCCCCTGCATCCTGTCTCTGGTGGGAAAGATGAGTTGCCACTCGATCCACATTAGCTATATACTGACGCATCCGGGACTGCAGGTTCCCAAGGGAGCGGACAATCTGCTCGCGTTTTGTTTCGGCTGGCAAATCAGCCGAGGAAGAGACGTTGGTCAACATAATCTCATTGTCTGTAGCATGAATTTAAGATAAACATTGGGTTGAACAACCGAAGATGGAAGCCGACTGAAGATGACCGATGATGCAAAACAGCAAAAAAGTGATGACATTGATGCCCGACTTGGACAGCCAGTCCACAACTACACCAAAACTGTGTATAGGCACCATCCTCAGCCAATGGCTCGAGCAGACAAACATAACGTGGACAGTTCATGTAACGCGAAGTGCAGCTGGGTTCCCTTCGCTTTACCTCATAAACTATATTTTTGCCTTGGATTTGTTGCACATGTTTGAGAATCGCACAGAATCTCGGTAGGTCTACCAACTCTGTCTCAAGTGAATCGTGACACTGTGGATCATAGTTCCATAAGGGTGCCGCCCTGTTGGCATCTATATAGTGGTCCTCCTTGGACACGTCATACTCATACACCAGGTACGCAGATGAAGCATTCATCTGCTGGAGCATTCTATCAAACGCCCAGCTTGTCAACTTGCCTGAAACGAACTTGACATAGAATGGGAAGGCTTGGTTAGCTGTTTGGTGATTGGCGTGTCAGTGCTTCACCATTTCAGTATTACACCTTTATAGCCTCCTTTGGAGAGCAAGTGCAAAACAGATAAAAAATGTTGTAGTAACCTTTGCTTGCACTCAGGTGGCGCTTTATGCGGCAATTCAAAGACTCAGACCTCTGCGTGGAGTTGCAAGCGAAGGTAAAAACTTCTACCTGCCATGCAACACACCAACGGTCAAGATGATGTAGGGGGGATCTGACTCCAAGGTAGTCCTAGACAGTTTTCCAGCGGGGGTCCTCCAGAATTTTGCGCCAGAGAATATCAGCAGCGTCCTTATCTGCGCACCCCTGAACCTGTCTGATGGCGCTCTCAAGAGCACTGAAATTGTGTTGCTCCAGGGATTTTTGGCAGTTTTCGGTAAGACGTTTGTAAATGTGAAAAAGGCAGAGGAAGTGAGCAGTTTGGTCCGGGGGGGAAACCCTTGGAACGGACCCCAAGAGGGCGTATGCAGCATCACTGAACAAAACCAGGGCGACACAACCGGTTGCCTTTATCCACTCCTGCCAGAGCCACTCATAATCCTCTGCATTTTCACTGCTTGGCATGCAGCTCTGAGCCAGGAGAAGGGTCTGGTCATGTTCGTTGATACCGCAAAGAAGAGGCCAATGTCTCACCGTACAGATTCGATTTGTACGTGTTATCTTCAAAAATGACTTGTGCATGTTTCCTGGCGTTTTTTACTCGTTCTGGCGTCATAAAAAACCATCTTTGTACAACACCAGTGACTGGGTCAGGGGCTTCATGATTGAAATACCAGGCATGATCCGCCTGTTTGAGCATTTTGATGTGGTTAATCAAACGTGCAAGATCACCTGGGCCCATCTTGCATTCGATGGACTCGAATAACCTTCTGATGTGCTGTGTTGAATACCCTTTGATTGCTGGGTACGCGTCCTCGCTATATTTCTTCCTCAAATTTACAAGAATTCGCTCCGGCATTTCACGGTGCTCATACACCCGCTCAGGGTCGTGCCAGAACTCATCAGGGATAGCTGATTTGTCCAGTGGGGCGGCCTCCTCCTCGTCAGGCCTGCAATGGTCAGAGTGGTCCCAATTACACTCGGTTAGCTTCCACAGGCCCGTGCCAGGATCTTGGGTTAGCGTTGCACCATATGGACACAAAACAGTCTTCGTGAGAGGCTGGGGCTGCTTTTCTGGGCGTGCTGTACTGGTCTCCTTTAGGGGCCTGTGTTGGTTTACACGTTGCCAAATGCGACAACCAATACGTGCCCTATAACCCCCCCCTGCAGACTTGCTGGCAATGCTGTTATGTATTGCCAACCCCCCCCGAATCTTATTTGGGTATGCAACAGCCTCCGTGTGGGACCGGAAGGTGCAGCCAACCTCGTCTCCAGGTTGGGGGGAGTGCTCGGAGGAACGATGGGCTTCGCGTTTGACGTGTTTGCGGGGGGGGATGTCGGGATGAGGTTTAGGATCAGAACCTGGTGACTGGGCGGCACTAAACTCATGCTCAATTAGGGGGGACGGATCTGTAGATTCCGTGGGTCCTGAGTCAGATGCTGGGGTCGGAGATAAGATTGCAGGAGGGTTTCTTACGGGGGCAGTGTTCATTGAAACTGTGTCGACCCGGGGGTACTCAGTAGGCTCCGTTTTTACCACAGCGGCAAAACCTGGAGGGACAGGTCTGCATGATGCATCATTCGGAGGGCTTGTCAGAGCTTCTGGGCCTAGCACATCACTGCTTGAAACTGCCACTTCCGCGGGTTTTGTTTTGACGTTGTCCAACATTGATGAAGAAACAGATCTCAAGGTCGCACAAAACAGATCCGAATATACACCCTCAAAGAGCAAGGTCATCTGAGCAGTGGTAGGGGGGCCCATGGACGCATGCAAGGACCAAAAATTAATTCGAAGGAAGCCTGCGGTTTGATCCTGCAGCGGGATGCAGTTCCATACAACACCACCGCGGAGACCATACAGGACAAGAAATCATTCGTTACCGACCCAGGTACCGGTTCTGCGTGAAACTCTACAAATTTGCTGATCATGAACGGGCACACCAGTGATGATGCTCAGCAGATTTGAGATGGCAGCCTCACTGATATCCTTATGGACACACAGAACGAGGGTTCTGTCAAGGACTGACAGAAAAATGGGGATCTCCCTCCTCGCACATCGTCCCTTGTGAAGTAGTCGACACGGTTAGCATCTTCGCCGCCGTTGGTGGTGTCTACGAAACCTCCGATGGAGAAGGGAGAGAACAACAGCGGCCGAAACAACACCACAAAACACTATGGTCAGCCCGACAAGTCTACACACGACATCGCAGATTGTGCAGAGCAAAGGCATTAGGATGGACATGTCTACAACGATGCCCGAACGTGAGAGGCTAACCCCCATTATTGATTCACAAAGGTCCTCTGATGCACAAATTGGATAGGCTAACCCCTGACTTATGACTTCCCAGGGGCCTCTGATGCACGAACTTGATAGGCTACCCCCTGATTATTGAGTCAACAAGGGCCTCTGATGCACGAACAGGATAGGCTACCCCCTGACTATTGATTTACCGGGGGCCTCTGATGCACGAACTTGATAGGCTACCCCCTGATTATTTATTTACCAGGGGCCTATGATGCACGAACTTGATAGGCTACCCCCTGACTGTTGATTTACCAGGGGGCCTCTGATGCACGAACTTGATAGGCTACCCCCTGATTATTGAGTCAACAAGGGCCTCTGATGCACGAACTTGATAGGCTACCCCCTGAGTATTGAGTCAACAAGGGCCTCTGATGCACGAACTTGATAGGCTACCCCCTGATTTTTGAGTCAACAAGGGCCTATGATGCACGAACAGGATAGGCTACCCCCTGAATATTGATTTACCAGGGGCCTCTGATGCACGAACTTGATAGGCTACCCCCTGACTATCGATTTACCAGGGGCCTCTGATGCACGAACTTGATAGGCTACCCCCTGACTGTTGATTTACCAGGGGGCCTCTGATACACGAACTTGATAGGCTACCTCCTGACTATTGGTTTACCCAGGGCCTCTGATGCACGAACTTGATAGGCTAACCCCTGACTGATGATTTACCAGGGGCCTCTGATGCACGAACGTGATAGGCTACCCCCTGATTATTGAGTCAACAAGGGCCTCTGATGCACGAACTTGATAGGCTACCCCTTGACTATTGATTAACCCGGGGTCTCTGATGCACGGACTTGATAGGCTACCCCCTCCTTATTGATTTACCAGGGACCTCTGATGCACGAACCTTATAGGCTACCCCCTGATTATTGATTTACCAGGGGCCTCTGATGCACGAACTTGATAGGCTACCCCCTTACTGTTGATTTACCGGGGGCCTCTGATGCACGAACTTGATAGGCTACCTTCTGACTATTGGTTTACCCAGGGCCTCTGATGCACGCACTTGATAGGCTACCCCCTGACTATTGATTTACCAGGGGCCTCTGATGCACGAACCTGATAGACTACCCCCTGATTACTGATTTACCGGGGGCCTCTGATGCACGAACTTGATAGGCTACCCCCTGACTATTGATTTAACAAGGGCCTCTGATGCACGAACCTGATAGGCTACCCCCTGATTGTTGATTTACCAGGGGCCTCTGATGCACGAACTTGATAGGCTACCCCCTGACTATTGATTTACCGGGGGCCTCTGATGCATGAACCTGATAGGCTAACCCCTGACAATTGATTTATCAGGGGCCTCTGATGCACGAACCTGATGGGCTACCACCTAAATATTGATTTAACGGGGGCCTCTGATGCACAAACGTGATAGGCTACCCTCTGACTATTGATTCACCGGGGGCCTCTGATGCACGAACTTGATAGGCTACCCCTTGACTATTGATTTATCAGGGGCCTCTGATGCAAGAACGTGATAGGCTACCCCCTGACTATTGATTTACAAGGGGCCTCTGATGCACGAACGTGATAGGCTACTCCCTGACTATCAATTTACCAAGGGCCTCTGATGCACGAATGTGATAGGCTACCCTTCTGACTTTTGATTTACCGGGGGCCTCTAATGAACGAACTTGATAGGCTACCCCCTTACAGAAAGATGTCCTTGATTAGTGCCCTATAGATTTTGATGAAATCCTGCAGGTTTTAGATGGTGAAATCCCAAAATCAAAGGAGCAAGTAGAGCAAGAACAGGATGTGGATCGAATCAAGGAATAGTTTTGAATCCAGTGTAACACAGAAGGGCTGCAGATAGACAAAGCAGGTATAAATAGAAAGATTCAATCACAAATTGATAAAACAAAAGACTTTATGTGAAAGCTGGCCTGACTCTAGCCTCCAAGTTAGCCTCAGGCACTTCATGTGCACTCTTTTGGATGAAATGGAATTGGTTAGGAATGTGGGGCAAAGGAGTTAGGCCAGACACAGATTATGACTTGGCCAAGCAACTGAATTCAGAAACAGTTAAAACGTACAACCACAATAAGTGGTAGAAACAATTGAGTATAGGGGTCTTGGGGTGGGAGACCACTAGGCTTAACCTCCAAGGCCTAAAGCATGAAATGGCAATTTTTTTCGGTAGATCCTCCATGAAGGAAGATACCTCCGCTCAGTTGAGGTGTAGGGGTGAACTTCATGGGGGGCTAGGGTTATAACCCTAGTTACTTTGAGAACGTGTACTTATAGCTTCAAAAGAGAGACAAAATTACTTAAGTTAGTCTTAGCATCAACAATCTATCGTTTGATAAACAGCAATTCAGTAAGCGTCCTGACTAAGAGCCAGGGCGGAGCAATACTCCCAATGGAGGACACCGATCTCCACTAGCTGAAGAAAATAGAAAATGTAACCAACAGGGAGTGAATCCTCTGGTTTAGCAAAAGGTGTAGCGATTCAAGAAGTCAAGTCGCTAGAAAATGACGAAGGAACGCGAGAAATCGTCATTTTTACACCAAACTTTAAGTCCTAAACAGGCGCAACAGAAGCGGACTGTAGAAAAAGGGTGGCGCAAGCGCATACGGCTCTTGAAGAAGAAGGTATGAGCCGTAGTTTTTAAAGTTCTAAAGAAAATTTTTGCACAGTTGCATCAAAACGTCTATAAACTTTAAGGAAAAGTATCGAAAATCAACCCACACCACAGAGCAGGTGGACAACCCACCTCTCAGGTATGCCAGTGTCATGTCACACGCATGCATTGCGTTCGTGTTGGTTGCTTCGTTAAAACGTTAGGGTTGTCCCCGCTGTGTTTGGTGGGGGTTCGGGTATTCCTCTCCTTTGCTCTGCACAGGTCAAAAGACGAATGAACGGTATGTGATACGAATGGAACTCGCAGCGCGCACGTAGGGTTAGAATATGCGCTGTGCTCGCGATGCATGTGCCTAATTGAAGCATTCACACGCTGCGTTGCTTTCCTGGTGCCCCATTTCACCCTTGTTCTCTCTTCACAGGTAAGAAAAGAAAGTGCTTGCTCGTGTTTGTGTTGCCGTAGCGCTAAAGTAGGGTTGCTTAGAAAGCTTAGGCTTGTTTTGCGCTGTGCAGTGTGCCACTCTCTCCGCTCTTTCTGCAGGGACCGAGACAAGGAAGGCATGCATGACACACAGTGCATTAATCGCTTAGGGTGGTTTATAATTCGCCGTAGGTTTGTTTAAGCGCGTAGCGTTGTATTGCGCTCGTGTTTTACTCCGCATTCATACGATGCGTGGTGAGTAAGGTAGGTAAGCCCAGGAGGAGGTCACCTCCTGGTCGAGTCACGCTTTGATTGGTTATGTTGGGTAAAATTAGGTAAGAGTAGGAGAAAATGGAAACCCAGTGCATACCTGTGCATGCATATGACGCATTAAAGGGTAGGCCTCGCGAAATGCGCACGGTACAACTCTTGTTTAGGGTAACCAGGGGCTCCACCCTACGTTCTTTAAGAGAACGGGTGGAGTTCCTTAAGCTTGCTTGCTTGTACTGAGGTTCAGGAACAGCGTATTATAGGGCAGCCTGAGAAGCGTATAATACGTGGAGGCTGTCTTGGTTCCTCAGTCTTGAACCTCATGTATTGGCCTTTGCTTTACAGGTCGGAAGGTAAGGGCGATTGGTGCAGTCCCCTTTGGCAGCGCTAAAATATGCTGCGCTGATCACAAAAACAAATAACTGCATTTCAACCAGGAGTGGTGAGTGCAGTCCGACTTCACCGCTATCCACGCTGTGCACGCACAGTGAGCACTCCCTCTCTCCAAGCCCTGACAGGCAAACACGTTATGGCGTCCCTGTTAGGCCACAGCCGCTTAGTAGCACCGTGTTCTCTTGCTTTCCCACAGGAGGGTCAGTAGGACCCGAGACTTCATTGCCTTCAACTACCAGTAGAGTGTGTAGGTGTTAGGGTCAGCAAGCCTGGTAGGTGTTGAGTGCAAGTGATGAGTGCTCACCCTGCCTTCGAAGGCTGGCGAAGTGAGTGTAGTGTAGTGGTGTCTCCTGTCACGCGTGCTTTTCCACGTGGGCAGGGGAGTGCGTTAGCCTTTGGCTTTTAGCAAAAATGGGCGTTTTGTAAACCCTTAGCACACTTGGCCACCCCTCCCCTCTAGTAGGTCGGGCTTTTGCCGTCTTCTCCGAAGGATAGGCGCCAGCACAGAAATTTGGCGCCATAGAAGTGGTAATAGTAACTGATTAGGACCTTCAGTCCAACATCTGCGAAGCCCGGTCTCCGGGAGCCACGCCGGGGAGAGAAGTGAGACACACACAGACATACATAGCACACTTAGGGGTATGGTAAACCCTGTAAAGAAGGGTAGAACCCCATGCATCTGGACCAGTCAGGGGTCCTAACTGTGGGCTCCCTTGTCCCCAAGGAGGGAAGACACACATTGCCTCATAACATCTTGCTTGTCATTCCCCCCTGGTGTAGTAAGCCACCGTTCTTCGTTGGCTCCCCAAGGTCATTACATCAGGGCAGTCCCCATGCATTACATGGTCAACAAGGCATACACTCGCTGGGTGGCTGCAAACCTGATAAGCGGCCACCTGGTCCACGCTGGAAACCATAGGCATGGGACTGCAGGGCACAGACAGGGTCAGTGCAGTGCTCAGTAAGCAGTGGTCTGTGAAAAACCAATGGCCTTTGGCCAGGGAGTGGTTGTCACGGGGGGCTAACCGTCCCCTCCTGCGATGCAATCGAGGGCAACTGTGACAACTGCTCTTACACCCATACACAGGCACGTCTGCACGAGGGTGCTCACTGCACCTGTAAGGTTAGAACACAGTCAGTAGACTGACACAGCGAAATTAGTTTTTGTTTTTACGCTGGGACAGAGTCTCAGCACGGGTTAGTAGCTGCCCCTCGTTGTTCTCGACGAGGTAGGAGCAGAAGATTGGGTTAATACTCCTATCTGGTTGTATGAAGGCTGACATAGGTTCCCAGGTCGCCTCAGATAACCCATAGCCATCCCACAGGGTTAGAAATTTTCAGCCCTGTTTATACTCGTGGCGAGCAATACCTGCAACGACGTAGTAACCATCGTCTGCCATCTCATCGGCAGTCATCTGTTCGAGTGTGTCTGCCTCCTCTGGACTGGCAGCGTTCTCTAGGTCTATACACTCGACCTCACTGTCGCTGAGGCGCCACTCATCCCAGGACAAATCGTCAGGAAAGTGATAGTGCCTCAACTGTTTAGGTGCACACAGCAGTTCACCACCTAGACGTGGACTGCACCTCACATGGATCCTGGATCCATCTATCCCAATGATACGATTGGGACCAAAATAAGGGTCCTGCAGGCAGTTATGTGGCCAGGAGGGTAGGCGTGAATGGTGAACCAAAACAAGGTCAGCAACCTTGAAGCTGGCAGGACGCCGTAGGCGGTTCCCTCGGCTCAGTTCACGGTCACAAATGTGTCTCAGGTTAGTCCCAGCCTGGTTAGCCATAGACTGCTTGTGTTCCAGCCAATCTCCCACAGGGATCTTGAAGTCCTCAGGAAAGGGGTTTTGAAGAACCAAGCAGGTCGTCCTCAATGGAACAGTTCGTGGGGGGTGAAACCCGTAGAAGAGCTCTGCTGTGAGTTCATGGTCAGCACCGCCCAGGGCACTAGGCGTACCCAGTCTTTGATACGCTCCTGTTTCATCAGGATTCTTAGGTTTTGCTCCACCACACGGTTCTGTCTCTGACAGAGAGGGTTAGACGTTTGGGTACAGGGCACACCGGTGGTTACCTTCACGTTGAGGGCATTTAGCACTCGTTTGTACCACCCAGTGTCACTGCGGATGCGTACATCTTCATCAGAGTGCACCTGCTTAGGTGCTCCATAGGGTTCGAACCATTGTTCGACGAACATTTTCACAGTCTGCTCACCTGTGATTTTCTTTTTGCAGGGGAACACACGGGTGAAGCGAGATGGGCCACAGGTGACCACTAGGCAATTATCATAGCCGCCGAATCGTGGTAGGCCGTGGATAAAATCCACATAGAGAAGAGAGTTAGCACAATAGGGTATGGGCAAGCTGGAAATCAGTCCCCTATCCCTACTGTCACTCTGCGTGCTGGCATGACAGCCACAAGCATCCACAATGGTCAGCATACGAGACCTCAGTTCAGTCAGGGTTAGACTACAGTAGAAACACTCACGGAAGAAGTCCACTGAGCCATTAGCGGCAGTGTGACCAGAACTGAGATGGGACCACCGTATGCATCCATCCAGTCGTGCCTCAGGCACAACAATACGGCCCTCGTAGAAGGGGTACTCGCTGTTTTTATACCACCGGTGCCCTTCAATGACACGGGGTTCAAGACCAGTGCTGAGGGTTTGGAGAATTTCTTTACACTCTGACTGATAGTCAGTTAGGCTCCAACACTCCAGGATTCCAGCAGTGCGCATGGACAGGTCAAGCTGGACATCCATACGCTGGAATGTTTCTTTGGCGAACGCCTCAGAGCTCTCACCTATAAGCGCATCGAAGTTATTGCGCGATATATAGTCAGACAGTTTTTTTTTTATACCGGGGATATGATGCACTGTCAGCCTACCTTGGCTCAGGTAAGTCTACCGCTGCTTTAGTTTTGCTTTCTCTGGTGGTGGGCCCTTCTAAAGAGACTTCACAGGTTCCTGGTCACAAAGCCAGACAATAGGGTTAGATCCCAGGAGTCGGAATTGTGACGAAAGCTCCAACATACCGGCCAGGAGTTCCTGATCATAGGTGCTGTAATTGGAACGCGCTTGGTTCCATTTCCCATTCCAGTGTCCCAGTGGCACCAGCCGCCACTCAGTGGTAGGATAGTCATGTTTCAGAGAACCATCACGGTTCAGTCCACTAGTACGATAATGGCAGTGGGTTAGTTTAGCTGGGTTAAGCTCCTGCCATTGGTAGATCGTTCCACCCCCCCCTCCATCACTGGCATCAGTCATCAGGACTATCCCGCCCTTAGGGCGGGGTCCTCCCAGGCAGTTGGAGGAGGCAATTGTCTTCTTCAACTCCGGGAAACACTCCTCTTCTCTGGCGGTCCACCTCCAGGGAGTAGCTTTCTTAATTAGGTCAGTGAGGGGGGCAGAGGAGTAGGTAAAATTGTGGATGTGACGCCTATAGAAGTTACAGGCGCCCACAAAACTCCTCACGTCGTGTAGACCCTTCTTAGGGTCATCGCGAATCTGCATGTCCTGTAGGGGCTGCATCTGAGACGCGGCTGGTTTCCACCAGCCATACCCCACGTCGAAACCCAAATATTCCATCTCCTCTTTCATAAACTCACATTTTTTCGAGTTTGATTCCGAGATGGTTTTCTTAACAAACAATGAAAAATTCACGGAGGAGAAGGACATGGTCCTCTTGGGTATTAGTGCCCAAACTCACGTCGTTGATTTGAGCCTCCATTTCTGCACCCCGAGAAATCAACTCCTGTACTAGAGGTCTGCGCCTCAGTATGTACAAAATTTTGTTCATTAGCTCCTGGAAGAGCGCTGCGGCATTGGCAACCCCGAAAGGCATGACCTTCCACTTAAATACACGACCCTTAGGGGTTATAAGGGCCAGCAGCTCCTGAGCTGCAGCAGTTAGGTCTACCTGCCGGAAACCACTGCGTTTGTCCATTTTGGTCTTGTACCTGCATTTGGCAATACACTCCAGGATATTTTCCATGTTAGGAATACTCCCTGAGTGGTTCTGGGTTTTCTTGTTGACCTGACCATAGTCAACAACCTGTTGTAGGGCAGTCGACCCTGGTTTAGCAACCAGGAAACAGGGACTGCAGTGATGGGGGTAGTCCCCCTTCTTATATTCCTCCACGAGGCCAGCATCAATACATTCCTGGATTTGGCGCTCGATTTCTTCAACCTGTTCCTGTGGAGCGTGATAGGGACGACGCCTCAATCGCGTTTTTTGAAATTCAGGTTTCAGTTTGAGGTCCATCTGGACCAGTTTTTTACAAGAGAGGGGGGGCGGCAAGGCGCCCAACACCTCCTCATAGGTTAGCAGCAGTTTCTTCAGTCGGGGGTCAAGGTTAAGACTCTCGATTTTGTGCAGGAAATCCTCCTCAGCATGGAGGTTGCTTTTTCCATGTTCTTTCTTTTTCTGTCGATCGGCAGTTTCGCCAGGTACAGAACCATCGTCCCACTCAGGTGAACATTGCTGCCCATAGTGCAAAGAATACACTAGCGGTATCTCAGGATCAGGCAGCGTATAGGAATCATCGTACTCCTCAGACCAGATGGAGGATTTCCAGGTCTGTCTGAGGTATTGCAGCCGCTCTCGGCCCTCGATATCTTCGGCCTTCAGGTATAACAGCCATCAGAGTTCGTCAGTGTCATGCTCAGACAGTGGCATGTTATTAGAAGCAGGCCGCGCTAGAGCATCAGGGCTCCGGGCCACGGGTTCACCTGTGTGCATAGGCTGCATGTGTAGCACCGGTTTCCCAGCAGGGGAAGTGGGTTCTGAGGTTGACTCTAGATCTACCTCCTCCAGCAATTGCTGGGCTAGGAAGGCACTGTGTTTTAGCTCAACACAGCTGGGATCAACAGGAGGGATACTGCTGGCGATCTCAGACAGTTGGTCGTCAGCATCCTCCTTAACAGCTCTAGGTTCCGGATAGCCATCGCGAGATTCACACCCTGTAAGTGTGGCAGATAGGTGTTCAGGAGATCGATTTTTGAGATCAGAAAGAGCAAGGCCACGATTTTCGGCCATGACCTCTTTCAGTAGCACCTGGTCTAGGTCACACAGGGGTACAGGATTGAGAGATACATCGACGATGGATAAGAAACTGCCCCACTCAGGGGCCTGCATAGCTGTGTCTGAGTCCTCAGGCACATAGATGGGACTGTCGGGGGGTTGCACTCTTCTCCCGGTCATTCGATCTAGCATACAGCGTCAGTAAGCGTGTTCACCAGAGCAGCCCCAGTCAGGGGTGCACATGACAAACCTTCCTCCCTCATAAGCAATTTTGGTTAGAACCTTCGCGAGCAGGGAGAAGGGAGGGTTAGCATACGCTAGGCCCATTGCTTTCCAGAGGAAACGGAAAGCGTTGTTCAAATGTTTTGAGCAGTACAACTGCATGATGTGCTGTTTTTGGCTCGCAAACAATTCCACCTGGATCTCATCCAGGTTTACCTGAAGGGCCGCCAGTTCATTTTCAAGAGCGTGACGGGCCAATTTGTAGTTTTCAGTACGATAGTTAGTCTTGGATGCGTAGCGCAGCCCAGACTCATTTCGTCCTAACACCTCCAAAGGTACGGAGAAGAGCCCACTGTCAAAGTCGCAGTGCAAAGAATAGGGGCGCTGGAGAGACAGCCTTTTTACCTTGGGGTTTCTTCGTAGGAAGTCGGTACCAATGACGATGTCAAAGGCGTCGGTGTCCACCACTCTGCAGTGTTGGGTAACAGTTTCGTCGCCCAGGCAGATAGTCACATCGAGCCCCCCAAAGGAATGGATGGTACGCCCATCCCCTACTCTCATGGCGACGGTCTTAGTTTTCTTGAACGTTTTTAGCAGGCGCCAGGGCACTATGGAAAGTGTTGCACCGGTGTCAAGAACCGCTCGAAAACCTTGATCCCCGATTTTCACGAGGAATCAAAAAACCAAGTCCTCCTCTTCGGAGCCGCCTGCCTACTCCTCAGCAGGGAACTTGACATCCACCCCTGCAGCCATGAGGGACTTGGTCATCCAGGCCAGTCGCCTCTTCTTGGAGTTATTCCCCTCATGGGAAGCGTTATCCCCCTGTGGGCGCTTGTTGGGGTCACCTTCGGCAGGAGGGGGAGTAGCAGCAGGCGCTGATGAGCGCCTCTAGGGGTTAGGGGGTCCACCTTTGCCACCTCCCTTGCCACCTCCTTTACCACCTTTACCCCCATTCTGGGGATTTCTCCTGGGTGTTTGGGTCTTCTGGCGTTCAGCCTCCTGCCGCTTGAGTTTATCACTCTCGCGTTTCTTTATGTGACATTCGTCCTCGTAGTGACGACGTTTGCCGGGATAGCCACAGGTGATGGTACACCTGAAATGATCCTGATGGGTCACAGTTTTCCCATCCTTGGAATGCTGCTGTCCTTTAATCGCAGCATACAGCTACTGCGGTGGTCGCAGTCAGGGGCATGACAAGGTCCCCCCTTGTCATTGACAGGTTTCCAGTAGAACAGAGGGGGTGTACCTACATTAGGTTTAACCTCATTCATGGCACGTGAGTTACCCCTTCCTTTACCACTTCCCTGGTTGGCGTTAGTGGGACTTTTAGGCCCTTTCCCTTCCCCACGTTCGGGGGTAGGATTACCACCTCGGCCCGAGTGCTTCGTGAGGAATTTCTCCATGTGGGAGTCATTCTCCCTCTCAAGAGCTAGCTCAATCAGCAGGTCCACCAGTTCGTCGTACGAGTGGGTCCGGCTTTTCCTCTCAGAGGTAGCGCGGCAGTCATCCCACGTACGTCGGGGAATCTTACTCATGAGCCACAGGTGGGGCTCAGTGGCTCCGTAGGAGCCCACCTTCATCCGTGAAAACAGATACTCTAGGTTGCACACGTATTCAGAGACTCGCGCAGCGGAAGGAAACTCAGGGAGCATAGGTAGCTCCTATATCTGTGTGCGCACACTGAGGTCAGTCTCATAGACCCGGAATGTTTTCTCCAGTCTTTGGAGCACCTCTCCCCAGGTTGAACAGGTTTTCACAATCTGTTTCACCTGTTTTTGCAAAATTTGATTTTTGCATGAGCGTTTCAGCAGTGAGCATTAGGTGGCCACATCCAGATGGGATTGGCCAGTCAGCAAAAGAAACTCAGCAAATTCTTCTGCCCATTCGGGCAGATTTTCCGGGTCGAACTTCGGCACTTCCAGCTGGATGTTCGCCTGGGCAATAGGTCTGCCCAGCTTCCCACCCCCCTGGGTTAGGCCAGAAGGAGAGGGAGATACGCCGGCAACACGTGCAAGGGCTGACAGCCCTCTTTTCTCAGTCTCCGTCACCGGCACTTCCTGTAGTTCTGCACCTGGGACTGTCCTGGCGCGAGGATGAAAAGGGATGGGGCAAGTGACCTTGGGTAGCAACCTGGACACCCTTGGTCTTTTGAGATCATCAGCCAATGTGCTCGATCCGGGTGAAGGTGAGAGTAGCGCTGGCTTGGGTAAGGGTTCAGTGATACCCAACTTAGCCTTGACAGCCTCTGACAGAGGTGTCACATCCGGGTCTTCCGATCCGGATAGAAATTTGGCCAAAAGTTCGGCCGTGCGATCCAGGGCCCCATAGGTGGGCTGTGGGCGAAGAGGATCCAGACTCTTTTCAGGAGCCATTGAAGTTATCGGCAGGTCTGGATGCCATGCTCTTGGGTGCTTTTGTACTCTTCGTCGTCTCGGTAGTGATACTGTGTCCGCCATGTCTGTAGATGGCCCCGAATAAAGGAAGGAACCCATCTCAGTTTTGGGCGGCGACCCGAGGGCATCAAGAGGTACTTCTCCATCTTCTCCTACACTGGACTTGTGGTACTCCTCATGCAGCATAAATTCGTCCATCCTCCTTTGTAGGTCCTCTTGTTCTTCAGGACCACCTCCAAGAACAGTAGAAGAAGAGGCCGGACAGGCCAACCGGGCGATGGAGGCTTCGACACGCCTGCGGAGCCTTTGCAAGCTGTCCTCACCATGGGCCGCTAAGGTCTCCATGGTTAATGGTGTTGTTCTGGTTGGATTCAGATTCGCCCTCCTGTGCTCTGAATCTTCCTGAGACCCAGATGCTGCTCTGAATGGCAGTTCACTCTTTGGGTGGGCTACACTGCCAAGTTGCACTTGTACACTTTCGATCGGCCAGGTTCGGGAGGACAGTTGAGTGGACATGTTCAATGTGCTTTTCAGTGTGCTTTTCTTGTGCTTCTGCTCAGAGGCGGTTTGAAAGGTTGTCAGGGCTTGCCTCTGCTACCGGAAAGATGTCCTTGACTAGTGCCCTACAGATTTTGATGAAATCCTGCAGGTTTTTGATGGTGAAATCCCGAAACCAAAGGAGCAAGTAGAGCAAGAACAGGATGTGGATCGAATCAATGAACAGTTTCAAATCCAGTGCATCACAGAAGGACTGCAGATAGGCAAAACAGGTATAAATAGAAAGATTCAATCACAAATGGATAAAACAAAAGATTTTATGTGAAACCTGGCCTGACTCTAGCCTCCACGTTAGCCTCAAGCACTTCATGTGCACTCCCTTGGATGAAATGGAGTTGGTGAGGAATGTAGGGCACAGGAGTTAGGCCAGACACAGATTATGACTTGGCCAAGCAACTGAATTCAGAAACAGTTAAAAAGTAGAACCAAAATAAGTGGTAGAAACAATTAAGTATAAGTGTCTTGGGGTGGGAGACCACTAGGCTTAACCTTCAAGGCTCAAAGCATGAAATGCCTATTTTATTTCGGTATATTTTCCATGAAGGAAGATACCTCCGCTCAGTTGAGTGGTAGGGGTGAACTTCATGGGGGGCTAGGGTTATAACCCTAGTTACTTTGAGAAAGTGTACTTATAGCTTCAAAAGAGAGATAAAAATACTTAAGTTAGTCTTAGCATCAACAAAAGGGTTTTGAGGGGGGCTTGGCCTGGATCAAACTTTCCGACAACGACATGGCAGTGACTTCTTCTTACTCTCACTTTTGATTTACGGGGGGCCTGTGATGCACGAACTTGAGAGGCTACAGTCTGACTCATGTATGGCAAGACGTTGCCCTCAGCAGCCTTGAAGGATGCGGGGGGATGAGGGGGGTGGAGGGGGAGGTGAGGGCTGAGCTCGGGGGGAGGGGAGGGAGGGGAGGGGGGAGGGCTGGGGGGCTTCGGGGGTTGGAGGGGGAATCAGGGGGGGGCCGGGGTTGGAGGAGGGTGCAGGGGGGGGATTGAGGGGGATACAGTTAGGTTTGGGGGGGGTAAGCGGGGGGGCAGGGGAGGAGGATGGCGGAGGAGCCTGGAGGGGCGTAGGGGGGAGAGGGCTGGGGGGGCTTGGGGGGGTTGGAAGGGAGGTTTGGGAGGGCCCTGGGGGGGGGGGTTGGGGGGGAGATACAGGGGTAAAAGGGGGGAACACTGGGGCGTCTGATGTACGACGGGCATCAACTCAATTGGTGATTGAATCATGAATCATCCCAATGCCCACGCATGACAGGCAAGGGGACGAAACAAATCAACAGCAGAAGGATTGAGCAAGTAAAATGTGCGAATCCAGTACATGATTTTCAGGGATCCACTAGCATTTGTTCACACTTGGGTTAAACGGGAGAAACATATGGGGAGTCAGAATCAGGCTGATGACGACAACACTAACTGACACTTATAAGCACGTGGGGAAACCATAAAAACTGGGCTGTAACCCAGAAACAAAACTCGCTTGCTGAGATTCGGCCCAGAGGGTGCCGTAGCTTGGTTATCGCCCCCCTGTAGGAGGACCCTCTGGCACTCGAGGTTCCCGGGGTGTGACCACACAGGATCAGCACATCTGTGGCGTCACGTACCTTCTTCTAGCCTCGGTAGCTGCCTTACGTTCACCAATTGGCCAGCGCAGTTTCGCAGGTCCCTTTTGTCCTGTTTTTAAGGTCAGGAACCAGGTTAACGCCCACTTACAACGTCGGTTGGGTCTGTATAATTCTCTTGAACCCATTTGGGTCCAAAATTCAAGATCCCTTAACCGCACCAACACAACTAAGAAGCAAAAGACGCAAACGCACTGTAGCTGTGGTGTCTTTGTAGCCTGTATCAGCCATTACTCTCAAGGTTAGACAAACGAAAAGGGTTCAGTCCGGTCAAACCAGTCAAATCAGACGAAATGGGGTGCCGTAAAGGCACTGTTACATTTTCAAATTCCCTGGGTAGATCTGAATAATACTCTTGAACCTAAAAAATAGTGTGTTGTAGCAACACCTGCCATAACAGGAACCAGTACCTGTACCTGCAATCTGTCCCACCTGGTGAAACCAGATTGAGAGTGAGCAATGGGATCCGGTCAAGATCAGGTCAAATTAGACCAAATAGGGTGCCTTTTGGCTTCAAAAAATGAACAACCGGCCAAATAGCACCAAAGATAAAGTCACAGGGCTAGACACGCGCGTATCAGGCTCTCAAAAGTAGGAGGTCAAACAGAATTCACCGCGCAGGTGGTAGCTAGAGAAAGGAACAGATTGAATGGAGCCTGGCCTTTCAACATTCTATCTGGGTCTGGGAACCGGTGTCAAGGGCAAAATCTGCCAAGCAAACAGCAGTCAGCTGACACCCCGCCGTAGAAGAAAATTGCGGACCCTGCAATGTGTGGGTTCAGATCTCAGTCTTGGTCCGGCGATGTGCTCTGCCACTACACACGGCATCATCTCACTACCCAAACCACTTCACAATGCAAGCACTAGAAAACCTTGTAGCGCTTCGTCTTTAGGTTCTCGGAACCGCAGAGGGGCCAATTAGGGTTGCCGGAGCCCTCGCGCGAGCCCCCCCACTGGCCCTTTTAACCCAATGGCGGTCTCATCGGGGAGACAGACCACCCATACAACTTGGTTGGTTTCCCCCTCTTTCGGTTTCCCGCTCCACTTGCCGAAATTTCCTACCCCCTGCAAGCCGCTTCTCATTGACGTCCGGGACCCAGAAGGCTTCAAAACTGGTGAGTCGGCCTTGAGAGTCGGGCCAACAGAGAGTGAAAGGGAGGGTGCACTGGTCGGAGTCGACCAGAGCGAGGGGGAGATAGGGGACGACCTTTTCTGGTGGCAGGAGCCACTGCGTCGGATTGCCCTTGCTGAGCGTTTCTTCCAGCTCAGCTTTCGCCTTCTGAACGGGGACAGACTTCTTCATCTGCCATTTCCCACCCCAATCAACAAACTTGGACAGAGTTGTCCAACAAAAACTTGGATCCGGAACGTCAAACTGCTTCCTCGAACCTGCCTCCTGCACCGGCAACAACCCCCTACGAATCAACTCTTTAAGAACATTTGCATTGCAAACGTGCAGTGATACGGACCCCCGTCGACACGAGCCCTCTTTTCCTTGGTCTCGTCAGGCTCAACGCCGCAGGGGGGGCTGAGGGTTGAGCTCTTCCCCCCATGCTTGATCTGCGACTGCATATCAGGCATCTTAGCAAGCGCCCTGTCCACCACCACCCGACAGATCCGCCTGATCCTCGGCGGATCCAAGCCTCCAGCTTCCCAGACCAGCAGAAACCAGCTGGACTTCCCCTTCAAAATCTTGCTGCACTCAGCAATGACCCAGATGCAGTGGCCCATCTCTCCCGCAGTCCCTCCACCGGCGTCGACGAGCTTAATGGGATGACCATTATCTCTGCAAATGAGATGCTGATAAACCCTGTCCTTCACCCACTCGTACACGAACTTGTCCTGGGTCTTGATGGTTTTTTTGCCAAGCGGAGCTGCCAGGTGCTCTGCCCGCCACTCAGCCCACTCCAGTGTCGCCCCCCACCACCTGTTGACACCCATAGCCCTCTCTGCCCGGACAAAAAATGTCTTCTGGCGGATACCACGCGCTGCAGCATGGTATTCCGCATCATAACCTCTGAGGTCGATTCCGTCCTGCAGCCACTCACCCGTCTGCCCGTACACGTCCTTCCTATTCTGCACCGAAATCACCTCCAACTTACCACCCACAAACACCACTTGGATGACACCCCCAGGTGCAGCCCCCTCGAACTCGTAACAAAACCAGGGAGGGTAAACGCCTGCAAGTCGCAACCCAGCTGTGATGAAGTCGCCCCCCAAAGAATTCTGGTCACCCCAGACTGTGGTCAACGGCCTGACGAACCTCCCCTTCTGCCAGTCCCTCTTGAAACAACAGGTCCGGCTTTCAACTTGTGTCAAGTGCCCCCCCATCTCGGACCACAGCAGACGCACCCTATCTCCCTTCCTGACAATAAACTGCCCCCGATCAACATGGTCACGGTGGCCGGACCGGGGTAGGTCACCTTCGAAGAAAAATTCTGGCGACCCACCAGGGACCCATCATCAGCATACAGTTGCCGTGCGAGCAGGGCAAAGGCACTGGGAAGAATGTTCTGGGCCGTTGAAACTGGCTGGTTGGAACCTTCTGCAGCAGAGTCACCAGGGTCAGCAGCATCAGCACGTGGAGCCGAAGGGGGCAACCGTTAATCTGCGCCATAGAACAGGGCGGGCTCCGTTCCCGCCTTCACCTCCCGCCTGCTGTAAACCCTGGGGGTACCGTCATCCAGGTAGATGATCAAGTCGCAATCCTCCAGTGGAGGGCGACCGTTGATACGGCCCAGAATATTCCCCCTTCTACCCCCGTCCACCCAAACCCCCCTCCCAGTCCTTGAATCTGCCCCCCCGCCCTCGATGCACACAACCTTATCCCCCCACCCGTCAGGCGATCCGGTGCCGTCCCTTCAATCCTTTCCCCTTTGTACTCCCCCATGCAGGTGTCCGCCTCAATATCCACCTTCGCTTTCACCCCCCGGCCTTCCCCAATCGTGGAAACCACGACCTCAAGGTGCTTCTTCATAGAAAAATCCCGCCGCTCCACCACCTCGCGTTGCCCCCCCTCCTCCCCCGCCCCCGTGTCCCTGCCCTGGCGTTTTTGAACCCTCGTTTTGACCCCTCCGGTTCCTTGGCAACCCCCCCCGCCCCCTTCTTCTGCCCCCTTCCGTCCGCCCTCTGCCTCCGCAGTCTCGGTGTCCTTGCGCCCTTGAGTCGACACTCTCTGCTCCTGCTCCTTTTTTTTCTTTCCCCTTCTCCTCCCCCGTTTTCTTTGCCTCCTCCTCCTCCTCCTCCTCCATCAACACATCAATCGGGGTTGGGCTCGGGGAGCGGTCTTCAAGCTGCTCTGCTTTCTTCCCGGCCTCCTCTGAGGTCATTTGACCCACCGGCGACAGGGGCTCGAAGGGGCATTGGGGGCTGGGCGAGCCTTCTCCAAGAAGCGGGCGTTCAGGACCTGGGCTTTGGCCTCGCTCCTCTCATGGGCCCACTTCTCCGCGAGCTCCTCTCTCCTTTCCTCCTTTTCCTTTTCCCTGAGAACTGAATACAAACAGCAAGGATCAGATTCAAATTCTTCTGGGAAAAGGAAGAAAACATTTACGCATGCAATTACATACCAAGGGCTCTCACATCCCCTCGGTGCAGGTCTCAGAACGCCCTCCTCCTCTTCTCCCGCTGCGGCCTCTCCCTGTGCCCCGCCGTCCAGAACCGATCCACGTCCTCCCCCTCTTCTGACTGCAAGTCCTCCTACACGCGCAGCAGCTCGGCCGCCAGGTCATTCCTCGTCTCAGACAGTGGACTCGCAAGACCTATAGGTGCAGGGATATGGTTTCGTTTATGAGGCTCTTTGTGAATCAGTAATCAGGGGGTACCCTATCAAGGTTGATCATCATTGGTGTTGTGCAATCAGTGGCAAACCTGCTTCTGCCCCTTTTTCATCGCCCTTTGGTGCTCCTTCTTTGCCCTCCTCCGCTGCTTCCGCCTCAGCCTCCGCTGCTTCCTCCGCTTCGGCTTCCGCTGCACCTGGATCAGAGGATGTGTGTTCTATTGCAAGGACCAGCCTAGCAATTTCGTGCATCAGGGGCGGTAAATCATCAGTCAGGGTGTAGCCTATCAGGTTCGTGCATCAGAGGCCCTTGTTGACTCAATAATCAGGGGGTAGCCTATCAAGTTCGTGCATCAGAGGCCCCGGGTAAATCAATAATCAGGGGGTAGCCAATCAAGTTCGTGCATCAGAGGCCCCTGGCAAATCAATAGTCAGGGGGTAGTCTATCAAGTTCGTGCATCAGAGGCCCTGGGTTAACCAATAGTCAGGAGGTAGCCTATCAAGTTCGTGCATCAAAGGCCCCCGGTAAATCAATAGTCAGGGGGTAGCCTATCAAGTTCGTGCATCAGAGGCCCTTGGTGAATCGATAGTCAGGGGGTAGCCTATCAATTTCGTGCATCAGGGGCCCCTCGTAAATCAATAGTCAGGGGGTAGCCTATCAAGTTCGTGCATCAGAGGCCGCTGGTAAATCAATAGTCAGGGGGTAGCCTATCAAGTTCGTGCATCAGAAGCCGCTGGTAAATCAATAGTCAGATGGTAGCCAATCAAGTTCGTGCATCAGAGGCCCCCGGTAAATCGATAGTCAGGGGCCAGCCAATCAAGTTCGTGCATCAGAGGCTGCTGTCGAATCAATAGTCAGGGGGTAGCCTATCAAGTTCGTGCATCAGAGGCCGCTGGCAAATCAATAGTCAGGGGGTAGCCTATCAAGTTCGTGCATCAAAGGCGCCCTGTAAATCGATAGTCAGAGGGTAGCCTATCAAGTTCGTGCATCAGAGGCCCCGGGTAAATCAATGGACAGAGGGTAGCCTATCAAGTACGTGCATCAGAGGCCCCCGGTAAATCAATAATCAGGGGGTAGCCAATCAAGTTCGTGCATCAGAGGCCCCTGGCAAATCAATAGTCAGGGGGTAGTCTATCAAGTTCGTGCATCAGAGGCCCTGGATTCACCAATAGTCAGGAGGTAGCCAATCAAGTTCGTGCATCAAAGGCCCCCGGTAAATCAATAGTCAGGGGGTAGCCTATCAAGTTCGTGCATCAGAGGCCCTTGGTGAATCGATAGTCAGGGGGTAGCCTATCAATTTCGTGCATCAAGGGCCCCTCGTAAATCAATAGTCAGGGGGTAGCCTATCAAGTTCGTGCATCAGAGGCCGCTGGTAAATCAATAGTCAGGGGGTAGCCTATCAAGTTCGTGCATCAGAAGCCGCTGGTAAATCAATAGTCAGATGGTAGCCAATCAAGTTCTTGCATCAGAGGCCCCCGGTAAATCAATAGTCAGGGGCCAGCCAATCCAGTTCGTGCATCAGAGGCTGCTGTTGAATCAATAGTCAGGGGGTAGCCTATCAAGTTCGTGCATCAGAGGCCGCTGGCAAATCAATAGTCAGGGGGTAGCCTATCAAGTTCGTGCATCAAAGGCCCCCGGTAAATCGATAGTCAGAGGGTAGCCTATCAAGTTCGTGCATCAGAGGCCCCGGGTAAATCAATGGACAGAGGGTAGCCTATCAAGTACGTGCATCAGAGGCCCCCGGTAAATCAATAGTCAGGGGGTAGCCTATCAGGTTCGTGCATCAGAGGCCCTTGGTGAATCGATAGTCACGGGGTAGCCTATCAAGGGGCCTCTGATGCACGAACCTGATAGGCTACCTCCTGACTAGTGGTTTACCCAGGGCCTCTGATGCACGAACTTGATAGGCTACCCCATGAGTTTTGATTTAACGGGGGCCTCTGATGCACGAACTTGATAGCTTACCCCCTGACTATCGATTCACCAAGGGCCTCTGATGCACAAACTGGATAGGCTACCCCCTGACTATTGATTCACCAACGGCCTCTGATGCACCAAATTGATAGGCTGCCCCCGGGCCCCTGGTTAATCAATAGCTCCCATGGTGAGGTGTAACCTATTCACAATGTAGTGTCTCGCAATTCCTGGCAAAACTGCAGAAGGTTCTTCTGGCAATTTTTCCTGCTCCGTCTCTTCGCCTCTCTCCGCTCTTGCTTTTGTCTCTTCTTCTCTTGCTTCCTCTCGGGCTGGTGCTCCCTCTGCGGTCCCGTCTCCCGCTTGCTTTTCTGCTTCTCTTGCCGCTGCGGCGCCCTCTGCTGCTCCCTCTTTTGCTTCTTCTTCTGCGTCTTCTGCGGCTGATCCTCCATTTGCTGCTCCTTCTGTCGCTTCTTCTTCCGCTTCTTCCACGGCGGCCACTTCCTCCGCTGCTCCTCCTTCCGCTCCTTCTTCTGCCTCTTTCGCAGCTGCTGCTGCCTCCGCAGCTGCTTCGCCTGCTTCCTCTGCGGCTTGCTCCGCTTGCCCCGCACCTGTATCAAGGGATGTGCGTTGCATTGTTGGGCCAAACCTATCAACGTCGTGCATCCGAGGTGTTTGAAATCAGTAGCACACCTGCCCTACCCTCATCTCTCTCTGCTTGTCCTTCTTCCGCTTCTGGGGCTGCTTCCGCTCCTGGACCTTCTTTCATCTCCCCTGAACCTGTACCAGAGCAGGTTAAGGATCACCCTATCACGTTCGTGTATCAAAGGCACTATGCAAAGCTTATGAGGAGTGCGCATAAGAGGGGTTGTGCAATCAGTAGCAAGCCTTCCGGTGCATGCCTCCACACCTGCAACGTTGCCTGCTTCCGGTGCTACCTCTTCCAGCTCCGGCTTGTCCTCCGTCTTTGGCACTGTAGGCAACGATGGGAGGACTGCTGCTGGCATGCATCGGCGAGATGTTCGCCCAAGAGTGATATATCATACCTTCCTCTTCTGCCATCTTCATCAGTTCTTCACGACGAGCAGGCATTGTGGTCACTGAAGAAGGTGTTCTAGAATCCGGGAAGAGCGGATGATCGGGAACTACATCTGTATGCAGCAGACGTACTGTTCTGTGCCACTTACGTAAAATATTCCTAAGGTCTAAGTCGCTTAGTTCTAGCAATAGAGGTGACAAATCAACCTCGCTACCGCCCAAAACAAGGGAAACGACCCACTCTGCACCAGATCACGCGAACACTGCACACGACCAATCATCTGGCTAATGTACACAGTGAAATTTCTTAAGGTTCACGTCGGTAGAGAATGGCCATGGCTGGTGCTGGTTATGCACCTTCCAATGCCGATTAAGGAGGTCCCACAGAACGGTTTCACGCTGTTGCTGTTGGGCAGAATCCGAACACAGAAAATCCAGAATCCACACTTCAGGGGACGAGAGCAGATGAAGAAAAACTGCCACCCACCAGTGCCCTTGCTCGCCACTGACCAAAATAAACCAATCGAAGTCAAAGAAGTTTTCCTTCTGTGGCAAGCTCTTCTTCCGCCAAAGGGTAACAGGCCAGAACCCTTCGCTGGAGGCCAAGTTTTCGATGGAGCAGCAAATTCATGAGTTGCACTCGAATTTCAATCAAATTATCCCCGATCCAACGATCAACCCCCACATTGTTCCCTTATTTCGCGATTTGTCAACCAAATGCCTATGACTGTGATCCCATCCACCCCAGATGCAGGGTCCTCGGCAGGAGATGGGGTGTTGTCGGCATCGATATATTCCGGATGAACGGTTTGTGAAGAGATTGAAGTTGGCTCAGGGCTAATGGGTCCGTGCAGCGCAGTGGTGCCGGGGTTAGCAGCTTGCATGGGCTCCAGAGATTCCACATCGGCCATTGATGGCCACCAAATGTGTTCACGCGGCCAAAGAGCAGGGTCGTCCCCTAAATCTTTCCCCCGTGGTGCAACGACGCCGTTCAATTGACCCTCGTGCAGCCGTTGGCTATCTCCACAAAGGATGTCTTTCGCCCCATTGATTTTTTGAATGACACTGATGTCAAACCTCTGAGCCCACAGCACCAGTTTCCGATACCGTTTTTTAACGACGGCCTCATCGTCCCGGCGCAGCAGACCTAGCAGTTCATGAGCCCACGGACGGCTCATGTCAAGCTGCTCCAAAACGGGCTGGCGGGCATTGTGGGTATCTCCCCACCCTAGTTGTGCCTGCACTCGGGCCCGAAGATCGGCCTTGTTTCGCAAGGAGAGGAAAGAGATTGCTGTCTGGGTGAGGTCGCCCCGCTCCTCGGCCTCCTGCAGGAAAAGTCCTGCACCTATTTTCGAAAAGGAGAGTCCCCTAAGGATGCCACCCACATTTCCAATTTTTGGATACAGGCACGGAGTTCCATTTTCTCCGGGCACTTGTGGATCTGTCTTTTTACCTCATCCCAATCTTGGGACAGATCTACGTCACCAATACTAGAGGGTCCCGATGAAGCCGTCGAAGATTGAGAAGGTTGTGAGGTTTGTTGGCTTGAGGTAGGCGTCAAAGTAAGAGGGGTAGAGGGGGTGGGGTGCTCTGGTGAAGAGGACGTTGGGGGGTGAACTCGCCTAGATCCAGCATGTTCAGAGTTGGGGGTGTTTGCGAAATTCCTTCGTCTTCCGCGTTGTCCACCATCACCTCTGCTTCCGAGTGCTGCAACCAGTTGGTCTGACGGCTTGGATGGGTCACGCTTCCGGTCAGGCTTTGGGTCAGGCTTCGCGCTTTGGGATTCATGTTTGGGTGTGGAGATGGGCGCAGAGGTTAGTACTTGGTACCCACCGTCCGGCGTGAGTGTGTGTACCTCGGCTTGCGACGCAAAGGAAACGCTCCACTTCTTATGCTTTTTGGGGCCAAGCACGCTCCCCATTAATTCCATCAGCGATGGCCCATCCGCTGCCATGGCTGCAGCATATGCCGTTGCCTTGGCCTTCCTTTCATCAAAGATTGGTGTCTTTGGTGGCATTCTAGAAGTGCACGTCATGATCGAGGCGATTGGGGTTGAGAGCCTGAGCTTACATCTCAACTGGGGGCTTGGGATGTCACACATGGGATGCAAAATGTGTCAACCTTTACCAACTCCCTTTAAGCGTAAGTCCGCACCCTCCTTCTCAAGATGTACACACACAAACACACACACAGATATAACCAGCAACAACAAGCAAGCAACACGTCACCATTCTGTTTTGGCCATTGCCCCTTCCCAACACCTCGGGCCTGACACCATCTTAGCCATCCTGAAACCTAGGTGGTTTTCTTGTCAAATCCGAGTTTTGGACCGATAACTCAGGGTTGCCGGCCCGTGGCGGTGGCACCAAGTCGGGAGGTGTCCTCCCAAATCTGCGCAGCTTTTGGCCAAAAACAGCCATTTTTCGACCAAAACATCCCTAGTAAGGGTTTGAAATAGCCAAATGAAGGGGAACAGTGGCTACATCCACGTGCTGTTTGACGTTTTCGTGACAAAGGGAACTTTCGTGCCCTCTAAATCCACAATATGTCCGAGAAACGGCCCAAAAAGGCGCCAAAAAGCCCAAAAATCTGCGCCATGTGCACGTGCAAACCGAAACCAAGAACGAGCCGTATCTTGGGCTACGTGGCTCAAAAACAAATTCCGAGGGCACCTAGTCTACCCGCAACCCACCATATTTTGTGGTTTTCCAGCCTCAGAATCGCCCGACGAGACCCACAGACCCCCGTACCAGTGGTCACTTGGTGCGGACGCAGGGCCGGCCAGCCCACGCACAGTTGGGGGCAAACGATGGGTCCACCAAGGTCCCCACCGCGAAAAAAATCATTTTTTCCAAAGTTGTTCCTAGACCACTTGGGATGCTCAAACAAGTGTTTCTAGGCCGTTTTGAGCCCATGGTGGCGCGTTTTTGGCCATGTAAAATCCCAAAATGCCTTGAAAATGGGCCGTTTTGGGACCAACAATGGGTCAAAAATGGGTCCAAAACGCGTTTTTCCAAAAGTTATCCCCGACCATCAGGGATGCTCAAACAAGTGTTTTTAGCCCGTTTCGAGCCCGTTTTGACCGAGTTTAGCCCCTTCCACCACATGTATGCACCACTTTGTGCTCTTCGCACGTACCTTAGAGCCGTGTGGTGGAGCCACCTAGAGTTGGGAAAAGGGGTGTAGATTGGAGGATATGAATATATATATATATGTAAATATATATATATATATATATATTCGCCGGGGATATGGGGGCAAGGCACAGCAACGCAGCAGCAACACAACAAGCAGAAAGCAAGGGCTTCTCCGTGCAGCGCAAAGCGGCAACCAAGGAACAAAGCAGCAGGCATGCGGCGAAGCAAGAGCAGACTGCCCGTTGTTCGCCTACCCCCGCCGCCGTGGTGACGTCCACTACCCGTGACCCCACGTAGTCCTTTGCCCGCAGCGTACACGTAAATGCCCACCACCCCTGACTCCACGTATCCCACTGCCAGCACACAATAACCCGTATATGCTTAGCCAGGACTTCTGGGAGGCTCCAGCCTACCCTGGCCCCCAGCTTTCATCGCCCCCACGTTCCCAAAATGTGTGCCGCCGACCCACCGCATCATTCCCCTAGTAAAGTACAGAAACACGGCATCAACTCCACGTCCCCGAAGCCCTGAGCTGCACCCACACCCCAGATATATACCATGCCGGCACTCCATTTTAGGGGCCCGTACCCAATCAGCTTAGGGGCATCCACTTGCCCATGTATAATATAACTTGAGGGTATACAGGGGGGACGCCGGCCGCTACACGACGGGAGTGGCGCAACCTGTGAATATCGCTGGCTGGGACTCGGGCTGGTGGGTGCTTGGTTATCGACCCCCTTTAGGGGTACCCACCAGAGGCTCGCCCCGGGCTGTGGTAACCAGGTGCACCTCATCTGGCCCAGATACATTGCCCTGGTGCCTACCCTTGACCCTTACCCGCACTGATTGGCCAGCTCCCGTGGTTGCGCCACTTCGGCCACAGCAGCGGCCAGGCCGCAGGTTCGGCCTCCACCGACGATGTGGCAAGCCTACTTATAGCATGGGCCCGCGCGTCAACCCCCGGACCACTCAGCATGCCACTCCTCCTCTCGCCCCGCCTCTAGCCAACCGGACTGGCGCCCCCCAGGAGTACGTCGCTACTATGGTGAGGCGACCGCATACCTATCGCTACGACGTCGCGCAGTACCGCTGTTGCCACGCCGATGCCACCTGCGAGCCGCGACCACACGCACCACCGCAACCGCAAGGCCATGGTCAGAGGTTAGACTATGTACATGACCGCAGGCACCGTCCCTCTAGTTTGTTAACCGGGCCGGGGGGTTGCCCCCACGCGCCCCCCGAGTTGTTAGAGGGGTCAGGGGGACACCCCAGTACCGCCAAGCAACCCCGTAGCGCCCCCTCACTGGGGTTCTCCAGTGCCGCCGCGTACTCCCACCATACGGTCCCCAGTACCACCGCGCATACCCCCGGATGCCAGTACACCGTCATCTTGAACTCCGTGTACCCCTCGTGAGTACTCTTCCCAGACCGCCATGCCGTCTCAAGTACGCCCGCCATACGATCCACCTGACGACCACGCCCCCACAATCCTCTACGCACACATCATCGCTTCGTCGCCGCTCCCGGGGTCTGCTGGCTGTCCCCGCAACTCCGTGTAGCACTCCCTGGGGGTGCCGCAGTGCATGCACGGTAGCGCCGGCAACAAGGTCGCCAGCCCCCACACAATTCCGTGCACCCCCGATGTATCCCGAGCAACCACCCCAAGCACTGCCGTAGCCAGGCCGCCAGTAGAGACCCTGGTGCCACGGGAATACCCTACAGGGGTTTGGGCCTTATTACCCTGGTCGGGACGACCCATGACAGCTCACTGTTGTATGCGGCGACCCGGGGCAGGCGGGTGAAGCATCCCTATCCGACCCTTATGCACGGGGGCAGAACGGCTCACCATCAGGCCGGCACGACCTGTCACATCGCGTTGGCCGTCATACTCCGCCTGCCAGAACCGCACAATCAGGCCATGAAGGCACTGCTTCTCAGGCGCCACCCCCTCCGCTGCGGCCAGCGTGGGGACGGTGGCAGGTGCACCCACATTTCCCATACCCTGTCAATCTGCGTTACCCCCAGCCCCCAACACGTCATCACCATTTCCTCCGTGAGTACCCGCGAGTCGCCCTCCGGAGCCGCCCACCATAGCAGGCAGGGGCAGGGCTGCCGACAGCGCATCGGGGCACCGTACCCCTTCCACTCGGACGCTCTTCGGGTCACTCTGGATTGTCCTCCAGGCACTCCAGGACATCTGCCCTGAGTGCTGCAGTGCCCACCTCGCCTTAGGCCACCCCCTTTCGGCACGCTCTCCGCATTTCCCGCATAGAGGGGCGGAGGCACACTGATGAACCCAAACCGACGCTGTCTCCCCGCACCCGTGGCATCGCTGCGAAAGCACAGATCCTGACGGAACGCAGCTACCATCACAACACTGCGACCACAGGTCATGCCATACATCGCAGCACGCTTCCTGGAGACCGAGCAGAGCACCTGCCAGCGCGCGTGCTGTGGCACAACTGAGCAGGCTGCGCCTCACATCCTCGCACGTAGACACCGGGTTGAGTATCAGTCGCCCGTCAGACAGCATCGCCAAGCTCTCAAGCAGCCGGGGCCACCGCGCAACTTTCAGGCTGCGTGTGCCATGCGTCAGGAGCTCCCAACCAGAGTTCCGCAAGAACTCCCCGATGACATCGACCCCGTCTCGCTCGGGCCCCCGGCGGACGCGAGAAATAAGCGTTGTCCTCCTGCTGGTGCCTCAACGACAGCCTCGAGGCCTAGGGTGTCAAGGGTGTGTCGGGCATCGGCAGCAAAGTGTTCGTCCCCTTCTGGCAGAGAGAACATGGCTTCCGTGACGTGGCCCTGCGCGCCGTCGCCCTGTACGCGTGCCAGCTCCTTGGAGCCCACCAACACTGCCATGGACCGCCGCCCCGTGACCGCCGGTATGACTCGCCGCAGCTGCCGGTCATACAGCCACAACGTCCCCACGTCAAGCACGACTGCTACCGCCAGGATTGGGAGACCGCACAGAGGTTGCTGAAAGACTGGCAGCACCTCGTGAGGCCACCCCATGACGTTCCCTACAGCGGGATGGTTGGAGTACACCTGGAGCCAGGGATCATTCTGACCGGCAGGGTCTCGTACCATGGTACCACGCACTGTGGCCCACGATTGCGCGGACACCACGCGGGACCACTCCCTAAATGCCGGGATGTCCCGAGCTACCCAGGAACCGATCCACTGACTGAAGGCCTGCGCCACCGCCGCCATCCAGTGAGGGAATAAGGACATGGCTTGCTCGTGCGCGATGTACGACCGTGGCACCAGCAGCGCGTGTAGCGGTGCCCTCTGAAAGGTCACCCGCAGGTCGCCGGGGAGGCCGGCAAACGGGTTCCACGGCGGTTGCCGTTGGATTCTCTCTGCCGACGGGCAGAAGGGCGTGTCACCTCGCAGGAACGCGTATACCGCCTGTAAGGGAACCAGTGAGCGAGGGTCGGAGAGAGCGAGCGAGTGAGTGAACGATGGGCGAGGCGTAGTGTGAGCCCGAGTGAGTGAGGAAGCGAGCGAGGAAAGCCAGAGCGAGCACACGCGTGAAGCGCACAGCGCATGCACACAGAAGAGGAGTTCGGATAGACCAGAAGTTTTGCGACTTTCGTTGTTCTGTTGTGTGATTTATGTATACTTGATTATAGCTCTGCAATGTACTTTATGTCTCTTATTCTATTAGGGTATGATACGAGCCTGAATCGGCTCTTGCCAAGGGCTCTTGCCACAAGGGCTTCCTTGCCCCTTTGGAGTTCTGGACTCTGGGATACACGGACCTCTCAACAACTGGGTATTCGAGTTCTTTGCCATGTCCGTGCCGTGCTTGTTTGCTATTGAGTTCGGAGTTCTAGAGTTTTGGCTTTGCCGATCAGTCCTCAAACATTCCATAAACAAGAGGAATCAAAGTCAAGGTCTACCCATAGACATCTCAGTGCAGTTACAAGCCTGTTTCTGCAGTTACAAGCCGATTCAGTGATTATCACTTGGCCTATGAGGCACTCGGTGAAGGGTCCTCACCTCGCAAGTGCGATGGCAGGAGGGGTCAGAGGAGAGTGAGTTCTGCATTCGCGTTCTTGATCCGGCCTCAAATCAGTGTCTTTGCAGCTCAGCAGCATCCGCCGCAGAGACAGACGGACGTTTGTCCAGACACAACAAAAGGCAGCTTCGCCGCCTAACAAAAGGCTCAGCACAATTACAGAGGACTTACCAACAACTCTGTTGTCACTGCTCGTGGTGTGGATGAGTTTGACAGTGCTGCGCGAAATTACTGTGCACTCGAAACAAAGGATGAGTCTTTACAGAGTCAGCGTGAGGAACGCCGTTTGAGGCTGAAGCCGAGTTATCCACTGCACCAAGGTCAAAATCCCACTCCTGGTTCGAAAATTCTTGTGGAGTTTGCAACCCTTCCTGTCCTTCGCCAACTATGACATTGATGAAGGTCTTTCTCCTATTGTCCCAGTCTTGAAGAAAGTTGAGAGGTCGAACTGAGGTGCCAGTGCGGCGCCACCAACAAATTTTAGTGATCGGTATCAGTGTTTCACAACAAATCTTGAGCGGACACTGATGAACGGCGACGACGCCGACACAGGCGAGGACAACGCCAAGGAGAGCGACGGCAACGCCAACAAGGGCGACGGCGACGCGTTGAAAGCATCTGGGTTGAACGCGACTCGACGCAAGTTGACGCGACAACGGCGACGACAAGGACGACGCCAGCGAGCGGCCTTTTTACAATGGTTACAATCTTTTGCCCTATTCACAGCTATAGACAGTCATGTTGGTTCAGGTCAAGGTTCATTTTTGAAGTTTACTGTGTGTTGATTCATGACAGTTTACACAGGTTGACAGTTAGTGGTGTTTGCAATTTGTTTGCAGTTTTTGTTCAAGTTGAGTAGTTTCGATGTGCCTATAGTGGCTGAAACCAATTCGCCAGTTATATGTTGTGTGTTGTATGGCTTGTGCCAACGGCCATAGCCAGTCGCTGCATGTAAACTACACAGCCAGCAGAAGCAGTCAGACTGACAGCAAGAACAGAAACCACGAGCCACTACCACGAGCCACAGCAGGCAGACAGAGCTTAATTGCCACAAGTCACACCTGCAGTCAAATAGTTTTTCGCCACAAGTCAGTTAGTAAGTCAAAAGGCCAATGTGTTGAAGGTTAGCAAAGGTTGATAGGTTTACCCAGTCAGTTGGTCCAGAATTGCAGTCATCATTCGGTCAGTTTTCCAGTGGGTGTGCAGAACTACAGTTACAGTGTCAGAGTTGTGTCCAAACAGAGTATCTCAGGTACCAGAGTTTAAACCTCAGTTGGTCAGTCCCGCACAGGTTGGGTTCTGTGTGTGGGTCATGCAAGTCCAGTCTCCGCACGGGTTCTTTCAGTTTCTTCTACCGTGTGTTAGGCAAGCTCTGTATTTCGCCTGTCAATCATCAGCCTGCCACCACTGGTGACCGCTCACATGTGTACATTTCCCTTTAGGAGAGCCTAGTGCTGTGGGGAAGCAGGCGTCTGAACCAGGCGCCACTAAGATGTCAAGTCACAGTAGGGGGCAGAGTGACAAGGGTGAGAGTGATAAGCCGAGAGTGTAGCGACCAGTGACCAGAGACCACAGACCACAAGTGAGTGAACAACCAGAGCAGACCAGGGAGGAACTGAGAGGAACAACAAAACACAGCACACGAGTGACGGCTTCAGTGACGCCTCAGCCACCAACACCACCACACGGACCCACAACAGACAAGACACAAAGGGAGGATGGGGCACGGACCAGGGAAGCCAGGAACGACCAGATCAGCCACAAGATCATTGAGTTTCACACCTGGATCACGCACAGCACAAGCACAGAGAGAGACACCACACTGACAGTGAGGGACTGTCAGGTGATGCCATCAGGCCAACAAGCATTTTCTTTTGCCAGGTCTGAGTCACGGGTGGGTCATGTCGTCAATTTGATTTACTGTTCACATCAGATTTCCCTGGACAGTGAGGGACAGTCGAATGATGCCATCAGGCCAACAAAAACTTTCTTTTGTCAAGTCTGAGCCACGGTTTGGTCATGTCGTCAATTTGATTTACTGTTCACATCAGAATTCCCTGGCAGATCAGAGGCGCAAGCCTGACCACGACCAGTGGTTGATACGCTCAGTTCTGCAGCGTGGTTGATACGCTCAGTTCTGCAGCCACCATTCTGTCTTCATTCCAATTTTCTATTCTTTTTTCAATCTTGCATTGTCTAATGCCTCCGAGCAAGCTCTCCGGCATTAGGGGAGAGTCGCTGCACCACTCCCTACTTTTCACTTTGTGCCTTACAGTGTGTGTCTACAGCTCACTGGCACTTACTGAATTTACATGTACACTGGGTCCTTTTACCAAGTGGGACAGACAGTTTTCATTTCCGCCGCCCACCCCAACCATCCTCACCGCCCGGCTTAGGGGAGTGTAAGGGAACCAGTGAGCGAGGGTCGGAGGGAGCGAGCGAGTGAGTGAACGATGGGCGAGGCGTAGTGTGAGCCCGAGTGAGTGAGAGACCGAGCGAGGAAAGCCAGAGCGAGCACACGCGCGAGAGAAGATCGGATAGACCACAAATTTTGCGACTTTCGTTGTTCTGTAGTGTGATTTATGTATACTGAATTCTAGCTCTGCAATGTACTTTATGTCTCCTATTCTATTAGGGTATGATACGAGCCTGAATCGGCTCTTGCCAAGGGCTCTTGCCACAAGGGCGTTCTTGCCCCTTTGGAGTTCTGGACTCTGGGATAATTTCCTGAGACACACTGCTTGTGCGTCGGTCAACGCACTAAATCTGTTAAGCCCTACTTCTAGAGGGGGCAGCTGTGAAGTAGGAACAGGCACAATCTCAGGAAGGGCCCTGATCAAATACGCATGTGGCATCTGCAGACCTTCGTCGTATTGAAATATTCAGCAAAGCAATCTTACGGATAGACAAAAATCAATGCCAAGTAATATCGAATTCCTACTGTACGAAATCAGGACTGATTTCATAAATCTGTCAAAAGCAATTGCCGATTGCCCATCCCCATTCCTCCCCATTCCATTGGGCGCCCCACTGTGCTCCACTTCGGATTCCTTGCGAGCTGCTTCGAATTCCTTGCGAGCTGCCTCGGCAGCTGATGCAGCCGCTTCCTTATCAGCGGCATCCTTGTTCGCCTTCTCCAAATCGGAGGCGCGGGCCTTCGCCTTGCGCAACTCATCGCTGCGTGCCTTGCGCTCCTTCTCCAACCCAATCTGCACCCGCCGCTTTTTGGCTGTCTGCTTGGCCTTCCTCTGTGTGGTGCGGGCTGCAGTCTTGTCTGTCTTGGCACGGCTGCGCTCGGCCTTCACGGCAGCGTCTGTGCGGCGTCGGATCTCGCTCTACACGAAGGCCTCATCGAGCTTTGCCAGGGGCTCTGGCCTGGCCCGTAGTGCCCGCGGCACCACCGGCACTTACACGGACCTCTCAACAACTGGGTATTCGAGTTCTTTGCCATGTCCGTGCCGTGCTTGTTTGCTCTTGAGTTCGGAGTTCTAGAGTTTTGGCTTTGCCGATCAGTCCTCAAACATTCCATAAACAAGAGGAATCAAAGTCAAGGTCTACCCATAGACATCTCAGTGCAGTTACAAGCCTGTTTCAGCAGTTACAAGCCGGATTGGAGGCGCAAGCCTGACGACGACCAGTGGTTGATACGCTCAGTTCTGCGGCGTGGTTGATACGCTCAGTTCTGCAGCGACCATCTGTCTTCATTCCGATTTTCAGATTCAGATTCAGAATTCTTTTTCAATCTTGGATTGTCTAATGTTTCCGAGCAAGCTCTCCGGCATTAGGGGAGGGTCGCTGCGCCACTCCCCACTTTTTACTTTGTGCCCTACAGTGTGTGTGTACAGTACACTGGCACATACTGAGTTTACATGTACACTGGCCCCTTTAACCATGTGGGACAGACAGTTTTTATTTCCGCCGCCCGCCCCAACCATCCTCACCGCCCGGCTTAGGGGAGTGTAAGGGAACCAGTGAGCGAGGGTCGGAGAGAGCGAGCGAGTGAGTGAACGATGGGCGGGGCGTAGTATGAGCCCGAGTGAGTGAGAGAGCGAGCAGGGAAAGCCAGGGCGAGCACACGCCTGACGCGCACAGCGCATGCACACAGAAGAGGAGTTCGGATAGACCAGAAGTTTTGCGACTTTCGTGTTCTGTTGTGTGATTTATGTATACTTGATTATAGCTCTGCAACGTACTTTATGTCTCTTATTCTATTAGGGTATGATACAAACCTGAATCGGCTCTTGCCAAGGGCTCTTGCCACAAGGGCTTTCTTGCCCCTTTGGAGTTCTGGACTCTGGGATACACGGACCTCTCAACAACTGGGTATTCGAGTTCTTTGCCATGTCTGTGCCGTGCTTGTTTGCTATTGAGTTCGGAGTTCTAGAGTTTTGGCTTTGCCGATTAGTCCTCAAACATTCCAAAAACAAGAGGAATCAAAGTCAAGGTCTACCCATAGACATCTCAGTGCAGTTACAAGCCTGTTTCTGCAGTTACACCGCCCTCCTCCGATCTTGCATCAGCAGCTGCATGATCTTCGCGAGCCGATGGTTCCTGCGGGCATACACATCTTCCTCAACCTGGACCATGTCCTCCATTAAGAGCTTGGCCTTCGCTGGGCCCCAGAATGACACCGCCTGCACCGCAGTGAACTGCCGCCGCAAGTCCCCGGGGACGACACCCACCATCAGGGATTCCGTCCACCTGCAGCCCTGCTCCCTCCACGCCACGAACTCCACCGCCCTGTCTGTCAGGGGTAGCTCCGCTGTGAACTCCTCCACACGCCTGCACAGGAGCCCTGCCACCTCCTCATCCCGCGCACACAGCAAGCGCATGTGGCCAATGTCCTCTTCCGGTCCCCCACAGAGGATACAGGGGTGGGCCGGTATTGCCACACGCGTGAGCTTCTGCCTCCATCGTCGCATGATCTGCATGGTGGACAAGCGACCGTCACGTGCCCGCAGCATATTCCTGTGCGTGGGGCCGTGGTGGACAGCTCCCAGGGGTACCGCCTCACAGGCACCAGCCAGTGGCGTGTGGGCCCTGGTGCGCGCCGCAAGCGAGCGCCACTCCATCTGCCGGAAGTGCTGAAGGGCTTGCATGGACGGCACACGCGGCTTGAGCTCTCCATCATCCCCCGGCACCAACAGGATGGCGTGCTCCTTCGGCACAACAAGATGAACAGGCGGGTCCATTGCACGGGCTGCCGCAGAGTCCGGCGCTTCAAGCGGGACTGCCGCCAAGTGCGAGCTCTGCCTCACCAACCAGTGGTGTGGCCCCCAAACCCGGCGTGGCAGTCGCCGCAGTCCCTCTACTATCCAGTTCAGCGTGTGCTGGCTGACCAGATGTGACGTCGGCCCCTTGATGCCACGGTACAGGGCCTCCTGTGCCCTGCAGAGATGCGCTCCTATGATGGACGCGTCCACCACGTATACGGTGCACGCTGACGGGGGCGTGTGCAACAGGTACGCTGCCGGGCCGATGATCTCCGCCTTCGGGAGGTGTAGTAGATGGCACCCGTCCACGTGGGACTCCGATGGCTGGCCACCGCCAAGTTGGTGGCGTTGTCACCCTGGGGCGACGCATCAGACGACGTGACTTTAGTCGCCACTGACACCCAGCAGTACTGGTGGGGATTCAGCCATGCCACGTAGGAGTCAGGGGCTCTGCACGACTCTTCCAAGGGACGCCGCGCTGGAGGCTGTGAGCTCCGGGGACAGGACTACCTTCGGCCGATATACCGCATGTGGTCTCCATGCCAGGTCACATCCGCAGACTGACTTGATGGCGTCAAGAATCGTAGTATACTCCGCCCACCAAACCGTTGTGGAGCAGGAGGGCTGGTATACCACCACAGATCCCTGTTCCACCGCGCCGCCATCACGCAACGACGTGACGGCGACGTGCGGATCGTGCGGCACGTTGGACGTCCGAACCATTTCCGGGACCGAGCACTCATCAGGATCCGGGACAGGGCCAGCTGGCAGCAGGAGGACAATTGCCCACTCGTTGCACCCGTGCACCGCCGCGCATGCCCTGGAAAACACTGGTCGCCCGTGCACAACCCACAGTGGGGACTAGTTTATGCCGCCCCCGGCGTGTGGAGTGAGTAGGGGGACGGACGCCGGATTGTCTTGCTGCTGGTAGCCCTCAGAGACGTCCCCCAGCAGAAACAGGAGGGCGGCTAGCGGGACAAACGGCATGGACAGCCCCCGGTTCGCCAGGTCCCATCCTTCCTCCCTATATCCGCCCACCACATACACGTCCCCCGCAGTGGACTGTCTATTGCGTTTGCTGGCCTTCTTGCGGCGCACCGGGTGAATTAGACGGTGAGTCAATGGACTAGGCAGCTGCAGCCAGAAGACGTCGCAGAGCCCCGGGAACCACGCGTGGTCCAGCTGACCGGGCCCTACTCCTGTGTGCGGAAGGTGCAGGTGGTCCTCATGACACTCCTGGTGCTGGACAGCCCAGTGCCCAGGCGCAGGACAGGGGAGCAGCGCATGCAGGAGGTCATTCGCGGGATCAGTCAGGGATTGTACCGCCGCACCTGTGCGGGGGCCCGAGAGAACGCAGATGTCCCTCCCCTTGAAGGTGAAGGATTGGGACACCCACTTCCGCCCTGCCCACTGCACCTGCGGCAGATGGGCGTGTACACACGAGCACACTGACGATGGCATGAGAAGTCCTACGCGCAACGTCCCAATCGCCCGGAGAACCCTGTCCACCCAAGTATTGCCAGTCTGCGTGGCGAATGACGCAGGGGGCACCATGAACTGCCCGCACACCCCGTATTGCATGTGTATGTCCCGGAGTATGGCCCGCAGCTCATCCCGGACTGTCGTCGACCTGTGGTGTGTGAGTTGAGCCATGGTCGCTACAACGGAGTCGCGGCAGATAACCTGGACATCCGCCAATCGTAACCCATGACCCGACCGCACCGCTACATTGGACAGGTCCTTGGGCAGCTTCTCGAATTGCAGGGCCGCAGCCTTGATGGCAGTATTCAGTTTGATCACCGCCTCCGCCTTGTCGGACAGGTAGGGCGCCGCGTACCGCATGACGCCTCCAACCACAGCCGCCATCACCTCATTAGGCACCGATTCCGGCCCCAACCTGTTCTTGCACCAGCCCAGCAGAGCTTCACACCGTAGTACATGTTCCTCCTTCATGGTTGCCACCCCCCTAGGATCGAGGCGCAGTCCCAAGTATGGCACCGTGCCCTTGGCGCGTAAGCATACCCATGAGGCCGCCGTGTTCCCTGGGCTCAGGCACACCATGATCGAATGGATGCGAGCAGTATTGGCATAGGGGCCCTTGCCCACGTTGAGGGACATGCCAATGTCTGTGAGGTACTGCGCTATCACCGCTGCATACTCCAGGAACTGCGGCAGGGAGTGCGCTATCAACAGGAGGTCATCACAGTACGCTCGCACCAGGGGCGGGAACGCGTGGTGAGCACCTCCCCGTGCCTTGCGGGCAAGGCTCCGCAGGAGAGGTTCCAAGAGGAGGAGGTAGAGCACAGCGCTCTCCGCACTGCCCTGCTGCAGGCCCCTATGGAGCTGGATGCTCGGCGTTGGGCCGTGCGCTGTGACCATGCGCACCAGAGACCCGCAGCTGAGGGTGTGGAAGAGCCTGATGAGCTCCTCCGGGACCCCCATGTGGCGCAGGAGGAGCGCCAGCGCCCCATGCGGCGCGTGTCAAAAGCCTTTGATACATTGAAGGCCAGGACGTGGTTTTCCTCCTGCCCACGCTGCAGCCTGCCTGGGCTAGGAACACCGGGGCAGCTGCCGTGGAGCCCGGCATAGCTCCGAAATGCCAGTCCGCAGCCAGTCCCTTGCGTGCAAAGAACGGCTGTGAACCTCCGCATAAGGGGCGACATGAGCATGCGCATGTCTTGCTGCCCCAGCGCTATCGCCCTGTACTCTTCCAGATTGCCCGTGGCTGCGCCTTTGGGCATCAGCCAGATAATGGCCTCGTGCCAGGATTCCGGGACGTCCGCACCCCGCAGGATGGCAGTGTACGCGTGCACCAGGAGTCCCTGCACCAGTTCAGGCAGCTCTGCTATGAGGGCAGCCGTGACCCGGTTGGACCCTGGAGCCTTGTCGTCCGCCACGGCCTGCCTCACGGCGTCTTTAAAGTCCTGCAGGTTGTAGTCCTGCACCGACCTCCATTCCTCAGGCACCCCTCGGGGGATGTGGGCCCGGACCAGCCGCTCGAAGGCCCGCAGGTTCACAGGCCGCTCCGGGTACTGCGCCTCCTCGTACCTCTGGACCTCGCCAATGACGTCCGAGGCCTCCAAGAGCACCTTCTCCGACTCGCTGACGCGTACGGACCACAGGCCCCACGGAGCATACTTCACAACGTTGATGGCCCCCCATATTGCCGCCCATCAGAGTTGCAGATCCGGCACCCTGCCCCGCCAATAGTCCTTGATGGACCGGCGGCTGTTGCTCCTGAGGACACCCGGCAGCTCCTCGACGCGCGTCTCTAGCTGGTGGAGCTGTTGGTCCAACGCGGCACGTAGGTCCTCTACCGAAGCGGGGGACAGGTCGGGGTCCACCCGCCGGAGGTGCTGCAGCAAGGCAGTCGCTTCCTGGGAGTGGAGTCCGGCCGCGGCTGCGTCCCTTTGCCACAGCTCATGGGCGCGCCAGGCCAGGGCCTGCTGATCCGAGAGGACCTGAGCCAGAGTACCCTCCGTCTCCGCCTGCCCGTACAGGTACTGCTGGTCCATGCCTGACGGCATGCCCACTCCCGTGACCCTGGACACGTCAACCCTTGAAGGCGTAGAGCAGGTCAAAGACCGCCTGCACCTCTGACGTGCCCATGGTGGCAGTGTCCTGGTCCGCTGATAGCCACGCCTGCAGCCGCGGATCCCCGCAGGCCTTCTGCAGTACTGCCGCCGCCGCCTCACGAACCCCCGGGGAGTCCGGGCGTATGGCATGCAGCCTGCCTTGGGCGTGCGAGTAGGCCATACTGGTGACCCTTCCTTTGCCGGCCACCGCCAGCGGGATGTCCGGGACCACAGGGCCATGATCCGACGCCAGCGACGCTGGAGACCGCCCCGGCGCCAAGTGTGGGCGCTCACGCGCCGCCCAAGGGACCAGAGGCGATTCAGCAGGAAGGAGTCCCGTCGATGCCCTGCCCTCGTGGGCCTCCTGTCCTCCTCCCGTTCCGGGCCTGCCCTGCGGAAACCACACTGTTCCCACAGAGCGTGGAACCTCCTCGTGGTGCAGTGCCACAGGGACTCCAGCCACACATTGAAGTCCCCCCCGAGGAGCACGGCCCTGGTGCCTCCCGCGCTTTTGGCCGCCCTGTACATGGCCACGTCAGCCCAGAAGGACGCCTTAGACGCCCAGGAGTCGTCGCCGCTGCCCGGGCCGAGGACGTTGATGACTGTGAGGGTGCCACCTGCGGTCACCACATCGAGGGCCATGGCCTTGCCCGGCAGGATGTCCACGACGTCTCGAACTTCCTCCGCGGCGAATATGTCTGCCCGAAAGGCAATCAAGAGCCCGCCGCGCACCGCCGCCGCCGACGCTGCCTGTGCATCCACCCCCGGGTACGCATCATACCCGTGGTGACTCCACTGATTCTCCGAGTGTACCACACCTGGAGGGTCCTGCAGGCCAGTCTCCTGGAAGAGGCCCAGGATGGCACCCTCGGCCTTCATGATGCCAGCCGCCACCACCTCACCGTCGAGCATACCTGGGGCCACTGGTACGCCGTCCCCCCGCATCGAGCCCTGGACGTTCCAGGACACCGCCGCTCGGGTGTCGGGGGCGGGGCTACTTCACGGCTGCACGTGCGGACCACCGCCCCCCGCCGGATCTGGATCAATGGACGAAGGGGGGCCACCAGCAGGTCCAGCTGGACTGCTCGCGCCCGGTGCGGGTGGCTGGCGAGGTGGACCCTGTCCTCGTGGGCCCCCGCCCGAGGCGGCCGTTGCCGGCTGGAACCCAGCAGATGCGGCGGGCACCCCCTCTGCCAGTCTGCCGGACGTACTTGCCGCTGTACCCCCCGCAGACGTCACCGCCCCGCGCCGTGCTGCAGGCCCAATTGCTCCAGGTTGCGCCGCCGACTGCAACCCTCCTCGGTCCTTCGCAAGGGGGGCACCCGTGGGCAGCATGAGCGCTCTGCACCTCGCCTGGGCCGACGCAAATGGCCCCGCCTGGCCTCCCGGCATAACGCCAGCCAGCATGGCCAGCGCCTGGTCCCGTTGCGCCGGATCAGCCGCATGGTCCCGCTGAAGGTGGTCCAGCAGGTCCCTGGGGTTGAGGTGGGTGGGCTGGCAGTGCTTGCTGGCTCTCCATGTGCAGTGACCAGCCCCATCCAGCCGAGACCAGGGGCAGACGTTGATCGCCTTCGACCCACGCTGCTCCGTGGCCAAGTCGCCGCCGAAGTGCTGCCGCACGTACCGAATGTTGGCATAGGCGCCATACTGAGGTGGGGGGTTCTTATTGGGTGGCAGCTTGGGCGCTGCCTGTGGGGCCGGCTTCGCCGCCGCGGCTGGGGATGCCGCAGGCAGAACCGGCTGCACGCTTGGTGGCTGCGGCAGGTGCAGCATCCCCCCCACGAGGAACTGCCCCTCCACCCAGCGGCGCCAAGCGTCTGCCAACTTCTCCCGGTCGCCCTCGACCTTCCACCTGGACGTGGAGAACGCCCGGAGCCACGGCCCCATGTTGTCCGCCATGGCCAGGCGGAGAGAGTCCCCTCCGCTCTGCAGGCGGAAGCGGGTCGCGGCCGCACCCGTCACAGTCTCTTGGAGGTACAGCGCCGCAACCTCCTCACCACTCAGAGCACCAAGGTGCAGGGCCTCCAGGTCGGCGAAAAGGACCGTGAGCACCGTGCCCTCTCCGCGATCATACAGGCACAGCGCCGAGGAGTGGGGCTCTAATGCCGCCACGACCCAGCACCACGCCCGCGAAACGCTTTGCAGCAGCGCCAGCGAGGCTGCCCGCCTGTTGCTGGAGGACTGCGCTGCCGGGGCCCTGGGGATGGCCGCCACGTGACCCTGCAGCGCCCTGCACATGGCAGCTGCATGCTCAGCCTGCCACAGGTTGCTCGGGGCTATGTGTAACAGGGCCATAGCCCTAGCCCCTTGGGTTCTCCTGGTCTTGATGTTGGGCGGTCCTTTCTTCGAAGCTGGAGTTGTCCGGCGGCTCCTTGAGGGTTGAGTCTCTCCAGCGTTGGAGTTCAATACCTACCCATTTCCCTCTGGGACCTGCTTGGGTCGAACTTCTTTGTTCCTCTCCCACGTGGACTTGTTCACTCCATGTTTGTTCCGCTGATGTCCACCTGCTGTTTCCGAAAAGCCATGCTGCTTTTATCCAAAAATCCTGCAAACAACACCTGAACCCCGTCAGTGGCATGCAAGCTAAACACATTTCATGTCGTCTTTTGCATCCTTCTGCATGAGGTTCATCCATACCCATTGTACGAAAGATTCATAGACCCTTGCCGGGCCCCACCACTGGCGCATACCTGCAGACACGTAACATACAAAGAACAGGGTATGCACCTGGCCCTTTCGTAGACGATCTACTCTGCAACATTCCAGAGTCGTCTTTATAAATTCGGGCATTCGCAATAATCATAACTACAGAGTTCAAAAGGCTTTTTATACTATAAATCCGTGAGTCTCATAAACTCTGTAGTCAATGCTGACGGTCACATCTCTGATCTGTCGACCGCGACTCGCGCTTTGCAGCGCGCTGTGTCTACAAGCTTGCAAACAATAATAAAATATGCAAAAGCATATATAAAAGGTAGACAGAAAAAAAAGAAATATTAAGCACGGCGCTGACCATTACGAGTTCTGTGCCGCAGACGGTCGTGGGGCAGCCCAACCGGCTTCACCCCCCTTCTTAGAAGTGAACTGACGACCTTGGAACCGGCCGTTCACACACATCACTTCAGCATATCGACTCCAACGTCGCTCATACGTCGCTTCGGCAGCCGGCACACGTGGACGCCCCTTCCTCACGCCGGAGTACTCCCTCCCCAGGTTTGACGAAGTCCCTGTGGCGTGGGACGTTGTGCTTGGTCTGTGTGGCTCACAAAGACTTTGCTGGCAACGGTTTTCTTCTACCAACGCTTCCTGAACGGACACTCCGATGGCAGGCCCATGTGCAGGCACACGTAGAACAGATCTGGACCACATATTTTGCAGTGACTCGCTGCATCACGAGTATGCTGCTGGTCCTCCGGGATCTCAGGCATTTGGACAATAGGTGCCCACAGCGGCACCGTCATGGATAGTGGCTGCATGGCGTCTGCTGCATCCTCAACGGACTCTGAACTTGTTGATCCTGCTTCACTCGCCGCGCGAAACTCCACCGACTCCCTTAGACTGGTTTCGAAGAGCTCTTGCAGCGTTCCTTCATGCCAATCCGTCCACCAGGGATCTCCTTCGGCTGCGCTGTCATCGGACTGGTGTTCGTAATCCACATGGCTGAAGTTGTCCTGACTTTGATTGCCGTTGCTCCGCGCATCCTCAGTAGTTGCATCGCTGCGTGACTCCCACTCGCTACGCGATGATGGACTCGTTGCACGCGAATCTGAGCTGGGCAGTGGAGAATGAAAGTCACCGTCGTCGTCTGACATGCGGTGCGGCCTGGGCAAGGTGGGTGCAAGACATGCCAGACCAATTATGAGGTCGGTCGGTCGGTCGGTCGGTCGGTCGGTTGGTCCGTCGGTCCATCCGTCTGTCCTGCCAATCCAATTATAAATTGGATGTAACAGGGCCATAGCCCTAGCCCCTTGGGTTCTCCTGGTCGTGGTTTTTTGGCGGCCATTTCTTGGAAGCTGGAGTTGTCCGGCGGCTCCTTGAGGGTTGGGTCTCTCCACCGTTGGAGTTCAATACGTACCCATTTCCCTTTGGGACCTGTTTTGGTCGAACTTCTTTGTTCCTCTCCCACGTGGACTTGGTCACTCCATGTTTGTTCTGCTGATGTCCACCTGCTGTTTCGGAAAGGCCATGCTGCTTTTATCCAAAAATCCTGCAAACAACACCTGAATTCCGTCAGTGGCATGCAAGCTCAACACGTTTCATGTTGTCTTTTGCATCTTTCTGCATGAGGTTCATCCTTACCCATTGTACGAAAGATTTATGGACCCTTGCCGGGCCTCACCACTGGCGCATACCTGCAGACACGTAACATACAAAGAACAGGGCATGCACGTGGCACTTTCGTAAACCATCTACTCTACAACATTCGAGAGTCGTCTTTATAAATTCGGGCATTCGCAATAATTATAACTTCAGCGTTCAAAAGGCTTTTTATACTATAAATACGTGAGTTTCATAAACTCTGTAGTCAATGCTGACGTTCACATCTCTGATCTGTCGACCGCCCCTCGCGCCTTGCAGCGCGCTCTGTCTACAAGCTTGCAAACAATAATAAAATATGCAAAAGCATATATAAAAAGTAGACAGAAAAAGTAGAAAAATCAAACACGGCGCTGACCATTACGAAGTCTGTGCCGGAGACGGTCATGGGGCAGCCGAACAGGCTTCATATGGGCCAGACGTCCTGCTCCTGGACCACCGGCGGTCGTGTGACCTCCACGAAGACCGCCGGCGCCGGCGGGATGTCCTCGGCCGTGCATCTGTGTGCCCTCTGCACCGGCCCCAGCTCCCTGAGACACTCCCGGAACACCCTGTAGCAGGCTGGGCCCCTGAACTGCTGCCTCCTGAGCCGGCACGCGGTGAGGACAACCCACTCCAGTCCCCCTGTGTCCACCCAAACACAGGCCGAAAATTCCTCCCCTTCCAAAACCACCAGCGGTCCCATATCCGCCACGCCCACCGTATGGGTGGGAGGCATCCGCAGCCATCGCTTGGCGCTCTCTTCCCACGGCTGGGGGGCATGCATCTGCTGCTGCTGCATCGCGTCCTGCACGCGCTGCAGGGACACTGTCATCAGCATGGACATCCCCCCGTCCGCTGCCGCCGCCATACACAGCAGGGCATGTTGCATGCGCGCCCCGGGCAACCCCACGCTGTGCGGGACGTCCGCCACGTCCAAGGGTGTGCGGGGCGTCGGCAGGGCATCCGCTGCGGGCAGCTCTCCCAGGGACGGCAGACGCGCGATGGTCCCCATGTCCCTGTTGAGGACCATTACCGCCACGCATCGCCTGTCCAGCGCGGACAGGATGTTGCCCGGTCTTGGCACCCAGAGAAGGGTACCAACAGTGGACATGAGGGCGCACACGCCGCAGTCCTTGTTGTTGCCGGCAGGCTGCTGCACCTGTGCCGCCCGGGCCGTCGCCAGCAGATGTTCCGCATCCGGCCACCCCGCCCTCTGGCCCCTGGGTGCCATGCGCATCGTCCGGACTGCCATGTCCCAAGTGTGTGGCCACTGGGGCGGGGCCCCTGACACCGCAGGCTGGCCAAGCGGGTCCACTGTCCACTGCGTGGCAGCAGGCAGGAGGTGGTGAGCCGTCCAGTGCCGCATGCTCGACGTCTCGGACCTGTCGAGGTACACCGCCTCTGAGCCGCCCAGCTCGACGTACCTCGCGATGAGGAGGGCAGCCTAGGGTTCGGTCATGCCGCTGGCCCTGCCACCCCTCCCTCGGGAGCGAAGTGGCGTGGGGGGCCAGGCACTGCACCAAGTTGGCTGCCAGTGCGACCACATTGTTGCTGAGCTCCACCCCATGGTCCGCGGCCACCAGGAAGTGGTGCCTGGGCTTGGAGTACAGGTGCTCCAGGGCGCCCCGCAACTCAGCTGGTGGGGGAGAGGCGTTTCTGCAGTCCCGCAGCCAGGGGATTGTGCCTGGGAGATGCCCACCTGCTCCTCCTGGCCAGACGGCCGCCCCAAGGACCAACAGGTCGCGCCAGACAGCCCTAGCGACCGGATCGCCCGAGGGCTGTGGCTTGTCGGCCCCCAACTGGAGGACGGCCACCATGACATGCGTGGTCAGGGGCTCTGCCGTGAGCTACAACGCCGTCCCCCCGTCGCTCTCGATCACCGTGCCCCGGGGGGCAGTGAAGACGTGGCCACCGCTCCCACGGACCGCCACTCATCCCCACAAGACCGCTACAGTCTCCCTGCTGGGGTGGCTGGTCCTCCTGGGTAGGACCACCACTGGCGGGCATGGGCTGTTGGCGGCCCACACGCGCCATTCCACTCCCACCAGACACTCGTGACCCCGGGGGCGGAACACCTGGGGCCATGTGTCCGGGCTTGGCGATTGACGGCGGTCCACACATCAGCCCCGTCAGCCCGCGTGAACTGGAGTCCCTCCAGGATGTCCCTGTCCACAGAGCTGGGGAGGCCGGCAGTGCGAACCTCCAGCCCCCGGCCCAGGCGAAGCCCTGGCCCCTCTCGGTCCCCCAGGAGCAAGACCTCCGGGTCTGTGGCCGCAAGGCGAGCCGCCACCGTGGGGAGATGCAAGGAGACAGTCCACGGCAGGACGGAGACGGGCTCGCGCGGGAGGTCAGGGCAGGCCGCCACAGCACTGCCATCCCTCGCCCAGCGGAGCGCTCTGTCCCACCACTGCGCCCATGCACCTGGCGCTGCCAGCAACGACCAGGACAGGTACGTCATGACCGCCCTGGCTTGCCACTCGCGAGGGTCCATGCCGGCAGGATGTGTGTGCCACATGCACACCCACCCCAGGTTGGCCTCCTGGAAGGTGACCATGTCCCTTCACGGGACCACCGGGAACGGAGTGAGCAGGGCCGCCATGCCACATGGCAGCGCCACCGCCCACTCTGTCAGGCCCCCACTCTCCAGCGCATATCCCACCGCTGGGAGTTCTCCTCTTTGCGCCTTTACCAAAACTTCCCGCAGCAATGTTCCGTGGCACCGGCCGTGGCTCTGGCTGCAGTCCAGGCTGAGGGCCCCCACACGGGCCATGGCCTGGAGGTCAGGAGCAATTCCTGGGGTACTCCCCGCGGCACCGGCGGCTGGGTGTGGGCGAACCGGCAGGCATCTGCCCGCATGCACCACCCCTTGGCCCAGTGCCTGCTGGTTTCCACCTCCCCCGTCCTCGGCCCAGCCTTGTCCGCCACTCCCAGCCCCCGTGGGCCCACCTCACGCGGCGCTTTCTGCGTCCCGATTAACTCCGGCTCCTTGTCCCGCTCCATGGCGACTTGCCCCTCTTCACCCCTCCTGCGTTGGTCCTCCTCCACCAGTGCCTCCGTCTTCGGCGGCGGGCTCGCTGCAGTCGTGAACCTCGCCAGGGCCGCCGCCACAATGGCTTGCACGTCCACCTCCTCCCCAGCCACCTCCGGCTGACCCTGCTGCTGCTCCTCCCCCCTGGGCTGCTCCTGCCCCACCTCGTCTCTGTCGCGGCCTGCCTCCTCATCACTCCCCACCGGGACCGCGTGTTCAGACCCCTGGGGGGCGGCGCTCTCTTCAAGGCGCGTGCTCACCACCACTAGCAGCTTGAGGTCACTGCCGCGGCTCTCAGGGCGGTAGCTGCATGTGGTGGGGATGAGGACCACTCCATCCCCGGTCAGCAGCAGGCGGTCCGCGCCGAACACGACCTCTGCACCCTCGGGGTGCACCCCACCAGGAGCGCATGCGATCCCAGCGCCTGGGGCGTGAGGGGCCGCACGGCCTGCTCGCGGAGCCAAGCGTGAGCCCCACCCCGCCACAAGGCCACGTACAGGCCTTCGTCCCGCCGCACGTCCTCCAGCCCTGCTCCATCCAACAGGCGTCCCACGGCCAGGCGCACAGACAGGGGGAGGCCTTCCTCGGGCTCGGCCGCCAGGACATCACCGGGGTGGTGACCCAGGACCGCCGTGTCCCCCAGCTGGACACAGCAGACCTGGCCGTCGTCCGGGGACGCGGCCACCAGGGCCCTCTCCTGGGCGACCTGCCCTGGGCGCTGGAGCTCGTAGCGCTCCGGGGCGCTCACCAGCATCCCCGCCTGCCGCTGCCCCGTACCCATGAGGCGGTGCCTGTGGGCACCCTCGGCCGCATGGTACCTGCAGTGCCGCTGCTCACAGCTCCCCAGGGGAGGGGGCGGCATCGCAGTGGGCATGGGCTGCAGCGGCGCGTTGGCCGGGTCCACGTCCATGCCGGCGTCGACGTCGGGCCCGGCGTCGTCCTCATACATGAGGGCCAGCGCCAACTCACCAGGCCCGTACGCCTCTTCGTCCTCCTCGTCCTCCGCCTCCTGCTTTTCCTCCGCCTCTTCCCCAGCCGTAACCATCACCGGCGGCGTGTCTGATCGCGGCGGGAAGGGCGCCAGAGGCCGGTAGTCAGCGCCTCCGCCCCTTGCCGCCTCCGTTGCGTCCAGCCGTGCCCGCAAGTTGTCGGGCAGCAGGGCCAGCTGGTGCCCGCATGGAGGTCCATACTGTACGCCAGCCTCGCTGGACACGGCTCACCGGGCGCCCCCTGGCGCCACTCCCGCCACTCCCACATCCAGCCCTCCACTCCTTCCCCCGTGGCACGCCTCCCACTGGGCTCCACAACACGACCGCCCACCGCTGGTGCCTGTGCCTCCGACGGCGGCACACCTCGCCCGGCGTCCTGTGCCCCTGAAGCAACCACCTCTGAGGGCTTCTCCTTGGCCCCTTCCGCCCTCGGGGCGACAGCCGCGAGCGCATGCGCCATCAGCTCGCCGGCGTCAGCCCCCCTCCCTGGTGCCTCCGGCACGGCTCCATCGCCCCGCGCGGCTGTCCACCGGTACGCGTCCAGGGCCTGCACGAGCAGCTCGCTGATGTCTCGCGGGCCGGCCGCCGCCACCTCCTGCGCCGCATCCCCCGCCTGTTCCCCCGCCGTAGGCCTCCCCATGGGGGCTGCGCCCTGCGCTCCATGTGTCGGGGGTGGACCACCACCCGGCACCACCGGCTCACGCCCTGTCGGCATCACGGGCGGTGCCCCGCGCAGCATGGCTGGATCCGGCACTGGGCCGTCTGCGGTGGAGACCCTGTCGCGGTATGCCCCGGCTGGGGTACCGCCAGGGGTGGCGCAGCCGCTGGCGCCCCTGTTCTCCCCGCCTCGCCTGGGGGCACGCCACGTGCCTCCCCTTGCGACACCCCCAGCTGCTGAGCGCCCCGCCCCGGCGCAGGCACCGGTACCGGTACCGGCACCGGTACCGCATGCTGAGGTGGCCGAGAGTGCTGCTGGCGCAGGGGATGCGGGTACACCACATGCTGGTGTGGACAGTGATGGTGATGGTGATGGTGAAGGTGGACGGGGTGCTGTGGCACAGCCGCCGGGTGATGGTGATGGTGAAGGTGGACGGGGAGCTGTGGCCCAGCCGCCGGTTTTACGTGTTGGTGTCGGAAGTGATGCTGCATCATGGGGAACCCGACGGGGTGGTGAATGAGGTGATGGAGATGGAGTTGGGTGTGGTGGTGGGCTCCAAAATGCGGGCAGGGCAGGGGCCCGAGGCCCGGGGGCGGCGGCATCCGAAACGCACCTGGCGCCGCATACCCCGGCTACCCCGCCATCGGTCCCATACGGGGCCGCCCGCGCTGCGCGTCCTCGAGCTCCCCGAGATCTTGTAGACGTCGGAGTAGTCGGTTGAGCAGGTGCACCCTGACCGGCACCGTGCCCGCTGCAAACCGCGCCTGAATGTCAGGCTCAATGTACGGGTGGGGATCGCAGGCCAACACCTGCCGCAACCAGACGTCGACGAAGTGGTCCCATTCCTTGGTCCTGGCAGGACGGTCCGCGTCAACGCGCGCCTGGAACGCTGACGAGATCAGACACCACGTCTATCAGGCGCCGGGCACGTCACCGGAAGGCCGACAACTCCTCAGGATTGGTGGGGACAGATAGCGACATTTAGCTAACGAAGCCTGTGTGAGCTATGGACATGGGAGAACGGGTGGGCTCTGTGGCCCGTCCAGCTCGCTGCTGGCCTTATGTTGCACGACACATAGCACGACACAGTTTGCGACTCCTCTTGCGCGCCCCCCCCCTTCCCTTTCGGGCCCCTTTGCCCCAAGTTTTGCCCCCTAGGTGTGCTCCTTGGTTCCGGTTGTTGGTGGGTGTGTTGCCAGGCAGGGTTGGGGGGGGGGGGGGCGACGCTGGCTCCGGTCCCTCTCTCCGGGAGTTTCCCCACGGGGGGGGCGATGCATGCACTCCCCGTCAGGGTGTAACCCTGTTGTACGGGCCGTGCATTTGTACCCGTTCTGTACAAATGGACCTGCGTTGTAACCAGGTACGTCGGCCCTTCCCCACACCGGAGTCGGGTACACTGTGGGTCTCAGGGGAGTCCTTGCGAGATAGGCGCGTCTCTTGCCTACCCGGATGGACGGTGTGCCCTACCCGCAGCCCCTCACAGTACACGAACCGCAGTACGTGCCGTGGGGAGAGCTAGTGGTCAGGCCCATTGGCCACCCCCCTGGCCGGTGCCACCTCGGGCCGCTGGCCAACGGTCCCGGGCGTAACCCACCTTATTGCCTGCGCTCAGGTGGGGCCAATACGGACACGGGGGGGGGGGCCAAACCCCTGAGGTCGGGTACCTCACCAGCGTCTCTTGCGGGCTGTTGTCACCCCGGCCCCTTCCCGTTCGCTGCGGTGTTGGTCCCTGCCTCCCCGCTTTCTTCCCCAGGGGTGTGCCCCATTCCCGCGCTCCTTGCCGCGCTCCCAGTTCCTGCCGTGTCCCGTCCGTCTCTGCTGTCTGTCCCTGCTGTGGCGCGTTGGCTTGCTTTGTCTTTTTTTTTGGGCTCCGGCTGCCTGGCGTCTTCACCACTCGCCGCCCGTCTCTCCCTCCGGCGTTTTGGTCTGTCCTCTGCCCCCCCCCCATGTCCCCTCGCCGTCTCCTCGCTGTCCTCGCCCCTTTCCTGGGTGGCTGGGGGAGAAGGGGCTGGGGGGGGGGTGTCCTCGCTGTCTGTCCTCTGGCGTAAGCACGTCGCAAGCACAGCGCAGGCACGAGCGGGGCACTTGTCCCTCTGCAGGGGGGGGGGGCTTGCCGTGTGGCTCCCCTCGTCGCCCTTCCTACCCTGCGTTTGCACCCCCGGTGGTCCCCCCGTCGGGGCTTGCACGGCGCGTGCCCTCTACGGGCACGGTCGTGTGGTCCGTCCCGCACCCTCTCTCCGCTGCCTCACCACCCTGCCGCTTTGTCCTCGGGGGGCGGGGCCGCTTTCCGCCCCCCCCTACCTTCATCCCCCACCCTGGGGGGGCGTTGGTGTGGGGGGGGGGGGGGCGCCCTTGTCGCCTTCCCTTCGTAGCACGCATGTCGCAGGCGCGACGCAAGCACGACGCAAGCACAAGGTCAGGCACTTGGCTGCAGCTGGGGGGGGGGTTTCTCCTTTGGGCCTTCCCGCCCTTCCCCATGGTTTAGGCTTCGCACCCCAGGATGTCCTGCTGCTGTTGCCCCTTGGCGGTAGTCGCCCCGTCTCCTCAAGGTGCTCAGTGTCCCGTGCTTGCTCCCTCCTGTACCCATTCTTACTGGAGGAGGCACGTACCCGGTCGGAAACGGAAGATGACGAAGTGCGGGAAGCGGGGAGGACTTACCGTACGGTCTGTCATCTGCCCCCCCCCCATGTCCCCTCGCCGTCTCCTCGCTGTCCTCACCCCTTTCCTGGGTGGGGTGGGGAGAAGGGGGTCGGGGGGGGGGTGTCCTCGCTGTCTGTCGTCTGGCGTAAGCACGTTGCAAGCACGGCGCAGACACGAGCGGGGCACTTGTCCCTCTGCAGGGGGGAAAGCTTGCCGTGTGGCTCCCCTCGTCGCCCTTCCTACCCTGCGTTCGCACCCCCGGTCGTTGCCCCGTTGGGGTTTGCACAGCGCGTGCTCCCTACGGGCACGGTCGTGTGGTCCGTCCCCTCTCTCCGGTGCCTCCCCAACCTGCCGCTTTGTCCTCGGGGGGGGGGGCGCTTTGCGCCCCCCCCTA